>CM053028.1:214412555-215012555 GCA_028564925.1 Lithobates sylvaticus
CCTTTTTAAAAAAAAAAATTTTTCCCCGGGGGGGTTTTTGGGGGTTTTTTTTTTTTTAAATAAAAAGGGTTAAAAAAACCCTTTTAAAAAAAACCCCCCAAAACCCCCGGGGAAGGGGTTTTTTTTTCCCCAAAAAATTTTTCCCCAGGGCCCCCCCTTTTTTTTTTTTTTTTTTTTGGGGTTTTCCCCCCCCGGGGGTTTTTTTTTTTTAATTTTTTTTCCCCTTTTAAAACAGTGTTTTTAACCCCCTGGAAAAAATTTTGGTTTAAAAAACCCCATTTAAAAAAAATTTTAAAAAAAAAAAGGGGGATAAATTTTTAAAAAAAAAATTTTTTTGGGGTTTTTTTAAAAAAAAGGGGGGAAAAAAAAAAGGGAAAATTTTTTTTTTTTTTATTTACTTTTTCCAAAAAAACAAAAAATTTTTTTTTAAAAAAATTTTTTCCCCGGGGGGTTTTTTTTTTTTTTTTTTGGGAAAATTTTTTTAAAACCCCCCCCCCCAAAAATTTTTAAAAATTTTTTTTAAAAAGGGGTTTTTTTCCTTAAATGGAAAAAAAACCCCGGGGGAAATTTTTTGGGGAAAAAAATTTTTTGGGGGCAATTTGGGGGGGAAAAAGGGGGGGGCCCGGGGAAAAATTTTTTGGGGGTTTTTTTTCCCCGGGGGGGGGGCCCGGGGGGAAAAAAGGCCCGGGGGGGTTTTTTTTTTTTTCCCCGAAAAACCCCCCCGGGGGGGGTTTTAAAAAAAGGGGGGAAAAAACGGGGGCCCCCCCCCAAAAGGGGGGGGCCAAAAAATTTCCCTCCCAAAAAAACCCCGCCCTTTTCCCCTTTTTTTTTTTTAAAAGTTTTTTAAATTTTTTTTTGGTTGGGTTTTTTTCCCCCCTTTTTTTTTTTTGGGGGTTTTCTTTTAATTTTTAAAAAAAAATTTTTTTTTTTTTTTTTTTAAATTAAAATTTTAAATTTTTTGGGAAAAAAAAAATTTTTTTTTTTTTTTTGGGGGTTTTTTTTTTAAAAAAGGGTGGGGGGTTTTTTTCCTTAAAAGGGGGAAAATTTTTTAAAAGTGGAAAAAAAAAATTAAACCCCTAAAAACCAATTAAAAAAAGGTTTAAAAAGGATGAAAAAAAAAATTTAAAAAAAATTTTTTTTAAAAAAAAACCCCTTGGGTTTTTCCCGGGGAAAAAAAAAAAATTTTTCCAAAAGGGGAAAATTTTGGGGGGGGGCCCCGGGGTTTTTTTTAAAAGGAAACCCCGGGGGGCCCAAAAAAAAAAAAAAGGGGGGGGGGGGGAAATGTTTTTTTTTCCCCCCCCGGGTTTTTTTAAAATTTTGGGGGCCCCCCCTTTTTTGGGGGGTTTTTTTTTCCCCAGGCAGGGGGAAAAAAAAAAAAAAATTTTTTTTTTCCCGGGGTTTTTTTTTTTTTTTTTTGAAACCCCCCCAAGTTTTTTCCAAAATTTGGGGAAAAAAAATTTTCTTTTTAAAATTTTTTTAAAAAAAAAAAAAAACCCCGGGTTTTTGCTTTTTGAGGTAAATACCACGTTAAGGGATAGTGAATTGACATTTTCCGCATCACATGAAATAATTGGAAAAAATGCGTCATGTGATTCACTTATCTCAAGAGATATTCTTTAGTGAATTGAGCGCACTCTTTTAAATAACCTTTATTAAAGGAGAGTGGATGGGATGTTTGTAATGCTTAACAAGGAAAACAGATACAATCTAATAGAAGATGCAGTAAAAGGAGATGTTATCAATATTAAACCCATAAATAAATGCTAATTAAAAAATTGATGGATGTGACTGATAGTATGACAATAACCTAACGAATACATATGTAATAAAAAAAAAGATAATAATATAATAATAACTTCAAAGCTTTCATTGACCTTTAGGCAATAGAGTATCAAATTTACGTATCCAGAATGTATCCAAAAGTTGCAAAATTGTTCTGTAGGGGAGAGACTGTTAGGTATGGCTTCTAATATCCACACTGTAAGGCTCAAAGTTGAACTGCCATTCGTTTTTAATTAACACTTCTTGGAGCCATTGTAATAAATTGATTCAGAAACTTTAGACTGACATTATTCATCATGAAGTTTACTGAAAGTAGTTTGTAATTTGTGTAGCGGCCATAACCCTCGATGGGGTGGCCTTGACTTTTGGGCTCCGCTTGGCTTGTTCCTCCAGGTCTAGGGGTTCCCAGAGTTAGTACCCAACGACTTTGCACGCTGACACCATAAAAGTCCTTTTGAAAGGTTTTTATTTGCAGAAGTAACATCCAACAGACACAGTCTCATGTGGGAACAGATGAAGGATGAAGAAAACTCAGGCACCTTGAACTGCTAAGTATACAAAAGTCTCTATTCGCCAACCCAGAGAGTAGCCACTCGCAGCTGGGCGCTTCCAAGCTGAACAAATCTCTACCCAGAGATTATGGCAGTCAGCACTTGAATTACGAAATTTGCAAAGTCTCCAACCTTGAATCAAAGCGGCACTCAGAAAAAAACAGGAACCTTTCCTCAGTACCTGGAACGTTATCCGTCTCCTTGACAGTATTGAGGAAGTGTGGATTCTCTAGTGTCCTTGACAACCCAGCAACCAGGCACTTCTCAGGATGCCAGCTTGTTGGCCCTCCTCCGAAGAGTTCTCCCCCGGCCGCTTACACAAGCTGCGGTGCCCCTCCAAGTTGAGAGCGCACCCAGACGCCTTGAATCCTCACTCAGTCACTGCGCCTCGGACCAGCCGGTTCAGAGACTCGGGAACAGATGGATCCTTGCCCCAGACCAAGCGGGTCTGTGGGGCTTGTCGAACTAAATATGTTGCGGAGTGGCACACACTCCCCTGACCGAACCCCTCGCGGGGCTACCCCGGCCCAGATCCAGGAACAGGCAGCTCTGGCCTAACAAACCCTGAACACGTGACTCCAGCATCTTAATTACCCTTCCCCAGACTCCTCAGCAGGGCCAAACGCACCCACTGATTGGATCCGGGGAATGCCGGTACCCAAACGTCCAACCAGGCCTGGTTCTGAGCCTGTCACGTGTACCTCACCGCACACATGATCAGGCAGATCCCCAACACAGCCCAGCCAAACTGATGCCAAAGCTTCCCTATCCAATTAGCTCTCAGAACCCCTTTACTGTTCTGAGAGACAAAAACAACTAAATTTACACATAGCGGACACCTTGAAAAGGTGTCACCGCTACATTTGCAATGTGATATATTTTTTTCTTTTTTTACTTGCTGGCTGGTCATCATTTTCCATGAGGCTGCTTTCTGTACAGAAATTTGGGTTCTTCTAGTAGCTGTCAGACATTGATCTTAGCTAAATGACTGCTAAGATGAGGTTGCCATAATTACCCAGAGATTCTGTTGTGGTTGGCTGAAGGCGCTGACAGACCAGCACTGAGTGGAACAGTAAAGTACAGCCAGCGTGTAGCACTAGGCCAGAACCCGTTTTTGTAATAGGTAAATATAGCGTTCTTGTACATTTTTCTTGTATAATTCTTCTGTACTATAATGGAAACTTCAGTAAACTTTTGTTTCTAAAAAAAAAAAAAAATATATAGCGTTCTTTTGTGTGCATATATAAAATGAAATGGTAAATAGACCAAAGTAAATGTCAATGATTAGAGTGCCACACGTTTGTAATAAATCAAGTATAGATTTATTTAGCTTGATAAAGGATCAGAAGGTAAAAGCCACAACATACAGTATAAATCTGTTATCTTGTCTCTTTGATGATGGGAAAGGTGTGAGGCCCCAGAACGCCTTGGTTTTTACCTTCTGATCTTTTTTCAAGATTGATAGATCTCTACTGGACTTATTACAAAGCTGTGGCGCTCTCATTATTTACATTCACTTTGAACTGCCCCAGGGACACAAAGGGATAGCCCATACAATAGATTGCTGCCTCACATTATTATATTTACCTTTGGGTCCAGCACTATACCAATACTTCATTTGTAAAACCTAAACAGGGACATGTTTTATAACAATAGCACACAACATCTATAGGCTCCTTTTTGGACACTTAAAGAGGATCGTTAGTGTCCCCTGTTGCCCCCCCTTTTGTTTTTCTCTTTCTCTGCCCCCGCTTACCTGGTGGTGTTCTAGGCACAGGTCAGATACTCACCCAGCCAATGGATCCTGCGTTGTCCTGCTGACATCCATCTGTCAGGTAGAGCCCTGCATGCTGTCACAGGGGAGGGGGGCCATTTGCTCCATGTTACATCCTAAACACAGGTGAAATATGTAACATGATGGAAAAGATGATGTTAACCTTTGAAGCATGCTAAACTGACACAGCCTGAGAGGCTGCTTTAGCACCAAGCAGCATAGGACAAAGTACTACAGGTACTTTGTCTCATAGGGTATAGAAGAGTAAAAAAGGTTTACTCTCAGGGATATAACACACTGTAAATCATACATTTACAGCTTCCATCAAAAAATTCCCAGACATCGGACTTCACTTTTTAAAGTAACAGGTCACAGAACATGCACAGAACTCACTGAATTTGTAGATTTGTTTTCAGAGACGAGACCCTCATCCAGGAGCTTGTAGATGTTTTGTTTCTTGTCCACAAGCAAAACTTAATTTGCCAAAATCCAAAGCAGGTGCCTGCATGTCCTATGGCTTCCATAACATATTCCACCTGATACAGGCAATGTAATGCTGCGTACACACAAGTGGACTTTTCGACAGCAAAGGTCCGACGGAACGAATCCGTTGGACAAATCAAACGTGTGTGGGCTCCATCGGACGTTTGCTGTTCAAAATTCAAAATTCTGACGGACTATCAAAGGGGAACAGATAATGATTCTGGGCTATGTTGATGTTAATATGCAAGAATGCAGATTGGGGCAGTTTATGACTACAGCTGTTCACAGCTTGGGGTGATCTTCTGTCACTCTGAAAGACAGGAGCAGATCAAAGCATTTAATGGAAACGGCCAATCTAATTGCTCAGCCATTCAGTGTGTGGGGGATATAACATGGCATTCAGTCTAATCTGTCTGAGAGGAGGGTTTGTGATTATGAAGGCACAGGTCTAGGAGAAATATTCGTTGTCATATATATCCTCTGTTGGATTTTTATCATCTGTTGCAAGACTGTTCTGTTCTGGAAGTCAATAAAGTGCGTCTCTCTGGGAGAATTGGGTTTGCTGCGGGACAATACTTATTAATAACTACTATTCATCTAAACCACTATATATTATATCACTACAGTCCGATGGACAAAAAGCAACGCTAGGGCAGCTATTGGCTACTGGCTTTGAACTTCCTTATTCTAGTCCGGTCATACGTCATCACGTTTGAATCCGTCGGACTTTGGTGTGATTGTGTGTGGTCAAGTCCGTTCATTCGGAAAGTCTGTCAGAACTATGCCAAAAGTCCATCGGGTCCGTCGGACCTAGTCAGTCGAAAAGTCCGCTCATGTGTACGCGGAATAAGGGACAAATATGCATCACCTAAGAACATAATAATGAACAAAAAAGGGCACAGGGGCCTAGTGCATTATCCCACACATTTTATTAAAAGTATGATAAAAAGAACTACTCACAAGCATAGGTAGTAATAGCGCTCATCAGCCCACTCTCCGTGGCTTTACACTTCCAGATTGACCGATGACCCAAACATAGGGGGGACCTCATCGGAATCCCTGCAGGCTGGCGCGTTTCAAAGGAAAACCCCTAGGGCCCCGTGCACACAAGGCATTTGCCCAGTTTTCCTAAACAACATTTCTCCTGGCATCAGAATTTTGTCCGAAAAAACACTTGGCACGTCTAGACACATTTAGGAGTGTCAAACGCTTGAACGTTAATTCATTTCATTGGCCAGACTAATAATAATTTCTTCTGACCACTGAAATTAATTGATGTTCAAGCACTAAAATGCAATTAGCCCTAATGCGCATTTAGAAGCCTTTACATGCATTCATATTACGGAAAGGTAATTTGTACCCCCCAAAAGAAATTGGGTCTTTAAATTGGCAAAGACACTAAAAATTGATTAAAAGATCTGAATTTATTATACAAATAACATGTGGATTCTAAAAAAAATTTAAGCATGATGATTATAGAAACAGACATTGACAAAGACATGATTAAAAAAATCAAAAACATAAAAATGTATATTATCTTGCAATAAATTGTATAATACATATATATAGTAAGTATCACTCCATTGTCCAGTAGTACTTTCCAGTGTCCGACATTGCTTTCATCAGGGTTAATTATATAGGAGGATTTGTATTCTGATAAACAGAAAAATATAGTATAGTTTATAATGCAAGACCACAATTTTAACAGGCATAGTAAGCATTGTGCTGTTACATTTCAAAAGAGGGAGAAATAAGGGGCAATGTTTTACCAGAGGGTATTTTTCTATAGGGGGAAGGAAAACAAAGGGTATGACCGATTCCCACTGCCCAATACGCTGAACAATCTAATTTTCCAGGCCCCATCTTACTGCTTTTGTAGCCACCAGTGATGTAAGTAACTGAGTTAAAATAAACTGAGTTACCTAACGCAGTTACTTTAGAGGGTAACTAGTAATCTAACTGATTACTTTTCCCCTCATGGTAACTCAGTTCCCATTACTTTGGCTTAGTTACCCCAATTACATCTACCGCCACTAGATGGCAGTAGTGTAATTCCGGTGTCCTGCCGAAAAAGTTCCCCCGCCGGATAAGGACCCCTTGTACTGCGCAGGCGCAGGGCTTGCGCAGTACGAAGGACTACGGAGCTTACGAAAATTGCCGAACCTAAACAGCTCTGAGTGAACTCTACACCGCGCAGGTGCAGTTAACATGTAATTGTACGAGGCGATGCCGCACGCTCCCGATGCTCGTGCTACTCTGCAAGGGGCGTCTATCGTGTAAGTAAGGGGCAGGTCTAGTATTACTGTAACCAAGGGGCGCATTTATTATTATATATCGAGCTCTGCCCATTAATTTAACATTCGCCCTCTTCTGTAGCCATCCGCCCCTTACACGATATAATAATAATAGACCGGCCACTTGCTTACACGCTATAACAGATCTGCCCCTTGGTTAGAGTAATAATAGAGCATCCCCTTGGTTACACGATAGATAACAATAATAATAAATGCGCCCCTTGGTTACAGTAATACTAGACCCACCCCTTAGTTACACGTATAGAATATTTAAAAAAAAAGTCAGTTACTTTGCTGCGTTACTAATTACTTTTCCAATGTAGTAACTGAGTTACTAACGCAATTACTTTTTGGGAGAAGTAATTTGTAACTTAACTAATTACTTTTTTAAAGTAAGATGACCAACACTGGTAGCCACCCCAATCTGGAAAGAATGAGAGGTATAGTTGTCCCCACTCAACCTGGTGGAGGAAGACATTTTGTAAACACAGCCTGAAACTGGAATCGAGACAGAGCTGTCCCATCCGCATGTACAAAGAAAACAGAAGAAGATCAGGCCGAAGGCTGGAAAAAAACACCACTGCCTGAACTGGGCACACTGGGGAAGAGGGGACCGCACACAACTCAATTCTAGAGCCCTTCCCCAACTGATCCGTTTTCGAAAAACACCTCCACCCTGCTTATTCTTACTGACAAGTTCCCCCGCTCGAAAAGCACCAAAAAAGGCCAGCACAAAGACAGCCCGAAATATAGCTGCCTCATACTCAGATGAACACACCCTATCCAATTGACCCACCACAGCACTGAGGACTGAAAAATAAACCGGGTGTCTAGAGTCAGCTACAGCTTGCAGTAACCCCACATAGCCTGCCGGACCATAAAATCCTTTGTCATGTCTCGTTGACCAGCCAATTTAAACATGAAAGCCAGCCCAGCCAGCTTCTGAGACACAGCAGACACAGAAACACTGTGTTCAAAATTCCTGCCAATAAAATAAAGTAAAACATGTAACCCATCTTCATCCTGACAGCACCCCCCAACTTCACTCACCAGATCCCTCCATTCCTGTCACACCCTGCTGTACGATGTCCAAGTAGATGCAGACACTGAATTATTAATTGAATACTGGGAAGTGGCACTGCTCCACAGTCGTTCGGTGCATGGGATCCCGCGCTGCTCGGCTTCCGGTGCCAAACGACTGAACCTGCCTTACTGGAAACGAGACAAAGCACTGGCCACTGAGTTATCAATTCCCAGGACGTGCACAGCAGACACAAAACGTTTAAGACATAAACAAGCAGGAACCAGGTGGCGAAGCAAGCAGACAACAGCAGGAGAAGAAGCCGTAACACTATTAATGGCCTGTACCACCCCTAAATAGACACAATGAAACCGACCACGTTTATGCCTAAATTCCGGACCCCACAACTCCACCGCCAACACAATGGGAAACAATTCAAGGGCTGCCAAAGAACACACCAAACCAAACTCCCTCCATTCCAATGGCCAACACCCAGCACTCCACTGACCCCGGAAGTAGGCTCCATAAGCTGCCGAGCCTGCTGCATCAGTGTACAATTACATATCACAATTCGAAAGCGCTTGCTCCAACCAAAGAGAACGACCATTGTAGGATGCCAGAAAGGAATACCACACCGGCATGTCCTCCCGATGATCCTGTACCAAATTAATATAATGATGTGGCACCCTGACGCCGGCCGTAGCCACAGCCAGTACAAAAAACATGCCCCATTGACATAATGCGGCAAGCAAAATTCAACTTGCCCTAGAGAGATTGTAACTCCCTAAGCTGAATTCTCCTGCTCTGTATGGCTGCAGAAACCTTCACCTTCAAATCAGCAAGCTTATCAAAAGACAATCGGCACTCCATTGCCACGATGACAATACCTAAGAAGCACAAATCCGTGACCAGGCCCTCAGTCTTGTTCGCGGCCAATGGGACCACAGAAGATTCAAAAACACTAGTGATGGCAAAAACGTCATGCAGTGACACCGCAAAGAATGGCGAACCGCTTTACGTTGACGGAATTGCTCGTCATATCGTAGCCAAGCAGTCCTACCGTAAACTCGCTGTGCCTTGCCAATAGAGCCTAGATAGCAAAAAAGAGGGGAGCAATTCTCAGGGGTCTTTTCTCCAGTGACGCTTGCCAAAATCGCAAACGCCTGCAACCAGTTTGTGAATGTACGGGGAATCAGACGATACCGTAGTTTCTCTTCCTCCTCTTTCTTACTTTCATCCAGTTTGACTTTGTTCAAATTAAACTTCTCTAAAGGCAACAAAGAAAATATTTCCACATACTCACTCTTCCATATACACTTCTTCACTTCCGGCTTCAAATAAGCACCCAAAGGTCCCTCAAAACACCCATACACTTCACATTTAGCAGAGTCCGCCAAACGCACTCCAGCAACCCCGGTGTTGCCTTTTCCAGCTGCAGTGGCTTCTAACACTGGAGCCGCCGCACTCACCCCAGCTGCCACAGGCTGTTGCGTACCAGGTAACACCACCGATCCTGCCCCAGCACTAAGAGTGCCAGCCACAGCCATACCCGGGATCCGCAGGAGGTGCGACTGGAAGGTCAACCCCCTGACCATCTTCCCTGGAGGTGGAAGTGCGTGCCACCGACTACGCAACAACTGCCAATGATTGAGCCCCAGCTTGCACCCCAGGCTTGCAGCGAGCCAGCACCTCCCTAAGGCCTGCCAGCAGAGTGTGCACAACCCCATCTGCACCCTGGGACCCCGCAAAAGAAAGGTGAGAGGAACTCACACTGTCACCCTCAATTGCAGCCACCCCCCTCCCCTGCGCCCCAGCACCCCTAGAGCCTCCCAACATACCCCTGGAGCTCCCTACAACAGAGATAGCAGTTGGAAGAGATGAAGGAAGGAAAGACACCAATGGCTCATCTGGCTGCCACTGCCCAACAGGACATCCAGCCGTGATTCCAGCTCCCTGTGCCGCCTCAGGTATCTCTCCCTCCTCGGAGATGCTGATCTCCCCCTCAGACAGGCAGTCTTCATGCCTCCTGGCAGTCCCCTTACATTCAGGCCTTCCAGGAAGAATAGGTCCGGCCCCAAGAGCTTGTGGGCGCCTCCTGATGACGTCATCCACCCGCGCCATACCGGAGCCACGGGTTCTGTCCTTCAAACTCCCACGCTGAGCTCTAAGCAGGGCAAGGCAAGCCCCACAAGCCCCATTTGTGTGCGCTGACCACCTCATGATGCTGGACCACCTCCTCCGGGGATCGCAGACTCCCATGCCTTCCGACACAGGGGGCCCTGGCCGCTCCTGGAACCAGGCCAGGACCTGCCGCACAAACTCTCCCCCACCAGGCCGCACTTGCCACAGGCGGAGAACCTGTAGAGCCGGCCGCATGGTCCTTTAGGCAAGTGGAGGGAGGAGGGGGGCAGGCTGTCGATGTAGATCCCCCACCCGGGTCCGCCGTGGATGTGTATTTCTTCCGACTCCCACACTGGGCTAAGTAGGCTTACGCTTGGGCAGTGAAGTTGGAAGGGCTCCCAAAACGGCACCGGACCCTATATGTGGCCTCAGGGCTAAAGCGCTCAGGAGGCCTGGACCACCTAGCATGTGGGCGACCATGAGAGGGGCCAGTAGATGGATCCATAGAGGCCTGGCTTGGCTCCTGTAGTAAGTCAGCAACTGTAGCCACCCAGAGCCTCTGGCCACAGCCTCAGCTCGGAGCTGGGACAACAGAACATCCAGATCACTCATGTCCCTACCTTTGTCCTTTCTCACCAGGCGAAGAGAAAGCTTCCTGACACTGTGAGAAGTTCCGACTGATCTCCAACAGAAAAACTTCTCCCCTCCACACCCTTCCTGGACACCCCCCCCCATCACTTGGGGACCTAATCATGTAAGTGAATAACCCCTTTTCATATAATACCACTTTTCACGCCGCCTCACTGCCCACCCCAGTCATGCTGGCCCTCCTTCCGGTTTCACTTTTGCTCCAGGCCATATACTTTAACCACTTGCCGACCGCGCTATAGCCGAATGACGGCTACAGCACGGCTCGATAACTCTGGGAGGGCGTACATTGATGTCCTCCCATAATCGCGCTCCCTGGGGCGCGCACCCGGGAAAATCCGTGACCTGGGACTCGGCGCATCATGGATCACGGTAAATGACCGCTGACAGCGGCAGTTTACCATGTGATTGCTCCATCAAATGACGGAGCGATAACTTGTAAACAATTCAGGGTCATCTCCGGTTCATCTCTCCCCTCTCTGTACTGGTCGGAGATCAGATGCAGCAGCGCTGTGGGCTGGATGTGTAGTGCCCACAGCGCTGATCTGTGACAAGACCTGCCTTATCCAGCCATCCATCCATCTATGCTCAGCCATCCATGCTCAGCCATCCATCCTCAGCAATACTCATCCATCCATCCATCCATACTCAGCAATACTCATCCATCCATACTCATCCATACATCCATACTCAGCAATACTCATCCATCCATCCATACTCAGCAATACTCATCCATGCTCAGCCATCCATCCATACTCAGCAATACTCATCCATCCATCCATGCTCAGCCATCCCATCCACCCCATCCACCCTCATCCATACCCAGCCATACCCATTCATACCCAGCCATACCCAGCCATACTCAGCTATGCCCAGCCATACTCAGCCGTACCCAGCCATACTCAGCCGTACTCGTACCATAGTAGAAAAAATGTAGCTGGGTAGCCGCACTCCAAATAATTCAACTTTATTTCAAAAATATGATTAAAATCATAGCATAAAGTCAGTCAGTCAGTCCACATTCCTTAAATTTTCTTCAAATTAGTTAGATCAGTGAGCGATCTAGATAGCTAGAGTAGAGTACAGAGTTTCTTTATTAAGGAAAAGAAAGAGGCAGAGAGAATTATTGAAGAGATTCCTAAATCAATTGTACCCTGGCTGGGGTGCAGTGCACAGTCTTTTAACAGTGCCATGAGGCCAGTGCCAGACAAAATATAAAAGTTTTATCTGCAAGCTCAGTGCACCATCACTGCACTGCATATAGTAAGAGATACACCATAGTCTGTGTGTATTCTGCTATTGGAAAAACATTGCAAAAAAATTTAATTTTGCTGTGTTTTTTTTTTTCCCAATAGCATTTTCTGCGTGTTCATACACGCTTTAGATACTGTCCGTGTATTCTGATATTGAAAAAACATTGCAAAAAAATTTAATTTTGCTGTGTTTTTTTTCCCCAATAGCATTTTCTGCGTGTTCATACACGCTTTAGACACTGTCCGTGTATTCTGATATTGGAAAAACATTGCAAAAAATTTTAATTTTGCAGTGGTTTTTTTTTTTCCAATAGCATTTTCTGCGTGTTTAGACACTACCCATGTATTCTTGTACAAAGGTTTTTATTGAAGATTCACATCAATAGAAAGGATACAAAACAAAAATGGAACTGGACACAATAAAAATGTGCAATTTCTTACAACAGTATAATACATGAAAATGAACCCGGATTCCGGACTAAAACTATAAGTCAAACTGTATTGTACCAAGAGTGTGGGTAGCAGGACATTGCAAAGAGACCAACAGGTCTTGAGTAGGGATGGGCCCGGTGCTCGATTCGAACCCACGTTCGAATCGAGCACCGGGCGTTTGCTCGCTCGGCGAGCCCAGAACTATTTGGGCCGTTCGCATCACATTCGTGTGATGCGAGCGGCCCGCAATGCATTGCGGCCGGCGCAGTGCATTGCTGGCTGATGATTGGCCAAGCATGCACTGTGACCCCGCATGCTTGGCCAATCACAGCGCCAGAAACTAGGAGAGCAATAATTGGCTACAAGCAGGACGCCTGTAGCCAATTAAAGCTCAGGGGCTTTAGTACACGCCCCACCATATAAAAGGCCGCCACGCTGTCGGCCCAGGTCACATGTGTTCCGGCTTTAGGGAGAGCAGTCTGCTAATTGTTTTGCTTCTTTGCTTGATTTCCATTTCTTTGCTAACCCATTGCTACCAGAGTCATTCATCATTACTGATCATTCATTGCTGCTGATTGCACAGTGAGTGTGATATTAGCTGCTGCTGGGGATTAGTCTGGTGTGTGCGTGCTGTTAGTACAGCATAGCAGTAGCACCAATCGCAGTGCTGTTAGCACAGCATTGCACCCCAACTTCTGTCCCAACCTTCTGTCCCATCCCAGGCAGGGATTTATAGGAGCCATATTGTGTTTGTGGCAGCACACATAGGTCCTATATTTTCTTGTCAGTATTAGGGATGGGCCCGGTGCTCGATGCGAACCCACGTTCGCATCGAGCACCGGGCGTTCGCTCGCTCGGCGAGCCCAGAACTATTTTGGCCGCTCGCATCACGTTCGTGTGATGCGAGCGGCCCCGCAATGCATTGCGGCCGGCGCGGCCGGCGCAGTGCATTGCTGGCTGATGATTGGCCAAGCATGCACTGTGACCCCGCATGCTTGGCCAATCACAGCCCCGGAAACTCGAAGAGCCATAATTGGCTACAGGCAGGACGCCTGTAGCCAATTACAGCTCAGGGGCTGTAGTACACGCCCCCCCCCTATAAAAGGCCGCCACGCCGTCTGCGCCGGTCACATGCTGTTCCGGCGCAGATAGAGCAGGCTAGATCTGTGACACTCTGCTGGATTTAGTTAGTTAGAGAGATTTACTTAGAGAGATTGAGTTAGATAGATTCATTCATTTAGATTGATTTAGAAAGAGGGGCTTGTAGTGTGTTCGTGGCAGGCAGGCAGAGCTCCTATATTTTGTTCCCAGAAGCACCTATAGGACTTGTAGTGTGTTCGTGGCAGGCAGGCAGAGCTCCTATATTTTGTTCCCAGAAGCACCTATAGGACTTGTAGTGTGTTCGTGGCAGGCAGGCAGAGCTCCTATATTTTGTTCCCAGAAGCACCTATAGGACTTGTAGTGTGTTCGTGGCAGGCAGGCAGAGCTCCTATATTTTGTTCCCAGAAGCACCTATAGGACTTGTAGTGTGTTCGTGGCAGGCAGGCAGAGCTCCTATATTTTGTTCCCAGAAGCACCTATAGGACTTGTAGTGTGTTCCTGGCAGGCAGGCAGAGCTCCTATATTTTGTTCCCAGAAGCACCTATAGGACTTGTAGTGTGTTCCTGGCAGGCAGGCAGAGCTCCTATATTTTGTTCCCAGAAGCACCTATAGGACTTGTAGTGTGTTCCTGGCAGGCAGGCAGAGCTCCTATATTTTGTTCCCAGAAGCACCTATAGGACTTGAAGTGTGTTAGTCCAATCACACAGAGATCATATATTTTGTTCCCAGAAGCACCTATAGGACTTAAAGTGTGTTAGTCCAATCACACAGAGATCATATATTTTGTTCCCAGAAGCACCTATAGGACTTGAAGTGTGTTAGTCCAATCACACAGAGATCATATATTTTGTTCCCAGAAGCACCTATAGGACTTGAAGTGTGTTAGTCCCATCACACAGACCTATATTTTCTTCCCAGAAGCACCTATAGGACTTGAAGTGTGTTAGTCCAATCACACAGAGATCTTATATTTTGTTCCCAGAAGCACCTATAGGACTTGAAGTGTGTTAGTCCCATCACACAGATCATATATTTTGTTCCCAGAAGCACCTATAGGACTTGAAGTGTGTTAGTCCCATCACACAGACCTATATTTTCTTCCCAGAAGCACCTATAGGACTTGAAGTGTGTTAGTCCAATCACACAGAGATCTTATATTTTGTTCCCAGAAGCACCTATAGGACTTGAAGTGTGTTAGTCCCATCACACAGAGATCATATATTTTCTTCCCAGAAGCACCTATAGGACTTGAAGTGTGTTAGTCCCATCACACAGACCTATATTTTCTTCCCAGAAGCACCTATAGGACTTGAAGTGTGTTAGTCCAATCACACAGAGATCTTATATTTTGTTCCCAGAAGCACCTATAGGACTTGAAGTGTGTTAGTCCCATCACACAGAGATCATATATTTTCTTCCCAGAAGCACCTATAGGACTTGAAGTGTGTTAGTCCCATCACACAGACCTATATTTTCTTCCCAGAAGCACCTATAGGACTTGAAGTGTGTTAGTCCAATCACACAGAGATCTTATATTTTGTTCCCAGAAGCACCTATAGGACTTGAAGTGTGTTAGTCCCATCACACAGAGATCATATATTTTCTTCCCAGAAGCACCTATAGGACTTGAAGTGTGTTAGTCCCATCACACAGAGATCATATATTTTGTTCCCAGAAGCACCTATAGGACTTGAAGTGTGTTAGTCCAATCACACAGAGATCATATATTTTGTTCCCAGAAGCACCTATAGGACTTGAAGTGTGTTAGTCCCATCACACAGACCTATATTTTCTTCCCAGAAGCACCTATAGGACTTGAAGTGTGTTAGTCCAATCACACAGAGATCTTATATTTTGTTCCCAGAAGCACCTATAGGACTTGAAGTGTGTTAGTCCCATCACACAGAGATCATATATTTTCTTCCCAGAAGCACCTATAGGACTTGAAGTGTGTTAGTCCCATCACACAGAGATCATATATTTTCTTCCCAGAAGCACCTATAGGACTTGAAGTGTGTTTAGTCCCATCACACAGAGATCATATATTTTCTTCCCAGAAGCACCTATAGGACTTGAAGTGTGTTAGTCCAATCACACAGAGATCATATATTTTGTTCCCAGAAGCACCTATAGGACTTGAAGTGTGTTAGTCCCATCACACAGACCTATATTTTCTTCCCAGAAGCACCTATAGGACTTGAAGTGTGTTAGTCCCATCACACAGAGATCATATATTTTGTTCCCAGAAGCACCTATAGGACTTGAAGTGTGTTAGTCCCATCACACAGATCATATATTTTGTTCCCAGAAGCACCTATAGGACTTGAAGTGTGTTAGTCCCATCACACAGACCTATATTTTCTTCCCAGAAGCACCTATAGGACTTGAAGTGTGTTAGTCCAATCACACAGAGATCTTATATTTTGTTCCCAGAAGCACCTATAGGACTTGAAGTGTGTTAGTCCCATCACACAGAGATCATATATTTTCTTCCCAGAAGCACCTATAGGACTTGAAGTGTGTTAGTCCCATCACACAGAGATCATATATTTTCTTCCCAGAAGCACCTATAGGACTTGAAGTGTGTTAGTCCCATCACACAGACCTATATTTTCTTCCCAGAAGCACCTATAGGACTTGAAGTGTGTTAGTCCAATCACACAGAGATCTTATATTTTGTTCCCAGAAGCACCTATAGGACTTGAAGTGTGTTAGTCCCATCACACAGAGATCATATATTTTCTTCCCAGAAGCACCTATAGGACTTGAAGTGTGTTAGTCCCATCACACAGAGATCATATATTTTCTTCCAGAAGCACCTATAGGACTTGAAGTGTGTTAGTCCCATCACACAGAGATCATATATTTTCTTCCCAGAAGCACCTATAGGACTTGAAGTGTGTTAGTCCAATCACACAGAGATCATATATTTTGTTCCCAGAAGCACCTATAGGACTTGAAGTGTGTTAGTCCCATCACACAGACCTATATTTTCTTCCCAGAAGCACCTATAGGACTTGAAGTGTGTTAGTCCCATCACATAGAGATCATATATTTTGTTCCCAGAAGCACCTATAGGACTTGAAGTGTGTTAGTCCCATCACACAGATCATATATTTTGTTCCCAGAAGCACCTATAGGACTTGAAGTGTGTTAGTCCCATCACACAGACCTATATTTTCTTCCCAGAAGCACCTATAGGACTTGAAGTGTGTTAGTCCAATCACACAGAGATCTTATATTTTGTTCCCAGAAGCACCTATAGGACTTGAAGTGTGTTAGTCCCATCACACAGAGATCATATATTTTTCTTCCCAGAAGCACCTATAGGACTTGAAGTGTGTTAGTCCCATCACACAGAGATCATATATTTTCTTCCCAGAAGCACCTATAGGACTTGAAGTGTGTTAGTCCCATCACACAGAGATCATATATTTTCTTCCCAGAAGCACCTATAGGACTTGAAGTGTGTTAGTCCAATCACACAGAGATCTTATATTTTGTTCCCAGAAGCACCTATAGGACTTGAAGTGTGTTAGTCCCATCACACAGAAATCATATATTTTGTTCCCAGAAGCACCTATAGGACTTGAAGTGTGTTAGTCCCATCACACAGACCTATATTTTCTTCCCAGAAGCACCTATAGGACTTGAAGTGTGTTAGTCCCATCACACAGAGATCATATATTTTGTTCCCAGAAGCACCTATAGGACTTGAAGTGTGTTAGTCCCATCACACAGACCTATATTTTCTTCCCAGAGGCACCTATAGGACTTGAAGTGTGTTAGTCCAATCACACAGAGATCATATATTTTGTTCCCAGAAGCACCTATAGGACTTGAAGTGTGTTAGTCCCATCACACAGAGCTCCTCTATTTTCTTTGCAGAAGCACCCACAGGACTTCTAGTGTGTTAGTGGCATCACACAGAGCTCCTCTATTTTCTTTGCAGAAGCACCCATAGGACTTCTAGTGTGTTAGTGGCATCACACAGAGCTCCTATATTTTCTTCTCAGCAGCACCCACAGGACTTCTAGTGTGTTAGTGGCATCACACAGAGCTCCTCTATTTTCTTTGCAGAAGCACCCATAGGACTTGAAGTGTGTTAGTCCAATCACACAGAGATCATATATTTTGTTCCCAGAAGCACCTATAGGACTTGAAGTGTGTTAGTCCCATCACACAGAGCTCCTCTATTTTCTTTGCAGAAGCACCCACAGGACTTCTAGTGTGTTAGTCCCATCACACAGAGATCATATATTTTCTTCCCAGAAGCACCTATAGGACTTGAAGTGTGTTAGTCCCATCACACAGAGATCATATATTTTCTTCCCAGAAGCACCTATAGGACTTGAAGTGTGTTAGTCCCATCACACAGAGATCATATATTTTCTTCCCAGAAGCACCTATAGGACTTGAAGTGTGTTAGTCCAATCACACAGAGATCTTATATTTTGTTCCCAGAAGCACCTATAGGACTTGAAGTGTGTTAGTCCCATCACACAGAAATCATATATTTTGTTCCCAGAAGCACCTATAGGACTTGAAGTGTGTTAGTCCCATCACACAGACCTATATTTTCTTCCCAGAAGCACCTATAGGACTTGAAGTGTGTTAGTCCCATCACACAGAGATCATATATTTTGTTCCCAGAAGCACCTATAGGACTTGAAGTGTGTTAGTCCCATCACACAGACCTATATTTTCTTCCCAGAGGCACCTATAGGACTTGAAGTGTGTTAGTCCAATCACACAGAGATCATATATTTTGTTCCCAGAAGCACCTATAGGACTTGAAGTGTGTTAGTCCCATCACACAGAGCTCCTCTATTTTCTTTGCAGAAGCACCCACAGGACTTCTAGTGTGTTAGTGGCATCACACAGAGCTCCTCTATTTTCTTTGCAGAAGCACCCATAGGACTTCTAGTGTGTTAGTGGCATCACACAGAGCTCCTATATTTTCTTCTCAGCAGCACCCACAGGACTTCTAGTGTGTTAGTGGCATCACACAGAGCTCCTCTATTTTCTTTGCAGAAGCACCCATAGGACTTCTAGTGTGTTAGTGGCATCACACAGAGCTCCTATATTTTCTTCTCAGCAGCACCCACAGGACTTCTAGTGTGTTAGTGGCATCACACAGAGCTCCTCTATTTTCTTTGCAGAAGCACCCATAGCACTTCTAGTGTGTTAGTGGCATCACACAGAGCTCCTATATTTTCTTCTCAGCAGCACCCACAGGACTTCTAGTGTGTTAGTGGCATCACACAGAGCTCCTCTATTTTCTTTGCAGAAGCACCCATAGGACTTCTAGTGTGTTAGTGGCATCACACAGAGCTCCTCTATTTTCTTTGCAGAAGCACCCATAGGACTTCTAGTGTGTTAGTGGCATCACACAGAGCTCCTATATTTTCTTCTCAGCAGCACCCACAGGACTTCTAGTGTGTTAGTGGCATCACACAGAGCTCCTATATATTCTTCTCAGCAGCACCCACAGGACTACCGACTACAATGGCTGGAAGACCGCCAAGGGGAGGCAGAGCGTGCAGAGCCAAGAACACAGGGCAGGCAGGCTCTGTTTCTAGTGGACGTGGCCGTGGACGTGGACGTGGTCGTGCATCGTCATCAGCACGTGGCCATGGGACACGCGCGTCTTTGTTTTCGGCAGCTGGACATGTGGAGCCGCATCATGCTGAAGGCTTGGTAGAATGGATGACCAAGCCCTCCTCATCCTCCTCATCCTCTCTCACCCAGGCTCAGGGTACTGGCAGAGCATCATCAGCCACCCCTTCCCTAGACCCACCATGTCCTCCTGAGGAGTCCCCCGAACTCTTTGAGCACAGTGTTGGGTACATGCTCCAGGAGGATGCCCAACGATTCGAAGGCTCGGATGATGATACCCAGCTTGAGGAATCTGGCAGTACTGTTCCACCAGCTGCAGCTTACTGCCAGGTTTGCTCTAGTGGTGAAGAGGGAGGGGATGATGAGGTCACTGACTCCACGTGGGTGCCTGAAGGGAGAGAGGATGAGGAGGAGGACGAGGAGGAGGAGGATGCGGCGTCACATGTCCAACGAGGCAGGGTGCCCCCTGGAGGCCAGGTAGAGGCCAGCACAGCAACTGTACAACACCGCAGAGCTCCGCCTGTGCAGGGCGCTGCCTCTGCACGTTATCAGAAAAGTTCTTTGGTGTGGGCCTTTTTTGAGACGAGTGCAGCAGATCGCACCACTGCTATTTGCAATATTTGTCTCAAGCGTATCTCGCGTGGCCAAAACATCAGCCGCTTGGGCACCACAAGCATGACCAGACATATGGCGACCTGCCATGCAGCTCGTTGGCAGGCACACATAAAAGACCCACACCAAAGAACTAAGCGGACCTCTCCTTGCTCCTCCTCAGCTGGGATCTCCATCCCCACTACACCTTCAGTCCTCTCTGAAAGCTGCTCTGAGAGGACTGAAGGTGTAGAATTAGGTGTGTCACAACCAAGTACTTGCAGTACACCGACGTCCGATTGCAGCAGGCAAATTTCCCTGCCCCAGCTGCTGGACCGTAGAAAGAAGTACACTCCCAGCCATCCACATGCCCAGCGGTTGAATGCTAGCCTGGCTAAATTGCTAGCACTTCAACTGCTGCCTTTTCAGTTGGTAGACTCTGCCCCCTTCCGTGAGTTTGTTCAATGTGCGGTTCCTCAGTGGCAGGTTCCCAAACGCCACTTTTTCTCACGGAAGGCGATTCCGTCTCTCTACCGGCATGTGGAGGGCAATGTCCATGCCTCGCTGGACAGGGCGGTCAGCGGTAAGGTGCATATTACCGCTGACTCATGGTCCAGCAGGCATGGACAGGGACAGTACCTTTCTTTCACGGCCCATTGGGTCACTCTATTGGCAGCTGGGAGGGATGCAGGACAAGGTGCAGTAGTGTTGGAGGTTGTTCCGCCACCACGCCTCCAAAACGCTACTACTGCTACTGGTTGTGACACACCTCTCTCCTCCACCCCCTCCTCTTCTTCTTCCTCCAGTGCTCTGTCCTTGGAACCAGCGGTGCTCCGTAGGCGTACAAGGGGCTACGCAAGTACGCAGGCAAAAAGATGCCATGCCGTGCTTGCGCTGGTGTGTTTGGGGGACAGGAGCCACACTGGGCCAGAGGTTCTGGCAGCTCTGCAGGGGCAGGCCGAGAGGTGGTTGACGCCACGTCAGCTTAAGCCAGGAATGGTCGTTTCTGACAATGGCACCAACCTCCTCTCCGCCCTGCGACAGGGGCAGCTCACCCATGTGCCCTGCATGGCTCACGTCCTCAACCTGGTGGTGCAGCGGTTCTTGGGCAGGTTCCCAGGCTTACAGGATGTCCTGAGGCAGGCCAGGAAAGTCTGTGTGCATTTCCGCCGATCTTATAATGCCAGTGCTCGGCTGACTGAGCTGCAAAAGGAGCTGAACCTGCCCAAGAACCGCCTAATATGTGACATGCCCACCAGGTGGAACTCAACGTTGGCCATGCTGCAGCGACTGCACACGCAGCAGAGGGCCATCAATGAGTACCTTTGCGACTACGGCACCAGGACAGGGTCAGGGGAGCTTGGTTTTTTTTCCCCACGTCAGTGGAGCATGATCAGGGATGCATGCACTGTCCTCTCACCATTTGAGGAGGCCACGAGGATGGTGAGCAGTGACAGTGCATGCATCAGTGACACTGTCCCTCTTGTCCACCTGTTGGAGCATACGCTGCGTGGGATAATGGACAGGGCACTTGAGGCAGAACAGAGGCAGGAAGAGGAGGACTTCCTTGCCTCTCAAGGCCCCCTTTATCCGGACAGTGTTCCTCCTGTCCCACCCATCACACAGGAAGAGGATGAGGAGGAGGAGGAGGAGGAGGAGGAGGAGGATTGTGTGAGCATGGAGGTGGAGCCTGGCACTCAGCATCAGCAGCAGCAGTCTTTTAGGGATGATGTACAGTCCCAACAAACCAGTGGACTTGTACGTGGCTGGGAGGAGGTGGCTGGCGATCATGTCATCCTCAGTGACCCAGAAGACTCCGGACCGAATGCCTCAGCTAACCTACGCTGCATGGCCTCCCTGATCCTGCAAAGCCTGCGGAAGGATCCTCGTGTTCTTCGGATCAAGGAGAGGGACCATTACTGGCTGGCCACTCTCCTTGATCCGCGGTACAAGGGTAAGGTTGCGGACCTTATCTTGCCGTCGCAGAGGGAGCAGAGGATGAGACATCTCAGGGAGGCCTTGCAGAAAGGTCTGTGCAACGCGTTCCCAGAAACTGGGAGGCTACAAACTCCTGGTCCTGGGCGACGAGTTGCTGAGGCTTCGGTCAGTGGCAGAAGGAGCGGTGGGGAAGGTGGACGTCTGACCGATGCGTTCAGACAATTTTTTAGTCCGCAGCCCCAAGGTATGATCGGTTCCAGCAACCATCGCCAGCGTCTGATATACATGGTGCAGGAATACCTTGGGGCAAGGTCAGACTTGGACACCTTTCCCACCGAAAATCCTCTGGCTTACTGGGTCCTGAGGATGGATCACTGGCCAGAGCTTGCACAGTATGCAATTGAGCTACTGGCCTGTCCTGCCTCCAGCGTTCTGTCCGAACGCACATTCAGTGCTGCTGGAGGATTTGTGACTGATCATAGGGTGCGCCTGTCCACCGCCTCGGTTGATCGACTGACCTTCATCAAAATGAATCAGTCTTGGATCACCACCAGCTACCAGGCACCTGAGGCGGATATAACCGAATAATTTTTAATGTCACATCACATCCCTTCAAGACTGCCTATGCTGATGCTGAGTGACTGTCCTCTTATGTTCACTGACTATCCTCTTCCTCCTCCTCAATGATCCATGCCACCACACCAGTGCCCAAGGCACAATTTTTCAGCCCCTGTTTAACAGGGGCGTGTACATACAATTTTTATAAAAAAATGCTTCGCAACACTGTGCTCCAAGTACAGTATCTGTGAGGGGTTGCAGTGTTGTGGCACCAGCACCAGTGCCTAAGGCACAATTTTTCAGCCCCTGTTTAACAGGGGCGTGTACTTACAATTTTTTTAAAAAATGCTTCGCAACACGTGTGACTGCTGTGCTCCAAGTACAGTATCTGTGAGGGGTTGCAGTGTTGTGGCACCACACCAGTGCCTAAGGCACAATTTTTCAGCCCCTGTTTAACAGGGGCGTGTACATACAATTTTTATAAAAAAATGCTTCGCAACACTGTGCTCCAAGTACAGTATCTGTGAGGGGTTGCAGTGTTGTGGCACCAGCACCAGTGCCTAAGGCACAATTTTTCAGCCCCTGTTTAACAGGGGCGTGTACTTACAATTTTTTAAAAAAATGCTTCGCAACACGTGTGACTGCTGTGCTCCAAGTACAGTATCTGTGAGGGGTTGCAGTGTTGTGGCACCAGCACCAGTGCCTAAGGCACAATTTTTCAGCCCCTGTTTAACAGGGGCGGGTAATTACAAATCTTGATCTAATAGTTCACAGCAGGGCCCATTCCTGCGCCCACCAAGAGTAACTATGAGGGCCTACAGTCTTGTGGCAACACCGTCCACCACCACCGCCAAAGGCCCAATTTTTCTGCCCTGTTCATCAGGTGCTTGCAATTACAAATCTTGATCTAATAACTCACAGCAGGGCCCATTCCTGCGCCCACCAAGAGTAACTGTGAGAGCTTACAGTCTTGTGGCAACACCGTCCACCACCACCACCACCACCCCCAATTTTTCTGCCCTGTTCAACAGGTGCATGCAATTACAAATCTTGATCTATTAACTCACAGCAGGGCCCATTCCTGTGCCCACCAGTCTTGTGGCTACACCAACATCTAATAGGGCAAATTTCTGCAGAGTATATACGCCAGGCCCCTACTTTCATACATCCAACTTACAAACGACTCCTACTTGCAAATGGAAAGAGAAAACAGGAAGTGAGAGGAAATCTACCCCTAGGAAGGGAAATTCTATCCTGTTAGATTTAATTTGGGAAAAAGGTATCTCCTCTCTACTGATACTTTATCACCAATCCTTGTTTCAATTAAAACCCCACTTTTTCCAAAAACATTTGTCATTGGGACGGAAAGTGAGGTGACATGTTCTGAACAGATGTGCAAAGACAGCAAATGTTACAGGGGTGATAACCCCTCCCTATGTTCTCCAAAAAGCTTAAAAATAGATTTTTTTGGGATGGAGCTACACTTCATAATGTACCTGTTCAGATTCTACTTAAGAACAAACCTAAAGCCGCAAGTGGTTTTAAATGGCTTCTTTTTTTCCTTTACAAATGACATTTTGTGCAAGGACAGTTCTAAACACGGGAAACACATGCCACTTCACAGGCATACTTTAGACACCCCCCAGGTACCATATTTAAAGGAAAATTTCACTTTTTTTTTTTTCACTTTATGCATCATTAAAATGACTGCTCCCGAAAAAACGTTAGTTTTTAAAAGTTCTTTTTGCATTGATATATGTCCCCTGGGGCAGGACCCGGGTCCCCAAACCTGTTTTATGACATTAACATGCATATTGGCCGTTGTAATTAGCACTTTTGATTTTGAACGTTCGCGTCCATTATAACGTATAGGGTTCGAAAATTCGCGCGAACTTTCGGTCCGTTCGAAGGTTCTGGTGCGAACCGAACCGGGGGTGTTCGGCTCATCCCTAGTCAGTATCACACATAGTAACTATAGTGTGTTTGTGTCAGCACCCATAGGACTTATAGTGTGTTTGTGGCAGCACACATAGGTCCTATATTTCCTTTTCAGCAGCACACATAGTACCTATAGTGT
Organism: Lithobates sylvaticus; assembly: GCA_028564925.1. Classification (NCBI taxonomy): domain Eukaryota; kingdom Metazoa; phylum Chordata; class Amphibia; order Anura; family Ranidae; genus Lithobates; species Lithobates sylvaticus. The sequence goes on from CM053028.1 coordinate 214,436,799, forward strand.
GTTTGTGTGAGCACCCATAGGACTTATAGTGTGTTTGTGGCAGCACACATAGGTCCTATATTTCCTTGTCAGCAGCACACATAGTACCTATAGTGTGTTTGTGTGAGCACCCATAGGACTTATAGTGTGTTTGTGGCAGCACACATAGGTCCTATATTTCCTTGTCAGCAGCACACATAGTACCTATAGTGTGTTTGTGTGAGCACCCATAGGACTTATAGTGTGTTTGTGGCAGCACACATAGGTCCTATATTTTCTTGTCAGCAGCACACATAGTACCTATAGTGTGTTTGTGTGAGCACCCATAGGACTTATAGTGTGTTTGTGGCAGCACACATAGGTCCTATATTTCCTTCTCAGCAGCACACATAGTACCTATAGTGTGTTTGTGTGAGCACCCATAGGACTTATAGTGTGTTTGTGGCAGCACACATAGGTCCTATATTTCCTTTTCAGCAGCACACATAGTACCTATAGTGTGTTTGTGTGAGCACCCATAGGACTTATAGTGTGTTTGTAGCAGCACACATAGGTCCTATATTTCCTTGTCAGCAGCACACATAGTACCTATAGTGTGTTTGTGTGAGCACCCATAGGACTTATAGTGTGTTTGTGGCAGCACACATAGGTCCTATATTTTCTTGTCAGCAGCACACATAGTACCTATAGTGTGTTTGTGTGAGCACCCATAGGACTTATAGTGTGTTTGTGGCAGCACACATAGGTCCTATATTTTCTTGTCAGCAGCACACATAGTACCTATAGTGTGTTTGTGTGAGCACCCATAGGACTTATAGTGTGTTTGTGGCAGCACACATAGGTCCTATATTTCCTTTTCAGCAGCACACATAGTACCTATAGTGTGTTTGTGTGAGCACCCATAGGACTTATAGTGTGTTTGTGGCAGCACACAAAGGTCCTATATTTCCTTTTCAGCAGCACACATAGTACCTATAGTGTGTTTGTGTGAGCACCCATAGGACTTATAGTGTGTTTGTGGCAGCAGACATAGGTCCTATATTTTCTTGTCAGCAGCACACATAGTACCTATAGTGTGTTTGTGTGAGCACCCATAGGACTTATAGTGTGTTTGTGGCAGCACACATAGGTCCTATATTTCCTTTTCAGCAGCACACATAGTACCTATAGTGTGTTTTTTTGTCAGCACCCATAGGACTTATAGTGTGTTTGTGGCAGCACACATAGGTCCTATATTTCCTTGTCAGCAGCACACATAGTACCTATAGTGTGTTTGTGTGAGCACCCATAGGACTTATAGTGTGTTTGTGGCAGCACACATAGGTCCTATATTTTCTTGTCAGCAGCACACATAGTACCTATAGTGTGTTTGTGTGAGCACCCATAGGACTTATAGTGTGTTTGTGGCAGCACACATAGGTCCTATATTTCCTTTTCAGCAGCACACATAGTACCTATAGTGTGTTTGTGTGAGCACCCATAGGACTTATAGTGTGTTTGTGGCAGCACACATAGGTCCTATATTTTTTTCTCAGCAGCACACATAGTACCTATAGTGTGTTTGTGTGAGCACCCATAGGACTTATAGTGTGTTTGTGGCAGCACACATAGGTCCTATATTTCCTTTTCAGCAGCACACATAGTACCTATAGTGTGTTTTTTTGTCAGCACCCATAGGACTTATAGTGTGTTTGTGGCAGCACACATAGGTCCTATATTTCCTTTTCAGCAGCACACATAGTACCTATAGTGTGTTTGTGTGAGCACCCATAGGACTTATAGTGTGTTTGTGGCAGCACACATAGGTCCTATATTTCCTTTTCAGCAGCACACATAGTACCTATAGTGTGTTTGTGTGAGCACCCATAGGACTTATAGTGTGTTTGTGGCAGCACACATAGGTCCTATATTTTCTTGTCAGCAGCACACATAGTACCTATAGTGTGTTTGTGTGAGCACCCATAGGACTTATAGTGTGTTTGTGGCAGCACACATAGGTCCTATATTTCCTTTTCAGCAGCACACATAGTACCTATAGTGTGTTTGTGTGAGCACCCATAGGACTTATAGTGTGTTTGTGGCAGCACACGTAGGTCCTATATTTTTTTTCTCAGCAGCACACATAGTACCTATAGTGTGTTTGTGTGAGCACCCATAGGACTTATAGTGTGTTTGTGGCAGCACACATAGGTCCTATATTTCCTTTTCAGCAGCACACATAGTACCTATAGTGTGTTTTTTTGTCAGCACCCATAGGACTTATAGTGTGTTTGTGGCAGCACACATAGGTCCTATATTTCCTTTTCAGCAGCACACATAGTACCTATAGTGTGTTTGTGTGAGCACCCATAGGACTTATAGTGTGTTTGTGGCAGCACACATAGGTCCTATATTTCCTTTTCAGCAGCACACATAGTACCTATAGTGTGTTTGTGTGAGCACCCATAGGACTTATAGTGTGTTTGTGGCAGCACACATAGGTCCTATATTTTCTTGTCAGCAGCACACATAGTACCTATAGTGTGTTTGTGTGAGCACCCATAGGACTTATAGTGTGTTTGTGGCAGCACACATAGGTCCTATATTTCCTTTTCAGCAGCACACATAGTACCTATAGTGTGTTTTTTTGTCAGCACCCATAGGACTTATAGTGTGTTTGTGGCAGCACACATAGGTCCTATATTTCCTTGTCAGCAGCACACATAGTACCTATAGTGTGTTTGTGTGAGCACCCATAGGACTTATAGTGTGTTTGTGGCAGCACACATAGGTCCTATATTTTCTTGTCAGCAGCACACATAGTACCTATAGTGTGTTTGTGTGAGCACCCATAGGACTTATAGTGTGTTTGTGGCAGCACACATAGGTCCTATATTTCCTTTTCAGCAGCACACATAGTACCTATAGTGTGTTTGTGTGAGCACCCATAGGACTTATAGTGTGTTTGTGGCAGCACACATAGGTCCTATATTTTTTTCTCAGCAGCACACATAGTACCTATAGTGTGTTTGTGTGAGCACCCATAGGACTTATAGTGTGTTTGTGGCAGCACACATAGGTCCTATATTTCCTTTTCAGCAGCACACATAGTACCTATAGTGTGTTTTTTTGTCAGCACCCATAGGACTTATAGTGTGTTTGTGGCAGCACACATAGGTCCTATATTTCCTTGTCAGCAGCACACATAGTACCTATAGTGTGTTTGTGTGAGCACCCATAGGACTTATAGTGTGTTTGTGGCAGCACACATAGGTCCTATATTTCCTTGTCAGCAGCACACATAGTACCTATAGTGTGTTTGTGTCAGCACCCATAGGACTTATAGTGTGTTTGTGGCAGCACACATAGGTCCTATATTTTCTTGTCAGCAGCACACATAGTACCTATAGTGTGTTTGTGTCAGCACCCATAGGACTTATAGTGTGTTTGTGGCAGCACACATAGGTCCTATATTTTCTTGTCAGCAGCACACATAGTACCTATAATGTGTTTGTGTCAGCACCCATAGGACTTATAGTGTGTTTGTGGCAGCACACATACCGTGTTTCCCCGAAAGTAAGACAGTGTCTTACTTTCTTTTTATCCCTAAAAGCCCCACTATGTCTTACTTTCGGGGTATGTCTTACATTATGGGGCACATAGCACATTATGGGGCAGATCATGGGGCACATAGCAGATCAGGGCACATTATGGCACATTATGGGGCACATAGCACATCAGGGCACATTATGGGGGACACAGCACATCTGGGCACATTATGGGGCACAGCACATCTGGGCACATTATGGGGCATGGGGCACATTAGGGCATCAGGGCATGGGGCACATTAGGGCATCAGGACATGGGGCACATTAGGGCATCAGGGCATGGGGCACATTAGGGCATCAGGGCATGGGGCACATTAGGGCATCAGGGCATGGGGCACATCTGGGGACACTTACTTGCGAGCATAGTAGTGCAGGAAGCGTCTATCTGTCATGTTTTCTCTCATGTCACGCTGCCCGCTCCCTGGCGGCCCCTCCTCTCTTCTCGTCTATCCCAGATGATGTCTCAAGCCAATGGGGATTGACGAGAAGAGAGGAGGGGCCGCCGGGGAGCGAGCAGCGCTGAGTGACATGAGAGACAGCGTATGACAGATAGACGCTTCCTGCGCTACTCTGCATCTCATTCGGCTCTGGTCTCTGCAGGCAAATCCCCCGTGTTTCCCCGATAGTAAGACATACGTCTTACTTTCGGGGTACGGCTTACATTAGCTGTCCCCTCTGACACTCCCGATACGTCTTACTATCGGGGGTGTCTTACTATCGGGGAAACACGGTAGGTCCTATATTTCCTTTTCAGCAGCACACATAGTACCTATAGTGTGTTTGTGTCAGCACCCATAGGACCTACAGTGTGTTGTGAGCACACATAGGAGCTCTATTTTTTATACAATATACACTACCGACTACAATGGCTGGAAGACCGCCAAGGAGAGGCAGACCGTCCCAAGGCAAGAACACAGGGCAAGCAGGCTCTGTTTCTAGAGACAAAAGTGCTGGTCGTGGACGTGGTCGTGCATCGTCATCAGCACGTGGCCATGGGACACGCTTGTCTTTGTTTTCGGCAGCTGGACATGTTGAGCTGCATCATGCCGAAGGCTTGGTAGAATAGATGACCAAGCCCTCCTCATCCTCCTCATCCTCTCTCGCCCAGGCTCAGGGTACTGGCAGAGCAGCTGCCAACGCGTACTCAATGGCATCATCAGCCACCCCTTCCCTAGACCCACCATGTCCTCCTGAGTAGTCCCCCGAACTGTTTGAGCACAGTGTTGGGTACATGCTCCAGGAGGATGCCCAACGATTCGAAGGCTCGGGTGATGATACCCAGCTTGAGGAAGGCAGTAGTGTGCGCGCAGAGAGAGGGGATGCTGAAGGACAGCAATCTGGCAGTACTGTTCCACCAGCTGCAGCTTACTGCCAGGTTTGCTCTAGTGGTGAAGAGGGAGGGGATGATGAGGTCACTGACTCCACGTGGGTGCCTGAAGGGAGAGAGGAGGAGGAGGAGGATGCGGCGACACATGTCCAACGAGGCAGGATGCCCCCTGGAGGCCAGCTAGAGGCCAGCTAGAGGCCAGCACACCAACTGTATCACACCGCAGAGCTCCGCCTGTGCAGGGCGCTGCCTCTGCACGTTATCACAAAAGTTGTGGGCCTTTTTTGAGACGAGTGCATCAGATCGCACCACTGCTATTTGCAATATTTGTCTCAAGCGTATCTCGCGTGGCCAAAACATCAGCCACTTGGGCACCACAAGCATGAGCAGACATATGTCGACCTGCCATGCAGCTCGTTGGCAAGCACACATAAAAGACCCACACCAAAGAACAAAGCGGACCTCTCCTTGCTCCTCATAAGCTGGGATCTCCATCCCCACTATATCTTCAGTCCTCTCTGAAAGGTGCTCTGAGAGGACTGAAGGTGTAGAATTAGGTGTGTCACCACCAAGTACTTGCAGTACACCAACGTCCGATTGTAGCAGGCAAATTTCCCTGCCCCAGCTGCTGGACCGTCGAAAGAAGTATACTCCCAGCCATCCACATGCCCAGCGGTTGAATGCTAGCTTGGCTAAATTGCTAGCACTTCAACTGCTGCCTTTTCAGTTGGTAGACTCGGCCCCCTTCCGTGAGTTTGTTCAATGTGCGGTTCCTCAGTGGCAGGTTCCCAAACGCCACTTTTTCTCACGGAAGGCGATTCCGTCTCTGTACCGGCATGTGGAAGGCAATGTCCATGCCTCGATGGACAGGGCGGTCAGCGGTAAGGTGCATATTACCGCTGACTCATGGTCCAGCAGGCATGGACAGGGACGTTATCTTTCTTTCACGGCCCATTGGGTCACTCTATTGGCAGCTGGGAGGGATGCAGGACAAGGTGCAGTAGTGTTGGAGGTTGTTCCGCCACCACGCCTCCAAAATGCTACTACTGGTTGTGACACACCTCTCTCCTCCACCCCCTCCTCTTCTTCTTCCTCCATGTCCTCTTCGAGTGCTCTGTCCTCGGAACCAGCGGTGCTCCGTAGGCGTACAAGGGGCTACGCGAGTATGCAGGCAAAAAGATGCCATGCCGTGCTTGCGCTGGTGTGTTTGGGGGACAGGAGCCACACTGGGCCAGAGGTTCTGGCAGCTCTGCAGGGGCAGGCCGAGAGGTGGTTGACGCCACGCCAGCTTAAGCCAGGAATGGTGGTTTCTGACAATGGCACCAACCTCCTCTCCGCCCTGCGACAGGGGCAGCTCACCCATGTGCCCTGTATGGCTCACGTCCTCAACCTGGTGGTGCAGCGGTTCTTGGGCAGGTTCCCAGGCTTACAGGATGTCCTGAGGCAGGCCAGGAAAGTCTGTGTGCATTTCCGCCGATCTTATAATGCCAGTGCTCGGCTGACTGAGCTGCAAAAGGAGCTGAACCTGCCCAAGAACCGCCTAATATGTGACATGCCCACCAGGTGGAACTCAACGTTGGCCATGCTGCAGCGACTGCACACGCAGCAGAGGGCCATCAATGAGTACCTTTGCGACTACGGCACCAGAACATGGTCAGGGGAGCTTGGCTTTTTTTCCCCACGCCAGTGGAGCATGATCAGGGATGCATGCACTGTCCTCTCACCATTTGAGGAGGCCACGAGGATGGTGAGCAGTGACAGTGCATGCATCAGTGACACTGTACCTCTTGTCCACCTGTTGGAGCATACGCTGCGTGGGATAATGGACAGGGCACTTGAGACAGAACAGAGGCAGGAAGAGGAGGACTTCCTTGCCTCTCAAGGCCCCCTTTATCCAGACAGTGTTCCTTCTGTCCCACCCATCACACAGGAAGAGGATGAGGAGGAGGAGGAGGAGGAGGATTGTGTGAGCATGGAGGTGGAGCCTGGCACTCAGCATCAGCAGCAGCAGTCTTTTAGGGATGATGTACAGTCCCAACAAACCAGTGGACTTGTACGTGGCTGGGAGGAGGTGGCTGGCGATCATGTTGTCCTCAGTGACCCAGAAGACTCCAGACAGAATGCCTCAGCTAACATACGTTGCATGGCCTCCCTGATCCTGCAAAGCCTGCAGAAGGATCCTCGTATTCTTCGGATCAAGGAGAGGGACCATTACTGGCTGGCCACTCTCCTTGATCCACGGTACAAGGGTAAGGTTGCAGACCTTATCTTGCCGTCGCAGAGGGAGCAGAGGATGAGACATCTCAGGGAGGCCTTGCAGAAAGGTCTGTGCAACGCGTTCCCAGAAACTGGGAGGTTACAAACTCCTGGTCCTGGACGACGAGTTGCTGAGGCTTCGGTCAGTAGCAGAAGGAGCGGTGGGGAAGGTGGACGTCTGACTGATGCGTTCAGACAATTTTTTAGTCCGCAGCCCCAAGGTATGATCGGTTCCAGCAACCATCGCCAGCGTCTGATATACATGGTGCAGGAATACCTAGGGGCAAGGTCAGACTTGGACACCTTTACCACCGAAAAGGATGGATGGATCACTGGCCAGAGCTTGCACAGTATGCAATTGAGCTACTGGCCTGTCCTGCATCCAGCGTTCTTTCCGAACGCACATTCAGTGCTGCTGGAGGATTTGTCACTGATCACAGGTTGCACCTGTCCACCGACTCGGTTGATCGACTGACCTTCATAAAAATGAATCAGTCTTGGATCACCACCAGCTACCAGGCACCTGAAGCGGATATAACTGAATAATTTATAATGTCACATCACTTCAAGACTGCCTATGCTGATGCTGAGTGACTGTCCTGTTATGTTCACTGACTATCCTCTTCCTCCTCCTCAATGATCCATTCCTTGATAGCTTGGAAGAACATTTTTGTTTCTGGGTGCCACCACACCAGTGCCTAAGGCACAATTTTTCAGCCTCTGTATAACAGGGGCGTGTAATTACAATTTTTTAAAAAAAATGCTTCGCAACAGGTGTGACTGCTGTGCTCCAAGTACAGTATCTGTGAGCGGTTGCAGTGTTGTGGCACCAGCACCGTTGCCTAAGGCACAATTTTTCAGCCCCTGTTTAACAGGGGTGTGTAATTACAATTTTTTAAGCAATGCTTCGCAACATGTCTGACTGCTGTGCTCCAAGTACAGTATCTGTGAGGGGTTGCAGTGTTGTGGCACCAGCACCAGTGCCTAAGGCACAATTTTTCAGCCCCTGTTGGGGCGTGTAATTACAATTTTTAGGCAATGCTTTGCAACAGGTCTCATTGCTGTGCTCAGAGTACAGTATCTGTGAGGGGTTGCAGTGTTGTGGCACCAGCACCAATGCCTAAGGCACAATTTTTTAGCCCCTGTTTAACAGGGGCGTGTAATTACAATTTTTTAAGCAATGCTTCGCAACACGTCTGACTGCTGTGCTCCAAGTACAGTATCTGTGAGGGGTTGCAGTGTTGTGGCACCAGCACCAGTGCCTAAGGCACAATTTTTCAGCCCTGTTCAACAGGTGCATGCAATTACAAATCTTGATCTAATAACTTACAGCAGGGTCCATTCCTGTGCCCACCAAGAGTAACTGTGAGGGCTTACAGTCTTGTGGCAGCACCGCCCATCACCACCACCACCAAAGGCCCAATTTTTCTGCCCTGTTCAACAGGTGCATGCAATTACAAATCTTGATCTAATAACTCACAGCAGGGTCCATTCCTGTGCCCACCAAGAGTAACTGTGAGGGCTTACAGTCTTGTGGCAACACCGTCCACCACCACCACCACCAAAGGCCCAATTTGTCTGCCCTGTTCAACAGGTGCATGCAATTACAAATCTTGATCTAATAACTCACAGCAGGGCCCATTCCTGCGCCCACCAAAAGTAACAGTGAGGGCTTACAGTCTTGTGGCAACACCGTCCACACCACCACCACCAAAGGCCCAATTTTTCTGCCCTGTTCAACAGGTGCATGCAATTACAAATCTTGATCTAATAACTCACAGCAGGGCCAATTCCTGCGCCCACCAAGAGTAACTGTGAGGGCTTACAGTCTTGTGGCAACACCGTCCACCACCACCACCACCACCACCAAAGGCCCAATTTTTCTGCCCTGTTCAACAGGTGCATGCAATTACAAATCTTGATCTAATAACTCACAGCAGGGCCCATTCCTGCGCCCACCAAAAGTAACTTTGAGGGCTTACAGTCTTGTGGCAACACCGTCCACCACCACCACCACCAAAGGCCCAATTTTTCTGCTCTGTTCAACAGGTGCATGCAATTACAAATCTTGATCTAATAACTCACAGCAGGGCCCATTCCTGTGCCCACCAAGAGTAACTGTGAGGGCTTACAGTCTTGTGGCTACACCAACATCTAATGGGGCAAATTTCTGCAGAGTATATACGGCAGGCCCCTACTTTCAAACATCCAACTTACAAACGACTCCTACTTGCAAACGGAAAGAGAAAACAGGAAGTGAGAGGAAATCTACCCCTAGGAAGGGAAATTCGATCCTGTTAGATTTAATTTGGGAAAAAGGTATCTCTCTCTCTACTGATGCTTTATCACCAATCCTTGTTTCAATTAAAACCCCACTTTTCCAAAAACATTTGTCATTGGGACGGAAAGTGAGGTGAAATGTTCTGAACAGATGTGCAAAGACAGCAAATGTTACAGGGGTGATAACCCCTCCCTATGTTCTCCAAAAAGCTTAAAAATAGATTTTTTGGGGATGGAGCTACACTTCATAATGTACCTGTTCAGATTCTACTTAAGACAAACCTACAGTCCGTGTCTTGTTTGCACCGCCTGTATACTGCTGTTCAGAGTATATAGGGTTGTAGGTATAGGGTTTTATTTTGGGTGCGGGGTCCCCCTTAATATCCATACAAGACCCAAAGGGGCTGGGGTGGGGGGGGGGGTTATGGGGTAGCCATGCCATTTTCACAAGGATTTTCAGCAATATGGCCAGGAAAAGACATGACATTAAAGCCGCAAGTGTTTTTAAATGGCTTCTTTTTTTCATTTACAAATGTCATTTTGTGCAGGGACAGTTCTAAACACGGGAAACACATGCCACTTTACAGGCATACTTTAGACACCCCCCAGGTACCACATTTAAAGGAAAATTTCCCTTTTTTTTTTCACTTTATGCATCATTAAAATGACTGCTCCCGAAAAAACTTTAGTTTTTAAAAGTTCTTTTTGCATTGATATATGTCTCCTGGGGCAGGACCCGGGTCCCCAAACCTGTTTTATGACATTAACATGCATATTGGCCGTTGTAATTAGCAATTTTGATTTCGAATGTTCGCGTCCATTGTAACGAATAGGGTTCGAAAATTTGCGCGAACTTTCGGTCCGTTCAAAGGTTCTGGTGCGAACCGAACCCGGGGATGTTCGGCTCATCCCTAGTCTTGAGTCTTGGTAAAATGAAGTTGCTTTGAAGCTAACTGAAATACATATTATTGCTCTAGGTCGGTTCTGGAACCTGAGGCAAAATAACAATATGACAATCGATATCTTGTAAGAGCATTAAACTGGACAACCATCTTGGGGAACGGTGTTGTTCCCCGGTGATAACAACAAAAGCAAGTAAAAAATAAAATAAAATAGAATCATAAGAAAGGAAGAAAAAATAAAAAGATAAAAAATAAAAAGAGGGGGAATGTGTCCTGTCAGGCATCCAGTGGCAGTAGGATCTGCCCCGTAGGGGGGGGAGATCAAAAGGTGGAATAAGAGGAAAGTTGACGAAGAATGCCAAGAGGGAAGAATTCAGGAAGAAATCAAAAGATAAAGAAGGAGAAAGGGGTGATGTGAGTCTTTAGTGTAAGGAAAAAGTGGAGGTTGAGATATAAAGGGAAACCAAAGAAAGAAGGGAAATGTGAGGGGAAGGGAAAAAAGAGGGGGACCCCGGGGGGGGGGGGGGGAGGGACAGAGGTTTATTAAAGGGAGAGGAGCGTTGGATCAAATCGTGAAGGGCGGATATGAGCCACCCAGGGTTGCCATATCCGGAGGAACTTGGCATGAGTATCTGATAGCACGGCAGTAAGTTTCTCATTCGCCATAATGTCGTTCACCCTGTTTTTAACAAGGGCCGGGGTTTTCCAAGCCTGTGCTATGGTCAGTTTAGTTGCAGTAAAGATGTGTGCAGCAAGTTGACGTTCAGGACAAAGAAGTTCCGCGATGGGTTTCCACAATAGGGCCTCAAAAGGGTCCCTCTTTATAGTGGTGTTGAAAAGGTTACGAAGTAACGCATATACTCTGATCCACAGTCTGCGTACCCTGGGGCAGGACCACCAGATGTGCGCCATTGTGCCCTCTTGAGAGCACCCACGGAAGCATAACGGGGAATAGGACGGGATGAAGCTCGCTAATCTAGCCGGGGTGTAATACCACCTATAAAAGACCTTGTAGGCATTTTCCAAGAAAAGGACATTTTTGGAGCATTTGGTTAGCGCCGTGGTCATTCTCCGCCAGTCATCTGGCTCTAGTTGTTTCCCAAGTTCGACCTCCCATTGGAGATGATAAGGTCTCAGTGGTGGTTTCCTAGAGCTTATTATAGCCGAGTATATGAGTGATATCATACCCGAGGATTGAGGACGTGAGCTACACAAACTTTCAAAGGGGGTCATGGCATAGGGAGTAGGTTGGGATCTTATTAGTTTTTGGAGAAAGTGTCGGAGTTGTGTATAGCTATAATGTTCCTTTAGGGGGATGTCGTGTGAAGAGCGTAGGGCTGCGAATGGGACAACTTTAGTCGGAGTGAGCAAAGAATGAATGTCCCCAAAGTCGTGGTCAGTCCACCATGCGAACTGTAAGGGATTATCACATCCCGGCGGGAACAACAGGCAATGAAGGAGACGGAGTAAGGGGAGATGGGGAGAAATCAGGCCTGCTGAGAACTTAACTGCATCCCATAACCGTAAGGAATGAGTCAAGCATTGACCCATGGTAGATGGGCGGTGAGCCAAGGGGACCGGGTGGGAATCCACCAGATCAATGATGGCCCATAGTGGCATTTGATGTTTCTCGTGGAGATGAGCGAGTGGGGCGATACCGGCTGCTGTATAGTAGGCTTGCAGGTTTGGGACCGAAAGGCCTCCCTCCATTCTATGTGCGTAGAGCACCTGTCGTTTGATCCTGGGCTTTGTCTTGCCCCAGACAAATTGCATGATCTTGCGTTGATGAATTCGGAGGATATGGGAGGGTATCTGGACCGGTAAAACTCGAAAATAGTAAAGCAGTTTCGGGAGGTATGCCATGCGTACCGTCGCTATTCTGCCGAACCAGGATAATGGGAGAGTGGACCAAGAATCAAGCAAGTTTGTCAATTTCCGCAATAGTGAGGGGTAATTGGCTTGGTAAAGACCCAAGTAACTAGGAGTGAGTTTGACCCCCAGGTAGGGTAACGAGTTCGTCCATTGGACTATCCATGTATTCTGATATTGGGAAAACATTGCAAAAAATTTTAATTTTGCAGTGTTTTTTTTTTTCCCAATAGCATTTTCTGCGTGTTCATAAATGCTTTAGACACTATCCGTGTATTATGGTATTGGAGAAATATTGCAAAAAAATTTAATTTTGCAGTGTTTTTTTTTTTCCTAATAGCATTTTCTGCGTGTTCATAAACGCTTTAGACACTATCCGTGTATTCTGATATTGGAAAAACATTGCAAAAATTTTTAATTTGCAGTGTTTTTTTTTTTCCCCAATAGCATTTTCTGCGTGTTCATAAACGCTTTAGACACTGTACGTGTATTCTGCTATTGACAAAAACACCCATTTAGGGCGAGATCATACATTTTGAAAATATGAGGAGATCATCAAAAAGGGGACGTGGCCCGGGTCGTGGTGCTGCTGGTGGCGCTCCTGTTGCAGTGAGAGGACGTGGTCGATCTGTGTCAGCTACACGCACTAGTGAAACACCTTCCTCAGGGGCGAGTAGGCGACAGAGCCTGCAGCGGTATTTCGGCGTGCCTAATGAGGCTGTACGAATGTTGAGGCCAGGACAAGTACAGGCGATAGTAGATTGGGTTGCTGACAGTGCCTCCGGTTCCTTCACATTGTTGGCACCTGCAGCCGATGTCCATCAGTCTTTTACCTCCCCCCCTTGCAAATCAGCCAATCAGTCTGAGCCCCAAATCATGCAGCAGTCTCTTCTGCTTTTTGATGACTCTGTTAGCAGGGTTTCCCAGGGCCATCCACCTAGCCCTGCCCCAGAAGTGGAAGAGATTGTGTGCACCGATGCCCAACCACTTATGTTTCATGATGAGTACATGGGAGGACCATCGCAGCACGTCTCGGATGATGACGAAACACAGGTGCCAACTGCTGCTGCTTTCGCCATTGTGCAGACCGACAAGGAGGGCAGGGGTGAAGACTGGGTGGAAGATGATGTGGAGGACGATGAGGTCCTTGACCCCACATGGAATCAACGTCATGGAGGTGACCAGTGTAGTTCGGAAGAAGAGGCGATGGTCGCACAGAGTGGTTTGCACACTGTGCAATCAGAGCTTGAAGCGAGGCATAAACGTTCTCAACCTGAGCACAACCTGCATGACCAGGCATCTAAGTGCAAAGCATGAGATGCAGTGGAGTAGACACCTCAAAAACCAAGAAAGGTCTCTTGCTCCTCCTGCTTCCTCTTCTGCTGCAGTCTCGGCCTCTTCATCCACCTCTGTAGTGACAGTGACACCTGCCAACCCGCAAACAGAGGATCTGACAGCAACACTACCACCTGGGTCACCAACCATCTCCACAATGTCCCATGGAAGCGTTCAGCTCTCTATTTCCCAAACACTGGAGCGGAAGAGGAAGTACCCCCCTAGCCACCCGCGATCCCTGGCCCTGAATGCCAGCATTTAAAAATTCCGTCATTCCGATCTTGTGGAGACGCAGAGTTTTAAAAGGCTGATGTCATTGGCTGTCCCACAGTACGTTGTGCCCAGCCGCCACTACTTTTCCAGACGAGCTATCCCTTCCCTGCACAACCAAGTGGGGGACAAAATCAGGTTTGCACTGCGCAACGCCATCTGTGGCAAGGTCCACCTAACTACGGATGCGTGGACCAGTAAGCACGGTCAGGGACATTATATCTCCCTAACAGCACACTGGGTAAATGTAGTGGCGGCTGGGCCTGAGGCGGATAGCAGTTTGGCGCATGTCCTTCCACCACCGAGGATTGCAGGGCACTTCAGTTTGCCTCCTGTTGCTAACCCCTCCTACTCCGCCTCCTCATCCTCTACCGCCTCCTCATCCAGTCAGCGTAACACCTTCACCACCAACTTCAGCACAGCCAGGGCTAAACGACAGCAGGCAGTTTTAAAACTTTCCTGTTTGGGGGAAAAACCCCACACCGCGCAGGAGTTGTGGAGAGACATGGAACAACAGACCGATGAGTGGTTGGTGGCAGTGAGCCTCAAGCCCGGCCTGGTGGTGTGCGATAATGGGCGAAATCTCGTAGCAGCTCTGGGCCTTGCCGGTTTGACGCACATCCCTTGCCTGGCGCATGTGCTGAACTTGGTGGTCCGGAGGTTCCTTAAGAATTACCCCGATATGCCAGAGCTGCTGCAGAAAGTGCGGGCCGCCTGTGCGCACTTTCGGCGTTCTCACCCTGCTGCTGCTCGCATGTCAGCGCTGCAGCGTAACTTCGGCCTTCCCGCTCACCGTCTCATATGTGACTTGCCCACAAGGTTGAACTCCACCTTGCACATGCTTGCCAGACTGTGCGAGCAGCAGCAGGCGATAGTGGAGTTTCAGCTGCAGCACGCACGCGTGAGTCGCTCTGCAGAACAGCACCACTTCACCGCCAATAACTGGGCCTCCATGCGAGACATGTGTGCCTTGTTGCGCTGTTTCGAGTACTCCACCAATATGGCCAGTGCCGATGATGCCGTTCTCAGAGTTACTATCCTAGTTCTATGCCTCCTTGAAAAAACTCTTCAGGCGATGATGGAAGAGGATGTGGCACAGGATGAGGAGGAGGAGGAGGAGGAAGAGGGTTCATTTCCAAGGCTTTCAGGGCAGTAATTTACAAGTGGCTACGAGGGTGGGTTCCTGCACCAACAAGCGCCAGGTACACAATTGTCTGGCAGCAAGGGCACAGTTCTGGAGGATGACGAGGTGGAGGATGAGGAGGAGATGGAGGAGGAGGAACCATGTTCACAGCAGGGTGGCACCCAGACCAGCTCATGTCCATCACTGGTGCGTGGCTGGGGGGATACAGAGGACACAGACGATACACCTCCCACAGGAGGACAGCTTTTCCTTGCCTCTGGGCAGCCTGGCACACATGAGCGATTACATGCTGCAGTGTCTCCGCAACGACCGCCGAGTTGCCCACATTTTAACTGGTGCTGATTATTGGGTGGCCACCCTGCTGGATCCCCGTTACAAGGACAATGTGCCGTCCTTAATTACCTCACTGGAGCGTGATCGTAAGATGCGCGAGTACAAGCGCACGCTGGTAGATGCGCTGCTGGTGGCATTCCCACTTGGAAGCGGGGGTACGGTGGAAGCACAAGGCGAAGGCGGAGGAGGAGGAAGAGGTCGCCAACGCAGCCGGGGCACCGCTAGCACCTCGGAAGGCAGGGTTAGCATGGCCCAAATGTGGAAAAGCTTTGTCAGCACACCACAACAACCAGCACCACCAGCTGAGATGGAACATCTTAGCAGGAGGCAGCATTTCACCAACATGGTGGAGCAGTATGTGTGCACACGCCTACACGTACTGAATGACGGGTCTGCCCCCTTCAACTTCTGGGTCTCCAAATTGGACACATGGCCTGAGCTTGCTCTTTACGCCTTGGAGGTGCTGGCCTGCCATGCAGCCAGTGTATTATCTGAACGTGTATTTAGCACAGCAGGGGGCGATATCACAGACAAGCGCAGCCGCCTGTCCAGAGCCAATGTGGACAAGCTCATGTTCATTAAAATGAACCAGGCATGGATCCCACAGGACTTGTCCGTTCCTTGTGCAGAATAGACACGTATACCGGTGTTCTGACAAAAACTGTCTGGCCATCGGCTAGTGTCCGGCCACTTACTGTGCAGGCGCAGTGCTTGCACAGTACGGAGGACAAGGAGATTCACAAAATCTCCAAAGATGAACGTCGCCTGGGCAGTGAGTGCAGGTTCAAGCCCCACCATCCAAGTGGACATACGGTAGCACATAGTAACAGGGCCCCTCACGGGCTCGCTTGGCTAGGCTTCAACCTCGGATGATGTGGCTTGAACCTGGAGTCACCGCACATCGGCTTCGGAGAGTTTCGAAATCCCCTTGTCCTACGTACTGAGCAAGCGCAGTACAGGGCGGACACTATGCGACGGGGGACAAAATTCGACACATCATTCACCACTAGCCTTACCCAGCCATTTTTGTATTTTTGAACCAGTGTTGGCTACCTCGTCCTCCTCCACCGCCGCTTCCACCTACACCGTCCTCCTAGGTCAAGATTATAATTTTTTCATTTTTTTAATTTCCAAGTATTTTATTTTCCAGAAAGTGCGTACTCTGGGGTATTCCCACCATATGTGTGGCATCGTGCCGTTGAGTTTCTGAGGTTCTTAATGACTTCCTGTACCTCTTCTGCTGAGAAGGGGGCCTCCAGCATTTTATTTGTATTTTAAATTTTTTTTATGTTATTTTAAGTTATTTCCCTATACACATTTGTTTGCAGAGCACTTGCCATGCTCTGAACAACATTTTGTTGCCATTTGCAGCCCTCTAGCCCTTTCCATTACTTTTTTACAGCCATTTTAGTGTTCAAAAGTTCGGGTCCCCATTGACTTCAATGGGGTCAAGTTCGGGTCAAGTTCGGTCCCGAACCCGGACTTTTTTCCGAAGTTCGGCCCAACCCGCCGAACCCGAACATCCAGGTGTCCGCTCAACTCTACTCCTGAACTCTGCACTTTGTAAGTAGTGCACTCCTGAACTCTGTACTCTGTAAGTAGTGCACTTGTCAAGTACCTGGTCGGAGGCCAAAGTGCTGAGAGGGTTTCCCTCGTGCCTAGGTGGTAACCCATGAAGGTGGTAACAGGGAGCACTATGCTCAGAGAAGCAGGGATTGCCAGCTGCAACAGGCTAAAGGGATGTCCGCTGGATGGAGGCTGACGAGCAGGATGCACTCACCAGGAGTCCCTCAGGAGTACCAGGTGAGACTTGGCAGCTGGGAGAACCAGGAGCCATCTAATTGAGACTAGTTTGTCAGGTATATATAATTAGTTTTATTAATTATTAGTATATATTGATTTTTAGGTCATATATAGTGCTATTATCAAGTGAGCAGCCTGTAATGATCACACAGCGATTATTAGATAAATAAATTATGTTATGGTATATTGTTACATAGTAGGTGAGGTTGAAAGACACAGTCCATCAAGTCCAACCTATGTGTGTGATTATATGTCAGTATTACATTGTATATCCCTGTATGTTGCGGTCATTCAGGTGCTAATCTAATAGTTTCTTGAAACTATCGATGCCCCCCCGCTGAGACCACCGCCTGTGGAACAGAATTCCACATCCTTGCCGCTCTTACAGTAAAGAACCCTCTACATAGTTTAAGGTTCAACCTCCTTTCTTCTAATTTTAATCAGTGGCCACGAGTCTTGTTAAACTCCCTTCCGGAAAAAAGTTTTATCCCTATTGTGGGGTCACCAGTATGGTATTTGTTTGTTGAAATCATATCCCCTTTCAAGCGTCTCTTCTCCAGAGAGAATAAGTTCAGTGCTCGCAACCTTTCCTCATAACTAATATCCTCCAGACCCTTTATTAGCTTTGTTGCCCTTCTTTGTACTCGCTCCATTTCCAGTACATCCTTCCTGAGGACTGGTGCCCAAAACTGGACAGCATACTCTAGGTGCGGCCGGACCAGAGTCTTGTTATCTCTGGAATTAATCCCCTTTTTAATGCATGGCAATATTCTGTTTGTTTTGTTAGCAGCAGCTTGGCATTGCATGACATTTCTGAGCCTATTATCTACTAGGACCCCCAGGTCCTTTTCCATCCTTGATTCCCCAGAGGTTCTCCCCCCAGTGTATAGATTGCATTCATATTTTTGCCACCCAAATGCATTATTTTAAATTTTTCTACATTGAACCTCATTTGCCATGTAGTTGCCCACCCCATTAATTTGTTCAGATCTTTTTGCAAGGTTTCCACATCCTGCAGAGAAGTTATTGCCCTGCTTAGCTTAGTATCATCCGCAAATACAGAGATTGAACTGTTTACCCTATCCTCCAGGTCGTTTATGAACAAATTAAATAGGATTGGTCCCAGCACAGAACCATGGGGGACCCCACTACCCACCCCTGACCATTCCTAGTACTCCCCACCCTCTGAATTCGCCCTTGTAGCCAGTTTTCAATCCATGTACTCACCCTATAGTCCATGCCAACGGACCTTATTTTGTACAGTAAACATTTATGGGGAACTGTGTCAAATGCGTTTGCAAAATCCAGATACACCACATCTACAGGCCTTCCTTTATCTAGATGGCAACTCACCTCCTCATAGGTTAATAGATTGGTTTGGCAAGAACGATTCTTCATGAATCCATGCTGATTACTGCTAATGATACCGCTCTCATTACTAAAATCTTGTATATAGTCCCTTATTAGGGATGAACCGAACACCCCCCTGTTCGGTTTGCACCAGAATATGCGAACAGGCAAAAAACACAGTTAAAGTGTATGGGATTCGAACATGAATATCAAAAGTACTAATTTTAAAGGCTAATATGCAAGTTATTCTCATAAAAAGTGTTTGGGGACCTGGGTCCTGCCCCAGGGGACATGTATTAATGCAAAAAAATGCACTTGTTTACACACACAGATCCACGGTCCTGCTGTGTTCCTGGGCAATCGCGGGTGCCCTGCGGACATCGCAGCCGCCGGGCACGCGCACCGGGTCCCGAGCGACGCCGGCGTGCGTGCACGCGTTCCCTAGACGGCCGGGAATGGGAGGACGTCATATGACGTTCACCCAGGATGGGAGATCCACCTTGTGGACATCATATGACAGTGCAGGGTATTGAAGTGGTTAAATAAAGGAATTGTCAAAAACATTTTTGACACTTTTTTTGTGAAATGGTAGGGGTACCTTTGTACCCCATTACCATTTCACACAGTGGGGGCGTGATCTGGGGGTCCCCTTGTTAAAGGGGGCTTCCAGATTCCGATAAGCCCCCGCCCGCAGACCCCCACAACCACCGGGCAAGGGTTGTGGGGATGAGGCCCTTGTTCCCATCAACATGGGACAAGGTGCTTTGGGGGGCTACCCCAAAGCACCCTCCCAATGTTGATGGCATGTGGCCTGGTACGGTTCAGGAGCGTGGGCGCTCTCTCGTCCCCCCTCTTTTCCTGCGATCTGAAGGGTCTGGTATGGATTTTGAGGGGGACCTCCACGCCATTTTTTTTTTTATTTAGTTCGTGGTTCCCCTGTGGGGAAATCCCCATGCCGTTTTTATAAATGAACTGTTATGTGTATTGTCGGACCGACAATTCATTGTAGCCGCGAGTAGTTTTAAATAACTTTTATTCCTTTAGAAATGTCAGTTTGCTGTCAGACTGTTCTAAACACAGGAAACATGCGCCCCTTCAACTTTTTTTTTGCATTGATACATATCCCCTGGCGGACATGTATCAATGACAATAACTTGCATATTAGCCTTTAAAATTAGCACTTTTGATTTCTCCCATAGAGTTTTAAAGGGTGTTCCACGGCTTTAGAATTTGCCGCGAACACCCTAAATTGTTTGCTGTTCGGCGAACGGGCGAACAGCCAGTGTTCGAGTCGACTCGAACAGACAGCCCATCCCTATCCCTTATCAACCCCTCTAAAATTTTACATACTATTGATGTTAGGCTAACTGGTCTGTAATTCCCAGGGATGTATTTTGGGCCCTTTTTAAATATTAGTGTTACATTGGCTTTTCTACAATCAGCTGGTACCATTGCAGTAGACTGTCAGTAAAAATTAGGAACAATGGTCTAGAAATTACTTGACTGAGTTACCTAAGTACCCTTGGGTACAAGCCACCTGGTCCCGGTGATTTATTAATGTTAAGTTTCCCAAGTCTAATTTTAATTCTGTCTTCTGTTAACCATGGAGATGCTTCCTGTAATGTTTAATGAAGATAAACACTGCAGTTTTGGTTACTGAAGCCCCTCGATTCCCTCGTGAAAACAGAGAAGAATACAATCAATACCTTCACCATCTCCACATCCTTTGTAACCAGATGTCCTTCCTCATTCTTTATGGAGCCAATATGGTCTGTCCTCCCTTTTTTTACTGCTTACATACTTAAAGAATTTCTTGGGATTTTTTTTTGCTCTCCTCCGCAATGTGTCTTTCATGTTCTATCTTAGCCGTCCTTATTGCACCCTTACATTTCTTGTTGCATTCTTTATAAAGTCTGAATGCTGATGATGATCCTTCAACCTTATATTTTTTGAAGGCCTTCTCCTTTGCTTTTATATGCATTTTTACATTGGAGTTAAGTCATCCAGGACTTTTGTTTGCTCTTTTAAATTGTATTGTTCATTGATCCCATTAGGCTTGAATCTTGTTTTTCTTCATGTCCTGGATTTTTGTTAATACAAGGGAAAGCATTAGATCATCATACCACCGTTTAGCAGCACTGTGGGTGCTGTGTGTGCCTACAAAAAAATGATGTGGATCCTGGTTTCAGTTCAATGGCCATTGTTGCATTATATATTCCGGCAGTATTGGCTAATCCAATCATATCCCCCTGCGAAAGACACGTGACAGCCTTGTGTTGACATGCATAGGGGAGGGGACAGGATGGTGGAGGAGACAGTACACATGCTCTCTAAGCAGCTGCTGATGGACACAAGTTTCAAAGCCTATTGGATTGGATTTTTTAAACTTTGCTGTAGAGTGGTGCGCTGGAAGCACCATGAAAGTGTGAATACCCTGATGTTTTTTTACCTTCAATAAATTAGTGTTTAGACGATAATACACTATCTAGCCTTTTTAATAATTTGATTTGAAGACAGCATCATTGAATTATCCTGGGGAACCCACAGAGACCATCATACTCAGAGCCCAGAGGTGGTTTAGCTGCCTTTTCAGACCAAACTTAGTTGTGCAGTCACATAACCTGAGGTTATTGGGGGGGGGGGGTGCGTTTCACACATCATTGGATATCATAGGACTTCTCATTTAACCACTTTCACTGTGGACTTGTTTATCATAGGACTTTTTCATTGATTTACTTTCACTGTGAACTTGCTTGGAGCACTGTTATATTACATATATATTTGTATTTATATATCAGTTTAATTGTTGATTGTATTTATGCAATTGTTGATCTATATTGATCATGCACTAATCTATTTTTGGCACATTTGCACTTCATGTTATTCACCATTGTATTGGTTTATTATATATATGGTATTGAGTACACATTCACACAGCGCTGCATTTATTTGATCTATTTATTTTCAGGCACAATTTATGGGAGTGTGATCCTCTACGGATCATTCTCTGACAGCACTCCTGAACTCTGCAATCTGTAAGTAGCACACTCCTGAACTCTGCACTCTGTTTTTTCTCTATCTTATGTTCCTAACATAAGTCATATCCCAAAAAGTAGTATCTTTTTTTTTTTTATCTCATGGAAGAAATGTAAGAAATAACGTTTATATCATACACTTATTCCATGAATGCATACAACATACACTGCATATATCATTTGAGAAAAATATGCTTATAAAATAGTTTACCATTTGCCAATAAAAAAAAAATGTCCCTGGATTTCACTTTAAAAATCAATTTTTGGCACATTTGCACTTCATGTTATTCACCATTGTATTGGTTTATTATATATATGGTATTGAGTACACATTCACACAGCGCTGCATTTATTTGATCTATTTATTTTCAGGCACAATTTATGGGAGTGTGATCAATGCTAGCGGCTGTACATTAATCTTTTATTTTTATTTATAACGTTACACAGGTTTAATTGTTTATTATGGTTTGGCCATCTCTTTGGTAGCTCGCAAGATATATAGTTTATAGAGTCAGGAGTCAGGCCAGAAGTCATGCACAGAAGGTCATCCAGGTGAAAGGCAGCCAGCAGAGTCAGGAGTCAGCCGGGGTCATACACTGGTAATCAGGCAGAAGCGGCGTCAGAAGAGCAAGCCAGGGGTCCAACACGGATGAGCAGGCAGAAGCAGAGTTACAGGAACAAGCCAGGGGTCAAAGCCAGGAATGCAGACAAGACAGGTCAAGGGAAGCAGGGTCGGTAACAGGAAATCCAATAATATCAGGAACAGGAACACAGGAACTCACAGGGGAAGCTGAAGATCATCCAGCAACTAATGGCTCATGCTGCTGGCTTTAAATAGGCCACTGGGCACCAAAATATGTCACGCATTGCAAGTGCTTTGGCCTACGCACATGCGCTCTGGCACATGAATTCTCCCAGCTATTCTTGCCCTTCCGTGCATGCGCAATTGCATTGTCAAATTTCTAAGTGCCAATGGAGAATTCCTATGTGCCAATCCTCTACGGATCATTCTCTGACAGCACTCCTGAACTCTGCAATCTGTAAGTAGCACACTCCTGAACTCTGCACTCTGTTTTTTCTCTATCTTATGTTCCTAACATAAGTCATATCCCAAAAAGTAGTATCTTTTTTTTGTTATCTCATGGAAGAAATGTAAGAAATAACGTTTATATCATACACTTATTCCATGAATGCATACAACATACACTGCATATATCATTTGAGAAAAATATGCTTATAAAATAGTTTACCATTTGCCAATAAAAAAAAAATGTCCCTGGATTTCACTTTAAAAATCAATTTTTGGCACATTTGCACTTCATGTTGCATGAGGCCTAAAATAAAGCGAATATCTGTGACATGCCAGGCTTCTTGTTATACAGTACTCACAGAAGTCTGAGCTTTTAAAAGCCAGTGTATAGGGATGAGCCGAACACCCCCGGGTTCGGTTCGCACCAGAACCTTCGAACGGACCGAAAGTTCGCGCAAATTTTCGAACCCTATTCGTTATAATGGACGCGAACGTTCGAAATCAAAATTGCTAATTACAATGGCCAATATGCATGTTAGTGTCATAAAACAGGTTTGGGGACCCGGGTCCTGCCCCAGGGGACATATATCAATGCAAAAAGAACTTTTAAAAACTAACGTTTTTTCGGGAGCAGTCATTTTAATGATGCATAAAGTGAAAAAAAAAAAGTGCAATTTTCCTTTAAATATGGTACTTGGGGGGTGTCTAAAGTATGCCTGTGAAGTGGCATGTGTTTCCCGTGTTTAGAACTGTCCTTGCACAAAATGACATTTGTAAAGGAAAAAAAGAAGCCATTTAAAATCACTTGCGGCTTTAATGTCATGTCTTGTCCTGGCCGCCATATGGCTGAAAATCCTTGAGAAAAATGGAATGGCTACCCCATCACCCCCCCCCCCCACCCCAGCCCCTTTGGGTCTTGTATGGATATTAAGGGGGACCCCGCACCCAAAATAAAACCCTATACCTACAACCCTATATACTCTGAACAGCAGTATATAGGTGGTGCAAACAAGACACGGACTGTAGGTTTGTTCTTAAGTAGAATCTGAACAGGTACATTATGAAGTGTAGCTCCATCCCAAAAAAATACATTTTTAAGCTTTTTGGAGAACATAGGGAGGGGTTATCACCCCTGTAACATTTGCTGTCTTTGCACATCTGTTCAGAACATGTCACCTCACTTTCCATCCCAATGACACATGTTTTTGGAAAAGTGGGGTTTTAATTGAAACAAGGATTGGTGATAAAGCATCAGTAGTGAGGAGATACCTTTTTCCCAAATTAAATCTAACATGATAGAATTTCCCTTCCTAGGGGTAGATTTCCTCTCACTTCCTGTTTCTCTTTCCGTTTGCAAGTAGGAGTCGTTTGTAAGTTGGATGTTTGAATATAGGGGCCTGCCGTATATACTCTGCAGAAATTTGCCCTATTAGATGTTGGTGTAGCCACAGGAATGGTGGGCACAGGAATGGGCCCTGCTGTGAGTTAATAGATCAAGATTTGTACTTGCATGCACCTGTTGAACCGGGCAGAAAAATTGGGCCTTTGGTGGTGGTGGTGGACGGTGTTGCCACAAGACTGTAAGCCCTCACAGTTACTCTTGGTGGGCGCAGGAATGGGCCCTGCTGTGAGTTATTAGATCAAGATTTGTAATTGCATGCACCTGTTGAACAGGGCAGAAAAATTGGGCCTTTGGTGGTGGTGGTGGTGGTGGACGGTGTTGCCACAAGACTGTAAGCCCTCACAGTTACTCTTGGTGGGTGCAGGAATGGGCCCTGCTGTGAGTTATTAGATCAAGATTTGTAATTGCATGCACCTGTTGAACAGGGCAGAAAAATTGGGCCTTTGGCGGTGGTGGTGGTGGTGGACGGTGTTGCCACAAGACTGTAGGCCCTCATAGTTACTCTTGGTGGGAGCAGGAATGGGCCCTGCTGTGAACTATTAGATCAAGATTTGTAATTACACGCCTCTGTTAAACAGGGGCTGAAAAATTGTGCCTTAGGCATTGGTGCTGGTGCCACAACACTGCAACCCCTCACAGATACTGTACTCTTAGCACAGCAATGAGACCTGTTGCAAAGCATTGCCTAAAAATTTTAATTACACGCCCCAACAGGGGCTGAAAAATTGTGCCTTAGGCACTGGTGCTGGTGCCACAACACTGCAACCCCTCACAGATACTGTACTTGGAGCACAGCAGTCACACCTGTTGCTAAGCATCTTTTTAAAAAATTGTAATTACACGCCCCTGTTATACAGGGGCTGAAAAATTGTGCCTTAGGCACTGGTGCTGGTGCCACAACACTGCAACCCCTCACAGATACTGAACTCTGAGCACAGCAATGAGACCTGTTGCAAAGCATTGCCTAAAAATTGTAATTAAACGCCCCAACAGGGGCTGAAAAATTGTGCCTTAGGCACTGGTGCTGGTGCCACAACACTGCAACCCCTCACAGATACTGTACTTGGAGCACAGCAGTCACACCTGTTGCGAAGCATCTTTTTAAAAAAATTGTAATTACATGCCCCTGTTATACAGGGGCTGAAAAATTGTGCCTTAGGCACTGGTGTGGTGGCATGGATCATTGAGGAGGAGGAAGAGGATAGTCAGTGAACATAACAGGACAGTCACTCAGCATCAGCATAGGCAGTCTTGAAGGGATGTGACATTATAAATTATTCCGTTATATCCGCTTCAGGTGCCTGGTAGCTGGTGGTGATCCAAGACTGATTCATTTTTATGAAGGTCAGTCGATCAACCGAGTCGGTGGACAGGCGCACCCTATGATCGGTGACAAATCCTCCAGCAGCACTGAATGTGCGTTCGGAAAGAACGCTGGATGCAGGACAGGCCAGTAGCTCAATTGCATACTGTGCAAGCTCTGGCCAGTGATCAATCCTCAGGACCCAGTAAGCCAGAGGATTTTCGGTGGGAAAGGTGTCCAAGTCTGACCTTGCCCCTAGGTATTCCTGCACCATGTATATCAGACGCTGGCGATGGTTGCTGGAACCGATCATACCTTGGGGCTGCGGACTAAAAAATTGTCTGAACGCATCGGTCAGACGTCCACCTTCCCCACCGCTCCTTCTGCTACTGACCGAAGCCTCAGCAACTCGTCGTCCAGGACCAGAAGTTTGTAACCTCCCAGTTTCTGGGAACGCGTTGCACAGACCTTTCTGCAAGGCCTCCCTGAGATGTCTCATCCTCTGCTCCCTCTGCGACGGCAAGATAAGGTCCGCAACCTTACCCTTGTACCGTGGATCAAGGAGAGTGGCCAGCCAGTAATGGTCCCTCTCCTTGATCCGAAGAACACGAGGATCCTTCCGCAGGCTTTGCAGGATCAGGGAGGCCATGCAGCGTAGGTTAGCTGAGGCATTCGGTCCGGAGTCTTCTGGGTCACTGAGGATGACATGATCGCCAGCCACCTCCTCCCAGCCACGTACAAGTCCACTGGTTTGTTGGGACTGTACATCATCCCTAAAAGACTGCTGCTGCTGAGTGCCAGGCTCCACCTCCATGCTCACACAATCCTCCTCCTCCTCCTCCTCCTCAGCCTCATCCTCTTCCTGTGTGATGGGTGGGACAGAAGGAACACTGTCTGGATAAAGGGGGCCTTGAGAGGCAAGGAAGTCCTCCTCTTCCTGCCTCTGTTCTGCCTCAAGTGCCCTGTCCATTATCCCACGCAGCGTATGCTCCAACAGGTGGACAAGAGGTACAGTGTCACTGATGCATGCACTGTCACTGCTCACCATCCTCGTGGCCTCCTCAAATGGTGAGAGGACAGTGCATGCATCCCTGATCATGCTCCACTGGCGTGGGGGAAAAAAAGCCAAGCTCCCCTGACCCTGTCCTGGTGCCGTAGTCGCAAAGGTACTCATTGATGGCCCTCTGCTGCATGTGCAGTCGCTGCAGCATGGCCAACGTTGAGTTCCACCTGGTGGGCATGTCACATATTAGGCGGTTCTTGGGCAGGTTCAGCTCCTTTTGCAGCTCAGTCAGCCGAGCACTGGCATTATAAGATCGGCGGAAATGCACACAGACTTTCCTGGCCTGCCTCAGGACATCCTGTAAGCCTGGGAACCTGCCCAAGAACCGCTGCACCACCAGGTTGAGGACGTGAGCCATACAGGGCACATGGGTGAGCTGCCCCTGTCGCAGGGCGGAGAGGAGGTTGGTGCCATTGTCAGAAACCACCATTCCTGGCTTAAGCTGGCGTGGCGTCAACCACCTCTCGGCCTGCCCCTGCAGAGCTGCCAGAACCTCTGGCCCAGTGTGGCTCCTGTCCCCCAAACACACCAGCGCAAGCACGGCATGGCATCTTTTTGCCTGCGTACTTGCGTAGCCCCTTGTACGCCTACGGAGCACCGCTGGTTCAGAGGACAGAGCACTGGAGGAAGAAGAAGAGGAGGGGGTGGAGGAGAGAGGTATGTCACAACCAGTAGTAGCATTTTGGAGGCCTGGTGGCGGAACAACCTCCAACACTACTGCACCTTGTCCTGCATCCCTCCCAGCTGCCAATAGAGTGACCCAATGGGCCGTGAAAGAAAGATAACGTCCCTGTCCATGCCTGCTGGACCATGAGTCAGCGGTAATATGCACCTTACCGCTGACCGCCCTGTCCAGCGAGGCATGGACATTGCCTTCCACATGCCGGTAGAGAGACGGAATCGCCTTCCGTGAGAAAAAGTGGCGTTTGGGAACCTGCCACTGAGGAACCGCACATTGAACAAACTCACGGAAGGGGGCCGAGTCTACCAACTGAAAAGGCAGCAGTTGAAGTGCTAGCAATTTAGCCAAGCTAGCATTCAACCGCTGGGCATGTGGATGGCTGGGAGTATACTTCTTTCGACGGTCCAGCAGCTGGGGCAGGGAAATTTGCCTGCTACAATCGGACGTCGGTGTACTGCAAGTACTTGGTTGTGACACACCTAATTCTACACCTTCAGTCCTCTCAGAGCAGCTTTCAGAGAGGACTGAAGATATAGTGGGGATGGAGATCCCAGCTGATGAGGAGCAAGGAGAGGTCCGCTTTGTTCTTTGGTGTGGGTCTTTTATGTGTGCTTGCCAACGAGCTGCATGGCAGGTCGACATATGTCTGCTCATGCTTGTGGTGCCCAAGCGGCTGATGTTTTGGCCACGCGAGATACGCTTGAGACAAATATTGCAAATAGCAGTGGTGCGATCTGATGCACTCGTCTTAAAAAAGGCCCACACCAAATAACTTTTGTGATAACGTGCAGAGGCAGCGCCCTGTGTGATGCCACTAACACACTAGAAGTCCTATGGGTGCTTCTGGGAAGAAAATATAAGAGCTCTGTGTGATGCCACTAACACACTAGAAGTCCTATGGGTGCTTCTGGGAAGAAAACATGGGAGCTCTGTGTGATGCCACTAACACACTAGAAGTCCTATGGGTGCTTCTGGGAAGAAAATATGGGAGCTCTGTGTGATGCCACTAACACACTAGAAGTCCTATGGGTGCTGCTGAGAAGAAAATATAGGAGCTCTGTGTGATGCCACTAACACACTAGAAGTCCTATGGGTGCTTCTGGGAAGAAAATATGGGAGCTCTGTGTGATGCCACTAACACACTAGAAGTCCTATGGGTGCTTCTGGGAAGAAAATATGGGAGCTCTGTGTGATGCCACTAACACACTAGAAGTCCTATGGGTGCTTCTGGGAAGAAAATATGGGAGCTCTGTGTGATGCCACTAACACATTAGAAGTCCTATGGGTGCTTCTGGGAATAAAATATAAGAGCTCTGTGTGATGCCACTAACACACTAGAAGTCCTATGGGTGCTTCTGGGAAGAAAATATAGGAGTTCTGTTTGCTGCCACTAACGCACTAGAAGTCCTATGGGTGCTTCTGGGAAGAAAATATAGGAGCTCTGTTTGCTGCCACTAACACACTAGAAGTCCTATGGGTGCTTCTGGGAAGAAAATATAGGAGCTCTGTTTGCTGCCACTAACACACTAGAAGTCCTATGGGTGCTTCTGGGAAGAAAATATAGGAGCTCTGTTTGCTGCCACTAACTCACTAGAAGTCCTATGGGTGCTGTTGGGGTGCAATGCTGTGCTAACAGCACTGCGGTTGGTACTACTGAAATACTGTACTAACAGTAAAACACGCACCAGACTAATCCCCAGCAGCAGCTAATAACACACTAACTGTGCAATCAGCAGCAATGAACGATCGATGACTTAGGTAGCAATGGTTTAGCAAAGAAATAGCCAATGGTTTAGCAAAGAAGAGCAAATCTTTCTGTAGCAATGAATCAAGCTAAGACACAGAATCAGCAGACTGATCTCTCCTAAAGCCGGAACTCATGTGACCGGCGCCGACGGCGTGGCGGCCTTTTAAATGGTGGGGCGTGTACTAAAGCCCCTGAGCTTTAATTGGCTACAGGCGTCCTGCCTGTAGCCAATTATTGCTCTCCGAGTTTCCGGCGCTGTGATTGGCCAAGCATGCGGGGTCACAGTGCATGCTTGGCCAATCATCAGCCAGCAATGCACTGCGCCGGCCGTGCCGGCTGCAAGGCATTGTGGGGCCGCTCGCATCACACGAATGTGATGCGAACGGCCCAAATAGTTCTGGGCTCGCCGAGCGAGCGAACGCCCGGTGCTCGATGCGAACGTGGGTTCGCATCGAGCACCGGGCCCATCCCTACCAGTGTACTTAGTATTTCAATAAGGAATGTACAATTTATTGTTATAATGAAGACTTTATTATAGCTGAAACCTGTTCAGGCAATGTACAGCTACACCCACTCACAGACAGCAGGGGGCAGTCCTGCCCTCCCACTGAAGGAAAGTCCCTATTAATGTAAAAGAAAGCTGTAAATTCTGGCTGAAGCCAAAGTGAAAGTGAAAGCAACATCAAGGGATGAGGCCAGCAAATCAGGAATAAGAAAATAAAGATTTTGTTTTCTTACAGATTAACACTAAATGTGTGCACAGAGGGCATTGAAAGGACCTTAACAATGAACTCATATCTTCCAGACTGTTACAAGGCAATAAAAGAAAATTAATACGCCCACCGCCTTTTTATTTCAGCCAAAATCCACACAACTTCTATAAAACTTAAAGCGGAGTTCCACACAAAAGTGGAACTTCCGCTCATTGTACTCCCCCCCCCCCCTCCGGTGCCACATTTGGCACCTTTCGGGGGGGGGGGGGCAGGATACCTGTCTTTCACAGGTATCCTGTTCCCACTTCCGGGAGCCTCAGCCACGGGTATTGACGTCACCGCCTGGGCTCCCTCCTCCTTCCTCGGCTGCCAGGCATGCGCAGTAGGGTTCCCAGCGTGAAGCCGTAAGGCTACACTGTCTGGTTCCCTTACTCGCAATGGAGGCCACATGCACTCGACAGCTAATGGAAACATCAGCTGTGGTGCCAACATCGCTGGACTCCAGGACAGGTAAGTGTCCGATTATTAAAAGCTTTCCCGGCATTATATGAGAGAGCTGTGTTTGTGCTTTTAAGTGCAAAGAAATTATTTGCTTAGAATTTCCCTGACAGATGGACTGTTGTCTTTATTCAACCTCACCTACTATGTTACTATGTTATTGATCCTGACCTCATCTCAAACTCCATTTGCAGAAATGCAAACATTTCAAATTTTGCCTCATCAGTCCAGAGCACCTACTGCCATTTTTCTTCACCCCAGTTTCTATGTTTTCATGCATAGGACATGGAAAAAATGCTAAGTGACTCAACTGTGCAGGACAAGATAGATAGATAGATTGATGGGGACCCAGCTAATCCCTGGGGTGGTGTGCCCAGTAGGTGGCCCATAAATAGCCTGAGGCCTGGAGCAGGAGGGCAGTTGTCCCTGGGTCCAGTCCTGCAGAATGAGTCTCTAGCCTGAGGGGCTCACGAAACATAATGGTGGATGTTCATTGAGGTCCCAGCTGTAGCATAGCTGGGGAGCCTTCTTTAAGAGTGCTAGTCTGGGATTTTGGTCTGGATAGCTAACTGAGGAGTGCCCAGTGGAAGTTGAAGAAGGGTGTCCAGCTGCCCTGTGGTATTGGGAGCTTTGTTTCTCCCTAACTGAAGAGTGCCCAGTGGATGTCGGAAGGAGGCAACTGATAATCCTGTGGCATTGTGAGTATTGACCTTAATTCTGAGCCCTACTGACTGTATGCTGGGTCCCTTTTCTCAGAGGGCTGTAGTAATTGTCCAGCCTGCAACAGTCCTTTTGAGAACTTAAGCATCAGCCACCTCCTCTGCCCAGTGCTTGGAGACTAAGTAGTATTGTAATGGGAGAAGTGTCCTCTGGTTGTTCAGTGTCTCTTCACCCCATTCAAGTTTCTACAAGCAATAAAAGCATAAAAGACATTCCCTAGACTATTGATCCAGAGAGATGTTGTGTGCCTGGCTACTTCTGCACTAAGATTGTGGAAGGAACCATTTAAATTACAGCGGCTCCCACAGGGGTGGTAGGTGCAATGCAGATACATACTGTAGATAGATAGAGAGATAGCAGGGATGATCTTTGGATTCTCATCACTGCACTCACCTTAAAGATTACTAGGGGGATTTGCTCAAGTGCTAAAGCGCTCTGGCTTAGCATGAAAGACATAGTGGATTAAATTGATATGTCTGTGAGGTCAGCATAGTGGCTTAGTAGTTAGCACTTGTGCCATGCAGCACCAGGTCTTTGGTTTGAATTATGGCCAGGACACCTGCTGTTAGGTACTACTACCCCCCATTCCACGCCCACCCCCCATTCCTCCCTCCAAAACAATCCCTAACCTTAATAATGTAAATTCATTGAACTATACAGTGCCATGAAAAACTATTCATACCCTTTTAAATTTTCCACATTTTGTCATGTTACAGCCAAAAACGTACAAATGTATTTTCTGGGGATTTTATGTGATAGACCAACACAAAGTGGCACATAGCTGTGAAGTGGAAGGAAAATGATAAATAGTTTTCACCATTTTTTACAAATAAATATGTGAAAAGGTGGGTGTGCATTTGTATTTAGCCCCCCTGAGTCAATAGTTTGTAGAACCACCTTTTGCTGCAATTACAGCTGCAAATCTTTTTGGGGATTTCTCTACCAGCTTTGCACATCTACAGAGTGACATTTTTGCCCATTCTTCTTTGCAAAATAGCTCAAGCAATTTTCAAGTCTTGCCACAGATTCTCAATTGGATTTAGGTCTGGACTTTGACTAACCCATTCTAACACACTTTGAATTAAACCATTCCATTGTAGCGCTGACTCTATGTTTTGGGTTGTTGTCCTGCTGGAAGGTGAAATTCCATCCCAGTATCAAATCTTTTGCAGACTCCAACAGGTTTTCTTGTAAGATTGCCCTGTATTTGACTCCATGCATCTCTCCATCAACTCTGACCAGCTTCCCTGTCCCTGCTGAAGAAAAGCATCCCCACAACATGATGATGCTGCCACCACCATGTTTCACGGTGGGGATGGTGTGTTCAGGGTGATGTTTTGCTTTTAGATCAAAAAGTTCAATTTTGGTTTCATCTGACCAGAGCAAGTTTGCTGTGCTCCCCACATGGCTTCTCGCAAACTGCAAATGGGACTTCTTATGGCTTTCTTTTAACAATGGCTTTCCTCTTGCCACTCTTCCATGAAGGCCAGATTTGTGGAGTGCACGGCTAATAGTTGTCCTGTGGACAAATTCTCCCACCTGAGCTGTGGATCTCTGCAGCTCCTCCAGAGTTTCCATGGGCTTCATGGCTGCTTCTCTCTCTGATTAATGCTTTCCTTGCCCGGCCTGTCAGTTTAGGTGGACGGCCATGTCTTGTTAGGTTTGCAGTGGTGCTATACTCTTTCCATTTTTGGATGATGGATTGAACAGTGCTCTGTGAGATGTGCAAAGCTTGGGATCATCTTTTATAACCTAACATTGCTTTAAACTTCTCCATAACCTTATCCCTGACCTGTCTGGTGTGTTTCTTGGCCTTCATGATGCTGTTTGTTCACTAAGGTTCCCTAACAAACCTCTGAGGGCTTTACAGAACATCTGTATTTATACTGAGATTAAATTACACACAGGTGGACTCTATTTACTAATTAGGTGACTTCTGAAGGCAATTGGTTCCACTAAATTTTAGTTAGGGGTATCAGAGTAAAGGGGGCTGAATATAAATGCATGCCACACTTTTCACATACCGTATTTATCGGCGTATAACACGCACTTCTTCCCCCTTAAAATCGGTGAAAAATAGTGAGCGCTGCCGAAAAAGACCGAATCGCGGACGAAAAAACCCGAAGCGGCCCCGGAGAAGACCGAGCCGACTGTTCGGCTCCACTCGTAGTCCAGCCTCCTTGCGCTCGCTCCGGAAACAGCAGGGAGGCGGGACCGCGAGCGGAGCCGAACAGTCGGCTCAGTCTTTTCCGGGGGCGCTTCGGTCTTTTTCGGCGGCGCACACGACAGAGCGTCTCGGCGGCGGGAAATTTAAACCCGGACAAGACTGCAAATGACGCTGGCAAGCTACAATGACACTAGGCAAGCTACAATGACACTGAGCAAGCTACAATGACACTGGGCAAGGCTGCAAATGCCGCTGGGCAAGCTACAATGACACTGGGCAAGCTACAATGACACTGGGCAAGCTGCAATGACACTGGGCAAGGCTGCAAATGACGCTGGGCAAGGCTGCAATGACGCTGGGCAAGCTACAATGACACTGGGCAAGCTACAATGACACTGGGCAAGCTACAATGACACTGGGCAAGCTGCAATGACACTGGGCAAGCTGCAATGACACTGGGCAAGGCTGCAAATGACGCTGGGCAAGGCTGTAATGACGCTGGGCAAGCTACAATGACACTGGGCAAGCTACAATGACACTGGGCAAGCTACAATGACACAGGGCAAGCTGCAATGACACTGGGCAAGCTGCAATGACACTGGGCAAGGCTTCAAATGACGCTGGGCAAGCTGCAAATGACGCTTAAATGTACAGTTTTTTTTTTCCCTAAACTTCCCTCCTAAAACTTTTTTTCCTTAAAATGCCCTCCTAAACTTGGGGTGCGCGTTATACGCCGATAAATACGGTATTCATTTGTAAAAAAATAAAATAAAATCCCAATAAAATACATTTATGTTTTTGGTTGTAACATGACAAAATGTCGAAAATTTCAAAGGGTTTGAATACTTTTTCAAGGCACTGCATACTTGTTGATCCAAATCTCTATCAAGATAAATGTGAATGGATGTAAAGATGAGGGGGGGCTGGGTCACTATAAGCTCCACCAACAGCCATCCCCATGTCCAATGAGTACCCTAGTAATGACTACTGAGGATCTCTTTTTGAGTTATATTTGGCAGGTCTTAGAAGGAGGAGTGCACTCACAATTATATATTGGAATCAAATCAGATAGGGTCACAGAACAGCAGTAAAGAAACATTTATTTTTAGAAGTATGATGTTGAATAAGGCTCACTGTTCATGTGTGTGAGCTTGCATAGCATTGAATAGGACCCATTCACAAATCTTTATCACAAGGATAAGACCTCTATTTTCCATGTAAGTGGAATTTTGAATTCCCTTTGGATGTGACTTTGAAAATATGGATCCTTATTCTTGCATGATAGCTTGGCTAAGACTAATGTAATCGTACAAATTTAATAAAATTGTATGAACCTGTGACAGGATAAATTAGAAGATCTGTAATCAGCTCTCTTTAAAAAATGTTGACCTATTTTTTATTGTACTTTTATTGTAACTTCAAACTGAGCATACATACAGTACAAAGTGTAGATTGGTCTCAGTCATTTCTAAATATTTAATTGCACTGTACAGTAAAATGTGATTGGATAAATGGTTAGTTCATTTTAAATAATCAAGAGGCAGTGTTTGTGGCAAATTTAAGGAGGATTAACACAAGTGGAAGAGTGCTTGCTGTGTGTGCAAAGGTTAGCGGTATCGGGACCTTTTTGGTTAGCACTTCTGCCTTACTGCACTAGGGGCCAGGGAACCCGCTGCCTGCACAGATGTGCTGCAGGGCTCTCTTGGAACTGGAGCCCTGTGGTACATCTGCTCAAACGCAGGACATAGTGGGCATGTG
This sequence comes from Lithobates sylvaticus, assembly GCA_028564925.1. NCBI lineage: Eukaryota > Metazoa > Chordata > Amphibia > Anura > Ranidae > Lithobates > Lithobates sylvaticus. The sequence continues at coordinate 214,471,352 of CM053028.1, forward strand.
GAGAAACTCTCCCCTATCCATAAATAGACAGAGCCAAACCTGACATCCACCGTGGTCCATGTAAGCACAGGTGATTTTACATGCAAACAGAAAGACAGGGGCCATTTTGGACTTCACTGGTAGTAATCTTTGCGCGTGTATGGGAAATTCTACAGCGCACAGATGACCAGTTGACACAATGTATATGCAGATGTGCCGCAGGACTCTCTTGGGACTTAAGCTCTGCGTGCATGTGAAGGGGATGGGAAAAATTCTCACCCATAGTTAGCTTCTCTGTAAGCAGCGAAGCAGGGGTTGAGTGTTGTGGGCTGTTCAGTGTCTCAAAGGCTTCTGTTGTGCTACATCCCCCTGTCTTCTGGATAGTTCTGGAAATATATTGGGAAGGGGTGCAGAACAAGCAGCCTGAATATACTATGGGTCTCTTGCTGCTGATCCCTGGAGAGGGTTGTCTAGTAGGTGGTTAGAGAGCCTATGAATAATCTGAGGCTTGGCAGCCATGGTGCAAAGTTCCAGGGTCCAGCCTTCTGGAGAGACTCGTGTGCTGGGGGGCTATGCCCCTGGGACAGAGAGAGACAAAGAAGAAGTCTCAGGAGTTCTGTAAAGACATCTAGGCTTAGCTGGGGGTGCCCTACCAGAGAGAGATAGAGCCGGGAAAGCAGCTGTGAAGAAACCCCATTATTCTGGGACTGAGTAGGTACCTACCCCTGCTATACAGTGGAGAAATTACTGTGGGGAGCTTTACCTTACAAATTGTGCAGTGCAAGTTTGCCTAAGGATGCCCAGTGCAGCTAGGAGCTGTACAATGCAGCCAGGAGTTTTGCATTACCACCCAAGTGTGTTCAGTGTAGCCAGGTGCTGTGCAATACAGCCAGGAGTTCTACAAGTTCAGCCAAGAGACAGTGCAGTGCAGCCTAAGGTTGTGCAATACAGCCAGCATTTTTTGCAGAGCAGCCAAGCAGCCTAGCAGACCTCAATATCTACTTGTTTTACAGTTTGAAGTATTCCATGTTCCCATCCAAATCAAAGTTCATTGTTCCTGTTCAATAAAAACCCTAAAAAGAAACCCTTATACTGATTCTTGAGCCACAGGAAGAATACCGAAAATGCCATGTGCCTGGCTGTGCATGCTTTGATTGAGGGAAATAGGCCCAATTACCAGCGGCTCCTGCAGGGGTAGCGCTACATACCTTTCTGCATCTTTGGTGTAAAGGGCTTAAGGAGATTCTATACTGTTCGCAAGTACATCTAGAAGCTTATTCCCCTGGGCTAATCCCTCATGTAGTTAGATTGCTGTATAAAGTAGTAGATCCTTCTTTGGTCCGAAATGAAGAGTTGTAACTCTGCACTGCTGTTCTGTCAGTGTGCTCTGTGTCAACGGTAAAACAAGGAAGAAGGTATACCCATTTAAAGAGGATAGACAGCAGGAACTTTTTTTTCTTTCGCTAGTCCCTTCTACCTAGAGTCACGTTCTAAATGAACGGACTTTACTCCGTGTTCATTTCAAAAGTCCCGCAGACTAGCACACAGATGGCCGGATTGTCCGCCGGACTGCTGAATCCGGCGGACAATTTTGAGTCAAATCTTCAAACTAAGTCCGCCGGACTTTTGAGGTATAGTCCAATCGTGTGTACGCGGCAATGGTGTAAATGCTGGGAAGCTGTGCATGCTCTGTTTATATCAGTGCTAAAGATCAGTTTATTTGTTACTGTGGATCACTGTGCAAGTGTTATATAAAAACATTAGAGCTACATACACTGTGTGCGAGTACTTATTCCCTAATACAAGGTACCCAAATTAGTCTCCAACCACACATATCCTCCATATCTTGTATAGTTGGCAGAATATGGAAAGTGAATTCTCTTCACAGGATGCGGGGCGAGTTTCAGCCATAGTACCTTTGGGAGCAGCTTTAGAACTGATACCAAAAATAACAGGACAAACCTTCAATTAGGGGAATGGGTGGAGCGATTTCAGAGAGCAGCCCACCTGATCCAAGTGCCAGAGACCTTCTTTGTATCTGGTCAGAAGTAAGCACCATGGACTATGCTTTCTACCTATAGCAGTTTGGGCAGGCCTCCACCCTGGTTCCCTCCTGGCTCACCTTGAAAGTTGCAAATAATCCTACTGTACCATTAGAAGGCGTCACTTGAATGTCCATCAAGGTCTTTGATCAAACAGCTGGGCATGTTGAAGCTGTGGTTACTGGTAGATGTTGGATTTTGCAGCAAAAAAATTCTTCCATAAAGCCTGTTGCAGAGTGTTCAGGTTATATCTCTCTTATGGAAGATGTTTCCATTTATCTCTGGATCTCATCTCTGGATCTCTGCAGCTCTTTCAAAGTTATGATTGGCATCTTGGTTTCTTGTGTAACTAATGATCTCCTTACCTGGACACTGGAATTAGGTGGACAGACTTTTAATGCAGTCATTATTATGCTGTATACTTTCCAATTTTTAGTGATGCATATAATGAAGCTTCAGATGTAATATTTGTTTTTTTAAACCTTTGACAGATGAAAAACATCATTTTATCTCACACTTGTCCCAATAGCTGTTAGCTATAGGCGTGCGCACAGGGTGTGCCGGATGTGCCTGTGCACAGCCTAATCACCCTGTGCACAGCAGATTCCCCCTGCTCCTGACACCATCTACTGACACTGTCCACTGCTCTACTGACTGACACCATCCACTCTCCTACTGACACCGTCCACTGCTCTACTGACACATTGCATATTTTAATACATTTCAAAATGTACGTTTACATTTATTGATATATGTTTGAGCTTTTGAGTGCACGCCCCTATGCTTTTAGCCATTTTTAATGTTTAGAAATGTTCTAACATACTTTGCAGCCTTCCATAAATAGGTGTTATTGACACACATGTAGATAGCTGCATTCAACCGGCGTGACTTTTATAGGCCTGGTTGCAACAGAGTTTACAGTATTATCAAACCTTTGCTGAAAAACAATACAAATGCTATACCTTATCTTGTTATTTCCTGTCCCCTTTTTGTGTGCAGTTATTCTTTGCAGCCAAATTGTGTCTGTAAAGTCAGTGTGCAGAACTTCCACTTCCAGGGTGTCCCTGCTGCCTTGCAAGATGGAGCCACCTCTGCATGTGGACTCTTTGCATGCTACATACTCCTGGCATGTGTACTGGCATGCTACATATGTTCACACATGCAGAGTGTAACGGAAGCCTACAGCAACCCACTCCCTTGCCTTTTCTTCATTTTTCATCCAGCAGCCAGATTGACAGCAGCCTTAACCTGTGTTGTCAAAGACTAGTTCCATGTGTCATGTTTAGCTGCGGACTACCCTTCCCAAAAGTTTGGAGAAGCAGTGCAGAGCGTTGTGGACCCAGCAACATGTAAAAACATTAGTGTTGGGCAAAAATATTTAACCACTTGAAGACCAGGCTTTTTTCTGCTATTTTTTGCTAGAAAATTTCTTAAAACTCCCAAACATTAAATAGATGTAGCACCCTGGAGTTTAGACAGGGTTGCTCCTCAGAACATTTGCACCAATCCGTTGGCAGGGGGAGGAGTTCCCACTCTGCAGAGGTGGATAAGGAAGTCCTGCCATGTGTGTCTGATTGTGGGTTGGAGAGAAAGATGGCGCATTTCTTGAGTGAGATGGCGGATTGGAAAAAGTATGCTCTGGGGGTGTGTGTTTCAGTCCAAGTGATCGGAAACCTGTCCTGACTGACACCGGAGTGCGGTACACACCGAAGGGTAAGCTTGCTCTGTATACGTCTGGAGGCTATGAAGCCTTAGGACTGATCTGCGAGAGATGTTCTAGCCTGGCCACTCAGTTGAGGTCTTGGACGATGCAGAGCGAATCTGTTTGAGGTTGTCTCCCAGACTCAACCTCCGCGGATACTACAATTTTTTTTTTTTACATCTTGTCGATTGGGACAAGGACGTTGCTATCCCGGCTGGGAGTGACATCCAGAGCCCATCAGCCATCACCCAAGTCATGCAGGAAGCTGCTACCCCTGTATCAACGACTACCCCAGAACTCAGCACACCAGTTGCTCCTTGAGGCGGCAGTCAGGCCCAACTGCTTGCCTTGATGTCCGAGCCACCGTAAAAGAGAGTACCGGAGATGGCTAAGCCAGCGAGGAATGAGGGCAGTGTGCCTGTGGGGGAGGTGATGCCGGTGGCCGTTAGAGGGAATAATGCAGTTGTGCACGTGTCAGGTATTTTTTGGGGGGATCTGGGGTCTATAAGATCCCAAATCCCTCCTGTGGACTTAAAAGGATTCAAAATGCCAAGTTTGGCTGTTTTGAATACTGAAATTGTTTTAAATCTGGCGCCTTTAAGGCTCCAGTAAACCAGAAATGACGTTGTGACTTTGCTTCCGAGTTACTAGATCCGAAAACCTGAAGCTGATTCAGGCTTTGTTCGGGTCTCCGGCCAGCCGGTGGGATGGGAGAGCCTGGGCAGAAGATGGCAGGAGGGGGGACGTCCCCTACGGCTGCTTGTGATAACAATTGAACGGCTGCTTAGCCGCATTGGTTGTGATCAGAAGAAAGCTGATGTCGGCTCTACAAAATGGTATCGGGGTGATGCCTGCAGCTGCAGGCATCACCCCTGTACAACCACTTGAAGCAGAATGACGTACAGGTACATGCTTTTGAGGCAAGTTGTTAAAGTGGTTGTAAATCCCAATTAATTAAATTTGAACTAAGCACATATACCTGTAGCGTTTACTTGTCTCTCTTCAAAGCTCTAAGTGTCATTTCTCTCTGGTGCTTAATTCCTCTGTTATCAGCATGATTTACTTCTGAGAAGTTCTCTGACACATGACATAACATGAGCTAAAAATCTGTGTCAGGGAGGGAGCTGAGAGGGAGATAAGCAGGGAGCTTGTCTATTAAGACTACAGCTCTGCATGTTCTTTCATTCCTCTGCCTATCTGCAGGGGAGGGGGGGTATCCCTTTCCTCCAATCAGCTCTCACACAGTGTATGTCCAGACTCCCCACCCAACCCTGGTTGCTGCTGAATGATAAAGAAAGATTTTTAACACAATCTACATTTTTGAAAGGGGAAGACAGCAGATATACATGTAAAACCTTTATAGGAGGATTTGTTTCATATCTGTGTATTATCTGAGGCTGTTCACTTCACTGAGTATATGTGAGGGTTTACATCCACTTTAAGGTGGTGAGTATTACAGGACTTTTTCAAATGTATTTGTAAATTATTTGGACCAAATACTTTTTATTACTCTGACATTATAAAATATTTTCACATACAGGCATTACAGAATTCTGTTCCTATAAGGTTATCTGTGATGGCAAAAGAAGGATGCATTTAACATTTTATTACATTCAATGGCTATCATTTGACATTGTATTATATGTTTCCTACTTGACTTTAAAGCAGAACATTTTAAAACACTGTCTGCAATTTAATGAGTGTGCTTCTCTGAAACGGTACACTAGATGGAGTGCTAGAAATATAAATGATGGTTGCCCATGCTGTGTCCTCTCTGAACAGCACATTTTAAAATTTGTCATCTGCCACTTGTTGCTTTTGCCATGTCTTCTACCAGGATACTAATCTAATCAGAGTGCGGTCTGAATATTCATCAGGGCAGAGTGCTGGAGCAACTCCCTGGGGAATTCCTGCTGCTTCTGGCATGTTGTCTGACTACTAAGCTCTGCTATGTCCTTGAAGCCTTCACTCTTGACTTTCCTTGTGGTCTGACTTTTTGCAGTCGAAGTCTAATATGATGTATTGTGTACACATGTCCCCTATCTTATGTTTCTGAAATCATGACTAATCACTGTGAGTTAACATCTTCCCGTAGCTTTTGCAGATGTTGGTCAAATATTCGTGCATGTTTAAGAAGACAGCAGATTGTATTACTGTCTCTTATACTAGCCTAGACTTTCTTGGTGAGCAGACAATCATGTGTCTGATGCTTTATGATAAAATGTTCATCTTTTTAAGCTTAAAGCAAGTCTCCACCCTCCCACCCCCTGTTTTTTTCTTTTACCCCCGCCTCCCGCCTACCTGGAAATCGGTGCTGCACATATTAGATACTCACCCATCTAGCGGATCCAGCATTGTCCTGTTGAGACCCTCTCATGCCCTGCCACCACTTGGTCCAGCCCCCCCCCCCATGTTATCTCCGGAACTAAGCCTACCCTCTCCTCCTCTGTGAATTACACAGTAAAGCCTCCTGGGATATGTACGGCACAGCAGGCACAGTACACACAATTACCTTAGGTAAGTTATGTGTAGAGGGGGTGGGTTTAAACCCTTTAAAAAAAAAAAAAAAAAGGGGTGAGCAGGAGCACTTTCATGTTATTGCTAAAGATCTGCTTTAAACTGTAAATAAAGAGGACCTGGACTCTGGAAGCTATTCTGAACAAAATGCAGCCTGTGATCTCTCTGCAGCTGATCTTTCCCAGTGGCGTAGCGTGGGTTGTCAGCACCCGGGGCAGGGCAAGTAATTTGCGCCCCCTAACCTGCAGACTTTTAGCACTCCCCGAGTCCCTTCAAATACAATAGTACTGACCTAACTGATTCCTTTACTGACCATTACACACTACACTGACCACTATACTATACTGTCAACTACACTGACCACTACACTGTCTACTACACTGTACTGTCCACTACACTATACTACACTACACTGTCCACTACACTACACTGTGCACTACACTGAGAACTACACTGTTCACTATACTGTCCACACCACTATACTGACCACTACACTACACTGTCCACTACGCTACACTGACCACTACACTATACTGACCACTACACTATCCACTATACTGTGCACACCACTACACTATACTGTCCACTACACTACACTGTCCACTATACTGTCCACACCACTACACTGACCGCTATACTGAACACTACACTACACTTACCACTATACTGACCGCTATACTGACCGCTATAATGAACACTACACTACACTGACCACTATGCTGTCCTGCATACAGTCTTCCTATACTGACACTACATATACGGCACCCCTCTCTCTCTCCCCCACCCCCAGTCCGTGTCCATCCATTCCTCACATTTTTCTTCATGCCTGCATCGGTCCAGACTCCAGAGGATAGGAGGAGGAGGAGGAAAAGACAGCGGCCCCCGCGGGCGGCGGCTCACACTTATCGTTGCTTGTCTCCTCCACGCTCCAGCTGCCATGTTCAGTGTTTACCGGCGCACTGTGATTGGGTGTATGGGAGTCATGTGCGGAGGCGGGACTTCAGAAGCAACCTCCATCGCGGACAGGCCAGCCCCAGGCCGCACATGACCCCCATACACCCAATCCCCGGGGCGCAGACACTGAACATGGCGGCCAGAGCGCGGGCGACACAGGAAATTCAAATTAGGTGGAGGGAGCCAGTAGTGACACTACTGGCACGAAATGTCGCCCCCCTAAATGTCGCGCCCGGGGCCACTGCAACCCCCGCAGCCCCCCACGCTACGCCACTGATCTTTTCGAAATACTGACTTACAGTGCCTGGCTTACCATTACGAGGCAACAGTGCCTTAGGTCTCAAACTATAGATGTACAACTACAAGGCTGTGGAAAAAGGAGTACCTAAACACACTCATATAGCAGTGTACTGCTAGTTTTTTAAGGAATAAACAACACAACTTAACAAAAAACTTTCCTATAACATAGTGTAGCACAATATTCTCATGTCTTATTCCATCACTAATTCTAAAAAGAAGAAAGATTATTCCTCCTTTTAGGACAGTGCTGCACACCATTACAAATGATAATAAATAATATTAAGCTATATACTATACACCTTATGGATGTGTTCTGGGTGTGCATTTGGCTGATGGGGCATAAAATAATGATTTTGCATGGCGGCCTTCATCTGCTCAAGAAAGCTTATGATACATGTTGGTACTACATAAATTGTTAAATAATAAATAAGTAGTGTCATAGACTTGATTTACTGCATGTGTTCAAATGTAGAACATTAGATTGAGGAAATAGATATACAGTGTATATTACAGAACAGAGTACATAACAGGACACACTGTTTTCACTGGAATTATAAAAACTGTAACCTCCCACTCCAATCTGTCCCCTGCACCTATCCCTTTTAACCAATTGCAGGCATAGACAGAAATATACCTAAATGCTCCTTTAATTCAGGTAAATACATGGCCATGAGATGTTCCTGCCCAAAGTTTGATTCTATGTGTTCACTTGGCAGGGCTCTTTTTCGGGTGTCTACATCACTACCTGCTTGTTGTGATAACTTCCTATTGGCTGTCCAGCAGCTGGGTCCTCCCTGGATCTACAGGAGAAGTTTCAGTGTTGACAAAATCAACAAAAGAATTGTAAATCAATAGATAACTGGTCCCCCGCATTCGGTAACGGTGCCATGAAGAGGCCTGGATGACAACCTTAGCTTAGTAAAATACTGGTTCACATGATATGTTACAGTGGTTGTAAACCCTTACATATAACCAGTGAAGTCACTGGCCTCAGGTGATACACAGACATGAAACAAATCCTCCAACATAAGTTCTGCCTGTTTATCTACACTCTTCTCTTTTCTACATCCATTCAAAGTGCAGAATTTATACAACTTGCCAGAGCTGTCAGGGAAACAGGGTGGAGAGCTGAAGTTACACTCTGCAGAGCTCAGTGAGGAGAGCTCTGACAGCTGACTGGAAGAGAGGGAAGGGACACCCCCCCCCCCCCCCCCCACACACACACACAGAAACAGAGCTCAGGCTGTCAATCAGCTGGAGGTCCCTCCCCTGTCACCATTTTTCTCTTAGTGTCAGGAAAGTGTCTAAAGCGATTCATGCTGATATCAGAGGAGCGAAGCAACAGACAGAAATTACACTTAGTGCTCTTAATTGAGACAAGTACACACTATGGAGGGATATACTTGTTCATATTTCATGTCTGAGGTATATAACCACTTTTAACAAAACACTAAATGGGTGAGAGGTTTGCTCGGAGATAGGCTTTGTTGCCATTTAATACCACTGAATTGGCTTCTTAATGCACCAGAATACACCAAAAATGTGCATGTAGCCATTTCTGCAGTACACCACAACACAATGCACATTAGTGTGTTGCCATGTATTGCACAGCAACACACGTCCAATAACAATGTACAATGAGGTGCCATTTAGATTGAGTTAAACCACGTACACATGGGAGACATTTTCTGGTGTAAAAAATACCGGCAGACATTCTGCCCATGTGTATGTCAGTCTGTCGGGGCGTGCATGCTGGAAAACCAGCAGCCGACTGACTCCCGATCAGCGCTCTCAGCCAATGGTAGAGATCGCTGATTGGAGTGCTCTGGCGGGGGGCCGTTCCACTGTCAGAACATAACAGCTCAGCAGGGGAGATTGCTGCACTAACCTCGCATGGTTAGTACAGCAGCTCTGACCAGAGCTTTCAGGTTTTTTTGTGTGAGATTTCACGAAAATAAACTGTAGTGTGTACCTGGCTTTACACTGAATCACACCAACGGGTGAACAGCCCTTGATGTTTACAATTTTGTTTTATTGTTTAAAGTATTTGCAAAGTTATTTTTTATTTGTAAAAAATAACAAACATGTTATACTTACCTGCTTTGTGAAATGGTTTTGCACAGAGCAGCCCGGATCCTCCTCTTCTCCTGTCCCTCTTAGGTGCTCCTGGCCCCTCCCTCCTTTTAAGTGCCCTCACAGCAAGCTGCTTGCTATGGGGGCACCCGAGCAGAGTCACAGCTCCTTGTGTCCACTCACACACGGAGCCGTAGCCCGGCCCCACCCCCTTTCTCTTCTCATTGGCTGACTGACTTTGATTGACAGCAGCGGGAGCCAATTGTGCCTCGCTGCTGTCTCAGCCAATGAGGAGAGGGTTCCCGGGCAGCCGAGGCATTCCTACAACATCGCTGGATAGAGATGGGCTCAGGTAAGTATGGATGGGAAGAGGGTGGCTGCTGCACACAGAAGGTTTTTAATCTTAATGCATAGAATGCATTAAGATAAAAAATTACTTTTGCCTTTATAACCACTTTAAGTGTAACTGCACTGCAGCACAAACTCTCTATAGAGTTTTCTCACTTGATTAGGGAAAGTGGGCATAATACTGTCAGGGGTTATGAGAGGCATCAATATACGTGTTTTTCAACATTACTGTTTAATAAGCTACTGGTAAAAAGGTACCAGTGATACAGATTACCACACCTTTAGTATCAGACATCTGCAAAAGAAATGAGGAAAAAATGATCCGCACTCCGGTGATTGCTCCAATCTCACACAATATGGTAGATATAAACAAATATATGACATTAATAATATCTTATATATTAGACAAATGGCATATAAATATTAAAGAGCCAGGCCCAACAAAGAACAGCATGGTACCTCCCTTTGACATCTAAACCAATCTGCTAGAAGAATGGGAACAGAAGCCTTTCCGCCTCTGGCCCCAGGGTTCCTTTTGCAGATATAAACAAAAAGTCAGTGCTACTACCCATACATCACATAGAAAGAAGAGCGCCCAGGTGCTCGATCCACAGTCGTTGGCTGAGTATAGAGATGAGGAAAAGATGATCCGCACTCCGGTGAGTGCTCTTTAAAAATGTAGTATTTATTAACAAGCCACAGTGACCAAACGCAAATAAGAAAGGTTGACGCATTTCAGGTTACAAGGCCTTAGTCATGACGGATTGCTCACTGCATTCATTCAGCAAGGGACTGACATGTTTACCAGACCCCCCCCCCCCCCGGATCTCCATTTGAACATAGCACTGATCTCCCAGCATCAGCTGCAGTCAAATGGAGGGGAAGCAGGCAAGCAGCGTCCTATAGAGGGTGCGCAAAGGATCAGAATGGGAGCAGCAGTACAAGGGGGGATCAGAGCAGTGGTGGGGAATCTACTTTTAGAGACAAATCCCACTGTGGTTCCCTTGCAGCCAGTGCCGGGACAAAGTAGGCCGGTGCCCAGGAACAAAGATGTCAAAATGCGGGGGAGTAGTAGGCAGGGCTAATAAAAGTGCATGCAGTGCCAAGCTGCAACATATGGGATGGTTATGGCATGTGCTAAAATTGTGCCAAATGAGTCAAGGACCCCCCCCCCCCCCCCCCCCCACATAGACACACGCACACTCACACACTCATCCGGGAATCCAGGAACCCCCTTCCAGTTAAAGGAGTTCCCTGACCAGGAGGACTGCGGGGTGGTGATGAGATGGGTTCCCCATCTAGGAATACAGGTACCCCCTCCAGGTAAAGGAGAACCCTGGATAATATGACTACATGGGAGTAATCAGAAGGGAACCCCCGCCCCCACCCAGGACTACTGAAACTCCCCTCTCTCCCCCCAGTTAAAGAAGAGCTTCAGCTAGGAAGACTGCAGGGGGGTGATAAGAGGGGATCCCCATCCAGGAATATAGGACCTCCCTCCAGTAAAATAAGATCCCCAGCTAGGAGGGGGTTATAAGAAGGTGCCCCAATACAGGAATTCCCCTCTCTTCCCCCTCCAGTTCTAGAAAAAACCCCAGCTAGGAGGACTGCAGGAGTTATATTAGGGGACCCCCATCCAGGAAGATAGGAACTCCCCTCCCTCACCTGTTAAAAAGGAGGACTGCAGGGGGTGATTGTGGGGGGGGGGGACTTGCTCACCCCCTCTATTAGTAAAAAAGATCACTGGCCAGGAAGACTGCAGGCATTGCTGCCCCCACCTCCCTATGGAGAAGGTGAATGGTGTGTGGTGTGTAGTGGAAATGAACACATCTGGAGCCATTTACACACATAGCAACCCCGGAGGGGGAGGGGGTGACTTACAGTATCAGAGAAGGAGAAGGAAATCCCCGTACAGCTCCGATGTCTGCAATGGAGCTCTGGGCAGGCTGTCACTGCTGCTTCTGTGTTCTCCACTCTGCTGAAAACATTTTCCCTTCACTCACTGTACCAGGACAGATGATCCTGGGCTCTGCACAAGGGGGAGGGTGGAGGATCCACAGTGATGGCAGGGAGAAGCATGTGCAGGGAGTTAAAGCGCCCCCTTCCCATATTTTTAAAAGCCAACAGTAAGGGAGAGGTAGAGAATTCCAAACCCGTACTGCCTGGGTGAGTCCCGGACAGGTGGCAATCCTACCCTGAGCCCTTGATAAGACCTATATCTCGTGGCTTCTGGCTGGGGCCCCCTGACCCCTCGATGAGACCTCTGTCTTGTGGCTTCTGGCTGGAGCCCCCTGACCCCGGGTGAAACCTTATGTCTCCCACACTGGGAGAGGTCTCCAAACTGGGAGCGGTCTCTAAACTGAAAGCTCTGAGCTATCCTCAGACCTGAGTATATAATGACCCCTCACACCTGTGTACTCACACAGATTGCAGGTACCTGGTAAACTCTGGACACAAGATTGAGACCCCTTTCACACTGAGACACTTTGCAGGTGCTATAGCATTAAAAATAGCGCCTGCAAAGCGACCTGAAACAGCAGCTCCATTCACTCCAGTGTGAAAGCCAGAGGGCTTTCACACTGGAGCGGTGCGCTGGCATGACGTCCGAAAAAGTCCTGCCAGCAACTTCTTTGGACCGCATTAGGAGCGGTGAACTCACCACTCCTAAAGCACACATGCCCATTAAAATCAAAGGGCAGCGCCGCCAAACTGCCAGGAAAGCGACGCCCTAGGAGCGCTTTGTGGGGGGTTTTAACCCTTTAACCCTTTGCGGGGTTATAAGCGCCCGCTAGCGACCGAATAGCGCCGCATAAACAACGGTAAAGCCCCGCTAAAAATAGCAGCTTTTTACCACCGAAGCCCAGGGTGGCTCAGTGTGAAAGGGCTGTCCAATCCAGAAGTACAGAATCTGGAGAAAGCCAAAAATACAGCCTTCCTTTCTCCACTCAGAAATGATAGTTCTATACCTCAAATTAACCCTAAATGCCAATCCTGTGTCACATGTTGCTATATTCTTACAGTGACAGAGCTTTCCTCTGTCACAATTCATAGTTCAGAAAATTTATTTTGTCTGCATTAGGCAGCTGTAACAGCAGAAGTCTTGGAGAACTATGTGTGAAGAAATCTCTGGAGGTACAGACTGAGTGGGTAGAAGAATATACAGCATGGTAAACCTGTTAATGATGAGAAAGAAGCATCCCAGCTGTACCTCAGTGAGTGGAGGTGGATCAGCAGGAAATATATCAGACTTTGCTGCTGACAGTTTTTGTGAGGTCAGAGGCAGATGACTTGAACTGAGGAGATCTGGTACCTTCATCATATTTTTACAAGCCTACAAAGAGTAAAGTGATTAAGAGCAAGGGGAAGATTAGCTGACATTAAAGCAGACCCTCACCTATCAATATTACTTCCTTTGATCTGCCTCTTCCCCTCTCCCTTATGCCACGTACACACGAGCAGACTTCTCGTCGGTCTGAACTCCGAAGGACTTTTAGACGGAGTTTCGACCGTTTCCACCGAAACGGACTTGCCTACACATGATCACACCAAAGTCTGATCGTTTCGAACGCGATGATGTATGACAGGACTAGAAAAAGGAAGTTCAATAGCCAGTAGCCAATAGCTGCCCTTGCGTAGTTTTTGGTCTGTCAGAACAACATACAGATGAGCGGTTTTCTCGATAGGAACTGGTTCCGGCAGAAAGATTTGAAACATGTTCTATTTCTAGGTCCGTCAGAATTTTTGAAAGAAAAAGTCTGATGAAGCCCACACAGGATCGGAATGTCTGACAGAATGATTCCGTCTGAACTTTTCTGCCGGAAAGTCCAGTCGTATGTACAGGCATAACACAACTGGATTTCTTTTTAGCAAATACCTAGGTAAGGATGACATGTCTGGCCCGATATCTGCTTGTATCTCAAGTATGCACAGACATGCCACAGGGCTATAGGCCTTGACAGAGCACTGTGGCATGTCTGCACACTCGCCAAATTCCAAGAAACCCTCCACACATGCACAGAAAGCAGCAGGTCTATGGGACCTAGAAAAGAAGTGTGGCTTATCTGCACATGTGCTGGGGTTCGTGGGATTTAACACATGCGCAAACACTCTGCATGGCTCTGTCATGCCCATAGACCTGCCAGTGACCCATGTGAGTAGAGTGAGGAAGAAGAATTTTATTTTTAACATTTTATTAAAGTAAGATCTCTGATACCTTATTAGACCAGTGGGTGCTCAATTCTGCTATGTATATGAGAGGCAGAAACAGGTTTGTTATTTTGTAATTACTGTACACGCTTTAAAACATTTTTATTTTATTTTATTTTTTTACACTGTTTCTTTAATTTTTTATAATTTTTTTAAAATGTTGTATTGCTGTATGCTGTATCTAAACATCCCTTGTGACAGCTATGGGCAGTGACAGGTACTCTTTATGGAGAGATCTGGAGTCTATTAGACCCCAGATGTCTCCTCTGTCCTTACAAGCATCTGTTTACACCAAGATCGGTGTGTTCAGATGTTTTCCAAATTCCAAAATTGCGCTGTTTACAACTGGGAAACCAGAAATGATGAAAATGCTAGTCGCAATACAGCTCATTGGAGACCTTCTGGTCCTCCATGAGCTCTGTGGTAAGCCGGCAGAATTTCCAGCTGAACACTCGGGTTTCCCGATGGGACGGGAGAGCCGCAAAAGGTGAAGAGAGGCGGGACGTCCCCTTCCGCTGCTTGTAAAAGCAATCCAGCAACTAATTTCAGCCCCATAGACTTCTATTAACTCACAGAAGTTATCAACATTAATTAAAAAGCCATTTTTGTTGCGACTTTGATAAGATGTTTGATAAGATCAGTGGTTATTTTAACCCTCACCTCTCCTCCTAGGTCACCCTGGCTGCCTAAAAAGTCTCCACTCAAGCACAGTCCATTCCCACTCAAGCATAGCAGAAATGCACGTTCTTGTTTTTCATGCATAAACGTTTATCGCGCATAAGGCAACCAATTCATTGGGCAACCTAAAGTAGCTCAAGATCCTTTTTGGTCTTGGAGTGTTGCACGTTTATTCAGTGAGTATTGTGGCACGATTGTAGCACATTTTGTCGCACAACTAATGTGTGGCAATACATGCGTCTGCTAACCGTGATTGGGTGTCATTAGTAATTAGTAACAAAACGTGCTATAAACATGCCAAAATGTACACTGAAAAAACACATGACGCTCTGCGACCCAAAAGGTTCTACTTTGTGGCGTTTGTGGTGTGTAGGGCAGCCCATTCAAGTGAATAGACTGCCCTATGCTCGATGTGCATTTATGCCTGAAAAATGTACATAAAAAAAATGAATCAGGATTGTGTGTCTCCGTTTGACTCGGGTGTGAAAGGAATATGCTTGGGAGGACAGTTTTTAGGCAGCAAGGATGACCTGGGAGGGGAGGTGAGGGTTCCAAAAAAAAAAAAAAAAAAAAAACATTGATCTTAAAGCCCAGTACAAATGACCAGAAAATTGTACAAAAAGTCCCGCTTTCAAAGTGATCATACGATAATTTGGTTGTTAGTACACAGCTTTCGTCCAAAAATATCCAAAGGGACAAAAACAAAAACTTTTCTCGTGCAATACAAGATCATACGATTTTCGTTTAATCAGTACAGTTTTCATCCGAAAATACAATAAAAACACACTACAACACATTACATCACTTACTCATCGTACGCAAATTTTCGTACTTTAATAACCTCTTCATTTTTGATATGAAAACTAGCATGCAAAAAAAATTTAAAATGGATGATCATTCATCTGATAATCTCATTGTGTGTACTAGGCTTAAGTCTCTCAGTAATCTTTCCTATCTAATGCTGATGCTATTTCTGTTAGGTTAGGTTCACATGTCTGCGTTTTGTGTGGAAATGTCAGCCCATTCATTTGAATGGGCTGCTGTCCCCCCTGAAATACAAGGAAAAGGTCCCTGCACAATTTCTGGAATCGCAGCCTGCATGGGATCTGCAAGTGCAGTGTGGTTCCCAGTGTGGGAGCAATTTCCAGTACCTGCCGGGTGCCATTGGGATTCATGGCAACTGTACGCATCGCCTGCGTTTTTTCTGTGCGGGTAGTTGTGGCAGCGAGAACAGGCGTGGTCCTGCACAGATGTGAACTTAGTCTGAAGTTGCATCAAAGTCAAGCAAGTCACACAACATAGCTGCACTGGAAATTGCATGAAAATCGTATCTTATAAGTGATATGAAGAAAACGCAATGCAAAAGATCAAAGATGCATTATACATTGCTAGCGCACCATAACAAAAAATGCATACACATTTTTGATGTGTTTTTTTCAACATAAAAGTGTGAAAGCAGCCTTATAAAGCAGCACCTGCTTACTGCCTGCTAAAATCAGTTCTAACTCTTCATTTACCTTTGTGAACCAAGGATATGTGTGTGAGCCACTCAGGCTGTGTGGGAATGAAGTCCTGTGCCCACCCTGTATGGGAATGAAGTCCTGTGTCCACCGCTGTGAGTGGTGGCCGGGACGGGAGCTTGTGACTAGGTGTCCTGGGAGCCACACATGAAGTCAAGACCTGCTGTATGATAGTAAATGGCAGTCTCAGCCTGGACCCCTGCCAGGCCATGCCCCCAATGTGTTTCAATCTGCCCCCTGGAGCTTACTCATCCTCATGAGTAAGCTTTGGTGGACGGAGTGAAACGCGCTGGGATTATGACCTGGCAGGGGTCCAGGCTGAGACTGCCATTCACTATCATACAGCAGGTCTTGACTTGATGTGCGGCTCCCGGGGCACCTAGTTACTCTCTTCATTTACCTTATTACAGGGATATAGACCCAGTGTGCATGCTCTGTGAATACACAGTACAATATGCCACCAATGAAAATGCACAGGCTTTACTAGGGCTATCAATGATGAGCACACTGCCATACAGTGTTGCTGGTTACTAGCAGCATAATACTTGTCATTTTCTGTGTGGCCTGCGCAGAAATCTGGACCTTATTATGATATCCCTGTATGTGTTGAGATGTGGTGAATTAACTTTTTATGGTTTTATTTTGATGTCAGTGGTCACTGGATAGATACTTCCTGGCTCCTGTCTGATCTAAGAAAAAAAAATCTCTTTTGATACGTACTGTCTGTATTACCCTAATTTATAAGTGATTGCTGTTGACCTTTGGCTTAGATTAAAGGAGTCTGGAAACCATTTCATTTGAAATTTATATGAGGTGAATCAGTGGAAAAGAGAAAATAGGGTGAGTGCAATATTCATATAACTCACATTTCCTCTGGATTCACTGGTTGTCATGTGCATTGACCTAATGCACAATAACAACCTTCCTTTTTCTGAAAAACACTTGAAAATTTGTAAATGTGACTTTCAACATTCACTGGTGGTGAAGCAATCACTTAATACACATACAGGGGAATTAACCAAGCTGCTGCAGACCCCCTCAAGGTGGAAGCTGGAGTACGGGATGTGAGCTGTCAGCAGACACTGGCAGAGGATCAACTTTAAAGGAAAAAAATATGTAAGAATAAAATGTATCTAGCAGATAAATGTTATCTAGCAGACGCAAATAAAATTTATATTTTTCCTTTACTGGCCCAAATTCTGGTTTCGGCAGTGCAGGTGCCACAATAGAGTTCTGGCACTGTGGAAACTGCTGTACTGTTCTCATAATGAACTACAGAGAGCACTTTCTCTGACCTCATTAGTAGCACAGTGAGGAAAGGAGTTCACAGGTTTATCTCACTGGTCAGAAGCCTCATGGGATGTCCAGGACTGGTTCCTCTTATTGTTCAGTGATCAGATAGTGTGTGAATAGGTTCAGTGTGGTGTAGTGGCAGAAAACACTCATAGTCTGGTTGCAGAAAATGGAACTGTACTGAAATATTGAGGTTCGGCAATACACAACAAGCCCGACGGGAAGGCACCCAACTGGGAACACAGATTGTAACAGCAAAGAGTAGTAAGAGAAGGTCTCAGGTATGCCAAGAACGGCTGTCTTGATAGGCGAACTGTGGGGAGGCTCCCAGGTAGCATGGTGTGCCTCAGCACATTCCCTATTCATTTTGAACCTGTCTATGATGCTAAGCACTGTTTCTGACATACAGATGACCTGCCCCTACTCATAAAATGTCTTAAATAGACTCTTCCTGACCCAAGATGGCCACCAATGTCACATGAGGTGCCATCATCCAATTGGATGCTGCCTCTCTGTGACCTAGGAATCCATATAGAATCTAGGTTCCTCTTGACTTACTCCTGCACGCTGCGGATGGGCGCCACCTGCAGTATAGAAAATAGACTGCACCTGCCTACAAGTGAACAAACAACTGATCAGGTAAGTACCTATTTAAGCACAGTAACCCGATGAGCACATAGACAGAAAATCAGATAAGCACTTGGACAGGAAAAACACTTACTGCTGGAGCTTGAAGGCCACACAGTGGGTACCAAAGGGCATAGGTTGGTCATCAGGACCCTAACAGTTATGTATGCTATGTATCTATGTATCCGATTCCTTTGGCTTCAATAACGATAAGGCAAGTACCCACTTCCTGACTTTTGTGGTGTGTTTTGTGGTGCAGTGCACAATGGGGTTGATTTAATAAAACTGGAGCATGCAAAAACTGGAGCAGCTGTGCATGGTAGCCAAACAACTTCTAACTTTAGCTTGTTCAACTAAGTTTTGACAAAAAAAAAAACAATGGAAGCTGATTGGTTTCTATGCACAGCTGCACCAGATTTTGCATGCTGCAGCTTTAGTAAATCAACCCCAACTTGTTGTAAATTAAATTACACTTGATGGTACGGTGATTTTCATATTATTTTTACAGTTAAAGCATGATGCCTTCAGACCTCTTGACTGGAGAGCACTGCAGCCCAGGAGCAAATGACGATAAGTATTCTCAGGCTTCTCCTGAGGCCCTAATAGTGGCATCACGTCACATGACACAGAGCCACATGGAGGTGCTAGTGTGCACTCTCTATAGCAGGATTTCTCAACCAGGGTTCCATGGAACTGTAGGGTTCCTCAAGAGGTTGCTAGGGTTTCCTTGAGTTATGAGCAATTTCTGCCTCTTAGATAAGTCCCACTGATATCATTGATCTTTTTAGCAGTCTGTAATAAGATCATTCTTCCCAATGAACATAATTGTAAGGAGCATTCTTCCCACTGACCATCACATCAATGTATCCTGAGTTGTAGATATGGTAATTTTTTAGCAGGGGTTCCCTGAGAACGGAAAGTTATGGGTTCCTCTGTGTTGAAAAGGTTGAGAAAGGCTGCTCTATAGATATGAAAGCATTGTCCCTAAATAGTTAAAGTCCCTGTAGTGAAGGAGCGTAATGGTGATGTAAAAATACTTTTTGCTTTGGCCCCATTAGCACTGTGGTGTGGGAATCCTCCCTGGAGGTTTTAACAGTGTGTGGATTCTCACTTGGCAAAGTTTCATATATAAGCACCTGCATTTTAGACCACTGACCCAATAAAATAGCATTAACCCGAACTCTAGAAGTAACAATTGCAAGAAATTCTGCATTAGTTTGCTACAGTTACATATTGTAACATTTTACAAGCAATTTAATGATTCTTAGCAATATGTTAAAATGTCTTCATGAAACTACAGAAAGGAAAAAACCCATAAATTATTTTAATCTCCAAAACAATTTGTATACAGCTTTTTTGTGGTGGCAGATTTCTTCCCCTACAGCTAACTAGGGGAATATTTGACAATGGTAGGTGAAGAGACATTAATATGAACTGACTGAACCAGTTAGCATGTCAGTTATACGAGACTGATAACTCATTCTTTGGCGTTATGGAAGGATCGCCCTGAGTTTCCATGCACCATTAGATTTTTGTCAACTCAAACAAGCTAAAGGGAAACTGTCAGTGCGGTTATTTGTTTACAGCCTTTAACTTGCAAACTCTGTGTCAGGCACAGAAATGGGAGCAGCTGCCTGCTTGGAAATACTCTTCATGCCAATCCCTGCAGCATTTACAGTGCCAGGGTTTTTTGTGGGTTATTTTTAATAATAGCGCAAACAACACTCTAAACATATTGCATGTTAGGTACTTAAAGCGAAACCAAACACAAATTAGAAAACTAAAAATGTTATTCAATACCTGTATTGGTTGTGTTTGGTGTCCTTTTGTATCAACAGTATTTGTCAGCGCATTCTTGAAAGTAATTGTAATATTTTGTGAAATGTTACCAGTTTGAGTTTCCTTTATGAGAGTGGCTACTTTGAGTGTACACAGCACCACTGTGGAAAAGTAGCCACTCTCTGATGCTCACTCACAACATGGACTATGTATTATGAGCCAGCCCTGGATCATGAAAGCAGAAAAAATGTAATAAAAAAACATTTTAAGCTGGTAAGCAATGGCAAGACAATAGTGGCATAGATTTAGCAGAGGAAAGACAGAAGGTCCTTGTAGTGTCAGTAGAGAGGTGCACATGATGTTAACTGCTCCTACTAACTTAGAAGAAGTGATATCAAAGGGGCCTCCATCGGGGGTCACACGAAGATGAATTTTGGAAGGCTGAAATAGTAATTGAGTGTTTTTTATGGTTGGTGATTGCCAAAGTGAGACACAAGTCTCTGTGGGTCTTTATTTTTTGCAAAAGACAATTGTTGAAGACCTTTTTGTAATGCCACAAGATAGTATTTTTTGCATGTGTAGTGATGTGATTTTTTGTTTGCCCATTAACCAAGTGTATGCTCTTGTTATGCAGTGTTTGTTTGCCCTTTTCCAATATGGTTGCTATGCTCTCTCTCTAACACCAAGGATGAGGTCATCAAGAAGAGCAGAGGATGGCAAGGGGTTTTGTGGGTAAGTGGGTGGAGAGAGAGACATGTGGAGAGAGAAGAGTGAATGTCTGCTAAGAGAACACAGTAAGTGCTGCAGATTCACCTCACTGAGACATACATAGAGACTATTAATGACTTCATGTTCCTGTTTGGAAAATACTTTATGTTGGATGGTTCACTGAATGTTATTTCTTCAATACATGGACTTTCAAATACAATGCTGTGTGGATTACTGTCTATGTGAATATATATTTCTCAATTGGGATTTCACTTGTTATTCAAAAGCCCAAATTGAGTGGAGGCACTGTACTTGTTAAGGCCTCTTTCACATGGCAGATCCGTTCAGATCCGCCTGTCAGTTTTTCTGGCAGACCTGAACGGATGCTCCACAGAGGTCTATGGAGCGTTGGATGTCAGCAGTGACATGTCCGCTGACATCTGACACGCTCCGATCTGAAAAAGTGTGACAAAGGAAAAAGCCAATTTTCCATCTGTCCTCGGATCGGATCGTATGACGACGGACTCTACGGTCCGTCGTCACCCGATCTCCCATAGGGGAGAGTGGCGCTCTGACAGGTCCGTCCCTGCGCAGTGTGCAGAGACGGACCTGTCATCTTCCTGCTCAGCGGAGATCGCTCCGGCGATCCCCACTGAGCAAGCGGATATCCACGGGGCGGATCAGCACTGATCTGCCCCATGTGAAAGAGGCCTTTAGATCCTGTCCTGATCACACTGATTAAGAAGACTCTGCTCCTACATACTATACAGGTGGCACCATCATACCTCAGTAGCCGCAGAGAGAGAGAAAAATAGTGCTACATTTGGAGACACTGCTGAGATAAATATCTTGGATCAGGACACTAAGGAACGACCATGTCACTGTTATCAACAGAAGCTGTGAGGCAGTGGGCCCTGGAAGAGGGACTTCCACCTAAAAGGACATTTGCTATTTCGTGTGTGTACCCATCACTGTGAGGACCCTTAAGCCCCATACACACGCTCGGATTATCCGAGGACCAGGTCCGTCGGATCATGTCCGTCGTACTTTGTCCGATGTTGGTTTTGCGTACACACGGTCGGACAAAGTTGTCGGAAAATCCGATCATTCTGAACGTGGTGACGTTTGTTGCCTACGACGGGACTACGTAGAGGCTAGTAGCCAATAGCTTTGGTCTTTTAATGTGATCTGAGCATGCGTAGCACTTTGTCCGTCGGAATTCGCTACACACGATCGGATTTGGTGTGATCGGACTTTGTTGTCAAAAAATCTATCCAGCAGGAGATAGGACTTTGTCCGTCGGACAATCCGATGGAAACTGTCCGATGGTGCCTACACACGGTCGGAATTTCCGACAACATTGTCTGATAGGACAGAATCCATCGGAAAATGCGACCGTGTGTATGGGGCTATAGACTGCAGGAGGCGATACAAGCAAATGAAACCTTGCAGTCTGCTTCTCTTGTGGATAAAAGAGAGGAAGATGAGAGTTATGAATTGTATACCCATTATCTCCGTCTCAGTGAGGTGGATTTAAATCCAGTTAACGGGCCCTTTTGCATATATCCAAAGGGGGCTGAAGTAATTGGATGTGCTGTAGTATTTCCAGTAATCTCACCTCCAGTAAGGCGGAAGTTACCAGCCCTGCCTGTAAAGTGTGAACTATTGAATACAACTGCTTCATCAGGAGAAACTCTGTTGACTGCTACAGCTGCTAAGCAGGAAACAAATATTGAGCATCTGCTGCTAAAAGTCACCAAAGTCATTGCTCAAAATTTACATGCTGATTCTTATCGCAAATTGAAGGCTTTTTTAGGGGTGCTCCCTGTCCCCGCTGGTGAAGACAGCTTTGAGGTGTGGAAAGATTTTGCACAATTGATAGAGGAATGGACCTGCTCAGAGGAAAAGAAAAAAACAGCACATCATGGAAAGTTCAAGACCACCAGCATCCATTATCATTAGAGCTTACAAGGACACTCATGTGAGTACCAGTGCTCAAGAATATATTGATGTTTTGACAGATTCTTATGAACTACACCATGACATTGATCAGATGCTTGCTGATTTTAAACAGACAAAGCATAAAGAGGAAGTGGATGTTTCTGTGTTTGTGAGGAGGCTAGAAGTGCTTCTAGGGAGATTGCTCACTGAAAAGGTAATCTCTCTTACAGATGTTGACAAATTAAGGACTGCACAAATATGGTAATAAAGGGGCTACTGCCACATCACCCAATGTCACCGGTCCTTAGAGTTGTTTTGAGAGAGAAAAACTTTACTTTCACTAAAACTATGACTGAAGTAAAGAAACAGGAATCTGATATCCGTTTTAGTACCCCTTCTAAGAGCAAAGTTAAAAATAGTTCATTGGTTGAGCACAAAAATGAGACTGTTGCTAAAAACAATGAAGTGGGTAGACACCCACAGCCTAGAGCTCTGCTGATAAAACCTCCAGTGATAGGCCTCTTCCGCATTAAATGTTTCCGCTGTGGACAAGCAGGCCACACAATTCGTCAATGTCCACTGCTGGCTTATAGTCCTGAAATTCACATGTGTACAAAAGAAAACAGGGAACATCTAGAAAACAAATGTTTACCAAACTACTTGGGATAGGCCGCAGATGTACTTTCAATTTTTTGTTAATGATATACCCACTACTGCTCTGTTTGATACTGGTTCTCAGCTGACTATAATATACAGGCCCTTCTATCAGCAACACTTAAACCACCTTCCTTTGCAACCTATGGACACTATGCCTGTTTATGGTGTGGGAGAAAATCCTGTATTTATGGATGGGTGTCTAGAAGTAGAGCTTCGCATTCCTGATGTGATAGCTGATGAGGATCCCCCACTTAAAGTCATTGCTTATGTGAGCCCTCCACCTGGGGGTAACGAGTATGCTCCTATGATTGTGGGTTCCAATGTGGAAGCCATTGAGGCTGCTTTCATACGGTTTCTTCAGCCGCAACAGGGAACTCCTCTACCTTCACTCCCTGTTGCTCCAGAACTTCAAAATATCTGCCAAACCTTTGCTCCTGAACTTCCTGGAGGGTGTGCAGGAAATCCATGACATCCCATAGAGCTTCCAACCGGTTGAAGTGAGAGCGTTGCGGGTTTATGTGGAAATTTCACCAAGTGCAGGTTTTTCCTGCTGGAGACTGATTCAAAAGAGGCTGCAAAGAATGGCTGGGAGATAGTACCAGAAAGGAAAGACTATTGTTTAAGATATCCAAGAATGGATGTTGTTACTGTTCGGAACATTACCTCATACCCAGTTATAATACCAGCCTGGAAAGAGGTAGCCTATTGTTACCCAGTGGAAACCATTAGCTCCTACTCTTCCAATGTCGAGGAGAAAGAAACCAAATTAGACTTTCACCTGTATCATGCTGATAGTCCTGCAGAGCACGAACAAGCACTAGGAGAGCACCTAATGGAATACAAAGATGTTTTCTCAACTGATGACATGGATGTTGGGTGTGCTAAAAGTATTCAGCACAGTATTCGTCTAACAGATAGCACCCCATTTAGAGAAAGACCCAGACGCATACCTCTTAAAGATCTGGATGATGTTCGATAGTGCTTGCACAAAATGAAAGATCAAAACATCATTGTTGAGTCTAAAAGCCCGTATGCATCCCCAATAGTGGTGGTCAGAAAGAAAAATGGTGGAGTATGAATATGTGTTGATTATAGGACTCTAAATTGACAAACGGCCCCAGATCAATATATGCTACCTCGCATTGAGGAAACTCTTGATGCCCTGCAAGGTAGCAAATGGTTCACAGTAATGGATTTAAGATCCGGTTATTACCAAGTACCAATGAGTGAGGAAGATCAAGAAAAGACAGCTTTTATCTGCCCCCTGGGGTTTCTCCAGTTTGCTTGCATGCCTCAGGGCATTAGTGGTGCACCTGCAACCTTCCAGCATCTAATGGATCAGACACTGGGAAACCTTTGTCCCACTCAATGTATTGTCTACCTAGATGACATAATTGTTTTTGGCTCCACTCTGGAGGAGCATGACCAGAGACTGTTTAAAGTGCTAGATTGTCTCAGAAAAGAAGGTCTGAAACTCCCCCTGGACAAATGTAAGTTTACTCGCTCTTCAGTAAACTTTGTGGGTCACATAGTATCTGCAGAAGAGGTAGTAACTGATCCTGCTAAAGTGGAGGCTATGGTAACCTGGCCTCGTCCCACAAATCTGAAAGAACTAAGGTCCTTCTTGGGGTTTTGTGGCTATTATCGCAGCTTCATTAGAGGCTATTCCAAGACTGCTCGGCCTCTTAATGACTAGCTCAAAGAAACCCCTGGCATTGACAAAACTCCTTTCAGTGAGAAAGTGTTCACAAACTGTAATTTCTTGCCCTGAAGTGGGCTATTGTTGAAAAGCTGCATGATTACTTATATGGGTCTCAGTTTGAGGTGAGAACTGACAACAACCCCCTCACTTATGTTTTGACTACAGCTAAGCTGGATGCCACTGGTCATAGGTGGCTTGCTGCCTTGTCTAATTACCAATTCACTCTCAAGCACAAGCCAGGGCCCAAAAATATTGGGGCTGATCCTCTCTCTAGGCTTCCTGGGTTGCCAGTGAACTTAAAAGAAAGTGAATGGGAGGAAGTACCTGGGCCAGTTGTGGCTGCCTACTGTGCTACAGCTGCTGTACAAGGAGACAATATTGTTTTCTCTGACTTACGAGTTATTGACTCCTTGGGAGCTGGAGAAGAGTGTATTCCAAACATGTATTGCTGCCCCACTGCTTTAGGGGTACCAGAAAACATCCAGCTGCATGAGAAATATATGATCCTTCTACAAAAGAGAGATCCAGTAATCAGACATGTTAGAGAATCTGTTTTCCGTAAAGATCCTAATTACATGAGAAAAACCCTACCTGAGTAGAGTACCTACTATCCTAAAGAATGGGATAAACTCAAAATAAATGATGGACTTTTATACAGGGTACATTTTTTCCATGATCATCCTGGAAGGAGACAGCTAGTGCTTCCTCAAGTCTACAGAAAATCCGTTTTGAGAAGTTTGCATGACCAACATGGACATCTAGGAGAAACCTACAAACTAATCCAAAACCGTTTCTTTTGGCCACGGATGAGGGAATCTGTTGTGGACTATTGCTGCCATTGTGTGAGATGTCTGCAATGGAAAATTTTGCTCCTATGGAACACTTGAAAAGTTCTGGTCCAATGGATTTAGTGTGCATGGACTTTTTGTGTATTGACAATGACAGCAGTAGTGTGGGAAATGTTCTGATTGTGACTGATCACTATACTCGATATGCTCAAGCCTATCCCACCAAAGATCAGAAAGCAGTAACTGTAGCTAAAGTGTTGTGGGAGAAGTTTTTTGTTCATTATGGATTGCTAAAACGACTTCACTCTGACCAGGGGTGGGACTTTGAAAGTGACCTAATTAAAGTGCTGTTAACATTGCTTAACATTGACAAGAGCCACACCACACCTTATCATGAACGTTTCAATCGCACCTTGTTGAACATGTTGGGTACCCTCCCTAATGGTGCTAAGCAAACCTGGAGCCGACATGTTGGAGCTATGGTACATTCCTACAAATGTACCAGATGTGAATCAACTGGTTCCTCTCCTTATTTTCTCATGTTTGGGAGAGAAGCCCATCTTCCTATTGACATTCAGTTGTTGGGTGTGTCTACTGATGGAGTGGAAAATAGAAATCACTACCAGTATGTGGCACAACTTAAACAGAGTTTAAAAGAGGCCTATCAAATGGCTGAGGAAAATAATGCAAAAATAAATGCTGCCAATAAAAGGCGTTTTGATGCCAAAGTTTGTTACAAAGATTTACAACCTGGTGATAAAGTGCTTCTCTGCAATTTAGGACCTTCAGCCAAACTTAGAATTAGCTGGTCGCTGGCGAAATGAGTTGTTTGAAGTTATAGAAAAACTGCCTGGAATTCCAGTCTACAGGATTCGAGGACCTGAGGGTCAGATCAAAGCCTGGCATAGGAATCACTTGATTCCAGTACCACAAGTTGCTACTGCTGATGAGGAGCCACAATCTGATATTGTTGCAGTTTCTAATGATGTGCCTTGCACAGACCGTGGAGACCAGAGTGATGATACTGACTGGTTTACACCTCCATCAGAGTCTCCTGTACAGGTTCCTTCACCTATTACGGATGGGGGCCTTCCTCAAAGGGGAGGTCTGAACCCAGCTACTCCTGTTTTTGAACCAACAGCCCAAAACTTTGTGCCTACAGTTCCAGGCATGGTTGGAGCACCAAGTTTTCCTACTAATGCTGTCCTAGAGTTATCTGGACTAATGCCTGCGGGTTTGAGGAGAGGAGATCGTGTTCGACGACCTCCACCAGTTTTTACTTATAACACCTTGTGAAGACCCTGCTTTGCTGTAAAGAACTATGTACAACCTCATGTTCTGATGGACATGATTGCAGCTCATTCTAGACTGGTTAGTATGATGCCTATATGTTACAAACCATAGACACGGCGGAGGATGACACCTTGGGAAGACCCTGCTATGCTGTACAGAACTATGTACAACCTCATGTTCTGATGGACATAATTGCAGCTCATTCTAGACTGGTTAGCATGATGCCTATATGTTACTACCATATTTCCTTAGCAGCTAATCTCTGTAATAGATTGCTTCTGGAGACAATGTTAACTTTTGCTATGTTTTGAGTGTATATCCTTGCCAGGTCGGAAAGGATTTTCAGCAGGGGGAAAATGTAGTGATGTGATCATTTCTTTGCCCATTTACCAAGTGTATACTCTTGTTATGCAGTGTTTGTTTGCCCTTTTCCAATATGGCTGCTATACTCTCTCTCTCACCAAGGATGAGATCATCTAGAAGAGCAGAGGATGGCAAGGGGTTTTGTGGGTAAATGGGTGGAGAGAGAGACATGTGGAGAGAAGAGTGAATGCCTGCTAAGAGAACACAGAATGTGTAAGTGCTGCAGATTCACCTCACTGAGACATACATAGAGACTGTTAATGATTTCATGTTTGGAAAATACTTTATGTTGGATGGTTCACTGAATGTTATTTCTTCAATACAGGGACTTTCAAATGCAATGCTGTGTGGATTACTGTCTATGTGAAGATATATTTCTCAATTGGGATTTCACTTGTTATTCACAAGCCCCAATTGAGTGGAGGCACTGTGCTTGTTAAAGATCCTGTGCTGATCACACTGATTAAGAAGACCCTGCTCCTGCATTTGATTGGCACAAGTGGCTGCATTTGACAGGCATAAATGGCTGCATATGACGGGCACAAGTGGCTGCATATGATTGGCACAAGTGGCTGCATATGATGGGCACAAGTGGCCGCATTTGACAGGCACAAATGGCTGCATATGACGGGCACAAGTGGCTGCATTTGATTGGCACAAATGGCGCCCAAAAGAAAAGTAGAAATCCGCCCATCACAATTTTTTCACATTTTGCAGCACCGCCCCAAAGTGCCCATAAATCCACCCACAAGAAATATAAAAATCCGCCCATCACAACGTTATTTTTTTTTCCAGCACTGGCCATGTAATTGACGCCCATCACACAGTTTTATTTTTTTGGTGCAGTGGCCAGCTAATTCAGCCCACAAAGTGTAGAAAACTGCCCATCATGCACATGAACTTGCCACGGGAGCGCGGCGGAGCATGGGGCACAATCTGAGAGAAAAGAAAAAATCTATTGAGTGTTCTGCACCTGCGCCGTCTCGCCGTAAGGACAGCTGATGCATTGCGCATGTGCAGTTCAGGCCGGGCACTATCCGATGGGGGGAACTTCTCAACAGAACACAGGCATTATTGTTGGACAGGAAACAAAATTTCAGATTGTAAGGAGATGAGGGGGTGCCATATTTGTGGCAGCGCCATTTACCTGGCCAGGCAGTGTTCAAATGCGACACTAGCATTAGCTACAGTTGTCCTGGGTGCTTGAGAAGCCAAGACCATGAAAGACACTATTAGGACAGTGTCTTACGCTAAAGTGGCCAGTGCTTTACATCCTTAGGGTTACTGAAAAAAGGCCTGAGGTTTACCCAGTGGTCTCAGATCACAGGCTGGCAGAGAACCCTGGTGACTCAGCCAGGCTTTTACCCGGTGATGCCTTGGCTTGGACTGGTCCCTCTGTTATAGAGGAGACAGAATCAAAGCTCCTGTAGGCTGAGGGTGGAGTCCATCCAGGAGAAAGTTTTGGGGAAGAGAGAGAGAGGATATTAAGTCGTGCAGTGAACCCTAAAGAGAGAGCTTGAGCAGTCAGATGTGCTTCCCTCTCTCTCAAAATATAGAGGATTTCTCTAGCACTAGTCCATTGAGTCAGGATGCTGGGATAGATTCTTCTTCCTCTGTGCATTCTTTTGCTAGCATGGGGCAGGTGGAGCATTGACAAACGGCAATGGGTTCCTGGAGGGTGCAGAAGGGGAAGGTTAAAAAGACAGAGGAGATGGCTGGTATGAGAGGGGTCCAGAAGGATTTTGGGGGGGAATCCCGCCACTTCCACTACCCCCGAGGTATCCCCCACTGCAAGCTGGGGTTCCACTACTACCCGGGTGTGTGGGCCCTCTGACCTCAAGATTTACATACAAGATTACTTACAGATTTAGTTACAAGTCAGTCCATCGCTTTCACCTGGCAGCTCAGTGTGAGGCCTGCTTGCCCCAACTTTGTGTGCATATTCATGGTTGAGCAGGGCTGAGCAGGAAAGGGAGGGGCTGGGCAGAGAGTGTGACACTGAGGAAAATGGCTTGCCCTCTCACCCTGTGTAGGTGAAACCAGAACTCAGAGGGCCCCTGCCTGACCAGCCCTTTTAAAAATAGAAATTAACTTGCAAGGCCTAACTAAATAGTAAAGAAAACCAAGAAAATATAATAAAACAAGTAGCACTGTGAAAATATAAATTTAGCCTACCTTGTAAGTGGATAGTGTCAGTCAGTAGAGCACTGGACAGTATCAGCAGGGCAAAGGATGCTGTCAGTAGAGCAGTGGACAGTCTCATTAGGGCAGTGGACGATGTCAGTAAAACAGTGGGTATGTCATTAGGGCAGAGGTTGGTGTCAGTAGGGCAGTGGACGGTGTCAGTCAGTAAATCAGTGGACCATGTCAGTCAGTAGAGCATAGGGTTGCCACCTGTCCGGGATTCACCCGGACAGTACGGGTCTTGAATCATGTGCCCGGGTTTTGTACTGCTTGATACTCGGGCACATTACTCAGTGCCGACCAGGGACAGACCATTTGGGCAGGGGGGAACATTAGAACACCTGCCACTGTGGAGACAGCAGAAGAGGCATTTCTTCTAAATACACTGTGCCTATGGTGTGTGTTGAGGATCCGAAGCTCCTTTCTGTCTTTCTTCCCCCCCTCCCTCCAGTCTCCTGCAGGGTCTCTCTGACTCAACCCCCCCCAATCACTAGTGCAGTGTGGTGAGAGAATCGGGAGGCGGAGCTCACTGTAACTACTGTCATGACCTCTGTATGCCTTACCCAGTGACCTATATACACTTACATAGGTGTATGTGCATATATCTGTACCACTACCCTTACCATAACCGGTACCCTCTCCAAACCCCCCCATAAACACAACGGGACTATGATTTGGATTAAATGGCCGTCAGGCCGAAACTTTTTTATTAACAAATATATTTTCTTTTAAATAGATTTAATAACTTTGTTACCATAAACATTCCCAGCCTTTCAAAGGGGCATGGGTACATATCAACATAACAGGTCACTGCTAACCACTCCCACTTTTACCTCTTGACCTCCAGACGGCAACCCCTGTCTCTGAGGCTATAACCAACTGTACCGTGACCTACCCTTATTCAACTTTTCGAGGTTAACCCCTCGTACGTAACACCACTCCCATCCCATGGATGGGTACAACAGGTTTTACCTGTACTTTACTTCCTCTTCCGAAAGCCCAAGAACCGCCAACCGCCTCTTACCCTTACACCACGTGCCCCTATCCCCCTAAAACAGGGAGGGTGGGTGGGGCTTACTTCCTTCCCCGCTCCTCGACTGACCACGTTGAGCGGCGCTCTCTCGTCAGAGCGCCGTGACTCCGCCCCCGGGCTCCTCCCACCCCTCGCCTTAAAGCGGCGCTGGAGCTTAAGGCGGCGACTGTGCAGTCAAGCACAGGTCATGCCGTCCCTCCGCCTACCCCCCTTTGGCTGTGGGCTCCGGGACTCCCTTGACCTCTGTATGCCTTACCCAGTGACCTATATACACTTACATAGGTGTATGTGCATATATCTGTACCACTACCCTTACCATAACCGGTACCCTCTCCAAACCCCCCCATAAACACAACGGGACTATGATTTGGATTAAATGGCCGTCAGGCCGAAACTTTTTTATTAACAAATATATTTTCTTTTAAATAGATTTAATAACTTTGTTACCATAAACATTCCCAGCCTTTCAAAGGGGCATGGGTACATATCAACATAACAGGTCACTGCTAACCACTCCCACTTTTACCTCTTGACCTCCAGACGGCAACCCCTGTCTCTGAGGCTATAACCAACTGTACCGTGACCTACCCTTATTCAACTTTTCGAGGTTAACCCCTCGTACGTAACACCACTCCCATCCCATGGATGGGTACAACAGGTTTTACCTGTACTTTACTTCCTCTTCCGAAAGCCCAAGAACCGCCACAGCCCGAAAGGGGTAAAGCCTTACCCTTTCGAGCACCTCCACACGCGCAGCCCCAACTGAATGCCCTCCTGAAGACCCAACGCCCATAAATCGGTCCCCACGTCATTCAAGTGGACGCCATCACTACGCAAGTAACGCCAGGTATCGATCTCTAGTTCCCTGTGGCGTATCGCCAGGCCCCCATTTCTGATAAAAAACCTGCTCACCTCCTTATTTACTTTGACCCTGGCCCGGTCCACCTTTTTATCTGATAGAGCCCATCTCCATGCCGTCCTGCCCACCATGTCGGACCAGACCATGACCATGCCTGGGTAAGCTGATTTTAATCTCAGGAAATCACACTTGATATCCCGGATAAGTTGCCTCATGGACCTCGCCCCCATGTCGTTGCCCCCCACGTGTAATAGCAAAACATTCGGTGGTCTGTCAAGGTTTGCGAATCTATGAACCTCCCCTAAAACCCTGTTCCACCGCATGCCGGGGACCCCGATCCACCGAACCTGTGCCTCCTGTCTGGGAATGCGAAGTTGCCTGCCGTTCGGCCGAATGTCAGCTCTCTTAGCACCCCAAAAAACAAACGAATGGCCCAGTATCCACACCAGGCCTACTTCATAACCTGTAGATGAAAAGAAACAAGGGGGGGGGGGGGGGGGTGGGGTTAAAATAACTGAAAAACAACCTGAACATCCAACCTGCCCCCCCGTGAGACCCCCCCAAATGCCTGACAGCAGCAGCCTAAACCAGCAACTGCGGGCGGACATACAGTTTAAAACGGTCTGATTCCCACCTTCCAATCCTCCTGACCGCCTCAGCCCCCAGGCCCGCCCTGAATGCCTCCGTAGCTGCCCCAATTCTAAAGGAGTGGGAAGAAAAATTCTTCGGGTCGAAACCCGCTTCCACTACACATTTACGAAAAACGGCGATAAACTGGAACTTGGATAGCGCGGACCCATCCAAGTGCATGAAAAAGGGGCCCGCGCCCCGTGGTCGATTTACCAGAAATCTGTCCACCGCCCTCACTGGGCAGATGTCGTCCTCTCCGATCTTGGCTACCTCCACCCGAACCCCTCTGCCCTCCTGATCTGTTTTAGACCGCCTGACCCAGATCCTGACCACCTCCCGGCCTAGCTCTACATCCCCCATTGCCAAACCCCCCATCGCACGCTTTGACGGGCTGAAAAGTTCGCTGACCCTGAACGCCCCAAAGAACGCGAGGGCGAATGCCGCCCGGAACAACGCCTGTTCGTACTCTGAACTGCAAACAACTACTACTGCCTGGCACAAACCCCGGAGTAGGCAAAAGGAAACCGGCCTTCTCCCATCCCTGCTCTTGTGTACCCTCCGATAGCCTTTTATCGCTTGCCTCAACCAGAATTCCTTCGTATAATCCTGTTGCCCCTGCCATTTGAACAAAAATGCCAACCCCGCCAGTTTTCGATCAATTGTGGCCCCCGATACCCCCTTTTCCATGGCAATGCTGAGGAAGTAAAACACCGCTTGGGCCATGCCCGCATCTCCCGGGGCCATGCCGATCGCGTTCAGACAAGCCGACCACTCCTGCCATACTTTCGAGTAGGCACCCCATGTAGCCTTACTCACAGATTGCTGGATCCACCTTGCCGCTACTCCATTACTATGCTCCACAACCACTCGGGGCAGTCGATCCCATGACGCTCCGCCTCCGGTGCCAATCCCCGAAACCTGTCCCACTGAAAACGAGACAGAGCGTCAGCGAGAGTGTTCTCCACCCCAGGCAAGTGCACAGCATAGATGAAAGCATTCACCTGCAAACACCGCAATACCAAGTGTCGTAGCAGCCTAAGAACCGGCCCGGAGGCCGCCGTCAGCCGGTTGACCACCTGCACTACTCCCAGGTTATCGCAGTTAAACCTCACCTTCCTGTTGCGGAACGCCTCCCCCCAAATCTCCACCGCCACTACAATGGGGAATAACTCCAATAAGACCAGGTTCTTTAGAAACCCAGCCTCGGACCACTCCGCTGGCCATTGCGCCGCGCACCATTGTCCCTTAAAGAAGGCCCCGAAACCCGTGGATCCCGCCGCATCTGTGAATAACTCCATGTCACCATTACTTATGGGGCCAGACATCCAAAGTGCCCGGCCATTGAATGACTCCAAAAACTCTTGCCAAACTTGCAAGTCCTCTCTATGTTCCCGATTAAGGGTCACAAAGTGTGTCGGACCCTGGATGCCCGCCGTAGCGGCCGCCAGCCGGCGGCAAAAAACCCGCCCCATCGGTATGATCCGACAAGCGAAGTTAAGTTTTCCTAGCAACGACTGCAACTGACGTAGTTGCAACTTTCTCATGCCTATGGTCCCTCGTATTTCCTCTTGCAGCCGTTCCAGCTTGTCCGCCGGCAACCTACACTCCATTTTTACAGAATCTATCTCGATCCCCAAAAACGTAATGCACTCCTTGGGCCCCTCTGTCTTTCCCGGGGCCAACGGTACCCCAAAACGCTCTGCCAGATGTTGTAGAGTTCCCAAAAGCACCGCACATACGTTGGTGCCCGCCGGGCCAACGCATAAGAAGTCATCCAGGTAATGGATGACCGAGTTGACGCCTGACAAGTCCCGAACGGCCCACTCTAAGAAGGAGCTAAACTGCTCAAAGAAGGCACAGGAAATAGAACATCCCATAGGCAGGCATCGATCCACGTAAAACCCCCCCTTCCACGAACATCCCAGCAGTCGAAAACTGTCCGGGTGCACCGGCAAAAGCCGAAAAGCCGATTCAATGTCCGCTTTTGCCATCAACGTGCCCTGGCCACACCGCCGAACCCACGCAACGGCCGCATCAAAAGAAGTGTATGACACTGCACACTCCTCCGGAGCAATGGCATCGTTAACGGAAGCCCCTTTCGGGAACGACAGATGATGGATCAATCTAAACTTGTTGGGCTCCTTTTTTGGCACCACCCCCAGCGGCGAGACCACCAGATCCGGAAGGGGCATTTCGTGGAAAGGGCCGGCCATGCGTCCCAATGCCACCTCCTTTCCCAATTTTTCAGTAACTACCGCTGGGTGCAGTAAAGCGGACTTTAAATTTTTTGCCAGGGGCGGAACTGATTTAATTGAACAGGGGATCTTGAAACCCGCCGAAAAACCCTCCTCTAACAAGCGCGCCCCCGCCCGGTCGGGGTATCTCTTAAGGAAAGGCAGCATCCTTTCCACCCGCACCGGGGTCGTCCCTCTTATTTGCAAGATCTCCGGGACGCCCTTTTCCTTTTTTGAAGCATTTGGACAGAGCATGTGCTCCCCCGCAGCCGGAACATGTGTGTTTGAAACGGCAGTTTGCCCCAAACTTGCATGAGCCTTCATTAAACTGCCAGCAGAAACCCCAAGGTTTTCCGGTCGGTTGTCCTGAGGTTGCTGAACCTCCGACCCCCGGCTGAAAAAACTGGTTAGGAGCCCGCGCCGCCGTCATTAGCTTCATCCATAAGCTGATGTCCTTATGGTCCCAGCGAAGCGATGGTCGGACTGCCATCCGTTGTCTGAACTGCTCATCATAACGTAGCCACGCCGACCCTCCGTACGTTCTGTGCGCTTCGCTGATCGCCTCCAAGTACACAAATAGCGCCGAGCAGTGTTCCGGCGCCTTCTCTCCCACGACGCTCGCCAATATGGCAAATGCCTGCAGCCAATTGGAAAAAGTCCGAGGTATCAACCGATACCTGCGCTTCTCCTCGTCCTCCTTCTTCCTCTCTTCAGGCTTCAACCTGTCCAGGTTGAACTTCTCCAGGGGCAATAGGGTGAAGAGCTCGATATACTCACCCTTCCAAATCTTCTCTTTCACCTCCGGCTTCAGATGCGCTCCCAGCGGGCCCTCAAAGCAGACGTAGACCTCGCTCTTCGCCGCATCTGCCAACCGCACGGAGTCCGCGCTCTTTTCCCCCGACTTAGTTGTCTCCCCGTCTGCCTGAGCGACCGCCGGCGTTGCCGGCGCCTCGGTGATCGATGACTGCTCCGGGGCGGGCGAAGGTGCCTGCGCCCCACTAACCCCTACCTGCGGGACCGAGACCGGCCCCGCCACCGGAAGCCATGCTTGCGCCGGCCCGTTCGCTCCCCCCTGCTCAAACCTTTGAACCAGCTCCTTGAGCCCCAACAACAGGCCCCCCAGGCGATCCCGCTCTGCCCGCGATTCTTGTTCCCTTGGAACCTGGATGTCCTCCACTACGCCCCCGGCCCTCTCTCTCCCCTTACCGGTGCCTAAACCCTGCGGACTACCCCGTTTCAACAAGTCATGTAAAAAAGATGAAATTGAAGCAGAAGAATCACACTCACCGGGCTGCCCAGGACCGGGCCTCACAGCCGCCTCCCTCGGACCCAACGCTGATGGCTGATCGAGTTCCTCTCCGCCCTCGGACTCCGACAATTCATCCTCGGATCTTCCTTCGTCAACCACCTGCTGGATGTGTGGACTGCGACTCCCTGATGGGCCCGCTTCCGCGGCCAATGGTCTGCGGTGCTGTGAACGAGAGTCCCTGCTGCCTTGCCTTCCGTCCCTGCTCTCCCGCCGCGGCGAGGGGCTCCTGCGTCTCCGGCCTATCCCTCCGTCTCCCTGGCTGCCCATCTGCCCGCTACCGGTCTGTCTGGGACAGGGGGGCGTGCCCGCTGACTGTACCCCCACCCGCTGTGCCGCCTGACCCCGCCGTCCACTGCCTCCTGTCTCTCTTGCGCCCAATGGCCGCCCCGTACCTCGGCGATGAAAAGGGGGCGCCGATCCATGTGTGGTGCCTGGCTCCTCCTGGACACTGCTCTGTCTACGTCTTGTAACCCGGGGACTGGGGGCCGTGCCTGATGTCCGGACCCCCACCCGCTGGACCTCCTGCCCCCGCTGACTGCCTTGGCCTTGCACCTCTTCCTCTCTTGGGCCTGTGGGCCGCCCCATGCGTTGGCGCCGAGCCGGGGGGGGGGGCGATCCCTGCGCGTTGTCTGACCCTCCTAGTGCTGCATCCTGGCCTCTCCTCCTCACCCCACTCCTGGTGCCGTACCTTCCTCTCCCTGCCCCGGCGGGGGTGGAGGCTGGGGATTCCTGACGCCGAGCTCCGGTCTCCTCCACGCCGTGGCCTCCGGATGTCCCTGGAGCCGCTCTCTGAGGGCCCCCCGGGCCTGCCTCCGGGCTGTACCGTTCGGGCGGCCTGGATCGTCGAGCCCGAGGTGTCGCTCCTGCTCCCCTGCCGGCCGCTGCGTCTTCGTCTGCCGCCATGGCCGCGATCTGCCCCTGTAGCCATGCGGCGCCCTGAGTGGCGATCGCCGCGCGCAATTGCGCCAAGAAGCCGTCGTTCGCCGCCATTATTGCTGCTGTATGCGGAGCGGGAGGGTGCGACTGCTTACTTCCTTCCCCGCTCCTCGACTGACCACGTTGAGCGGCGCTCTCTCGTCAGAGCGCCGTGACTCCGCCCCCGGGCTCCTCCCACCCCTCGCCTTAAAGCGGCGCTGGAGCTTAAGGCGGCGACTGTGCAGTCAAGCACAGGTCATGCCGTCCCTCCGCCTACCCCCCTTTGGCTGTGGGCTCCGGGACTCCCTGGATGGCTGTTCACACTACATGCAGGGAGAGGTGAGCTGAGTTTTTTTATGACAAAAGTCTCTATGGGTGGAAAGCTGTAAACTTTCAGGAGCATTTGTTTTGCTGATGCAGTGAAGGGTTAAGTTGACAGGAGAATCGGAAGAGATACTGTGTGTGGGGGTGGGGAGTCTGCAGCTAACTTCTTTTTCTCATTAAGATTTTTATTTTCACAAAGTAAAATCATTACAGAAGAATTCACATTAAAGCTAACAAATGTGACTAGTTAACATACCAATGAGACATTGAGAATTTAACAAAGTAATAAATAAGTATGTAACTTAAGCTGTGACAACTCATTTGTATGCTATATCCCAGAACACTCCAAGAAGGGTAGGAACTCCGCATCCCCTCCGACAACCCAACCGGGATCAAGCTGTGTCCAAGGAGGTGCAGATATCCCCCCCCCCCCCCGAACGAATAGAATTTACTATATAACTTCTGAGAAGCAAGATATAATACTATTAACTTTTCGAGTTGCCCAGACAAAATAAAATTGTAGATTCTAACATGGATACAACATCATGTTCTCACTGGATTAAGCCCAGGAAAAAATCCTATATTTAGTAAGACATACTAATGTAAAAAACCTGTCAATTCCTAGGTAATTCAAGGAAAGATACATTATATATATAATGCTATATATATATATATATATATATATAATAATATCCAAAATAAAAAAGGAAAGACTAAAAACTGAGAAGAGAGAGAAAAGAGATAGAAAGAAGAAGAGATGATGCCTTTATGTCCTATAAAAGATCCAAAGATCAGCGATTAATATTGCTATCTGTGCCTGGCATCAGTGAAATACCCAGATACTGAGCCCAGGGATCCCATATGATTTCAAATTGTGTGGTCTTATCCAATAGGGAGCTGACCATTTTCTCTTGTTCCATTATCCATGAAATTTTCCTTTTCATGGACAATACAGATACCGAGGGCTTCTTCCAATCTTTTGCAATAGTTAATTTGGCTCCTGTTAATATAACTAGAATCAGTCTTCTAGTGTTTTTAGGCACGGCACTAATCCATTGAGCAAGGCAATCGCTGGTGTTTGGGGGACAGCATAACCCGTAACTTTTCTAATAATATGGAAGACCCTATTCCAAAATCCCCGGAGTTTGGGACATTCCCACCAAATATGTATCATAGAGCCCAGTCCTTGGCAACCTCTAAAGCATAGAGGCGAAGTGGAAGGATACATTGCCGCTAATTTTGTAGGAACTAAGTACCATCTTGTAAATATTTTGATGTTAGCCTCAATGAGAGAGGTATTGTAAATGCCTGTGATCGATCGAGAATAGTTCTCATACCAGTCTACCAGTTCCCAGTCAGTATGTAGATCCTTCTCCCAGGCCAGCATGTATGGTAGTTTATCAGAGTTAGACGCTAGAGACTCATAGATCACAGAAATCCCCCCCTTCCACCCCATGGCTTGTTCACACCAGCTTTCATAAGCTGTAATTCTCAAGGGATTCAATTTATTTTTCCATATGGAGTGGATGAAACTGTAGATCTGATGAAATCTACTCCTTTCCGAAGAAGGGAGCTCTAGTTTTTCCACAAATTGTTTAAAAGGTAGAGGGCCCGTGCAAGATATAAAGTGTCCTAAGCGATATATCCCCTTGTCTAGCCACCATTTGAAGTCATCAATGTCCATGCCATGATTGTACAGGGGATTTCGGAACAAATTAGCCAATGGTTGTAGTTCAGAGACCAGGGAAGGAAGCCTCCTAAGTGAATCCCACATAGAGAGAGATTGAGAGAGAGTTGGAGATAGAATGGGGGGTCTACTCTTGGGAGGACACCATAATAAATCTTCCAAAGTAAATGTAGGAGCTGCTTGACTTTCAATTTTTATCCAGTCCGGTTGTTCAGTTTTAAGGTATATAGCTGAGAGCTGTGCTAACCGAGCTGCTTGGTAGAACCAAAGAAGGTTTGGTAGGCCTAGCCCCCCTTGTTTGGGAAGATTAAACAGGGTACGGTGTGAAAGGCGTGGTCCTTTTTTATTCCATATAAATTTGGTAAGTTTGCCTTGAAAGGTTTTTAAATGGTCCCTTCTGATTGGGATTGGAAGAGATCTAAACAGATATAGGAGTCTAGGTAGGAGAGTCATCTTAATTTAATTAATTCTGCCCATCCAGGCTATATTATGTGACTCCCAGTTCCTAAGGTCAGCTTCTAGTTTTTGGTACATTGGGGGATAGTTTGCTTGGTAGAGATTTTCAATCTTGGGAGTAATATTAATTCCCAAATATTTAATGGAGGACATGCTCCAACTGAATTCATATTTCTCCTGTAGTTGAGAAACTAAAGGGTCTGGGAGAGACACATTAAGAGCCTGAGATTTAGACATGTTCACCTTAAGACCTGATATTAACCCAAATTTATTGAGCAATGTACATATTTCTGGTAAGGAGGAAGTTGGGGATGTTACAAAAAGCAATAGATCATCTGCAAACAGTGCGCATTTATGAGTTGCTGGACCACAACGGACCCCCTTGATGTTTGGGTCATTACGAATGGCTATCGCCAAAGATTCAATCATTATTGCAAATATCAGGGGAGATAGGGGACATCCCTGACGAGTGCCCCTGGCTATCTCTATGGGGTCAGAGAAAAGTCCCTGAAGTCTGATTCTAGCCTTAGGTGTAGAATATAGGGCTTCCAGTATACCTAAAATATTCGGCCCAAATCCCCAGCGTCTAAGAACCGCAAAGAGATATGGCCATGAAACGGAATCAAAGGCCTTACGAAGATCCAATGATAATAGCATGCCTTCTTGTTTAGGACCTCCCTCCCATTGCGATTGCATAACTGTTATCAGATCCACCGCTCTTCTCACTTGATCAGGACCCTGCCTACCAGGGATAAACCCTACCTGATCTTTATGGATATAAATGCCTATAAAGGACGCTAATCGGTTTGCTAATATTTTGGTCAATATTTTTAGGTCATTATTAATTAGGGAAATAGGTCTGTAGTTCTCTATCTGACTGATATCTTTATCTGGTTTAGGGATTACTGTTATATATGCCATATTGAGTTGGCTACCTAACGGGGTGCCCTTAGTCATGTCATTGAAAAATCTAGTAAGGTATGGAAGTAGTATTTCAGAAAATTTTTTATAATAGGGTGAGGAAAATCCATCAGGACCTGGTGCTGTACCTCCCTTTAATGTTTTGATAACTTTTGACACCTCCTCTATAGAGAAAGGCGCTTCCATCTCAGCTCTATGAGAGTTCGTCAGTGTTGGTAAATGCAAATTATCCAGAAATTCTCCTACTTTAGTGGGGTTAGAATTTTTATCTGCTTTATATAAATCACCATAAAATTCCTGGAAAGCCTTCATTATTCGTTGTGGATTCAGGGTAAAGGTGCCATCCTTTTGTTTAATTTTGGGTAGGGCGTGAGAACGAAACCTGGGGGACAATTTGTGTGCAAGCATGGGACCAATTCTATCTTTTGTCTGATAAAACTTGGCCCCAGTCCACCTAATAGATTTATCAGCTTTCGCTGTGAGAGCCAAATTTAGAGCCACTCGAGCAGCATCTAGAGTAGAACTAGAAACTTTGGAGGGATCACTTTTATGTAATTTGCTCAGAGAAATAAAGTCTCTCTCCATTCTTTCTATGTCTCTCATCCTCTCTTTCTTACGTCTTGCTGCAATTTGAATTAGTTTACCCCTAATGGTCACCTTATGTGCAGCCCATAGTGTCTCTGCCGAAACCTCTTCCACATCGTTAAGGCGAAAGTATTCCCGCAGAGCCTCCTGTATTTCCGATACCATACTGGGATGTCTTAAAATAGACTGATTGAGAGTCCAATGAGAGGCTTGTTGTCCATAATTATCTTTACCCAAAACCAATAGAACCATGGAATGATCTGACCAGGATACTTCTAAAATAGATGATGAAATAGCTAATGGAATGTGGTGCATTGAGAGCAGGATATGATCTATACGGGAATAAGATAAATGTGGGTTTGAGAAGTGTGTAAAATCTCGCGCAGTTGGATTTAGTTCCCTCCAAATGTCTGTTAGTCTCGATTGAAAGATCAATCGTGCAATTTGTACACTAGATTTCCTAGGACTAATTGATTGAGCTTTAGGTGGTTTAGATTTATCTAGACTAGTATCAAAGGCTGTATTAGAGTCACCCCCCATAATTATGACACCTTCCATAAATGGGTCAAGGATGTTGAACATCTGTCGGAAGAACTGTAGCTGTCCTCTATTAGGAGCATAGTAAGAAATAAATGTATATATTTTATCCTCAATCATACCTTTAACTAGTAGGAACCTTCCCTCTGGGTCTCTGTGTTCCATTTTAAAGTGAAATTTGCAGTGTTTGGAAAATAGAATCGCCACCCCCTTTGTTTTGTTTTCCGCATTTGCCAAATAAAATGTGGGAAAGTGTGCATGTAAAAACGAGGGGGTAAATTGCTGAGGAAAATGAGTCTCCTGAAGGAGGACCACATCAATACGACAAGTACGATAGACTTGAAAGGCCTTCCTTCTTTTGACTGGGGAATTTAACCCCTGAGTGTTATGAGATATTATGCGTAAGGGAGAACAAGTAGAATTATTATTAGCCATGGAGC
Source organism: Lithobates sylvaticus (assembly GCA_028564925.1). Classification (NCBI taxonomy): domain Eukaryota; kingdom Metazoa; phylum Chordata; class Amphibia; order Anura; family Ranidae; genus Lithobates; species Lithobates sylvaticus. Next base: position 214,512,936 of record CM053028.1, read on the forward strand.
AAAAGGGAGAGAGCGATGACCAACCTATATGCACTTCCCTCAGTACATAAAGGAGTAACTAAATACATAATAGGATCATCCCCCATTATAAGGGTCAATATATCCAAGAACATCCTGAAGCAACATCTCATTGACAGGCAGGCTAGGAGAAAAAGGAAGATAAAAATGAAAGAGAAGAAGAAAAAACGAAAAAAATAAAATATCAGCAGTTTGCTTAATACCATAAGGCCATAACCCGGCCCTGAATGAGGTGAGGGGGAAGACTCCCTCCCCTCATTCGACAGATAACTTCTAAGCCTGAGCACTTGTCTGTACAAACATCCCCAAATCCTCAGTCCAGATCATGTGAAATCATTTATGACCATTCATGTAACCTGTGTTTATGTGGTTTCAGTGTAACGTCTGATTGTATAGACTCAGAGCTTGGATAACATGGGTTACATGAATGGTTATCAATTACCTTCACATCTTCCAGGTATACAGAGTGCTAGGTGCTGGATTACAGTAATAGATATGTGCTTCTTATACCAGATTGTTTTCATTCAGCAGTATTGTTGTATATAGTAGTGGATGAGATTTTTTTTGATTATAGACATTGCTATCTGACCACTTCTAAGCCCCCCCACTCCCCCCATCTTGTATTACCCCCAGACCACTTCATACACACACCACTCAGAGCTGCTGCCTACCCCCCAGCTGAGGGACATCATTCCATGGTCACTTACCTTCCCTTCTCTTCCCAACAGCGCTCCCTAGTCACCCCACAGACAGTGCAAGAAATCTTTCCCCATACTGCCCCCACCATCCCCTCCACACTCCTCTCCTGTACATACTGCCCCCACCATCCCCACCACAGTCCTCTCCTGTACATACTGCCCCCATCATCCCCTCTGTACTCCTCTCCTGTAAGTACTGCCCCCATCATACTCACCACAGTCCTCACCTGTACATACTGCCCCCATCATACCCACTAAACTCCTCTCCTGTACATACTGCCCCCATCATACCCACCACAGTCCTCTCCTGTACATACTAACCCCATCATACCCACCACACTCCTCTCCTGTACATACTGCCCCCCATCATACCCACCACACTCCTCTCCTGTACATACTGCCCCCATCATACCCACTACACTCCTCTCCTGTACATACTGCCCCCATCATACCCACCACAGTCCTCTCCTGTACATACTGCCCCCATCCTCCCTTCCGTACTCCTCTCCTGTAAGTACTGCCCCCATCATACCCACTACATACTGCCCCCATCATATCCACCACAGTCCTCTCCTGTACATACTGCCCCATCACCCCCTCCATACACCTCTCCTGTAAGTACTGCCCCCATCATACCCACCACAGTCCTCTCCTGTATGTACTGCCCCCATCATACCCACCACAGTCCTCTTTTGTACATACTGCTCCCATCATACCCACTACACTCCTCTTCTGTACATACTGCCCCAATCAAACCCACCACAGTCCTCTCCTGTACATACTGCCCCGATCATCCCCTCCATACTCCTCTTCTGTAAGTACTGCCCCCATCATACCCACCACAGTCCTCACCTGTACATACTGCCCCCATCATACCCACTACACTTCTCTCCTGTACATACTGCCCCATCATACCCACCACAGTACTCTCCTGTACATACTGCCCCCATCATCCCCTCCGCACTCCTCTCCTGTAAGTACTGCCCCCATCATACCCACTACACTCCTCTCCTGTACATACTGCCCCCATCATACCCACCACAGTCCTCTCCTGTACATACTGCCCCCATCATCCCCTCCGCACTCCTCTCCTGTAAGTACAGCCCCCATCATACCCACTACACTCCTCTCCTGTACATACTGCCCCCATCATACCCACCACAGTCCTCTCCTGTATCTACTAACCCCATCATACCCACCACACTCCTCTCCTGTACATACTGCCACCATCATACCCACCACACTCCTCTCCTATACATACTGCCCCCATCATACCCTCCACACTCCTCTCCTGTACATACTGCCCCATCATACCCACCACACTCCTCTCCTGTACATATTGCCCCCATCATACCCTCCATACTCCTCTCCTGCAGATCCAGATATAAAGGGAAACTCTGTGGATTCAGATGTAAGGGAAAACTGCAGAATAAGATGTAAAGGGGAACAACCCCTGCACATTCAGATGTAGAAGGGTAACTATGTTGACTCTGATGTAAAGGGGAACTCCTGTAATTAAATCCATATGATTAGAAATGTTATTTAATCACAAAATTGCTGTGCATTGCTTTGTACAGAGGTAATACATTTAATGTACTACAAAAAAAAAAAAACCCGAACGCTGCTGAAGTGTTCGGGTTTGGCTTGACGAAAAGGTGGCAACCCTAGTAGAGCAATGGATGGTGTCAGTAGGGCAATGAACTTTCACAGTAGGGCTGAGGATGATGTCAATAGAGTATTGGATTGTGTCAGTAGAGCAGTGGATGTTGCCAGTATTTTTTTTATTTTTATTATTTTTAAATTGTAAATTATATTTTACAATTGTAATTTGTATTATTTAAAAAAAAAAAATTTAGCAGCCCTGTTTGGGGGCTTTGGTTAAATATCAGAGGTCTAAACAGATCCCCGATGTCTCACTTTAGAGACAGAGAAAGGAGATTGAGGACACTCAATCCCCATCTCTGCAGCCTCAGCTGCACAGAATGCATGAACTGGAAGAGATCTGCACAGTCTCCCTGTTCATTTATAAACTGAAAAAGTTTGGAAGAAGTGTCAAAAGAAGTATGGGTTGAAAGTAAAAATGTGATGATTTTGTTGGATGTAAGAGAAGAGATGGAATGCACCTTCTTCCACATGTTTGCTAAGTCTCCCACATGGCTTCTCGCAAACTGCAAATGGGGCTTCTTAAGGCTTTCTTTCAACAATGGCTTTCCTCTTGCCACTCTTCCATAAAGGCCAGATTTGTGGAGTGCATAACTAATAGTCGTCCTGTGAACAGATTATCCCACCTGAGCTGTGAATCTCTGTAGTTCCTACAGAGTTACCATGGGCCTCTTGGCTGCTTCTGTGATTAATGCTCTCTTTGCCTGGCCTGTCAGTTTAGGTGGACAGCCATGTCTTGGTAGGTTTGCAGTTGTGCCATACTCTTTCCATTTTCGAATGATGGATTGAACTGCTCTGTGAGATGTTCAAAGTTTGGGATTTTTTTTATGACCTAACCCTGCTTTAAACTTCTCCACAACTTTATCCCTGACCTGTCTGGTTTGTTCCTTGGCCTACATGATGCTGTTTGTTCACTAAGGTTCTCTAAAAAAACTCTGATGGCTTCACAGAACAGCTGTATTTATACTGAGATTAAATTACACACAGGTGGACTCTATTTAATAACTAGGTGACTTGCTCCGTGAGTTGTTCAAAGCTTGAGATATTTTTTTATAACCTTAAACCCCTTTCACACTGGGGCGCTTTGCAGGCACTACAGGGCTAAAAATAGCACCTGTAAAGCGCCCTGAAAGAGCCTCTCTATTCACTCCGGTGCGCTGGCCGGACGGAAAAAAAAAGTCCTGCTAGCAGCATCTTTGGAGCGGTGAAGAAGCGGTGTGTATACCGCTCCTCCACCGCTCCTGCCCATTAAATTCAATGGGGCACTGCGGCTATACCGCCGGCAAAGTGCTTTGCGGGCGGTTTTAACCCTTTTAGGACAGGTTAAAACCGCCCTGATAGCGGCCGAACAGCGCCGCTAAAACGATGGTAAAGCGCCCCAGTGTAAAAGGGGCCTAACCCTGCTTTAAACTTCTCCACAACCTTATCCCTGACCTGTCTGGTGTGTTCCTTTGCCTTCATGATGCTGTTTGTTCACTAAGGTTCCCTAACAAACCTTTGAGGGCTTCACATAACAGCTGCATTTATACTGACTTTATTTACTAATTAGTTGACTTCTGAAGGTAATTGGTTCCACTAGATTATAGTTTGGGGGATCAGAGTATAGGGGGCTGAATACAAATGCACACCACACTTTTCACATATTTATTTGTAAAAAAATTGAAACCCATTTATCCTTTTTATTCCACTTCACAATTATGTGCCACTTTGTGTTGGTCTATCACATAAAATCCCAATGAAATAGATCTATGTTTTTGGTTGTAACATGACAAAATGTGGAAAATTTCAAGGGGTATGAATACTTTTTCAAGGCATTGCATATGTATACCTGTAATAAATAATAAAAAGTTATGTTATGTTTAGCTTTAAGTGATTCTTTCGCATGGAAAAAACTTTTAAATGTGCGCTCTGAAAAATAAGTATACTTACCACTCTGGCAGGCAGTGAGGACAAAGTATTGGCATAGTAGATGGCGAGAGAAACCACAGTGCACAGCATGAAACCATGCATCCAACGCACCCAAAAATGTACCAGAATATTTCACATTGTAACAGAAGTGAGTGAAGAAATGACTCACTAACCACTGGAGAGGTAAGGCTTCTTTACCGTCTTTTGCAAGGCACCTGTTTTACATTTTTTAAGGCACATTACTCAAGGCCTCCTGCATACGGAAATTTAAAAGCTGTAATGTCATATAGCAAAAGTGGCATATTCGGGGAAATACTGTACAGCATAGAGGCATAGAGGCATGTATGGGTAAACACTGATGCAGAAGCCATCTCCTTTACATTAGTAGGGCTGTGTACAGTCAATCACTTAAATTGGGGACCTGCGGCTTCCTGGGCTTGGGAAAGCACAACATTTTTTACGCTAGAGGACTTTGCAACCTTTATGCCACGTACCAGCCTTACCAGCAGACTAGGTCCAACTGTCTTCCCGACGGACTTTCGGCGGAGTCCTGGCGGACTTTCCGAATGAGCGAACTTGCGCACACACGAACGTTTTTTCCGGCAGACTAGGTCTAACGGAGTTCCCACACAGACTAAAGTCTGTTCATTTTGAAGGTGACTCCAGGTACGACGGGACTAGAAAAGGAAGTCAATCTCGCGGCGAGATTGACACCTTGCGAGCCCCGTGGCGGGAGCCGGCGCCTGGTATGGATTTTAAGGGGGAACCCCCTACACCGAAAAAAACGGGTGGGGGTCCCCCCAAAGTCCATACCAGACCCTTATCCGAGCACGCAGCCCGGCCAGTCAGGAAAGGGGGTGGGGACGAGCAAGCGCCCCCCCTCCTGAACTGTACCAGGCCACATGCCCTCAACATGGGGGGGTTGGGTGCTTTGGGGAAGTCCCTATTTACCTGGGGAAAAAAAGTGTCAATAAAAAAACACACTAGACAGGTTTTTGAAGTAATTTATTAGGCAGCTCCGGGGGTCTTCTTTCTACTTCGGGGGTCTCTTCCGACTTCTCCGTGCTTTCCGGTTCTGCTCTCGCTCTCCGGCCTCTTACCCGTGCTTTCCGGTTCTTCTCCTGATCTCCAGCTTCTTCTGCCGATCTCTGGTTCTTCTCCGTGGTCTCCGGTTCTTCTCCGAGATCTCCGGTATCTTCTGCCGGGCTCCTCCGCTATCTTCTTCCAGCTCTTCGTCGTCTTCTTCTTCTTCCCTCTTCTGTTCTTCCGATGTTGACACAACGCTCCCTTCTGCTGTAATGCTGTGTACACGGTGCGCGACAACTTATATAGGCATGGGACGAGGTGACCCCGCCCCTTATGACGGCACAGTCCCAGCATGCCCCAGGTGGTGATGTAATAAGGGGCGGGGTCCCGTGGAATGCTGGGACTGTGCCGAGTCACCCCGCCCCATGCCTATATAAATCGTTGCGCACTGTGTACACAGCATTACAGTGGGAGAGAGCGTTGTGTCAACATCGGAAAAACAGAAGAGGAAAGAAGAAAAGTTCAATTTTGGTCTCATCTGACCAGAACACCTTCCTCCATATGTTTGCTGTGTCCCCCACATGGCTTCTTGCAAACTGCAATCGGGACTTCTTATGGCTTTCTTATTGGAATTTCTATAAGCCATCACAGATATATGACTGTGCTGAAGTTCAAATGCTTCTAAAAGCTGAAAATGAATCGGAAACGGGATGAATGGAAATTAAGTAATTATTACTGGTTGTTTTAACTATCAACATGTAAACTGGGACTTTGAACTAACAGTTAGGCCTCATGCCCACGGATGTTTTTACAGACGCTTTTAGTAGCGTCAGGCGTTTTTTTTTTTCAGCTTAAAAACGCCTCTCCATGTTAATCTACTGCCTCATGCACATGCAGGCTTTTAGGAGTTGTAAGCGGTATAGGTGTTTTAAGCTCCAAAAAAAACCCAAGACCAGCTCGTTCTGATGACTGGCGTTAGAGCTGTAAAAACGCCTGACACTGGTAAAAGCTGCTAAACGCGGCTTAACGCTGGATACAGCCGCATTAAGCCTCATCAATCTTTTGTCATGCCTCTATTCAACCATTGATTTGAATAGAAGTCACACAAAAGTCAGATCATGATGATCGAACTTGCGGCGCGGCTTGTGTGCTGAGGATCTTGAAGGGGAACCCCTCGCCAAAATGAAAAACAAATTGGCGTGGGGTTCCCCCCAAGAGGATACCGGACCCTTCAGTCTGGTATGAATTTTAAGGGGAACCCTCATGCCCAAAAAAATGGCGTGGGGTCCCCCCCAAGATCCATACCAGACCCTTACCTGAGCATGCAGCCTGGCAGATCAGGAAAGGGGGGACGAGCCTGCGCCCCCCACCCCAAAGCACCTTGTCCCCATGTTGATGGGGACAAGGGCCTCTACCTGACAACCCTGGCTGGTGGTTGTCGAGGTCTGCGGGCAGGGGGCTTATCGGATATTGGAATCCCCCTTTAACCAGGGGGCCCCCATATCCTGGTCCTCCACCCTATGTGAATGAGTATGGGGTACATTGTACCCCTACCCATTTATCCCAAAAAAGTGTCAAGAATGAAAACACTACACAGGTTTTAAAGTAATTTATTAAGGCGGCTCCGGCGTCTCTTCTGATTTCTTCTCCCTCCGGTGATGTCTTCATCCTCCGGTTCTTCACCCTCCTCCGTTGATGTCTTCTTCCCCTCTCCGGTTCTTCTCCTCTCTGTGATGTCTTCTGCCTCTGCCGGGTTGCCTCTCCCCTGTCTTCTCCTGCTGTCTTCTCCCGCTGTCTTCTCCCGCTGTCCTTCCTCCAATGTTGTCTCGACGCTCTCTCCCGCTGTAATGCTGGGTCCGCCGTGTGAGAAGACAGCAAGAGAAGACATCAGAGAGAGGCAACCCGGCAGAGGTGACCCGGCAAAGGCAACCCGGCAGAGGCAGAAGACATCCCAGAGAGGAGAAGTACCAGAGAGGAGAAGAAGACATCAGCTGAGGAGGGAGAATAACCGGAGGATGAAGACATCGTCGGAGGGAGAAGTAATCAGAAGAGAAGCCGGAGTTGCCTTAATAAATTACTTTAGTGTTTTCATTCTTGACTTTTTTTTGGGGTAAATGGGTAGGGGTACAATGTACCCCATACTCATTCACATATGGTGGAGGACAGATTTTGATAAGCCCCCTGCCCGCAGACCTGGATAACCACTGGCCAGTGTTGTCGGGAAGAGGCCCTTGTCCCCATCAACATGGGGACAAGGTGCTTTGTGGGTGCAGGCCCCCCTGCCCCAAAGCTCCCCCCCACATGTTGAGAGCATATGGCCTGGTATGGTCCACAAGGGGGGCCGCTTGCTCCTCCCCCCTTTCCTGACCTGCCGGGCTGCATGCTCGGATAATGGACTGGTATGGATCTTGGGGGAACCCCACGCCAATTTTTTTTATTTCATTTTGGGAAGGGGTTCCCCTTCAAGATCCTCAGCACACGCAAGTAGGATCATCATGATCCGACTTCTGGTGCGACTTCTATTCAAATCAATGGGCTCCCATAGGGTTCCCTATGGACTCCCATAGGGAGCCATTGATTTTAAATAGAGGCATGAGAAACACTGCCAAAAGCTAGAGTGACTAAACGTGCATTAACGCCAATGCAAAAAGCTACTGAAAGGGCGTTTTTTCCTGGCATTGGTAGTGGCTTTGCAGCTCGTTTTTTCTAATGCTCATGTGCATGAGGCCTTAAAGACAAACAAGATATTTGGGGGGCATACCCTAAAAGATGCATTAAAGATGGTGCAGCCATAAGACCATACAACAGAACAAAATATTACAGCGCACACATGCAAAAAATACATTTACCTCCTGCAAAACTATTTAAAACACCTAGACATTTTCAAAAAATATGGGGATTTGGTCACACCATACTGCTATATAGTGCTTAAGCCCACTTACTGCGACAAAGTACCCCATGGTTAGTGGGTCCTACACTATCCATAGACTGGGAGATCCTGCTTCTCTGAACCATGGGAGCCATACACTCCTCTTCATGGCCTCTATATAATAGCCTTGCAAGAGGTAAATGTCTTTTTTGCATGTGTGCGCTGTAATATTTTGTTCTGTTGTATGGTCTTATGGCTGCACCATATTTAATGCATCTTTTAGGGTGTGCACCCCAAATATCTTGTTTGTCTATTGTATGGATTCTGACCAAATCCTTTTGGGCGAGGAGCACCCCACTCCCTCATCATTGCCTCTCATTAGTGTCCACCTGTGCCCTAGGTGGAGACCTTTAGTTCTCCCATATAGAGGAGTGTATGGCTCCCATGGTTCAGAGAAGCAGCATCTCCCAGTCTATGGACAGTGTAGGACCCACTAACCATGGGGTACTTTGTCGCAGTAAGTGGGCTTAAGCACCATATAGCAATATGGTGTGACCAAATCCCCATATTTTTTGATAATGTTTTTTGAAAATGTCTAGGTGTTTTAAATAGCTTTGCAGGAAGTAAATGTTTTTTTTGCATGTGTGCGCTGTAATATTTTGTTCTCATGAGGCCTTAAAGGACACTGCATGTTATCCATATTACTAGATAATTATTTTGGGAACAAAAACAACCAGAAAAGAAACCTCTTCTACATTTGGTCATTTCTAATTAAACTGCTTTAATTTGTTAATCAAATTAATGTAAATCTGTTAGTGTATCTAACATCTTCCCAGACTGACAATGTTGTTGTTCAAAGGTGTTTATGTTGCTCCTCCATCCAGAGTGGACACACCCTTAGACAGGAAGTGTGTTACTGGCAAGATCACTATTTGAAAATAAAGGAAAAAAATAACCTTAAAAAAGAAAACGAATGCAGCCAATATGTTTAAGGACTGATACGCTGCAAGATGTTTTTTATTGGGGTTTGATACTGCTTTAAATATATAGAGTATATGCAAGTGCATTAGCTCCAAGAAACATGAGAACTTGTCAAACCCTACACTGCAGATTTAGACATGAATCTCTCAATGCCCAGAAGAAACCTACATTTTATTGTAAATGCCTATAGCCTTTCAAGCTACTGCCTATCTCTAACACTTACTTTTACCATAGCACTTAACTTGGCCCTACCCCTAACCTTAAAGTGTCACTAAACCCACATCATAAAAAACTATCAATAAATGCTGTATTACATGCTGTTCACTCACTCAGTCAGTATGAGATTTGTTTTCTGTAACTAGACCTGGTTAATCCTGCTGCTCTCTATCTCCACATTCTGTTCATGTCCCCAATTCAGCTAGGGATTTTGCTGTGGTGGCAACTCTGCGCATGCTCAGTTTTCAGTGAGTTTCTATGCTGAGCATTTCCTCCCTCTCATGTCTGAGCAGCCCATGTGCCTATAGAGTCACACATGTGGGTGTATACACAGTGGTAAATGACAGCCCACTCCCTCCCTCCTCCTCCATGCCCACTAAACAGCTAAACACAATGGGGGTGGGATATTACATGTAGATTAATGGAGGCTTCACCTCATTCTTATTCTAAGGCACAGGTTGGAGGGGCGTTACATCAGCCTGTGACTGGCAGAAATCCGCCCACACCATGTTATTTCCACAAAATAATAAAGATTTAATTTCAAATATATATTTGTATGACAATTTAAAACAGTTTATTGATATTATTTATTTATTTTTACTCTGTATTCCGAAGCAGTTTTTTTTTTTTTCTGAACATGTGACCACCAGCAGAGTACTAGAACAATGAGTTCACTGTACTCCAATGGCCTCCACAGTCACCAGATCTCAATCCAATGGAGCACCTTTGGGATGGACTGGGAGATTCGCATCATGGATGTGCAGCCGACAAATCTGCAGCAACTGCGTGATGCCATCATGTCAATATGGCCCAAAATCTCTGAGGAATGATTCCAACACCTTGTTGAATCTACGCAAAGAAGAATTAAGGCAGTTCTGAAGGAAAAAGGGGGTCCAACCCAGTACTAGCAAGGTGTACCTAATAAAGTGGCCGGTGAATGTATATATATATATATATATATATATATATATATATATATATACAGTATCTCACAAAAGTGAATACACCCCTCGCATTTTTGTAAATATTTTATTACATCTTTTCATGTGACAACAATTTGGACATTTTCACTTAGGGGTGTACTCACTTTTGTTGCCAGCGGTTTAGACATTAATGACTGTGTGAGTTATTTTGAGGGGACAGCAAATCTACACTGTAATACAAGCTATACACTCTCTACTTTACATTGTAGCAAAGTGTAATTTCTTCATGTTGTCACATGAAAAGATATAATAAAATATTTACAAAAATGGCCGGGGTGTACTCACTTTTGTGAGATACTGTGTATATTGACTATTTTTTTATGTGTTTATACATACCCTAAAGCTGAAAGCGTCATGTACTGCAATACTCATCAATATAGCAATATACCTCTGGGTGTCAGTGTTGTTTCATTTCTTTCATTTCATCAAATTACCAATCTATTAACACACTATGGTCTTGTTAAACTTTCTGAATGTAACATCTGTTTTAGTGGCTTAATTTTACATGCACTGATAGTACCTCTATATTGAGTGATAAAAGAAAAACAAGTGAATGTAAGCAAGAAAAATATCAGCAATGCAAATGATTTAAGCAATACACAGCAGCATATCAGTAGCACAATGTATAGAGTAGTTAAAGTGATATTACAGGCTGTCATATTTTTTTAAATAACAAACATGTCATACCTGCTCTGTGCAGTGGTTTTGCACAGAGCAGCCCGAATCCTCCCCCTCTCGGGTTCCCTTCATACAACTATCCAAAGCTAATTGAGGAATTATTAAACATAAAAGACATTTTGACTGTATCAAGAGCAAATTTTTAATTTCTATAAACATTTATTAAAATTTTACAGTTTAGAAATATGATATTGTAGCCTTAGAATAAAATAGAGTCTTACTTACAATCACAGAGTGAGTTGAAGATCTATTGGCACAACAGGGTAGAATATAGGTCCGTAACAGCATCTAGAATGTGTCAAACATTATTTTTTAAATGTTGTGTTAGGCAGCAGGATGGCCTTTGGTAGCCACAGGTAGCAATTACAGAGTCAATTTTTGCCAAAAAAATAAAAATCAGTTTTGGGTAGATGTTGTAGAGAGCTCTTTTGGGTCTTCACATCTGCTAAATTGTTTGTTTAATATTATGCAGAATGCAAGAGGATGTGCTGAAGCATGCAAATTGAACAAGTACACCCAAAGTTCCCAGGAGGAAAGAAACAGTCAGGCATTATTGCCTAAAGAGCCGATCTTCCTGTTGGGTTATTAAATATCCATAAAAAAAACTAGAGGCTGACTCAGCCCATCAGGTTTAACCTATAACTAAAATATCATTTTGGATGGACTTGGTTGATTTACTACAGGCAAATAGGCTGTTTACTTTGCAAAAGGAATTATCACATAGCCTCACCTTGTAAACAACCTATTCAGTTTAAAATAGAAATGAAAGGCACAACATTTGTGAATAGATATAAAAAATAATAAACACCCTTTTTTTCCCTTTTATATAAGTGATCACATACATTCTGTTCACAACTGCGTAAGAGGTGGGGGAGGAGAAACAGCAGCACAATGATCTTTCCAGTGAAAGGCTGTGGGGGGGGGGGGTTATTACAAGTGTGATCTTTGGAGGAGAGCAGGCTGAGTTCCCAGCATAGCTAGAGAACTGACCAGGGTGCATTCTCCTGCTTAGTGTGGTCAGTTTTTAATTGGAAAGCTGAGGGGCTGGCATGAACACGGGGATTTCACACAAAGGAAGCAATACAAAGAGAACAGGATGCTGCTGAGCATGGTGGTATGGCTGGCGTAGCTTGTTCGTTGCCTCATCTAAACTTGGCATTGGAGCTCTCTATATGATATTACTGCGCTGCCCATCCTGGAGATTGGATTGCGCTATATGGCCTTAATTATTTGTTTTTGATTGCACAATATCAATATTCTATTATAGATGGTTCCATCTAACAGGTGTGCTAAGCACTGGGATTAATTTGTTTGGTTTCCTTCCATCCAGTCTCCTTTATATTTCACTCCAGCAGCACCTATAGAGGAACTTTCTCCTTATCATAAGAACGTTCTTTAAGATTTTTATATTTGTGATTTATGGATTGATACGTTTTTTGGTTCACGTTTACGCTCTAAGTCCTGGCGCCATCACCATTATTTTTTATTGTTTCTACATACAGTTGGATCCAGGGCTGCTGTTACAACAAAACAAATATTTTTGGAATGTACATAGCGGCAATATGGGTTATTTTACAGCTATGTTGATGGTCCTATACATTGGGTACATCTAAACCATTGTTTACTGTGGTGTGAAGCTTTTTGAATGTTTAAGCTTAAGACCAGAATTCCCCTAGGTTTTAACTTTAGCTGGGACATGGGGTTGATTTACTAAAACTGCAGTGTCCAAAATCTGTTGCAGCTGTGCATAGAATTCAATGAGCTTCCAGGTTTTTTGTTGTCAAAAGCTTAATTGAACAAGTTGAAGTAAGAAGCTTATTGGCTACCATGCACAGCTACACATACAGTTTTAGTTCCACCTGTGTCTGTTAAGCAGTTTTTATAAGTGTTGATGTTTTTAGATATGTGATTTCTGGATTCCATGAGCAATCTGGTTCAGTGATTACCGTTATCCATGCCTTGCTTATTTGGGTTGGTTTGTGAGTACATAAGCATAAAGGATCCATCTATATTTTGTTACGATTAAAAGTGTTAGAATAAAACTTATATCACTGAATTTTCAAAAGTGCCAGCTATTTGTGGCTTGCTTGGATAAATTGCCTAAAAACTGATCAAGCTTTTTGAAGCTTATAGAATCAATTTCTAGTCCGCCTTGTATAAAGTCAACCCAGGTTCTTCTATTTAGCTGTACAGGATAGAGCATGACACAAAGTGGTATGCAGAACAGAAATGATTATGATTATTAATATTAGTTGGAGTGAGTTTGAAACTTTCAGAGACTAGTAATTTATATCCTTACAAAAGTGATTGAAAAGATTTTGCTCTATCTGAATTAAAGAGGAAGTAAACCGCAGGGTTATTTTTTTTTTTTTCTTCTGACCTGCAAAGTAAAGAAATAATGTGCTAGTATGTGCTGGGACCCTTACTTTTTAATATCTTTATAAATGATTTTGGGTCTGGGATCAAAAGTAACATTTCTGTCTTTGCAGATGGCACCAAACTATGCAGTGGAATAACGTCCTTACAGGAGGTCTCCAATTTACAAGCCGACCTCAATGCTCTGTCTAATTGGGCGACTAAGTGGCAGATGAGGTTTAATGTTGATAAATGTAAAGTTATGCACTTGGGGGTTAAGAATATGCATGCATCATACATGCTAGGGGGAGTACAACTGGGGGATCCGTAGTGGAGAAGGATCTGGGGGTTTTCGTAGATCATAAGCTCAATAATAGCATGCAATGCCAAGCTGCGGTTTCCAAAGCAAGCAAAGTCCTTTCTTGTATTAAGAGAGGTATGGACTCCAGAGAGAGAGATATCATTTTGCCCCTGTTCAAATCATTAGTAAGACCTCATCTGGAATATGCAGTTCAGTTTTGGGCACCAGTTCTCAAAAAGGATATCGGGGAACTGGAGAAAGTGCAGAGAAGGGCAACCAAACTGATAAGAGGCATGGAGGAACTCAGCTATGAGGAAAGATTGGAGGAACTGAATTTATTCACTCTTGAGAAGAGGAGAATAAGGGGGGATATGATCAACATGTACAAATATATAAGGGGTCCATATAGTGAACTTGGTGTTGAGTTATTCACTTTACGGTCAACACAGAGGACAAGGGGGCACTCCTTACGTCTAGAGGAAAAGAGATTTCATCTCCAGATACGGAAAGGTTTCTTCACAGTAAGAGCTGTGAAAATATAGAATAGACTCCCTTCAGAGGTGGTTCTGGCTAACTCAATAGATTGCTTTAAGAAAGGCCTGGATACTTTCCTAAATGTACATAATATAACTGGGTACTGACATTTATAGGTAAAGTTGATTGCCTCTAGGGGGATCAGGAAGGGATTTTCTTTCCCCTGCTGTAGCAGATTGGAGCATGCTCTTTTGGTTTTTTTTTGCTTTCCTCTGGATCAACTGTGGGTATAGAATGGGGTTTATTGGATTGTACGATATATTTTATTTTTATTTATTATTTCTTTTTTTTTATGGTTGAACTGGATGGACTTTTTTCGGCCTAGCTAACTATGTAACTATCACATACGAGCACATTATGTGAAACTTACCTGCAAAGGAAGCCCTCCACCAATGCGTTGTCAACGCTGGAGGTTGCATCCATCTTCACCTATCTTCCTTCCAGGTCTGCACGGGTGGTCATTCCTTCAGAGCGTATGCGTCGATGATGTCATCGGCTGCATATATACAGTAAATATATTTACAGTACCTATAGGGAAGCCTTATTATAGGATTCCCTATAGGTACAATTAATCTATGAGAGTTTACACTTTAAATAGGACCCACAACTAAGACTTAGCTAGGGGTACTTGATGTATTTGAGAAAATATGTTACCATAAAAGAGAGGAGCTAGGAATATGAAACATTCTTCTTGGACATATGTCATTGTTTCATAGCTACAAACAATGCATTTTTTTTACAATTGTGTTAGTTAGCAATAATTGAAATTCCTTTTCGATCTTTTCTGTTGACCTTGAGTCACTGACTTGGAACAAGTATGTGCCTAACAATAGCCACATATTTTTTTCATGATTGGATAGTATGGGGTAAGGTTAAAACAAGTTTTTATTGCTGTCTGAGTCTCCTTGGGGTGATTTTTTATTTTTTGGCTGTGGTAAGCCTTTATTGCTTCATGCAAATGATCTGTTTATTCAGTGAAGAACAGTAGTTTTATATAATGTAACCTCTATTGCACTCAATCCTTGGAGCTATAAAATCACAATAACTCACAGTTTAGGGTAGGCTCTCAAATAAGGGGCAACCATCTACTGATAGGTAAATCGTGAATCTGTAGTTCCAGAATAAGACAAAGAATACATCTGGATACATTTCTGACTACTTATCTCAAAAAGGAATATATTCCTTTTTAACTCCAGATATGGTAATCAGTTTTACCCACTTGATCACTGTATTTAATCCCTTACTGTTTGTTGTTCAGTTAAACCAGCCATAGACAGTTCAGCAGGAACTGGCTTAATTTTGATGCATGTATGGGTAGGCTGGTTGTCTGAACGTTTTCTTTGTACAATCACTGGGTAAAGCCAGTAGCATTGAACATTGTCATTTTGATGAGAGGGAAAGCTCTCACTGTCAGAATACAATAGCGCAGTGGGAGGAATTTACCTATCAATACTGCCTGTGTTGATGGGGGAAGTAAGCGATTTTATTTCCATCACTCCATGGTTGAAGGAAAGAAAATTGCATGGCCAGCTTTATTGCCTGCATCTTCCCTTTACACACATAACATATACTGTACAATACACACACTATATATATATATATATATATATATATATATATATATATATATATATATATATATATATATATATATATAAAATCTCAGGGGGTGTAGGGAAAAAAATTGTGAGGGAAGGGGATGGAGAATGAGCGTGTATAAGTATAATACATCTACCATTTAGCCTCTGAGCCCCATTGGGACAAAAAAAGTTCTCATTTACAGCAAGAAGAAGAAAAACAAACAAAAAATTAAAATTTTTTTTACAATAAAAATATTTGATTAAAAAAAACACAGTCCTGACAATGGAGAGAAGTCTTCACTTACTTCTGAAGTTACAGCCATTCTGGAGCAATTCATCTCCAAAGCAAAAGCACAAATCGCAACCAGTAAAGTCCTTCTATCACTCTGCTCTCTTCCCTCTTCCTGTGCACATGCTCTGTGTTTACATTAGAGATTATAAGGCTGGCAAGTTGCCAGGGAAGGGGAGAGCTGAGCTACAGTGAGAATGTGAAAGTAAAATTGAGAAGTGTCGATTATTCCACAGTGGCTTCAGCTACAGAGAACAATGAACGCTTGTTTTATATTTTATTTACTAATTTTGGAAAATGACACAGTGCTACCCCTTTAAATTCTCAAATACATGCATAAAAATATATATTGTATATACTCAAGTAGAAGCCGAGTTTTTTAGCACATTTTTTTGTGCTGAAAGTGCCCCCCTCGGCTTATACTTGAGTCAAGCACTTTTCTGCAGCAGAGAAAGACATTTTCCGAACCGATTTCGGGGCCCCTGTATCTTGGGGCCACTTGGTGCTAGGAACCCCAAATTTGGTGTGCAAACCCAGTGGAACCAGCACATCATCCAAAGCACTATATCCAAAGATGGAGTTCCTAGCACCAAGTGGTCCCAAGATACGGGGCCCCAAAGTCAGTTCGGAAAATGTCATTCTCTGCTTCAGAAAAGTGCTTGACATTTTCCGAACCAACTTTGGGGCCCTGTATCTCAGGGCCACTTGGTGCTAGGAACTCCATCTTTGGATATGTTGTAGTTCTAGTTCCAGCTGGGGTTTGAACACCAAATGTGGGGTTCATAGCACCAAGTGGCCCCGAGAAACGGGGCCCCAAATTCGGTCAACTGTGTCAATCTGCAGCAATATCATTTTGGGACCCTTTGGATCCAGAGACCCCAAAGTAAGTGTATTTTTAAAGATATTTAACACAATAAAAATGGTTTAACACTATGGAAATTCTTCTATCATTTATGGCATGAAATAATGCATTGGCCCTGGTAAAAGTGACAGAGGAGAAAAGGAGGAGAGCTATAAATGAGATCTCTACATGAGAGAGATCTCTACATGTTTGATTTGAGCTATTGCTGGTGAGTGGGGACACAAAGGAGGGGAGCACAGCACAGCACTGTGGATTTAGCACTTTAAGAAGTTTTTATGCACTTTGCACTTTGAAGATTGTACTTCACTGAAGATTATATACTTTCTATGGACTTATAATTTGTGGACTGATATGCATGTATATATATATTTTTTTAAGCATGCATTTGAGAATTAAAGGGGCAGCGCTACATCATTTACAAAATAGTTTTATAAAGTTAACCATCACCTAACCTCAGCAGCAGCTCCAAGTACACTCATTTTATATACATTGGGAAAATTTGTAATTTAAATTTTTCACATCATTTGTTTGTTCACCAACTGTAAGGCGACATATAACAGAGTATATCGTAGCACAGGTATCACACACTCAATTTGTGCTTATTTATTGCTTGTTAAGAAAATGCAAACAGTTGCATGTCCATGTCCAGGCCACATTTCTGCTTTAGGGTGAAATGTTTGAATAGATCACTGACTTTGTAGGAGGTGAAAGAACATTCCCAAAATATTCCCATTACTTTTCAAGTGGTATGTGCAGTTACCCCAGCCAATTAAAACTCATCATTTTCTGTAAAGTCTAGTTACTATGAATTGCTGCACACTGCCTTATTTGGTAAGTCCCATGAAAATTCTATAATTTAGTTAATTAACAATATTTATACAATCTAAAGGGACTTATCGGAAGTGCAGGGAACAGCATTGATGAATCTAGTTTTATCCTTATCAGCAATAGAAAAATATAAAGAATAAAAGCAAGTCGTGTTGTTGATTAGAATCTATCATCAGCTGGATAAGGATCAGTATTATTTAAAGAGATGTGGAACCTACTGTGGAAGTTTAAATGTATGGTCACGGCCAAGAGTTTCTTCAAATGTGAAAGATGTATAAATTAAATATTACCAATAATAAAGTAACTTTATCTAACCTTCAGTTGTTTAGGTATAAAGAAAAACTCTATACAAAAAGTGTTATTTTTACGAGGTAAAATGTTGTTGCAATTAAAATATTATGTGTGGGTAGATTAAAAACTGAAAATTAGTAAATAGGAATTACTGTAATGCTGAAATAATAAAATGTAAGAAACACGTCATATAGAAACGTTTTATTGATATACAGACATGTGTGGACTCTTTGTTGATCAAGGGACTATTCAATTGCTTTTGGGGATCAGGAAGAATTTTTTCAAGTTCAGTTTCTAGCAAATTGGGATATACTTGTTAAGTTTTTTCTTTACATCCTCTGGATCAATTGAGCTTATGATTCTGGGGATGCAAGGTTAGTTTATTGGTGTTTTCGTTGAACTTGGTGGACGGAAGTCTTTATTTAACTGATGAACTATGTAACTATGTAATGGAGAAACAAGGTCTTTTAGATATGGAAATAGAGGAAAATTAATTAGAGGGACGGCTGCCACATTAGCTGAATGTTAAAGAGAGAAACAAAATAAAAATGTTGTGGTTCCATGGAATGGTTTCTCTGCTTAGTTATTTGTATCTGTTGGATTCCTTTCACTAACATCTGCTTCTCTTTTCATATCTATTTTATGTTTTATTTGTGTTTTATATGTTTTTATGTATTCACTTAAATTTCCTTTATTGTGCACATCTGTTCTTCTCTAAAAACATTCATAAAATTATTTTATTTTCTGTGCATGTTTCTGATTATAATTAATGATTATGACATTACTGTCTGGGTTCAGCTACTTTGATGACAAGCCATTGGAACAACCTACATTTATCTACACCAGATTACTATAATATTTAATCAGTACTAGTAAATTTATTAATCATGTTAGTCTGTCTATAGCTAGAGGATATGGAAAGCCTTCCATTGTTAAGCAGACATTTGTCCTTCTATCTTTACAAATGGGAGGGAATCCCAAAAAATGCACCAGTGATTAGAAGCAATCACGTTAGATACATAATACAGAAGGAAACCTAACAGACCTTTGGATCTCAGTTTTATTTTAAAAAATTTCTAGAGCAGCCTCTACAAGGTGTGGTGGTCAAGAGAGATTTTCCACAGTCTGCTTAATTCTCTGCATCTGTGGGGCTCCTTCCTATCGACCTATCATTTTAATTTCCTATCATTTTCTTCGTTTCCGTCTTTCATCTTTTATCCTCCCTGGCGGTATGATTATGTCAGACTTTTACGTCTCAAAGCGGTACAATTGTTTTGCATAGAAATTTGGCATTTTATATTGTAGGCCTAATTCTTAGCAATAACACACTTAAATCTGTCCAAACAAGAGTCTAGTAGATATCCCAGGTATGATAAAGTTTGAAAGACAAAATCATAAATTATAATATAATAAATAACTATAAATAATTATAAAAAATAATAATATAATAATAATAAAATAAATTTCCCCACAATTCACTATCGCTCAATTCTGCAAGTGTTCTAATTTACTATCGCTGTTTTCTAGCTGGTCTAAAACCACTTTTGACATAAAGGGACACTTTTTGGTTGCCATGGACAATCTCAAGTTTCCAGGCAGAAAGAACAGTATATATAATATAAAACTGCATGCAGGGCATTGGACAAACCACTAGGGACAAAAGGGTTGTGAAATATTTTCATACAGTAATGTAATCTGTAAGATTACACTGTACTGTATGTATTATGAATTTTTAATTTTTTGAATTTGCCGCCAGGCTCCGCACCCGTGAATCGCGATGCTCACAGGGAACGGAGCCTGGCACACAGAGGCATCGTGCAGAGGACAGAGCCCACGGACACAACAGGGGGACATCGCAGGATCCTGGGGACAAAGGAAGTACATTGCACCAGGATCCTGAAATGCAATTGGTGCATGTGGCTCGGGGTTACCGCTAATGGTACTGAAATTTAACCCCGAGCCACACTCGGGAAAACCGAGGGAGGTTAACTCTTTCTACTTTAACTTCTTATATTATTTACTTGTTTTTCATGTAACCAGTTTTAAAAAT
Source organism: Lithobates sylvaticus (assembly GCA_028564925.1). Lineage (NCBI taxonomy): Eukaryota > Metazoa > Chordata > Amphibia > Anura > Ranidae > Lithobates > Lithobates sylvaticus. Next base: position 214,533,065 of record CM053028.1, read on the forward strand.
ACAAATATCAAATACACTTTTATGTGCACATCTGTTTTTCAATAAAAAATGTTTATAGAATCATTTAATTTTCCTTATGTTTCTGCTTATAATTGACAATTATTATGACACAGTCTGAGTTCATCTACTTTGATGAGAAGCCACTGCAACAATCTACATTTAACCACTTCAATACCAAGCACTTACCACACTTCCTGCCCAAGTAAATTTTCAGCTTTCTGCGCTGTTTCTGTTTAAATGACAATTGCGCGGTCATTCTTCACTGTCCCCAAAATTACTTTTTATCATTTTGTTCCCACAAATAGAGCTTTCTTTTGGTGGTATTTGATCACCTCTGCGTTTTTAATTTTTTGCTAAACAAATAAAAAAATTATTTGCTTTTGTTTCTGTTATAACATTTTGTAAATAAGTACGTTTTCTCCTTCACTGATGAGCACTGATAAAGCGGCACCGATGAGGTGGCACCAATGAGCGGGCACTGACGATGGGCACTGGTAGGTGGCACTGATATGCAGCACTGATGGGCATTGGTAGGCGGCACTGATGGGCACTGATAGGCGACACTGATGGGCACTGAAAGGCTGCAAAGATGGGTACTTATGGGGGGCAGTGATAGGTGGCACTGATGGGCACTGATATGCAGGACTGATAGGCATCCCTGGTGGCACTGGCAGTGGTAGGCATTGTGAGTGGGCACTGATTGGCAGCTGCCTGGGCATTGATTGGCAGCTGCCTTGGCACAGATTTGCATTTCCCTGGTGGTCTAGGGGGGGCATACCTGGTGGTCCAGTGTGGATGGTCATCCTGGTGGCCCAGTGTGGATGGCCATCCTGGTGGTCCTGGGCGGCATGATGGTGGTCCTAGGCAGGATCTGAGGGGGGTTGCGCTGATAAACAATCAGCACAGACCCCTCCTGTCAGGAGAGCAGCCGATCGGCTCTCATCTACTCGCGTCTGTCAGACGCGAGTGCGGAAAAGCTAATCAACGGCTCTTCCTGTTTACATTGTGATCAGCCGTGATTGGACACTTCTGATCACATGGTAAAGAGCCTCCATCGGACTGACACACCGCACCACCGATCGCCGCTTGTTTCACTCTCATTTTATATTGGTCAATCTCTACCGACGGGCTATGTTGACCCTCGGATAGGGATAATTGTTACAATGTTGCTTTGTATTTTTGACTGAAAATTTTCAATATAAATATTGAACAAGAAAATGTTAAGAGTGTAAACCTGCCCCCTAGCCATGTTATCGACAAGCCACGAATTAAAAAGCAGACATTTGTCCTCCTTGACTTTATAGTGGAGTGTATCCAAAATACATCAGGATTGTCAGAACTAAGGGGAAGTACTTTTATCTACTTCATATACAGCTTAAGTTGTGGAATTGTTGGTGCCATCTGGAATCTTGCTGTCTGTTGATAGGGTTGTATTTTTTTAATAGCTTGGCAATAAATGATCTCTACACTCCTATATAAATATGTTTTGACAACTTATCAGAGGGATGGAAAGGCCAGCTGCTGTGAGGGTACCTAACTCACATCCATCCTCAGATCACTGCTAACTCCACAGCTTTGCCCAACTGAATACAATGAACCTGTATATACAGAAACAAAATAAGTGTCAGAATGTTTTGACCTGTTCTACACAGGATTATCTAAATGCTCTGGATTGTAACGTGTCACAGCATTTACACTATCCAGATGGACCCATTGCTATATGGGTCACAGCTGACACGAAAATACATTGTAAACACATACTGTAAAATTGTGGTATAGACATTGTGAAAACAAATGTGTGATTTTATAAGGACTATAATAACCATAAAGGACTATAATATGCCCTAAATCCCACTAATTCTTAGGTGAAGAAAAAAAGAGTCCTTATTTCTTATACCCAGCACATTTCAATGTAATCGCAATTAGCACTTATTTGTTTAAACTGCTTTTTGACTATCAGCTCACAAAATACATGAAATTTAGGACCACAACTGATTATGAAGAAATCCATGCAGACAGCTTAAGCCGGTACATATGATATTTACTTAGTATCTTCCAGTGAAAACAGGTTATGCCCAATTTTAAAGCAACCACAGTCTTATTTATAAAATCCAAAGGCAGCTCATCTCAAGGATTCAGATAAACTGTGCTGATAAGATCAAAAATTTGGAAAGAAGTTAATGTTATAAATCCTATTCATATCAAATGCTATTAGTGCATGGGTTTATGTAGTTCTGTAGTCATTACACAAGCAAAATGAAGGTATGTTATTAAAATGTAATCATAGAGAAATATGGCATTTAAAGTGTTAATAAACCCAAATGCAAACATTTATTATATTGCAGCTTACTAATTCTTAGATGTAATGGCTGCATTCATTTTCTTTAGTAAGGCTTTCTTTCTTCCATTTTCATCTGGTGATCCAGCCAGTAAGTCTGTAGTTTTTCAAACGAACAAGCTTTCCAGCAGAATGTATCAGTTAAAGAGTTGAGGCAAGCCATGTCACTCTAGCAGGGGTACTTACAATGGTAACCATTTATCCCCATACTGACAACTGCAGTCTAGGGATGAGCCGAACACCCGCCGGTTTGGGTTCGCACCAGAACCTGCGAACGGACCGAAAGTTTGCACGAACGTTAGAACCCTATTAATTACAATGGACGCAAACGTTCGAAATCTAAAGTGCTATTTATAATGGCCAATATGCATGTTATTGTCCTAAGAAGGGTTTGGGGACCCGGGTCCTGCCCCAGGGGACATGTATCAATGCAAAAAGAAGTTTTAAAAACAGACGTTTTTTCTGGAGCAGTAATTTTAATGATGCATAAAGTTAAAAAAAAAAGTGAAATATTTCTTTAAATATCATACCTGGGGGGTCTCTAAAGTATGCCTGTGAAGTGGCATGTGTTTCCCATGTTTAGAACTGTCCCTGCAAAAAATGACATTTGTAAAGGAAAAAAAGCCATTTAACCACTTAAGCCCCAGACCAATTTGCAGCCAAAGGACCAGGCCCCTTTTTGCGATTCGGCACTGCGTCCCTTTAACTGACAATTTCGTGGTCGTGCGACGTGGCTCCCAAACAAAATTGGCGTCCTTTTTTTTCCCACAAATAGAGCTTTCTTTTGGTGGTATTTGATCACCTCTGCGGTTTTTATATTTTGCGCTATAAACAAAAATAATTTGAAAAAATGCAATATTTTTTACTTTTTGCTATAATAAATATCCCCAAAAAATATATAACATTTTTTTTTTCCCCCTCAGTTTAGGCCGATACGTATTCTTCTACATATTTTTGGTAAAAGAAATCATACATGTTTTAGCACATTTATTTATGTTGCTGTATGGAGCACAATATTATTTGTTTTAGCATTGTTTCCGCACTATATTTATATTTAGAGAATTTTATTGTTATATCTACTTGGAGCGCAACACCATATATTGATTTTTTCCAGATTCAGTTGTATGCTGTGCAGGAGGCACACTACACTGACTGAAGATGCCTGTGTTGCACAAATCAACTACACAACACCAGCAATGAGGGGGTAGATTCAGGTGTATGCTGTGCAGTGTGCAGGAGGCACACTACACAGACTGAATATTAGGCAGATGCCTGTGTTGCACAAATCAACTACACAACACCAGCAATGAGGGGGTAGATTCAAGTGTATGCTGTGCAGTGTGCAGGAGGCACACTACACCCACTGTAACAGCGCTAGGTTAGGAAGCAAAGCAAAGCTGACACTGTCCTTGCCTATCCTGCTTTCTCCCTGAACACTACACTCACTGTAACAGCGCTATCTAAAGAAGTATGAAGCTGACACTGTCCCTGCCTATCCTGCTCTCTATGAACGGCGCACAACACTACACAAGGCCGCCGCACTGGTGGCCTTATATAGTGTGGGGCGTGTACTAAACCCCCCTGAGCTATAATTGGTCACAGGCATCCTGCCTGTGGCCAATTATGGTTCTCCTCGCTGCCGGCGCTGTGATTGGCCAAGCATGCAGGGTTACAGTGCATGCTTGGCCAATCTTTAGCCAGAAATGCACTGCGACTATCACACGAATTTGATGCGAATGGCCCACAAAGTTCTGGTTTCGACGAACAGACGAACGGCCGATGTTCGATTGGAACATGGGTTCGAATCGAACACCGGGCTCATCCCTACTGCTGTCCAAAGGTGCCCCTGTGCTCCTTCATTCAAAATGGGGGCACTCCAATACAAAAGGTTTGTTACTGGCCAAATACAATGTGAAAATTAGTATATGATTTTACATTTTACTCATAGATATGCTTTACCTATATGAATAAAAGCTGACAATTGTAAGCACCCCTGTCAATGTTAAATGCAGGGCCGGTTAAGAGCATCATGGGCCTGGTGCTAAGAATTTTGATAGGCTATTTTTTGTGAATAAATAAAATTAAAACAGAAACAGGTTTTTGGTAAAACAAATGAGATATTAAACAAATTACATTAAATAGAGAAGGGGGCAAGGGGGTGAGGAGGGGGGTGATGAGAGAGAGGGGGTAGTGAAAGAGTTTTGGGTGAGGGTGGAGGGTAAACGATAAGAGGGAGAGAGAGGGTGGCTCTGGGTAGCTTAAGCAGAGTAGTAATGTGGGTGGGATCACAATGGGGTAAGAATGGGAGGGGCTTGAAGGGGCATGGTTAATCAAAATAAAAGCCTTCTTGTACTCATAAATTATGCTGAAATTGCTGTACTGCAAGCCAGAGTCTCAGAGACATATACAAACCTCAGCATAATCATTAATTAAAAAATGAAACACTGCCATTACTTGGTAGTATTTGCAGGAGATGAGTGTGGAGTGTATGGCAGCAGGTAGTATGTGCAGAAGAGGAGTGCAGAGTATATGGCAGTGGGTAGTATGTGCAGGAGAGGCATGCAGAGTGTATGGCGGTGGGTAGTATGTGCAGGAGAGGCGTGCAGAGTGTATGGCGGTGGGTAGTATGTGCAGGAGAGGCGTGCAGAGTTTATGGCGGTGGGTAGTATGTGGGTAGTATGTGCCGAAGAGGAGTGCAGAGTGTATGGCGTGGGTAGTATGTGCAGGAGAGGCGTGCAGAGTATATGGCGTGGGTAGTATGTGCAGGAGAGGCGTGCAGAGTGTATGGCAGTGGGTAATATGTGCAGGAGAGGAGTGCACTCCACATGCCTCTGCTCACCTTTGCACCCCAGTCCCCCTGCACACCCCCTCTTTGCTCATGTTTGCACTCTAAACTATAATCCCTTCTCTGTTACCTCTGGACCCCCCCCATGTCAACAGCATTCAGAAGAGGTGATTGTGATGGTGGAGTTTGATATGGTGATGGTGGAGTTTGATATACCTGTGAATGCTGCCCCATTTACATATCAAAGCCCACGATTTACATATCAATCGTGTGTACACAAACAGAGCAGGGCTGGCCCTATCTTAAGGTAGGGGCCTGGAGCTACAGCTCCAATAGCTACTATGTTAATCTGGCCCTGGTTAAATGGTTTGTCTCAAACAACCAACTTTCACTTTTGCTGGACAGCTTGGTCTGTTAAAAAAATACCAGACTTGCTGACAGGATCAATAGGTAATACAACTACATTACAGAGTGGGCTCAGAAATACATAAACCGCTGTGTTATTGCGAGTGGCTAGCAATGAGTGAATGTGCTTGTGTTCAGCTTATGGATTGTTTGGCAAACCCGTCGTAAAGTTCAAAAATTGCAAACTTAAATTTAAACCCTGCTAAAGCCTGAGGAGGCAAATCTTGAAAATCAATTCTGCCCATTTTTAAGGCTAATAGGAAAGGAATTGTTAAACAAAGGGATTGAGGAGATGAACACTGCCATGGAAGAAATATACCAATGCAAAAATAAATTTTTAAAAAATACAGCTCAGTGGGGAGAGGGTCCTCCTTTTTAGGTGATCATGGTCAACATGGGGAAAAAACAATCCTTTCAATTACATGTTTGAGAGATGCCTTTAAGCCCTTGCAGCTGCATACAGCCCGTTGGCTATTTTCTGTGGCCCTCAATGTCCCTGCAGCCACTATTCTGTGTTTCAAGTCTGTGGCTCTTAAAGCATGTCCTTAGGCTCCAACAACTCCTATAGCATGCGTGCAGTCTCTGACATTCTCTTGTAGCTTACTTGTAGTCTCTGACCATGTCCTGTAGCCTATCTACAGTCTCTGACTATATCTTGTAGCATCTCTCTGACTATCTGCTGTGTCTTGCCCATGTCTTTGACTAGTCAGGAGCCTCACTTGAGGCCAGTGTTGCCAAGGGAAAATTACTGGCAGGATGCCAACATTTACAAACGGCACCATTCTATTACTGATAAGCAATCATTAAATTTACTGACAGAGCCACATTTATTACTGGCACTGCAAAAACGTACCTAAAATTACAATTTTCAGTGCTAAAGAGTGCAAATATCAATAAATAAACTATAAACATATAGCTATTGCTATTAGCAATGTGTTTAAGTTAAACATGAAGGTCAGGTTACTATAACCCAGCCAGCAATGAGTTCCCCCTTACATCAGAGTCTGCAGGATTCCCCCTTACAATGAAAGGGAACTCCTATGTAAAGGGGAATGCTGCAGATCATAATCTAAGGGGGAACTCTGATGTAAGGGGGGGTCTGGTGACCCTTTACATCCGAGTTCCCACTTACATGAGGGTCTGCATCATTGCCCCTGCACTGTAAGGGGGAATCCTGCAGACTCTGATGTAAAGGGGTATGCCAGGAACTCTGATGTGGGGGGGCACTCTGGTGACCAGAGACCACCTTCTGTAGAGTGAATACACTAAGGTATAGGGGGGGTTACTAATATAGGGGGGAACCTTTATATCAGTACCCCCTTACATTATTGCATTCAATCCCCCCTTACATCAGCAGCTCCCCCCCTCAGACTGGCCTGGCGGCACTGTCAATGACCTCCTCTCAGGTGCACCATGTAGGGCTCAATCAGATGGCTCCAGCTTGGCGGCTCTGGTTTTATCTTCAGAACGGCACATGCACAGTGGCATGGTCAGCCCGCAGCCATCTTTTTTACACCACGGCTGCCTGTTACGTCTGCCCGTAATGGGCATTTACAGGCAGCCCGAAAATGGGCTGAAATTTACAAGCTGCCCGTAAATTAACGGGCAGTTGGCAATACTGCTTAAGGCCCCCTATATCAAGAAAGTTGACCAACATTGCTTTAAGCTGTTTGCGCTGTGGTAAACAGTACAATTCTCTCAATGTGAGAAACACTGTATTGCGGCATCACATATTTAGCATGTGTAATATAATTTTTTACTTTTACAGTATTGTTTGGCTTAAAGGGTTAGTTCACCTTTACCTTAAAACTAGTAAGGAGTGCCTGTAGATAAAAACAAACTGTACAGTGTTCACCAAAGTTAAATAGTTCCCTTGCAATACATGCAGACTATTTACTTATCTCCCGAATCCTGGACAAAAAATTCAGAGATTACATCATCCTGTCCTGCCTTGTTCATAGGATGTTGTTGAGACACTCCCAGTCGATTCAAAACCCTTACAAGCACACTCTCTCCCCTGCCACAGTAGCTCTGAGCTCAGTGATGCTGCCATCGAGGAAATAGTGGACCACACATGTATGGGGCTTTCAGAGCTTGTTTCTGTGATGGTGGAGGTGAGCAATAACAGCTGGGAGTGTCTTAGCAACATCCTAGCAACAAGGCATTGGTAGTTTTTTGGTAAAGGCAAACTAACCCTTTAAATATTATATCAGCTTCACACCAATCCGATTCAATATAACTTAAAAAATTTGCTTTTTTAATTTTGGATGTGACACCTATTTTTTTATATCCAGCAGTAACAGGCCTGCATTGACTGGTGGGGGTAGTAATGGCCTGTGTTGCATCACCATGGTAGGCATCCAGCTGACATTTCTTTCCCCAGAAGGACATGCCTGCCTTTCACCAGGATGTGCAAGGTAACATCTCTGTTTTGCTGGCCAAGTAGCCAGTGGTAGGGTTCACATGAACATGTGGCCCAGTGAGCAGGTACAGCTGGGCAGGAATGTTACATCTTTTTCATGGCCCACTGAACACATTTTCTGACACTTTTGAACCACCAGTCCCTCCCCCAGGTACCCCAGAGTCTATGCAATTGCCCATCTAAAACTGCATCCCTTGGTTTAGAAGAAAAGGCTTCTATACACTGGATAGATTACAAGTATCCATGTTTAGTGTAGAAACTGTTCACAGACATGGAAATGGCAGTCCCTGCGCTAGGACCACCCTATGTAATCTCTATGATTAAGTCCTGATTGGAAGAAATGTGTTGAGGGGAGGTCCTAGGGCAGGGAATCGCCATGTTTTTACACAGTTTCTACAATGAACATGGATGTTTGTGATCTATGAAATGTGTGTGAGCCTTTTCTTGTACTACCAGGTTGTGTGCATGGAAAGCTCAGCTTGCTTACTGCACCTGGAGTTCAAGTGTTGCCAGGGAGCAGTAGCTTGAAGAGGAGAGTCCTTTTGATTTAATGTCATCCAAACACGCATCATGGGCTCTCTGACAATGTTACGGGCATTGATAGCATAAGGTAAAAGGTGGACACTGACATTTTTTTTTTACATAAAGGAGTTGGAAGTCTCTCACAAGGAAATCAATGAAAGAGAACATGATATAATAATTAACACATTCAACAAAGTTTTTAAGCAGATTGGTAAAGATAGTTTCCAGCTTTAGTAGGCCACAACTAAAGTGGAGGAGACCAGGGAGGTTCTATCAAGAAATAAAAATGACAGTGTATTATTTCACAAAGAATACCTAGAACTATTGTGCAATCAATTCACAGTACCTAAACAGCTTTTTTTAGACTGAACGTTAATAGAGAGAGACTCGACATGTTTTATCATGAAAAGAAGAATGACAGTGTAATATTTATGAAACAATAGCCATAAATATTGCGCTGATCCCATGCACAGTATGTTAGCAGCTTTTACTAGTTAACAGTTTCCCAGGGAGACAACAGATAGGTTTATAATCAAGAATTCAAATGAGAATGCTTTATTTGACAGAAAAAAAAATATTGTACTGTCTCTATGCACAATATTTAAGCAGATTTTACTAGGCCACAGTTTCACAGGGAGACACCAGACAGCTTGTAATTAAGTAATCAACATTAAAATGTATTATTTCCCAGAAATAAGCCAGCAAAATATTGTATTGCATCTTCACAAACAATCATTATACCCATCAGAGTATGAGGCATCCATGCTGATTAACTTATAAAACTTGTATATAGCCAAAACTTTTTTCTTGGTTTGGATAGAGTAGAAAAGCATTGGAACCCCTGTCAAGTTTTTATTGGTGTATTTGTCCCCATTTGGATTTACCCTCTGTAATTGTCCTTGTGAATGTTGTCACCGAGAAATAAATGTTACAGTCTCTAAAGACATGAAGGTAAATCTTTAAAGGAGGACATCTATTCCAGTGACAACTGAAGAATAGTGACATTTATTTTATTTTGCAGAAACTTCTGCATTTCACCTGTTGTGTCTCCAAGGCAGGAAGTCTACCTGCTAGGACAGGCAGAAAAAAATGGAATGGACAGTGGTTTTGACACTTCACCTACTAGGGTGGCCACATGGTCCTGCATTTTGATGGTCTGTACCAGGCACCTTCATTCCAGGACAATAAAGTGTCCCGGAATGAAACTGACACAGCCAATGACCCCCCCCCCCCCCCCCCCCCCGGGCCGATCTGATGCACAAACAGAGGCACAAACTCCAGCCCTTGCTCGTGATTGTAGAAATCATAAATCCCGCCTCTTCTAATCACTGCAGGGCTGTCAGTAGGTAAAGTGACGATGCAGTGGCCTTTTTTGGGGGCGTGATCAGTCCTTTTGGGTAGAGCGCACACCCGCCACCCCGGCGGCTGTGCTGTGATTCGTTACAGCACAAGAGGATTTTTTGGAAGGGCAGTTTGGAAATGTGATCACCCTATTTCCTACTTTTATCTAAAACTAAAGAAAACCTTTTGATTTACTTGCACTTTAATATGTATGTTTTGTATGTAACATAATACCTATGATGAGATTTTGCACTTTCATCAAGGTAGGTCACCTCACTAATTTGCTGTTTTAGTACAGCTTGAGAAGGAACAGTCTTTCAAGGCCAAAGCTGCATTGGAAAAAGTAACACTCAGGTACTCTCTGCCTAGATAAACAACTGATTTTTGAAGGTCTGAGGCAGATGACACACCGCAAAAGCCCTGGAGAAGGGCTTTCACACCTTATTGATGAAGTAGTTATAGATCTGAGCTCAAACTGTAATGATGAGTAAGGATGGGCCCGGTGCTCGATGCGAACCCACGTTCGCATCGAGCACCGGGCGTTCGCTCGCTCGGCGAGCCCAGAACTATTTTGGCCGCTCGCATCACGTTGGTGTGATGCGAGCGGCCCCGCAATGCATTGCGGCCGGCGCGGCCGACGCAGTGCATTGCTGGCTGATGATTGGCCAAGCATGCACTGTGACCCCGCATGCTTGGCCAATCACAGCCCCGGAAACTCGAAGAGCCATAATTGGCTACAGGCAGGACGCCTGTAGCCAATTACAGCTCAGGGGCTGTAGTACACGCCCCCCCCTATAAAACGCCGCCACGCCGTCTGCGCCGGTCACATGCTGTTCCGGCGCAGATTGAGCAGGCTGTTCCTGTGACACTCTGCTGCATTTAGATAGATAGAGAGAGAGATTCACTTGCAGAGATTGAGTTAGATAGATTCAGTTACAAAGATTGATTGACAAAGAGGGGCTTGTAGTGTGCTCGTGGCAGGCAGGCAGAGCTCCTATATTTTGTTACCAGAAGCACCTATAGGACTTGTAGTGTGTTCGTGGCAGGCAGGCAGAGCTCCTATATTTTGTTACCAGAAGCACCTATAGGACTTGTAGTGTGTTAGTGGCAGGCAGGCAGAGCTCCTATATTTTGTTACCAGAAGCACCTATAGGACTTGTAGTGTGTTAGTGACAGGCAGGCAGAGCTCCTATATTTTGTTACCAGAAGCACCTATAGGACTTGTAGTGTGTTAGTGGCAGGCAGGCAGAGCTCCTATATTTTGTTACCAGAAGCACCTATAGGACTTGTAGTGTGTTAGTGACAGGCAGGCAGAGCTCCTATATTTTGTTACCAGAAGCACCTATAGGACTTGTAGTGTGTTAGTGACAGGCAGGCAGAGCTCCTATATTTTGTTACCAGAAGCACCTATAGGACTTGTAGTGTGTTAGTGGCAGGCAGGCAGAGCTCCTATATTTTGTTACCAGAAGCACCTATAGGACTTGTAGTGTGTTAGTGACAGGCAGGCAGAGCTCCTATATTTTGTTACCAGAAGCACCTATAGGACTTGTAGTGTGTTAGTGGCAGGCAGGCAGAGCTCCTATATTTTGTTACCAGAAGCACCTATAGGACTTGTAGTGTGTTCGTGGCAGGCAGGCAGAGCTCCTATATTTTGTTCCCAGAAGCACCTATAGGACTTGAAGTGTGTTAGTCCCATCACACACACAGAGCTATATTTTCTTCCCAGAAGCACCTATAGGACTTGAAGTGTGTTAGTCCCATTACACACAAAGAGCTATACTTTGTTCCCAGAAGCACCTATAGGACTTGAAGTGTGTTAGTCCCATTACACACACAGAGCTATATTTTCTTCCCAGAAGCACCTATAGGACTTGAAGTGTGTTAGTCCCATTACACACACAGAGCTATATTTTCTTCCCAGAAGCACCTATAGGACTTGAAGTGTGTTAGTCCCATTACACACACAGAGCTATATTTTCTTCCCAGAAGCACCTATAGGACTTGAAGTGTGTTAGTCCCATTACACACACAGAGCTATATTTTCTTCCCAGAAGCACCTATAGGACTTGAAGTGTGTTAGTCCCATTACACACACAGAGCTATATTTTCTTCCAGAAGCACCTATAGGACTTGAAGTGTGTTAGTCCCATCACACACACAGAGCTATATTTTGTTCCCAGAAGCACCTATAGGACTTGAAGTGTGTTAATCCCATTACACACACAGAGCTATATTTTGTTCCCAGAAGCACCTATAGGACTTGAAGTGTGTTAGTCCCATCACACACACAGAGCTATATTTTGTTCCCAGAAGCACCTATAGGACTTGAAGTGTGTTAGTCCCATTACACACACAGAGCTATATTTTGTTCCCAGAAGCACCTATAGGACTTGAAGTGTGTTAGTCCCATCACACACACAGAGCTATATTTTCTTCCCAGAAGCACCTATAGGACTTGAAGTGTGTTAGTCCCATTACACACACAGAGCTATATTTTCTTCCCAGAAGCACCTATAGGACTTGTAGTGTGTTAGTCCCATTACACACACAGAGCTATATTTTCTTCCCAGAAGCACCTATAGGACTTGAAGTGTGTTAGTCCCATCACACACACAGAGCTATATTTTGTTCCCAGAAGCACCTATAGGACTTGAAGTGTGTTAGTCCCATTACACACACAGAGCTATATTTTCTTCCCAGAAGCACCTATAGGACTTGAAGTGTGTTAGTCCCATTACACACACAGAGCTATATTTTCTTCCCAGAAGCACCTATAGGACTTGAAGTGTGTTAGTCCCATTACACACACAGAGCTATATTTTGTTCCCAGAAGCACCTATAGGACTTGAAGTGTGTTAGTCCCATCACACACACAGAGCTATATTTTCTTCCCAGAAGCACCTATAGGACTTGAAGTGTGTTAGTCCCATTACACACACAGAGCTATATTTTCTTCCCAGAAGCACCTATAGGACTTGAAGTGTGTTAGTCCCATTACACACACAGAGCTATATTTTCTTCCCAGAAGCACCTATAGGACTTGAAGTGTGTTAGTCCCATTACACACACAGAGCTATATTTTCTTCCCAGAAGCACCTATAGGACTTGAAGTGTGTTAGTCCCATTACACACACAGAGCTATATTTTCTTCCCAGAAGCACCTATAGGACTTGAAGTGTGTTAGTCCCATCACACACACAGAGCTATATTTTGTTCCCAGAAGCACCTATAGGACTTGAAGTGTGTTAGTCCCATTACACACACAGAGCTATATTTTGTTCCCAGAAGCACCTATAGGACTTGAAGTGTGTTAGTCCCATCACACACACAGAGCTATATTTTCTTCCCAGAAGCACCTATAGGACTTGAAGTGTGTTAGTCCCATTACACACAAAGAGCTATACTTTGTTCCCAGAAGCACCTATAGGACTTGAAGTGTGTTAGTCCCATTACACACACAGAGCTATATTTTCTTCCCAGAAGCACCTATAGGACTTGAAGTGTGTTAGTCCCATTACACACACAGAGCTATATTTTGTTCCCAGAAGCACCTATAGGACTTGAAGTGTGTTAGTCCCATTACACACACAGAGCTATATTTTCTTCCCAGAAGCACCTATAGGACTTGAAGTGTGTTAGTCCCATTACACACACAGAGCTATATTTTCTTCCCAGAAGCACCTATAGGACTTGAAGTGTGTTAGTCCCATCACACACACAGAGCTATATTTTCTTCCCAGAAGCACCTATAGGACTTGAAGTGTGTTAGTCCCATTACACACACAGAGCTATATTTTCTTCCCAGAAGCACCTATAGGACTTGTAGTGTGTTAGTCCCATTACACACACAGAGCTATATTTTCTTCCCAGAAGCACCTATAGGACTTGAAGTGTGTTAGTCCCATCACACACACAGAGCTATATTTTGTTCCCAGAAGCACCTATAGGACTTGAAGTGTGTTAGTCCCATTACACACACAGAGCTATATTTTGTTCCCAGAAGCACCTATAGGACTTGAAGTGTGTTAGTCCCATCACACACACAGAGCTATATTTTCTTCCCAGAAGCACCTATAGGACTTGAAGTGTGTTAGTCCCATTACACACAAAGAGCTATACTTTGTTCCCAGAAGCACCTATAGGACTTGAAGTGTGTTAGTCCCATTACACACACAGAGCTATATTTTCTTCCCAGAAGCACCTATAGGACTTGTAGTGTGTTCGTGGCAGGCAGGCAGAGCTCCTATATTTTGTTCCCAGAAGCACTTATAGGACTTGAAGTGTGTTAGTCCCATTACACACACAGAGCTATATTTTCTTCCCAGAAGCACCTATAGGACTTGTAGTGTGTTAGTGGCAGGCAGGCAGAGCTCCTATATTTTGTTACCAGAAGCACCTATAGGACTTGTAGTGTGTTCGTGGCAGGCAGGCAGAGCTCCTATATTTTGTTCCCAGAGGCACCTATAGGACTTGAAGTGTGTTAGTCCCATTACACACACAGAGCTATATTTTCTTCCCAGAAGCACCTATAGGACTTGAAGTGTGTTAGTCCCATTACACACACAGAGCAATATTTTCTTCCCAGAAGCACCTATAGGACTTGAAGTGTGTTAGTCCCATCACACAGAGCTCCTCTATTTTCTTTGCATAAGCACCCACAGGACTTCTAGTGTGTTAGTGGCATCACACAGAGCTCCTATATATTCTTCTCAGCAGCACCCACAGGACTTCTAGTGTGTTAGTGGCATCACACAGAGCTCCTCTATTTTCTTTGCAGAAGCACCCACAGGACTTCTAGTGTGTTAGTGGCATCACACAGAGCTCCTCTATTTTCTTTGCAGAAGCACCCACAGGACTTCTAGTGTGTTAGTGGCATCACACAGAGCTCCTCTATTTTCTTTGCAGAAGCACCCACAGGACTTCTAGTGTGTTAGTGGCATCACACAGAGCTCCTCTATTTTCTTTGCAGAAGCACCCATAGGACTTCTAGTGTGTTAGTGGCATCACACAGAGCTCCTCTATTTTCTTTGCAGAAGCACCCACAGGACTTCTAGTGTGTTAGTGGCATCACACAGAGCTCCTCTATTTTCTTTGCAGAAGCACCCACAGGACTTCTAGTGTGTTAGTGGCATCACACAGAGCTCCTCTATTTTCTTTGCAGAAGCACCCATAGGACTTCTAGTGTGTTAGTGGCATCACACAGAGCTCCTATATATTCTTCTCAGCAGCACCCACAGGACTTCTAGTGTGTTAGTGGCATCACACAGAGCTCCTCTATTTTCTTTGCAGAAGCACCCACAGGACTTCTAGTGTGTTAGTGGCATCACACAGAGCTCCTCTATTTTCTTTGCAGAAGCACCCATAGGACTTCTAGTGTGTTAGTGGCATCACACAGAGCTCCTATATATTCTTCTCAGCAGCACCCACAGGACTTCTAGTGTGTTAGTGGCATCACACAGAGCTCCTATATTTTCTTTGCAGAAGCACCTATAGGACTTCTAGTGTGTTAGTGGCATCACACAGAGCTCCTCTATTTTCTTTGCAGAAGCACCCACAGGACTTCTAGTGTGTTAGTGGCATCACACAGAGCTCCTCTATTTTCTTTGCAGAAGCACCCATAGGACTTCTAGTGTGTTAGTGGCATCACACAGAGCTCCTATATATTCTTCTCAGCAGCACCCACAGGACTTCTAGTGTGTTAGTGGCATCACACAGAGCTCCTATATTTTCTTTGCAGAAGCACCTATAGGACTTCTAGTGTGTTAGTGGCATCACACAGAGCTCCTCTATTTTCTTTGCAGAAGCACCCACAGGACTTCTAGTGTGTTAGTGGCATCACACAGAGCTCCTCTATTTTCTTTGCAGAAGCACCCATAGGACTTCTAGTGTGTTAGTGGCATCACACAGAGCTCCTATATATTCTTCTCAGCAGCACCCACAGGACTTCTAGTGTGTTAGTGGCATCACACAGAGCTCCTATATTTTCTTTGCAGAAGCACCTATAGGACTTCTAGTGTGTTAGTGGCATCACACAGAGCTCCTCTATTTTCTTTGCAGAAGCACCCACAGGACTTCTAGTGTGTTAGTGGCATCACACAGAGCTCCTATATTTTCTTCTCAGCAGCACCCACAGGACTTCTAGTGTGTTAGTGGCATCACACAGAGCTCCTATATTTTCTTTGCAGAAGCACCTATAGGACTTCTAGTGTGTTAGTGGCATCACACAGAGCTCCTATATTTTCTTCTCAGCAGCACCCACAGGACTTCTAGTGTGTTAGTGGCATCACACAGAGCTCCTATATTTTCTTTGCAGAAGCACCCATAGGACTTCTAGTGTGTTAGTGGCATCACACAGAGCTCCTATATTTTCTTCTCAGCAGCACCCACAGGACTTCTAGTGTGTTAGTGGCATCACACAGAGCTCCTATATATTCTTCTCAGCAGCACCCACAGGACTTCTAGTGTGTTAGTGGCATCACACAGAGCTCCTATATTTTCTTTGCAGAAGCACCCATAGGACTTCTAGTGTGTTAGTGGCATCACACAGAGCTCCTATATTTTCTTCTCAGCAGCACCCACAGGACTTCTAGTGTGTTAGTGGCATCACACAGAGCTCCTATATTTTCTTTGCAGAAGCACCTATAGGACTTCTAGTGTGTTAGTGGCATCACACAGAGCTCCTATATTTTCTTCTCAGCAGCACCCACAGGACTACCGACTACAATGGCTGGAAGACCGCCAAGGGGAGGCAGAGCGTGCAGAGCCAAGAACACAGGGCAGACAGTCTCTGTTTCTAGTGGACGTGGCCGTGGACGTGGTCGTGCATCGTCATCAGCACGTGGCCATGGGACACGCGCGTCTTTGTTTTCGGCAGCTGGACATGTGGAGCCGCATCATGCTGAAGGCTTGGTAGAATGGATGACCAAGCCCTCCTCATCCTCCTCATCCTCTCTCACCCAGGCTCAGGGTACTGACAGAGCATCATCAGCCACCCCTTCCCTAGACCCACCATGTCCTCCTGAGGAGTCCCCCGAACTCTTTGAGCACAGTGTTGGGTACATGCTCCAGGAGGATGCCCAACGATTCGAAGGCTCGGATGACGATACCCAGCTTGAGGAATCTGGCAGTACAGTTCCACCAGCTGCAGCTTACTGCCAGGTTTGCTCTAGTGGTGAAGAGGGAGGGGATGATGAGGTCACTGACTCCACGTGGGTGCCTCAAGGGAGAGAGGATGAGGAGGAGGACGAGGAGGAGGAGGATGCGGCGTCACATGTCCAACGAGGCAGGATGCCCCCTGGAGGCCAGGTAGAGGCCAGCACAGCAACTGTACAACACCGCAGAGCTCCGCCTGTGCAGGGCGCTGCCTCTGCACGTTATCAGAAAAGTTCTTTGGTGTGGGCCTTTTTTGAGACGAGTGCAGCAGATCGCACCACTGCTATTTGCAATATTTGTCTCAAGCGTATCTCGCGTGGCCAAAACATCAGCCGCTTGGGCACGACAAGCATGACCAGACATATGGCGACCTGCCATGCAGCTCGTTGGCAGGCACACATAAAAGACCCACACCAAAGAACTAAGCGGACCTCTCCTTGCTCCTCCTCAGCTGGGATCTCCATCCCCACTACACCTTCAGTCCTCTCTGAAAGCTGCTCTGAGAGGACTGAAGGTGTAGAATTCGGTGTGTCACAACCAAGTACTTGCAGTACACCGACGTCCGAATGCAGCAGGCAAATTTCCCTGCCCCAGCTGCTGGACCGTAGAAAGAAGTACACTCCCAGCCATCCACATGCCCAGCGGTTGAATGCTAGCCTTGCTAAATTGCTAGCACTTCAACTGCTGCCTTTTCAGTTGGTAGACTCGGCCCCCTTCCGTGAGTTTGTTCAATGTGCGGTTCCTCAGTGGCAGGTTCCCAAACGCCACTTTTTCTCGCGGAAGGCGATTCCGTCTCTCTACCGGCATGTGGAGGGCAATGTCCATGCCTCGCTGGACAGGGCGGTCAGCGGTAAGGTGCATATTACCGCTGACTCATGGTCCAGCAGGCATGGACAGGGACGGTACCTTTCTTTCACGGCCCATTGGGTCACTCTATTGGCAGCTGGGAGGGATGCAGGACAAGGTGCAGTAGTGTTGGAGGTTGTTCCGCCACCACGCCTCCAAAACGCGACTACTGCTACTGGTTGTGACACACCTCTCTCCTCCACCCCCTCCTCTTCTTCTTCCTCCAGTGCTCTGTCCTTGGAACCAGCGGTGCTCCGTAGGCGTACAAGGGGCTACGCAAGTACGCAGGCAAAAAGATGCCATGCCGTGCTTGCGCTGGTGTGTTTGGGGGACAGGAGCCACACTGGGCCAGAGGTTCTGGCAGCTCTGCAGGGGCAGGCCGAGAGGTGGTTGACGCCACGTCAGCTTAAGCCAGGAATGGTCGTTTCTGACAATGGCACCAACCTCCTCTCCGCCCTGCGACAGGGGCAGCTCACCCATGTGCCCTGCATGGCTCACGTCCTCAACCTGGTGGTGCAGCGGTTCTTGGGCAGGTTCCCAGGCTTACAGGATGTCCTGAGGCAGGCCAGGAAAGTCTGTGTGCATTTCCGCCGATCTTATAATGCCAGTGCTCGGCTGACTGAGCTGCAAAAGGAGCTGAACCTGCCCAAGAACCGCCTAATATCTGACATGCCCACCAGGTGGAACTCAACGTTGGCCATGCTGCAGCGACTGCACACGCAGCAGAGGGCCATCAATGAGTACCTTTGCGACTACGGCACCAGGACAGGGTCAGGGGAGCTTGGGTTTTTTTCCCCACGTCAGTGGAGCATGATCAGGGATGCATGCACTGTCCTCTCACCATTTGAGGAGGCCACGAGGATGGTGAGCAGTGACAGTGCATGCATCAGTGACACTGTCCCTCTTGTCCACCTGTTGGAGCATACGCTGCGTGGGATAATGGACAGGGCACTTGAGGCAGAACAGAGGCAGGAAGAGGAGGACTTCCTTGCCTCTCAAGGCCCCCTTTATCCGGACAGTGTTCCTTCTGTCCCACCCATCACACAGGAAGAGGATGAGGAGGAGGAGGAGGAGGAGGAGGATTGTGTGAGCATGGAGGTGGAGCCTGGCACTCAGCATCAGCAGCAGCAGTCTTTTAGGGATGATGTACAGTCCCAACAAGCCAGTGGACTTGTACGTGGCTGGGAGGAGGTGGCTGGCGATCATGTCATCCTCAGTGACCCAGAAGACTCCGGACCGAATGCCTCAGCTAACCTACGCTGCATGGCCTCCCTGATCCTGCAAAGCCTGCGGAAGGATCCTCGTGTTCTTCGGATCAAGGAGAGGGACCATTACTGGCTGGCCACTCTCCTTGATCCGCGGTACAAGGGTAAGGTTGCGGACCTTATCTTGCCGTCGCAGAGGGAGCAGAGGATGAGACATCTCAGGGAGGCCTTGCAGAAAGGTCTGTGCAACGCGTTCCCAGAAACTGGGAGGCTACAAACTCCTGGTCCTGGGCGACGAGTTGCTGAGGCTTCGGTCAGTGGCAGAAGGAGCGGTGGGGAAGGTGGACGTCTGACCGATGCGTTCAGACAATTTTTTAGTCCGCAGCCCCAAGGTATGATCGGTTCCAGCAACCATCGCCAGCGTCTGATATACATGGTGCAGGAATACCTTGGGGCAAGGTCAGACTTGGACACCTTTCCCACCGAAAATCCTCTGGCTTACTGGGTCCTGAGGATGGATCACTGGCCAGAGCTTGCACAGTATGCAATTGAGCTACTGGCCTGTCCTGCCTCCAGCGTTCTTTCCGAACGCACATTCAGTGCTGCTGGAGGATTTGTGACTGATCATAGGGTGCGCCTGTCCACCGCCTCGGTTGATCGACTGACATTCATCAAAATGAATCAGTCTTGGATCACCACCAGCTACCAGGCACCTGAGGCGGATATAACCGAATAATTTTTAATGTCACATCCCTTCAAGACTGCCTATGCTGATGCTGAGTGACTGTCCTCTTATGTTCACTGACTATCCTCTTCCTCCTCCTCAATGATCCATGCCACAGCACCAGTGCCTAAGGCACAATTTTTCAGCCCCTGTTTAACAGGGGCGTGTACTTACAATTTTTTAAAAAAATGCTTCGCAACACGTGTGACTGCTGTGCTCCAAGTACAGTCTCTGTGAGGGCCGTGTTGCAGTGTTGTGGCACCAGCACCAGTGCCTAAGGCACAATTTTTCAGCCCCTGTTTAACAGGGGCGTGTACTTACAATTTTTTAAAAAAATGCTTCGCAACACGTGTGACTGCTGTGCTCCAAGTACAGTCTCTGTGAGGGCCGTGTTGCAGTGTTGTGGCACCAGCACCAGTGCCTAAGGCACAATTTTTCAGCCCCTGTTTAACAGGGGCGTGTACTTACAATTTTTTTAAAAAAATGCTTCGCAACACGTGTGACTGCTGTGCTCCAAGTACAGTCTCTGTGAGGGCCGTGTTGCAGTGTTGTGGCACCAGCACCAGTGCCTAAGGCACAATTTTTCAGCCCCTGTTTAACAGGGGCGTGTACTTACAATTTTTTAAAAAAATGCTTCGCAACACGTGTGACTGCTGTGCTCCAAGTACAGTCTCTGTGAGGGCCGTGTTGCAGTGTTGTGGCACCAGCACCAGTGCCTAAGGCACAATTTTTCAGCCCCTGTTTAACAGGGGCGTGTACTTACAATTTTTTAAAAAAATGCTTCGCAACACGTGTGACTGCTGTGCTCCAAGTACAGTCTCTGTGAGGGCCGTGTTGCAGTGTTGTGGCACCAGCACCAGTGCCTAAGGCACAATTTTTCAGCCCCTGTTTAACAGGGGCGTGTACTTACAATTTTTTAAAAAAATGCTTCGCAACACGTGTGACTGCTGTGCTCCAAGTACAGTCTCTGTGAGGGGTTGCAGTGTTGTGGCACCAGCACCAGTGCCTAAGGCACAATTTTTCAGCCCCTGTTTAACAGGGGCGGGTAATTACAAATCTTGATCTAATAGTTCACAGCAGGGCCCATTCCTGCGCCCACCAAGAGTAACTATGAGGGCCTACAGTCTTGTGGCAACACCGTCCACCACCACCGCCAAAGGCCCAATTTTTCTGCCCTGTTCATCAGGTGCTTGCAATTACAAATCTTGATCTAATAACTCACAGCAGGGCCCATTCCTGCGCCCACCAAGAGTAACTGTGAGAGCTTACAGTCTTGTGGCAAAACCGTCCACCACCACCACCACCACCACCACCCCCAATTTTTCTGCCCTGTTCAACAGGTGCATGCAATTACAAATCTTGATCTATTAACTCACAGCAGGGCCCATTCCTGTGCCCACCAGTCTTGTGGCTACACCAACATCTAATAGGGCAAATTTCTGCAGAGTATATACGCCAGGCCCCTACTTTCAAACATCCAACTTACAAACGACTCCTACTTGCAAATGGAAAGAGAAAACAGGAAGTGAGAGGAAATCTACCCCTAGGAAGGGAAATTCTATCCTGTTAGATTTAATTTGGGAAAAAGGTATCTCCTCTCTACTGATACTTTATCACCAATCCTTGTTTCAATTAAAACCCCACTTTTCCAAAAACATTTATCATTGGGACGGAAAGTGAGGTGACATGTTCTGAACAGATGTGCAAAGACAGCAAATGTTACAGGGGTGATAACCCCTCCCTATGTTCTCCAAAAAGCTTAAAAATAGATTTTTTGGGGATGGAGCTACACTTCATAATGTACCTGTTCAGATTCTACTTAAGATCAAACCTAAAGCCGCAAGTGGTTTTAAATGGCTTCTTTTTTTCCTTTACAAATGTCATTTTGTGCAAGGACAGTTCTAAACACGGGAAACACATGCCACTTCACAGGCATACTTTGGACACCCCCCAGGTACCATATTTAAAGGAAAATGTCACTTTTTTTTTTTTCACTTTATGCATCATTAAAATGACTGCTCCCGAAAAAACGTTAGTTTTTAAAAGTTCTTTTTGCATTGATATATGTCCCCTGGGGCAGGACCCGGGTCCCCAAACCTGTTTTATGACATTAACATGCATATTGGCCGTTGTAATTAGCACTTTTGATTTCGAACGTTCGCGTCCATTATAACGTATAGGGTTCGAAAATTCGCGCGAACTTTCGGTCCGTTCGAAGGTTCTGGTTCGAACCGAACCCGGGGGTGTTCGGCTCATCCCTAATGATGAGTGCAAAGATCAATGCCATTTAAAGAACAAGCAATTCAGAAAAGGTTTGCTTACTTCAGGAAAGAAGTGTCTAAATTGTGATTTTAGACAGAATCACATGCCAACTTGTTCTAACAGTAATTATACCTTCCTGACTGTCTAATTGCACTATTCCTCCATGCAGGAACATGCTCTAAAAGCTTCCAGTGTGAACATAATGCCTGCGCCTGTTACATAAGGAAATTATGACATGCATGACATTTACACTCATTGGTATAATGCCAAGAAGCTTTGTACCTAGTGTTCTTCTTCTAACAGTCCTCCTAGCAAGCTTCTGACATCTGTTCTGCGCAGATTGAGAAGCTTGATGTATGGAATTTTTTTGTAACTAATTCCCAAAATGCACTGTCTATTTTATTCCCTCACATGTTTTTCCATTCCTACCCAGCATTTCTTAGCTTTGAGTTTTATTTTTCCTCTAAATTCTGAATGATGTCACTCTGTAACTGGCTTCAAAGCCGTAACTGTAAAGTGAGAAGAATGCCTTACTGGGTGTCTTTTTCATTTGATTTACTTAACATATTGGGGCTGGTTTATAAAAGTTCAATGGGATATTTTGCCATTTTCTTCATGGGAAATATTGGTTTTACCATTTTGAAAATGTATAATCTGGCAGGGATCTGTTGTTGCTTTTTGTATTCAGCACGTTTCTGCATTGTTGTTTGATAAATGGCGTGCACTAAAAGCACCACACTTCCATTGCAATAGTTTATAAATAGCTAGACAGTCACCCACCAAAAAAAATAAAAAAATGACACACGGGTCTAAAGTGCCTCACAAGTGCTGTGCATGAAGGTCATAGGGGGCAAGCAGGTCCTGTAGGACAAAGGGATGGTGAGGCCAACAGGAACAAACTGGCTAACCAAGTCAGAATCTGCATGTACAGGAGGTAGATTTGCATTTGGGCCTGATCTCATTATTACAAAACTGTCTTACTACTGGCCAAACCATACCAAACCATACTTTCTTTGTAAAACTTTTTTTTTTACAATTTTCACCAAGCTTCTTCCCATGGTTGAAGCAGAGTTAGTACTGCTTGATGAAAACACATTTATTGTTGCTGAAAAAAACACCTGAAAAAAAACTTTTTTAACTGATATGAGTCAAATAATAGTGTACTAAGATGCTGATAAAAAAATTCCACTTCCTAAAATAAGCTGTCACAATATGCTGAGGCTGCCAGTGAAAATTATGTTCCTCTGTAATATCACATACAGCTTTAAGGCATCGCTTAATATAGGCTCATTTAATTCATTTAAAGGCTAAGTTCACTTATTTGTTAAAACAAAAGGCTTTCTCTATCTTCTAGGCCAGGTTTTACCTCAGCCCCTAGTTTGTTGTATAACAAAAACTCCTCCATTTCTTCCTAGTATCTGTCCCTTAGTTTGAGACAACTGTTTAGACACAGCTAGGAGTTCATCAACTGACCTCATTAACACATTAACACAAACCCTACACCTGCCATCCCCCTCCAGGAGATTGCCCCCACCTACCTCTGTACTCACATACAAATATTGAACACAATTCCCACTGAATACACAGCCAGTGGCTTCCTCTGTTATTGTTGTGTACCTTCTTCTTGTATTGATCGCTAATTTGGCAGAGTGTTCAGGAGCTGAGCGATCACATAACAGCCTGGAGCCAAGTGGAGCAGAGCTGTAGTATTGAAAACAGAAGAAGTGTGTCCTGGAAATCTGTAAAGCTTACTATACAATATACAATCTGATTGTACAGTCTCCTTTAGATCTACGAATAGCTATGAAGTGCAAAGGCCTGCCTGATTGGATACAGGATGATTAGATAGATAGGTGTGTCCTCCTGTTATACAGTTTTGGTAAATCTAAAGGAGATTGTTCAATCTGATTGTATAATCTATGGCCACCTTTCTAGACCTAAAATAAACTTTTCACGCTTTCGTTGCCATTAATTGTTAGCGGCACCCCAAATGCAGATGCGAACACACATTTTGCCACGTGAAAAAATAAGCATCAAACACACCAAAACATGCAGTAAAAAACGTGCAAACAGCAACATGCCAAAATGTCCCATGAGCTACTTGGCCATGTGTAGGGCAGCCCATTAAAATCAATGGGCTACGCTTTGCATGTCACAGGAAAAATGAGCCAAAAAACATGCACTCCCACTAGGCTAGGTGTGAATGGGACCTGAAATTGAAATTGGTGTGTTTACACAAGAACAGTAAGGCTCCATTTACATCTGCTTATTTCCGAACACACAGCAAACTGCACAGAAAATGTGCACTTTGCCACGCATTTTGGAAATGTGCTTAAAACGCACATCATGCTTGCTTTGTCATTTAATGTTTATGGCACATTATATGTTCATGACAAAAACGCTGCAAACGCATCAAAAAGGAGGTTAAAAAATGTGCCATGCTTCACTCTAAAAAACTTTTTGGAGCTTCTTTGCTGCATTTGTTGTGCATTGGAAAGCCTATTCAAGTGAATTGGCTGCCCTATGTGTGTTGAGCGGAAACGCTCCAATGCGCCCCCCAAAAAAATGCATAAGCGAGCGCGAGTCCCCATTATGTAGAGATGTGAATGGGGCCTAACAGCTGAGTGTCTCCATCCACTCCCTCCTGTGTACATGTATATGTAGCACACCCCCTAAGGAGCCGCAAGTAGATTGGGATCCCCACCCTGCACAGCCAGGCATACTGAATTCTCACAGTAACTTCACAGTCAGGAAACAGTCCAGTACTTTGTTTTTGTTATATTGAGGGGATATAACTTGAATAGGGATTGGGAAAATTGTGGGATG
This sequence comes from Lithobates sylvaticus, assembly GCA_028564925.1. Taxonomy (NCBI): domain Eukaryota; kingdom Metazoa; phylum Chordata; class Amphibia; order Anura; family Ranidae; genus Lithobates; species Lithobates sylvaticus. The sequence goes on from CM053028.1 coordinate 214,557,893, forward strand.
CCTACTTGACTTCAAAAAACTTCAGGGACAACTTCTCCTATACACAGTCTATATACACTCCTCACTTCCTCCAGCTTTCATGCTTGCAGAATTCCAGTTGGCACAATGCTTGTGGATCTGACAAAGCATTTAGAGCTAAACCCTGTTATAGGCAGGAACCCAAGGCCCCTTTAAGTGTGTAGCAAAATTGCAGTCTCCAGCTTAATCACTCCTGTGGCTACTGATCCCAGCTCCATCTCTTCAGGCACTGCCAGCCCGCCTGGCTGCAGCTGCCCCTTTTACTAGCCCTCCTGGCTACTTCTTCACAGTCCTCTCAGACTGACACTCTCTCTCCACAGTCCTCAGAGACTAATTACTCACCAGCCCACCCAGCTGATTGCTCAGGAGACCACCTGGATCTGCTCCTGCTGTTCTCGCCTTGCTCCTGTGCCTCCAGGAAAGGATTCCTCCGTGTGTTGTAGAGGGTCCCTTTAGCACCTGAGGGTAACCCCCCCCAATACTAGGGGGCACCCTCAAGGGCCACCGACAGCCTCCTCAGGACTCCATCTCCATCTTTCACCTGACTGCCCCTGCTGGCAGGACTCTTTTAAGTACTTATGAGGTAGCCTGCCCCCTGTCAGACTATTTTTTGCTCCATCAATACTCCAAACAGCTCCTCCTAGACTTCACCCTCTACTTCTGGAAGCTTCTCCGAGGTTCAAGAGAGGAGGGTGAGTCAACAGAGATGCTGCTTCCAGTCATCCAGCCTCCCTAAATCACTTAGCCCTGACCCAGATTCAACCCAGGGTTGGCTCTCAGCCAGACTACATTTTTCTACACTACAAACTATGTACATCTAGCACAGGAGAGGGTGCTACATATAAAGATAGTCATACACTATGCAATTTAATCTCTCTACAATTTCCTTTAGTTTTACCAAAACGACAGAATAGGAGGACTTTCCTGAACAATCTATTCAATTTGTATCAAATCAGGCATACCCTTGCACTACATAGCCGATGGTAGATGCAAAGGAGATTCAGGGCATTTGTGTGTCTCAACTTACAGACTTTTTTGGGGATTTTATTTTGTCACTGAATTTATTGTTTATATATTTGTTTCTGGTAGCACTTTTATATCACATTCAAAGTTGAGTTTATATAAATTATTATATTATCACTCACATATATAGGAATTTTTAGGTTAAAGCGCAACCTTTTTGTTTTCCAAAGGAGATTGTACAATCAGATTGGAGGAAAGGGGGTGGAAATGAAACAAGAGGTGATAAAGTAATGAGGGAGGTGTGATCCAGAGTGGTAACACATGCCTATTCTGTAATGCATAAGTGCATGATGGGATATGATCTACAGGAAGTGATGGAAGCAGAAAGCATTTTTTTAAATTTCAAACAGAAAGGTGAAAAATCACAGCTTCCATGGATGATGTAAGTGAGAGATAAACACATTTGGGATGGCTGGAGAAAAAAGGGCTTTAGGAAATGATTCTATTTATTATGAAAAGTGAAATTCTGTTTGAAAAGGTGACATTAGCTTTTAAACCTGTAATTTAAAGGATTTGTGCTTAAGCTACGTAAAAATATCCCTCCTCCTGTTGTACATTGATTTTTTTTAAATGTTTGCATTGGCACATGTCACCCACAAGAGTGCTTGACTCCCTATGCCAGTGATGGTGAACCTTGACACCCCAGATGTTTTGGAACTACATTTCCCATGATGCTCAATTATACTGCAGAGTGCATAAGCATCATGGAAAATGTAGTTTCAAAACATCTGGGGTGCCAAGGTTCGCCATCACTGCACTGTTATTTGTTCGGCAACAGGGCAGGGTTAAGAGCATCATGGGCCTGGTGCTGAGGATTTTGATGGGCCTTTTTTGGGAATACATAAAATGAAAACACAAATACGTTTTTGTTAAAACAAATTAAATATTAAAACAAATTACATTAAATAGAGAAGGGGGGTGAGAGAGAGAGGGGGGGAGTTAAAAGTTGGATAAAAGGAAGAGGGTGTGAGATAGAGGAGGGTAAAAGACAGGGGGAGAGAGAGGGTGCCTCTGGGTAGCTTAAGTAGTGTAGTAATGTGGGTGGGATCACAATGAGGTAAGAATGGGAGGAAATTAAAGGGGCATGGTTAAACAAAGCAAAAACTTTCTTGTATGCATACAGCAGCATTCAGCAGAGGTGATGGTGGACCAGGGCTCAGGGGAGTTTGATATACCTATGAATGCTTCCACTATTTACATATCAATGCCGCCTGCCGCCTGGGATTTACATATCAATACCGATTGCTGCCCACAATTTACATATCAATGCTGCCTGCCCCCACACAATTTACATATGTAGCCGATCTACATATCAATCATGACACACAGAGCAGGACTGGGCCTATCTTAAGCTCCAATAGCCCCTATGTTAATCCAGTCCTGTTGGGCAATAGTTGCCCAGCTGTCCCACAGGGGGCAACTTGCAGACTTTGTATTTTGTTACTGCCTACATGGCATAAACTGTTGGCGAATCGAACAACAGTGGATTTACGTATCCATAGTTTTCATGCTGATGCTTTGACTGCAAAACATTCTGAATCACTGAGCTAACACATGCCAGAAAGAGAGGTTAGAGAAAAGTCATATTTTGTGTTAATACTGTGAATTTAGCTAAAGTCATATTTGATGAGAGCCGTACTTTCACTAGCTTGTTGTTTGATTGTCTTTTATATTCAGATTTATAAATGATCACTCTAAAGGTCATTTGTATAGCAGGGAATGTGATTAGAATGCTTAGAGTGCTTTCAGTCAGGTCAGAGCTATGTTATAGGGGTTGATTTACTGAAGTCAAATAAACTGTTCAGTTTGCAAGGTTTTTTCCCCCAGAGTTTAGTAAATGAGGTGAAGCTCTGTTGACTTTGACCACCTTCCAATAATGTGAGAGCAAAAATGCTGTTTTCTTATTTTCCTTGTGTGTTATTTCATATCTTTTGCAAAGTGAAAATTCACCTCCTTCACTAAGCTATGGGGAAAATCCCCATGCAAAGTTCAACTTCCATTGCAAAGTGAACATCCTTTTTGTCTTTAGTAAATGAACACCATAGGGTTTGATTTAATAAAGGTGTACATTTTTGACTTAAAAGAAATGGGGGGGCCTCTCTAAAGCCCCATACACACGGTTGGATTTTCCGATGGATTCTGTCCTATCGGACAATGTTGTCGGAAATTCCGACCGTGTGTAGGCACCATCGGACAGTTTCCATCGGATTGTCCGGCGGACAAAGTTCTATCTCCTGCTGGATAGATTTTTTGATAACAAAGTCCGATCACACCAAATCCGATCGTGTGTAGTGTAGTCCGATGGACAAAGTGCTACGGATGCTCAGAAGAAATTCTGTGACGGAAGCGCTCGGTCAGGTAAAACTACCTTTCCTAATCGACACAGCACATTCGTCACACTGCAATGTTAAAATGTCTTTAATGCAGCGCATTCTCTTTTTCTTTACAATGCAAGAAGAATGACATGTTTTAGCTGCTCCTATTCACCCACACTTCTCCCAAACTTATTTCTTTATTAGTTTTCAGGATTTCTAGACTAGATGTTTATTTTTCCTCAGATCGTAAAAGAATCTTTGTTATATTTTTTGGATGATTTGTCATTTTTTTATTTTGTTTGGAATACATATTTTCAGGATAATTTTTTGAGATTTTTCAGGGGGGGTTGTGTGTCTCAATTTAGCAAAACAACATTATTAACATTCTATTTGTTGCTTAAATTTACTAGGAGTTTGTTTGTTGTTGGTGCCCCTTGTTAATTAGACTTTAGGATTTGTGAAATCTACCTGCCTACTCACAAATAAACTGTCATTGTAGAAAAGTAAAACACATAGGCAATGATTATTTCAACTCAAAAATACCTTTATTTAGGTCTCAGCAACAAACCAAAGAGGAACGCAGTGATGGAGAAACTTGGGGAATTTGCAAAGCCTTGGACACCCACGGCAAACATCATTTTTCAAGCTTCTAAAATTGGGGGCCTGAGGAGTACGTATCTTAAGGGGAGTGCTATCTGGTCCTGAAGTCCAAAACATCCGGAACTGCAGCAGATGCCATCTAGGTCCCCAGGCTCTGGTCCTACGAGAGGCTCCATCTTCTCTCAGACCAGACTGAATCCAGGTCGTCACTCTCTTGTCTTCCTTGCACGCTTCCTTCCACGCTGTGGCTGTGGTGCTGGTGGGGTGGCAGAAGGAGGATGAGGAGGCGGAGCAAGGTCACTATTGCAAACAAGTGTGAGTGGGGTCATCCCCCCAGCCATACCCTTATTTATGACTTTGAGGATGACATCCTCACACATGTTGCGTTGCCCCACCTCCATAGCCTTCATTTTAGTGGCAACCACGGAGCCAAAGGTCTCCTCGTCGGTGTGTGTTGCATGTAGGGAGGCTGAAGCCTCTCTGATCAGCCGGAGCGCTGACTCTCCTGCCTCACCCCCCCTTCTCGCCCTTTTGTAGGGAAGGCGGAGGGGAGGGACTTGGGAGTCAGTCAGGCTCCTAGGCCTACCCCCCTCTTGGCTGCCACTACCCACCTCTTGGCTGCCACTAACCCCTTCCTCCTCCTGACTGCCACATTCCACAACCACCTCCTGGCTGAGGTCTTCCTGTGTATGAAAAAGGGACATAGTTTCAGTTATTTGTTCATCAAACAGACTCAATTTTCATCTAGTGACTGTTGCAAAATGTTTACAAATACCAAACCATACAATTCTCAGCCCTGCAGTTTAGATTCTTGCCCCAAATGTCTCCAACACTACTGTCTGTTGATATGTCAAACACGTTAGGAACTAAGCAAATGGGGATCCTGAATTAAGTGAACATCATTCATTATTCCCAAAAATGGTTACAAAACTGCCACAAGCTGGGCTCCTCCACATCTTCCAGACTGGAAGGCCCAGGTTGCTCCTCGGAAGCCTCATCAGGGGTGGCCTGCGCGCAAGGAAGCGTGGAAGGAGGAGGCGAGAGTGGCTCCGTGACATCAGCCTGGTCTTTGAGAAAATGAAGCCTGTCATAGTACCAGAGCTTGGGGACATAGACCTGATCTGCTGCAGCTCCAGATGCTTGGGACTTCAGGACCTTCTTGTGCTCCCTGATATACGCACTCCTCAGGCTGCCAATTTTCTGTCTTAACTTACGAACGGTTGCCGTGGGCATCCTTGGCTTTACAAATTCCAAAAGTTTCAGCATGGCTGCGTACCTCTTTGTTTTGTGGCCGTAATAGGGGTGTTTGCCCTGCCATAAAACGGGCATTTCCCTGTATTTATCAATGAACAGGGGGAGAAAACTCACGTCGTTGAATCCGTGCATAATCTCTGCAAGACACAACACCACACAAAACACTATAAATAATGTCAGGCTAAACTCTCCTAAGCCTCTCCATAAAGAAGCCTCAAGGTCTAATCAGTCTAGCCTAGTTATGTACCAACTTCAAATTGTACCTTCGTTCTAGCGATCGTCTCGTGCGTGAGCTTTCTCTCCCCTCGTCTCACAGATCGTGGCTACGACACAGGCGTGTGACGTTTTATATACAGTGCGCATGCGTCAAACTCCGCCCGCCCCTGACGATCTTTCTCGTCTATTCCCCACCCCTTCTCTTTACGGCGCAGTGTGGAGAGCACATGGCGGGGACACAGCAGGTGCGCCCCAAATATTGCAGCAACGAGGAGGAGGACGAGGAAAGGCCGGAGGCAGAAACGTCCCAAACCCGGAGCCTGAAATTTAAGGCCTCCAATATGTCTTTTGGAGAAATGTTGGAGATGGTGGACATATTGAAGAGGAGCGACTATGATGGGAAGTATGGGCCTTACCTCAACCCCAATGTCCGAAAGGCCAAGATCATGTCTAAAGTTGTGAGGAGGCTGTACAATCATTTTGGGGTACAACGATCCAAGGAGCAACTGAGGAAACGCTGGTCAGACCTGAAACTGAGGGAGCCCGATCAGTACAGAAAGATCAAGCGAGTTCTTCAAAAAAGTAAGTAGTTGTGTTTTGTGTTTGATTTTTGCCTTGCATACTGCTCCATGTGTTTGTAATTTTACAAAGTTGTACATTAGAAAATGGCCACTTTCAGGTTCGTCTGTGCATTCGATCGTACTCAACCTCGATCTTTCTGCCAGTGTCATGTTCGTGTGTGTCCATTCGATCGTACTCAACCTCGATCGTTCGGCCACTTATAATATACGAGGTTTTGTGATTTTTTTGGGGAAAGGAAGTTTGTTCTCACTAGAGATGTCATCAAGAATGTAAAGCCAATTTAGTCAATAAAAAGGAGAGGTCACCCAGTAACTGTTTACCCATCTGGACTCTAGAGCACTAGTGCTGGGACACCCAAACCCACTTTTTATTATGCTTTTCCACACATGTGCTCCAGTGGATACTAGAGGGGTGTCTCCATCAGACAAACTTCTACCAAAAAGCTAGTCAGTTTAGCACCTTTACAAAGTGACTACATTCATGTTGTTGTCATTTGTAACTGGCCAACCAAAAATATTGTCCCTCACTTTCAAGCAATGTTTGACATTTCCTATTTCTGCCCTCAATAGATTGTGGTGCTAAATCTTCCTTTTGTACATTCTCATAGGGGAGCGAAAACTCGGGACGTCTGAGGAACCCCCAAAACCCACACCTCCCAAAGAAGGGGAAAGACCAGAAGCAGAGGAGGAGGAGGAGGAGGAAGAAGAGATCATAGAAATTGGAGAACTTGTCACCACAACAGGTGAGTGTGGGAGAACACAGCTACTGGTAAGCTAATCAATGTATGCCTGCCTCATTTCCAAGCGACATTTTGTTTTTTTTGGTTGTTTTTAGGTGACGTGGATGTTGTGGAAGAAGAATCGCACTTTACCACAGAAAGTGCCCACGTCCTCATCGGGGAGATAATGGTCTGCAATCGCGATCTAGATGACATAAAGCAAAACATCAATGCTGTTCAACAAAAATTGAAGAACATCATTGATGTTTTAGGAAAAAATCTGAAAAAGTAATTAACACACATTTGTGGCTGTTTCTGAACACATTTGCAACTTAAGAACTGTGTGAAATTTGGAACATGCACACATTGTGTCCACATGTGCTAGCTCCCATCATGGTGGATGAATGACAACGTTTTTTTGGGGGTGCAACCACTTTACGAACTACTAAAGTGGTTGTGGTGAAGGGGTTGCACCCCCAAAAAACGTCCATTGATCCCCCTGATGGAAAATGGCACTTTTGAACATTCTAGGCATGTGTTTTACCATCTAATGTCCATTTTCAGACCCAAATTGTGTGCACGTTCTAAATTTCCAGTTTCCAGGGGTGACCCCCCATGTGATGAAGGCAAGATCAAACACACTTTGAACATATAGTCATGTCTGATCTTGTCTTCACTTTAGAAAGTTGAACTTTCCTAGTTCCTATGTTCTGTTTTGCTCCATGCCTGGTTTTAACAAATGCGGAATGTTTGTAAACAATGTTGTAAAGAACCAAGATCTTGTCAGTTTTGCCAAGAAGTTTGGAAACGCACTTGTGAATGTGTTGCAAGTAAACTTTTTGAATTTTCTAAATGTGTGGCTTCCTTATTGAAAAACACAAAAGCATTATGTATGTCAAATGTAAAGGATTTGGGGGGCAATGGGTGTTATTTCCTAAAGGCAATTCCAGTTTGCACTGCAAGTTTATTTTCCAGGGCACTTTTGCACTGCACTTGTAGAGCATAGTGGATTTAACTTATGTAAATTACACCCACAGTGGTTTGTACGAAAACACGTAGCACACCATTTTTGGGAATACACACATGTCTGACATGGTGATGAAAAGGAGTATTTTGGGTGTCAGTTATGCACTACAAACCTTCTCTAGACAAAACATTAGGTATCAAACACACAACATGAGAAGATTCTTTTTGGGAAGAAGAGACTGTTACCTCCTTTTGCCCAGAAAGTGCATTCCCACTGTTGAAGCTAAAGGGCAAAAATATATATCTCAAATAAGCTAGAATATGGAAATGACAAGAAATCATAGGTTTGGTTAAAAAAGATATTTATTTAAAAATGCCTCTCACACATCATCAGGCAGAGCAATGGCCCCCCTACCCACAAAGTACTCCATATATTGCTCGCGGACCTCGCGGGCATTTAGAGGGGGCAAGCCTGGACGTGCCGCTCGAAGGGCTGTGAGGTTGGCATTGGAAGGGCCCTCCACATCTGGGCCAACGGTCACCACATAGTTGCTGTTGTGTCTTTTCAAAAAGTTGTGCAATATGCAACAGGCAAGAACTATATGGTTGAGTTTGTATTCTGCCAAGTTAATAGCCGTCAAAAACAGGCGGAAGCGGCTGGCCAGGATCCCGAAGGTGTTCTCCACCACTCTGCGGGCTCTTGACAGCCTGTAATTGAAGACCCTCTGGTCTGGGGTGAGGGTCCTCATCGGGAAGGGCCTCATCAGATGGGGAGTCAACGCAAGCGCTTCATCTGCGACAAAGACGAAGGGGAGTCCTTCAGCATTCTCCTCTGGAGGTGGCAAGCACAGACTGCCACTTTGGAGACGCCAGTAGAACTCTGTGTACGCATTGGCACCACCATCCGAGATCCGGCCGTTCATCCCCACGTCCACATACAAAAACTTGTATGTCGCCGACACCACTGCCAACATCACTACACTATTAAACCCCTTGTAATTATAATAGTAGGACCCCGAGTTGGGGGGTGGGACGATGCGGACGTGTTTCCCATCAATTGCACCTCTGCAGTTAGGAAAGTCCCAACGGCTGGCAAAGTGGGAGGCCACAGTCTGCCATTCCTGTGGCGTGGAAGGGAACTGTGGAGTGAAACAAGAAAAAAAAATTTGTCACTTTGCACATAAACATTGCAAGCAGATTAGACACTAACATCTTGGAACAAGATCAGACTTTTACATTTTAAGCTGGAAAGTATTTGCAACACAAAGTAGAGGGTCCCCCTAGCAGATTACTCTCCCCCCCATCAATCCCCCCACTTCTGATGGGCCATTGACAATAACTAGGGGTTTGGGGGGGGGTTGGACAGGTAACCCTCTGCACTTCATTGATTGCCAAATGGCTCAATAATGTGTGCTAGTTTGGCCAGACCCTCCTTACTTAACACTATTGGCATCCCACAGGAAAGATAAAAGAACATTCCAAATCCCCACCCCCCCAAAAAAAGGAACGCACATTTTGACATTCTGAAATTACCTAGCAAGCTAATAGGAGGGAAAGAACACAAAAAAAGAGGAAATGGAAAGTATGGAGCCAGCACCTTGCACTACATGCTTTTCTGAATTCATCCCTAAAGATGCCCACTATAAAGAGGTAGGTATATAGTGTGTATTGACCTTGGGAAAGCCAGCAGATAGAGGATTGGTAGCATCTGACAGAGCAGTTGGGGGAGGGGGTTCCTAAGGAGTTTGGCACATGAAGTAAAACACACAGCAAACATTAGTGCATATTTTAGGGGGTGTTTGGGGGAAAACAATACTATGCAGCAGACAAAATACATTGCTTAAGTGACTAGGCCATAGGTGTCTATTGGGCCAGAAGAGCATGCTGGGGAGGTAAGTGAAGGGAAAAATGCATGAAGGAGAAAAGGGGCACAGCATATTAGAGCATATTGCAATCATGGTAATTAGGGAAGGAGGTCACAAAGACATTAGCAAACAGAGCATACGTAGAAGGGAATAGTAAAGGAGAAATATTACCTTACTATAGTCCTCCTGCAGGACCTGGATGATGGCAGAACAGGTCTCTGGAATAATGATTCCCAGGGCCTGGGGAGAGATACCTGAGGAGAACTTCAAATCCTGAAGGCTTCTCCCTGTCGCCAAGTACCTCAACGTAGCAACAAGCCTCTGCTCCGGAGTGATGGCTTGTCTCATGCAGGTATCCTGCCGGCTGATAAAAGGGGTCAGCAAAGCCAAAAGACGGTGAAAAACGGGGTCCGTCATCCGGAGAAAGTTCCTGAAATCATCAGGATTATTCTCCCGGATCTCACGAAGCAAAGGCATGTGCGAGAACTGATCACGCTGAAGCAACCAATTCTTGGTCCACGTACTCCTCGTCACTCTGTTCATGGACGGGTCTTGGCTCAAAGCTAAAAGCCCGACACCAATTCCGCGTACAGCACGAACTCGGCGACGAGTACGTACGGGAAACATCGCTCACAAACGGTCGGCTGGTCAGAACGGACAAACAGAAAGCACCGATAAACAGCAAGGCCTGAAAGAACGAAATGAATACCAGAAACGAGCAGACAATAAGCAGTGAAAATCAAAGCGTCCTATATCAAGATATAGGCCGCAATGACCAACAAATGCGAACTGACTACACGCACTAATAAACAGATACGCACGACAAGCACAAACTGAAGAGCAGTAACGATCTGAGTGACAAAACTGAGAAGCGCGAATCGTAAGTCCCCAAACTTCAACTAACTCGCGATAAACACGGGATCAGCAGAAGGAGCCCAACGGGTGCGGGACGTGGTGCTGAACTTCCCTTTTCTAGTCTCGTGGAAGACGACTTACGTCACGACGTTCTTGCAGACCGGAAATTCCGACGAACCTGGTCCTCGGATAATCCGAGCGTGTGTATGGGGCTTTAGTGTAGTATTAAAACAGTATCATTTATTGCACAAGATTAAAAAACACAAGATATAAGTGTGAGTCATGCTCATCATAAGTATGTAGTCCTGGCAGTTCTACTGCGTCCCACAGGCTTCTCGCACAATCCGGGTAGATTTTTTACTTAGCTTTGTAAAGAGCTATTCACTTCACTCATCCAATTATGTACAAAAGTTACATTCCTTTTTTTTGTGTTTCTCTGCAAATAATTGGGCGCTCAAAGCAAATAATGTTTCATACATCTCCTCCAGTGTACAAACTACATAGACACACATTGAGAATACATTGCCCTAAAATTCTTTCAGCTTGTCTTGAACTGTACAGTAACTGCAAACAATGTTCTTGCTACCAGGAGCCATACATAATAACTATTTTGAAGTGCACTCATGCATTCACTGAAGAACCATGTTCTTATAGTGATTGTAAATTCTAATTAGAAAAAAAAAATACCAAACATGTTATATTTACCTGCTCTATGCAGTTGGTTTTGCACAGAGCAGCCCCGATCATCTTCTTCTTGGGTCCCTCTTCTGTGCTACTGGTCCCCCCCTCCTGTTCAGTACCCCAAAAACAAGCAGCTTGCTATGGGGGCACCCGAGCCGAGCTGCAGCTCCGTATGTCCATTCAGACACGGAGCTGCTGTTCGGCAGCACCCCCCCCCTCTCTACTGATTGGCTAACTGGCTTTGATTGACAGTCATTGGAGCCAACAACGCTGCTGCTGTGTCTCAGCCAATCAGGAGGGAGAGTCTTGGACGGCCGAGGGACTCGCGGACATCGCTGGACAGAGATGGGGCTCAGGTAAGTATTAGGGGGTGCTGGGAGGCTGCTGCCTTTCTGACTTTACAACTCCTTTAGGAGGTAATTGTCTTTACTTGTGCTATGGCATCCTATTCCATTTACAGAACCCTGTTGCACATATATTCAACAAAAATAAATAAAAGTAATTAAAGTAAAATTTGTGAGCCGATTTGCCAAATACTATCTAACTAACAAATACTAACTAGAGGAGAGAAACTTCTCATAATCCACAGAGCTATTATGCACGGTTATGTCATTTCTCTACAGCCTTTTCTGGGCTTTGCCAACTATTATCGGAAGTTTATTCGTAACTTTTCGTCTCTGGTCAAGCACCTGACTGATATGACCAGAAAGGACGGTAACCCACAGTGTTGGTCTCCGGATTCCATTAAAGCCTTTGAGAGTCTCAAGGCTGCTTTTGTTTCTGCTCCTGTGTTGGCACATCCTAATCCTACGTTACCTTTTATCCTTGAGGTTGATGTTTCTGTCTCAACGTTATACCTCTGAGAGCGCCATGCATCCTTGTGGCTACTTTTCCAATAAATTGTCACCTGCAGAGTGCAATTACGAGATTGGTGACAGAGAGCTGTTAGCGATCATTTTAGCCCTGAAAGAATGGAGACATCTCCACGAAGGTACCACTGTGCCGGTTCTCATTCTTACTGACCATAAGAATCTCACATTCTTGTCTGAGGTTAAACACCTCTCTCCCAGAAGGGCGCTATGGACTCTTTTCTTGTCTAGTTTCAATTACATTGTCTCATTCTTACCCGGTACTAAGAATATAAGGGCTTTGTCATGACAATTTTCCTCCACTTCCAAGATGGTGTCGGTTCCGCTGATTCCTCCTAATCGTATTCTGGCTATGGTTCGCACCAGTCTCACTTCTTCTTTGGGTGACAAAATTCTTGCTGCTCAGGTTCATGCTCCTCCTGAGAAACCTTGTGACCGCTGTTTGTCCAAGAGAGTTTCTGTACTGCCGTGCTTCCACTTACCATTCTCCCAAGGCTGCTGGCCACCCTGGGAAGAATCAACTCTTTTGGGCCATTTCCCAACAATGCTGGTGGCCTAGTCTATGTGCTGATGTAACTGCCTTCATAGCTGCCTGTTTCATGTGTGCTCAGAGTAAGACTCCACGACACCTTCTAGTGGGCCTCCTACAACCCATACCCAATGGAGAGAGGCCCTGGACCCACCTGTCTATGGATTGTATTGTGGAGCTACCCAACTCCCAGGGCAACACAGTTATCCTTATGGTGGTTGACCGGTTCTCGAAAATGTCTCGTATTCTACTTAAGAAGTTGCCTACTTCTAAGGAACTGGCTTCCATTTTTGCTCAGGAGATCTTTCACTTACATGGGCTAACCAAGGTGATGGTCTCAGACAGGGATAGTCAGTTTGTGTCCTGGTTCTGGTGAGCCTTTTGTGCACAGTTGGGAATTCAGCTTGCTTTCTCTTCTACGTATCACCCACAGTCTAATAGGGCCACAAAATGAGCCAATCAGTTGATAATATACATAAAAATCATTTAAAAAAGTGGCGTGAGTTCCCTCCCCCCAGTCCATTACCAGGCCCTTTGGGTCTGGTATGGATATTAAGTTTAATTAAAACTTACCAAAAAAAAGATGTATGGCCCCCCAAAATCCATACCAGACCCTTATCTGAGCACGCAACCTGGCAGGCCACAGTAAAAGAGGGGGGACAAGAAAGTGCCCCTCCTCTCCTGAACCGTACCAGGCCACATGCCCTCAACATGGGGAGGGTGCTTTGGATTAGTTTATGGGGATAAGGGCCTCTTCCCCACAACCCTGGGCGGTGGTTGTGTGGGTCTGTGGGTGGGGGGCTTATACGAATCTGTAAGCCCCCCTTTAAGAAGGGGGTCACCAGATCCCGGCCCCCCCATGTGAATGGGTATCGGGTACATTGTAACCCTACACATTCACCAAAAAAGTGTCAAAAAAGTAAAATTGACAGGAGACAGTTTCATGTCCCGCAATGTAAATCCATCGTCAATAACGGCGTTTGACGGTTACGAGAAAAAATAACTTCTGGATCCCCCTCCACATATGAATGAGTATGGGGTACATAGTACCTCTACTCATTCACCAAAAAATCAAATCCTTTATTAAAAAAAAAAAAATAATATATATATGTATGTTCCCCCGGTGTAGATCCACCATCAATTCAGGCTACAGCTCCTGCTTGCTGTTCCACTACTTTGATCCCTGACTCCTGGCTTGGCTGACGATCCGTTCCGGTTACTGAACTTTGGCTATGTTTTGACTACATTTGTTCTTTTTACTTTTATTATTAAACAAGTGTGATTTAATTGTACTTCTGTCTCGGTCTGATTTCATGGTTTCTGACATCCGGTTACTGAACTTTAGCTATGTTTTGACTACGTTTGTTCTTTTTAATTTTATTATTAAACAAGTGCGATTTACTGTACTTCTGTCTCGGCCTGATTTCATGGTTTCTGACAGAACCCTGTGCCAAAATAAAAAAAAATGGCGTGGGGCCCCCCCCCCAAAATCCATACCAGACCCTTACCCGAGCATGCAACCTGGTAGGCCGCAGGGAAGGGGGGGACAAGAGAGCGGGCCCCCTCCTGAACCGTACCAGGCCACATGCCCTCAACATGGGGAGGGTGCTTTGGGGTCCCCCCAAAGCACCTTGTCCCCATGTTGATGGGGACAAGGGCCTCATCTCCACAGTCCTTGTCCAGTGGTTATGGGGGTCTGCGGGTGGGGGGCTTATCGGAATCTGGAAGTCCCCTTTAACAAGGGGGTCCCCAGATACCACCCCCCATGTGAATGGGTATCGGGTACATTGTACCCCTATCCATTCACCAAAAAAGTGTCAAAAAAGTAAAAACGACAGGAGACAGTTTTTGACAATTCCTTTTTTAAAAAAAAAAGAAAAAAAAAAGTGTCCCGAAATGTCCTTCAATCGTGGGACTGACTGACCCAAAAAATAGAAAAAAAAAGAAGCTCCACCTCGATGGGAAGCGTCCCGCCAACTGCTGTCTTTTTGCTATATAGGCAAGGACAGGAGACAAACTGACCACCCCTGTCTGAGACAATCACCTTGGGTAGCCCATGTAAGTGAAAGATCTCCCAATCAAAAATGGAAGCCAGTTCCTTAGAAATGGGTAACTTCTTAAGTGATAACAAACAACTTGCCACCGTCCTCATCTTTAACTGGCTATAGCAGTAAGCTCAGGAGATCTTTCACTTACATGGGCTACCCAAGGTGATGGTCTCAGACAGGGATAGTCAGTTTGTGTCCTGGTTCTGGCGAGCCTTTTGTGCACAGTTGGGAATTCAGCTTGCTTTCTCTTCTACGTATCACCCACAGTCTAATAGGGCCACAGAATGAGCCAATCAGTTGATAATATACATAAAAATCATTTAAAAAAGTGGCGTGAGTTCCCTCCCCCCAGTCCATTACCAGGCCCTTTGGGTCTGGTATGGATATTAAGTTTAATTAAAACTTACCAAAAAAAAGATGTATGGCCCCCCAAAATCCATACCAGACCCTTATCTGAGCACGCAACCTGGCAGGCCACAGTAAAAGAGGGGGGACAAGAAAGTGCCCCTCCTCTCCTGAACCGTACCAGGCCACATGCCCTCAACATGGGGAGGGTGCTTTGGATTAGATTATGGGGATAACTTCTTAAGTGATAACAAACAACTTGCCACCGTCCTCATCTATAACTGGCTATAGCAGTAAGCGGCATTGGAAGGCTAAAACAGATAACAACAAAGCCTGGGGAATGCCCAGGAAAAACCCAAGCCTACTTACCAAACAGCTTGCAGACAACCTGTCACGTACCTGGTGGAGATCGAGCTGGAGAGAGGGCTTCTCTTGCACCTCCTGTCCGACACCCCTGATAGTGGTGACAGGGAGTGAAGGACACAGAGTGGCACGAGGGCCGATGGAGTGGACGGTGCTGGCCGGACCTTGACAGGAACCAGATGGCTGTAGAGTGATGGACAGGCTCTGAGGATCGGAGCTCCGTATCGCTGGGTCAGCAGATGGAGGCGTAGCCGGTACGAAAGCCAGGAGGTCATCAACAGCTGGACAGAGCAGGTACCGAGACGGAAGGCAGAGGCAGAGACGGGACACAGGCCGGGTTCAGTACACAGACGGGCAGCAAGGCACAAAAGCATCAGGCAGTAGCAGAGTCAAACACAAGTCGAGATCAGGTAGGCAGGCGGAGGTCAAGGAGAAGGTTCAGGTGAAGCCGGGTCAAGATACTGGAACTGGAACAGATTAGGTTAACAAGCACTAGCTGAAAGACCACTCAGCAAAGTTCATGTGTCAGTGCTCAGTTTAAATAAGCTACTTGGCACACATAAGTGCACGTGTGGTGCGCACACGCACATTAGCGCACACATTAGCATGCACATTAGCGTGTGCCTGTGCGCGTCCGTGGCAATACAAGTCCTTCTTTACACTGGTGCGCTTGTTAGCCGGACTTCTCTTATATAACCAAATTAACCTGTCTAACAGTATGCTTTAAAAACAGGGGTTTAGTCCGCACGCATTTGCCAGACATTGTTGAGTATAAAACATATTACTCCAAGCACATTCACTTATAACTTCTTAAGTGGAATACAATGACACATCTTTGAGAACTGGTCAACCACCATAAGGATAACTGTGTTGCCCTGGGAGTTAAGTAACTCCACAATGAAATCCATAGACAGGTGGGTCCAGGGCCTCTCTCCATTGGGTATGGGTTGTAGGAGGCCCACTGGAAGGTGTCGTGGAGTCTTACTCTGAGCACACACGGAACAGGCAGCTACAAAGGTAGTTACATCAGCATGTAGACTAGGTCTTATGGTCAGTAAAAATGAGAACCAGCACAGTGGTACCTCTGAGGAGATGTCTCCATTCTTTGTCCCCGTACACATGGTCGGAAATTCCAACCACAAAATCCATCAGATTTTTTCCGACTGGTGTTGCATACACACGGTTGGACAAAGTTGTCGGAAAATCCGATCATTCCGAACGTGGTGACATTCGTTGCGTACGACGGAACTACGTAGAGGCTAGTAGCCAATAGCTTTGGTCTCATAGTTTGATCTGAGCATGCGTGGCACTTTGTCTGTCGAAAAAGTCCGATCGGATTTTGTTTGGGAAAATTTGAGAGCAGGATCTCAAATTTTTTCCGTCGGACATTGCGACAGAAAAAGTTAGATGGAGCCCACACACGGGCGGATTTTCCGACAACATGGTCCGATCGGACATTTTCCGTCGGAATTTCCGACCGTGTGTACGGGGCATTACAGGGCTAAAATGATCGCCAACAGCTCTCTGTCACCAATCTTGTAATTGCACTCCGCAGGTGACAATTTCTTGGAAAAGTAGCCACAAGGATGCATAGCGCTCTCAGAGGTAGGGCGTTGAGACAGAATGGGGACAACACCAGTCTCAGAAGCATCAACCTCAAGGATAAAAGGTAACGTAGGATCAGGATGTGCCAACATAGGAGCAGAAACAAAGGCAGCCTTGAGACTCTCAAAAGCCTTAATGGACTCTGGAGTCCAACTCTGTGGGTTATCGTCCTTTCTGGTCACATCAGTCAGGGGCTTGACCAGATATGATAAGTTACAAATAAACTTCCAATAATAGTTGGCAAAGCCCAGGAAACGCCGCAGAGGACGTAAACCCATGGGTCGGGGCCACTGTAGAACTGCCGAAAGTTTCTCTGGGTCCATCAAAAAAACACAATCTCTTCTCCAGCTAACTATTATGTTGTGCTGTGGGTCTGCTACACACACACAATGTTATTGTTGTTAATGTATGTAATGCATGAATGATAAAAATATTCATCCTTTTCAACTCCATGAATTAGTTGCTTGGAGTCCCTAAAATGGCTTAATTTTGGCACATTTTACAGCACAGTGGGGGTTATTTACTAAAGGCAAATCCACTTTGCACTACAAGTGCACTGCAAGTGCACTTGGAAGTGCACTGAGAGTGCACTTGTAGTGCAAAGTGGATTTGCCTTTAATAAATAACCCCCATTGTAACTACACCAACTTAAAAAATAAACTGGTATTGAGCATTGAAATAAGAAGCCATACATTGTTGAGTATAAAACATTTTACTCCAAGCACATTCACTTATAAACGGTTTTGGAACAGAAAAGGACAATCCACTTTCCCTTGCAAGTGTGTCAACATGTCTTAGATCCCATCATGGGGGATCAATTGACGTGTTTCGGGGTGCAACCCCTTCCTCTCATCTACTTTAGCTTGGAGGAAGGGGTTGCACCAACAAAACGTGTACATTGATATCCCATGATGGGAGATAGCACATGTTGACACACTGTGTGTCTCTTCAAAATGTGGCTTTGCAATTCATTTAAAACTGTAAAAACACGTACAACATAACGACAACTTTAAAATGTTTTTTTGGTTTAGCTTTTGCCTAAAATATCAATGATGTTGCTCAGTCTTTTTTGAACATCATGGATGTTTTGTTTCATATTTTCCAAATCACGATTGCACACCATGATGCCACTGACTGCTGAAGTAAGTGTCTTCTTCCACAACATCTACATCACCTAAAAATAAAAAACACACACCATGTATTATAAATATGCAGGCATCCATCTATTACCTGAAGCTGTGGTCTCAGACACTGACCTGTTGTCGACACCATTTCTACAACTTCACCCAGCACTTCCTGAACATCTGCATCCACATCTTCATGGTGTGTGGTGAGTTCCCTTTCTTCATTTGGTGTGGGGATACTGGTGTCCTCAGATGTCCCTATTCTTTTCTCCCCTATGTGAATGCAAAAAAGGTATACTTAGCAGACAGATATGTTAGGCTAGAAATAGTAATATGAAACATTGCTTGGAAGTGTCTTCCAATTGTCTGTTTTGGCAGAGTTACAAGCTGAAGAGATAATTTTTTCCCTTTCAAAAGCTGGAATACTTACCTGTTTTGTGCAAGTTTCACACATGGAGAGACCCCTAGTTTGCACTGGAGCACTTGCGTGGGACACCATAACAAGGGTGCTATGGTGTCCCACACTAGTGCTCCTGCGTCCAGATGTGTAAACAGCTGCTTAGTGTCCTCTCCTGACTCTGAATAAAGTAATTTCATTATAGTTTCAAACACATCTAGACAACAATGTAATAAACTTATTTGAATCAAAATAGGTCTGAACAAATGTAGTTAACCTGCATCTGCCAAAAAGCACGTATTAGTGGTTGAACGAACAATGTTTAATACGAACGATTCCTGTGTGCACGAACCTCAAACTTGCCATTTTAAACTGTACAGCAGTAAAGAAAAGCACATGGACCAGCACAAAAGTACTAATAACAATAGGAACACACGACAAATACTTACATTTTTGCAGAACTTTCCTGATCTTTCCATACTGATCTTGCTCCCTCAATTTCAGGTCTGACCAGCATTTCCTCAATTGATCCTTGGATCGTCGTACCCCAAAATTCCTGTGCAGACTTCTGACAACTTTAGCCATGATCTCTCTCACATTAGGGTTTCTGTACGGCCCATGATTCCCATCATAGTCTGTCCTCTTTAATAGGGATGAGCCGAACACCCCTGGGTTCGGTTCGCACCAGAACCTTCGAACGGACCGAAAGTTTGCGCGAATTTTCGAACCCTATACGTTATAATGGACGCGAACGTTCGAAATCAAAAGTGCTAATTACAACGGCCAATATGCATGTTAATGTCATAAAACAGGTTTGGGGACCCGGGTCCTGCCCCAGGGGACATATATCAATGCAAAAAGAACTTTTAAAAACTAACGTTTTTTCGGGAGCAGTCATTTTAATGATGCATAAAGTGAAAAAAAAAAAGTGAAATTTTCCTTTAAATATGGTACCTGGGGGGTGTCTAAAGTATGCCTGTGAAGTGGCATGTGTTTCCCGTGTTTAGAACTGTCCTTGCACAAAATGACATTTGTAAAGGAAAAAAAGAAGCCATTTAAAACCACTTGCGGCTTTAGGTTTGTTCTTAAGTAGAATCTGAACAGGTACATTATGAAGTGTAGCTCCATCCCCAAAAAATCTATTTTTAAGCTTTTTGGAGAACATAGGGAGGGGTTATCACCCCTGTAACATTTGCTGTCTTTGCACATCTGTTCAGAACATGTCACCTCACTTTCCGTCCCAATGACAAATGTTTTTGGAAAAGTGGGGTTTTAATTGAAACAAGGATTGGTGATAAAGTATCAGTAGAGAGGAGATACCTTTTTTCCCAAATTAAATCTAACAGGATAGAATTTCCCTTCCTAGGGGTAGATTTCCTCTCACTTCCTGTTTTCTCTTTCCATTTGCAAGTAGGAGTCGTTTGTAAGTTGGATGTTTGAAAGTAGGGGCCTGGCGTATATACTCTGCAGAAATTTGCCCTATTAGATGTTGGTGTAGCCACAAGACTGGTGGGCACAGGAATGGGCCCTGCTGTGAGTTAATAGATCAAGATTTGTAATTGCATGCACCTGTTGAACAGGGCAGAAAAATTGGGGGTGGTGGTGGTGGTGGACGGTGTTGCCACAAGACTGTAAGCTCTCACAGTTACTCTTGGTGGGCGCAGGAATGGGCCCTGCTGTGAGTTATTAGATCAAGATTTGTAATTGCAAGCACCTGATGAACAGGGCAGAAAAATTGGGCCTTTGGCGGTGGTGGTGGACGGTGTTGCCACAAGACTGTAGGCCCTCATAGTTACTCTTGGTGGGCGCAGGAATGGGCCCTGCTGTGAACTATTAGATCAAGATTTGTAATTACCCGCCCCTGTTAAACAGGGGCTGAAAAATTGTGCCTTAGGCACTGGTGCTGGTGCCACAACACTGCAACCCCTCACAGATACTGTACTTGGAGCACAGCAGTCACACGTGTTGCGAAGCATTTTTTAAAAAAATTGTAAGTACACGCCCCTGTTAAACAGGGGCTGAAAAATTGTGCCTTAGGCACTGGTGCCACAACACTGCAACCCCTCACAGATACTGTACTTGGAGCACAGCAGTCACACGTGTTGCGAAGCATTTTTTTTAAAAAATTGTAAGTACACGCCCCTGTTAAACAGGGGCTGAAAAATTGTGCCTTAGGCACTGGTGCTGGTGCCACAACACTGCAACCCCTCACAGATACTGTACTTGGAGCACAGCAGTCACACGTGTTGCGAAGCATTTTTTTTAAAAAAATTGTAAGTACACGCCCCTGTTAAACAGGGGCTGAAAAATTGTGCCTTAGGCACTGGTGCTGGTGCCACAACACTGCAACCCCTCACAGATACTGTACTTGGAGCACAGCAGTCACACGTGTTGCGAAGCATTTTTTTATAAAAATTGTATGTACACGCCCCTGTTAAACAGGGGCTGAAAAATTGTGCCTTAGGCACTGGTGTGGTGGCATGGATCATTGAGGAGGAGAAAGAGGATAGTCAGTGAACATAAGAGGACAGTCACTCAGCATCAGCATAGGCAGTCTTGAAGGGATGTGACATTATAAATTATTCCGTTATATCCGCTTCAGGTGCCTGGTAGCTGGTGGTGATCCAAGACTGATTCATTTTGATGAAGGTCAGTCGATCAACCGAGGCGGTGGACAGGCGCACCCTATGATCGGTGACAAATCCTCCAGCAGCACTGAATGTGCGTTCGGAAAGAACGCTGGAGGCAGGACAGGCCAGTAGCTCAATTGCATACTGTGCAAGCTCTGGCCAGTGATCCATCCTCAGGACCCAGTAAGCCAGAGGATTTTCGGTGGGAAAGGTGTCCAAGTCTGACCTTGCCCCAAGGTATTCCTGCACCATGTATATCAGACGCTGGCGATGGTTGCTGGAACCGATCATACCTTGGGGCTGCGGACTAAAAAATTGTCTGAACGCATCGGTCAGACGTCCACCTTCCCCACCGCTCCTTCTGCTACTGACCGAAGCCTCAGCAACTCGTCGCCCAGGACCAGGAGTTTGTAACCTCCCAGTTTCTGGGAACGCGTTGCACAGACCTTTCTGCAAGGCCTCCCTGAGATGTCTCATCCTCTGCTCCCTCTGCGACGGCAAGATAAGGTCCGCAACCTTACCCTTGTACCGTGGATCAAGGAGAGTGGCCAGCCAGTAATGGTCCCTCTCCTTGATCCGAAGAACACGAGGATCCTTCCGCAGGCTTTGCAGGATCAGGGAGGCCATGCAGCGTAGGTTAGCTGAGGCATTCGGTCCGGAGTCTTCTGGGTCACTGAGGATGACATGATCGCCAGCCACCTCCTCCCAGCCACGTACAAGTCCACTGGTTTGTTGGGACTGTACATCATCCCTAAAAGACTGCTGCTGCTGCTGATGCTGAGTGCCAGGCTCCACCTCCATGCTCACACAATCCTCCTCCTCCTCCTCCTCCTCATCCTCTTCCTGTGTGATGGGTGGGACAGAAGGAACACTGTCCGGATAAAGGGGGCCTTGAGAGGCAAGGAAGTCCTCCTCTTCCTGCCTCTGTTCTGCCTCAAGTGCCCTGTCCATTATCCCACGCAGCGTATGCTCCAACAGGTGGACAAGAGGTACAGTGTCACTGATGCATGCACTGTCACTGCTCACCATCCTCGTGGCCTCCTCAAATGGTGAGAGGACAGTGCATGCATCCCTGATCATGCTCCACTGACGTGGGGAAAAAAAACCAAGCTCCCCTGACCCTGTCCTGGTGCCGTAGTCGCAAAGGTACTCATTGATGGCCCTCTGCTGCGTGTGCAGTCGCTGCAGCATGGCCAACGTTGAGTTCCACCTGGTGGGCATGTCACATATTAGGCGGTTCTTGGGCAGGTTCAGCTCCTTTTGCAGCTCAGTCAGCCGAGCACTGGCATTATAAGATCGGCGGAAATGCACACAGACTTTCCTGGCCTGCCTCAGGACATCCTGTAAGCCTGGGAACCTGCCCAAGAACCGCTGCACCACCAGGTTGAGGACGTGAGCCATGCAGGGCACATGGGTGAGCTGCCCCTGTCGCAGGGCGGAGAGGAGGTTGGTGCCATTGTCAGAAATGACCATTCCTGGCTTAAGCTGACGTGGCGTCAACCACCTCTCGGCCTGCCCCTGCAGAGCTGCCAGAACCTCTGGCCCAGTGTGGCTCCTGTCCCCCAAACACACCAGCGCAAGCACGGCATGGCATCTTTTTGCCTGCGTACTTGCGTAGCCCCTTGTACGCCTACGCAGAACCGCTGGTTCCAAGGACAGAGCACTGGAGGAAGAAGAAGAGGAGGGGGTGGAGGAGAGAGGTGTGTCACAACCAGTAGCAGTAGTAGCGTTTTGGAGGCGTGGTGGCGGAACAACCTCCAACACTACTGCACCTTGTCCTGCATCCCTCCCAGCTGCCAATAGAGTGACCCAATGGGCCGTGAAAGAAAGGTACAGTCCCTGTCCATGCCTGCTGGACCATGAGTCAGCGGTAAAATGCACCTTACCGCTGACCGCCCTGTCCAGCGAGGCATGGACATTGCCTTCCACATGCTGGTAGAGAGACGGAATCGCCTTCCGTGAGAAAAAGTGGCGTTTGGGAACCTGCCACTGAGGAACCGCACATTGAACAAACTCACGGAAGGGGGCCGAGTCTACCAACTGAAAAGGCAGCAGTTGAAGTGCTAGCAATTTAGCCAAGCTAGCATTCAACCGCTGGGCATGTGGATGGCTGGGAGTGTACTTCTTTCTACGGTCCAGCAGCTGGGGCAGGGAAATTTGCCTGCTGCAATCGGACGTCGGTGTACTGCAAGTACTTGGTTGTGACACACCTAATTCTACACCTTCAGTCCTCTCAGAGCAGCTTTCAGAGAGGACTGAAGGTGTAGTGGGGATGGAGATCCCAGCTGATGAGGAGCAAGGAGAGGTCCGCTTAGTTCTTTTGTGTGGGTCTTTTATGTGTGCCTGCCAACGAGCTGCATGGCAGGTCGACATATGTCTGGTCATGCTTGTGGTGCCCAAGCGGCTGATGTTTTGGCCACGCGAGATACGCTTGAGACAAATATTGCAAATAGCAGTGGTGCGATCTGATGCACTCGTCTCAAAAAAGGCCCACACCAAAGAACTTTTCTGATAACGTGCAGAGGCAGCGCCCTGCACAGGCGGAGCTCTGCGGTAATGTACAGTTGCTGTGCTGGCCTCTACCTAGCCTCCAGGGGGCATCCTGCCTCGTTGGACATGTGACGCCGCATCCTCCTCCTCCTCGTCCTCCTCCTCATCCTCTCTCCCTTCAGGCACCCACGTGGAGTCAGTGACCTCATCATCCCCTCCCTCTTCACCACTAGAGCAAACCTGGCAGTAAGCTGCAGCTGGTGGAACAGTACTGCCAGATTCCTCAAGCTGGGTATCATCATCCGAGCCTTCGAATCGTTGGGCATCCTCCTGGAGCATGTACCCAACACTGTGCTCAAAGAGTTCGGGGGACTCCTCAGGAGGACATGGTGGGTCTAGGGAAGGGGTGGCTGATGATGCCATTGAGTACGCATTGGCAGCTGCTCTGCCAGTACCCTGAGCCTGGGTGAGAGAGGATGAGGAGGATGAAGAGGGCTTGGTCATCCATTCTACCAAGCCTTCAGCATGATGCGGCTCCACATGTCCAGCTGCCGAAAACAAAGACGCGCGTGTCCCATGGCCACGTGCTGATGACGATGCAAAACCACGTCCACGGCCACGTCCACTAGAAACAGAGCCTGCCTGCCCTGTGTTCTTGGCTCTGCACGCTCTGCCTCCCCTTGGCGGTCTTCCAGCCATTGTAGTCGGTAGTCCTGTGGGTGCTGCTGAGAAGAGTATATAGGAGCTCTGTGTGATGTCACTAACACACTAGAAGTCCTATGGGTGCTTCTGCAAAGAAAATATAGGAGCTCTGTGTGATGCCACTAACACACTAGAAGTCCTGTGGGTGCTGCTGAGAAGAAAATATAGGAGCTCTGTGTGATGCCACTAACACACTAGAAGTCCTATGGGTGCTTCTGCAAAGAAAATATAGGAGCTCTGTGTGATGCCACTAACACACTAGAAGTCCTGTGGGTGCTGCTGAGAAGAAAATATAGGAGCTCTGTGTGATGCCACTAACACACTAGAAGTCCTATGGGTGCTTCTGCAAAGAAAATAGAGGATCTCTGTGTGATGGGACTAACACACTTCAAGTCCTATAGGTGCTTCTGGGAACAAAATATAGGATCTCTGTGTGATAGGACTAACACACTTCAAGTCCTATAGGTGCTTCTGGGAACAAAATATAGGATCTCTGTGTGATGGGACTAACACACTTCAAGTCCTATAGGTGCTTCTGGGAACAAAATATAGGTCTGTGTGATGGGACTAACACACTTCAAGTCCTATAGGTGCTTCTGGGAACAAAATATAGGATCTCTGTGTGATGGGACTAACACACTTCAAGTCCTATAGGTGCTTCTGGGAACAAAATATAGCTCTGTGTGATGGGAATAACACACTTCAAGTCCTATAGGTGCTTCTGGGAACAAAATATAGGATCTCTGTGTGATGGGACTAACACACTTCAAGTCCTATGGGTGCTTCTGGGAAGAAAATATAGGTCTGTGTGATGGGACTAACACACTTCAAGTCCTATAGGTGCTTCTGGGAACAAAATATAGGATCTCTGTGTGATGGGACTAACACACTTCAAGTCCTATAGGTGCTTCTGGGAACAAATTATAGCTCTGTGTGATGGGACTAACACACTTCAAGTCCTATAGGTGCTTCTGGGAACAAAATATAGGATCTCTGTGTGATGGGACTAACACACTTCAAGTCCTATAGGTGCTTCTGGGAACAAAATATAGGATCTCTGTGTGATGGGACTAACACACTTCAAGTCCTATAGGTGCTTCTGGGAACAAAATATAGCTCTGTGTGATGGGACTAACACACTTCAAGTCCTATAGGTGCTTCCGGGAACAAAATATAGGATCTCTGTGTGATGGGACTAACACACTTCAAGTCCTATAGGTGCTTCTGGGAACAAAATATAGCTCTGTGTGATGGGACTAACACACTTCAAGTCCTATAGGTGCTTCTGGGAACAAAATATAGGATCTCTGTGTGATGGGACTAACACACTTCAAGTCCTATAGGTGCTTCTGGGAACAAAATATAAGTCTGTGTGATGGGACTAACACACTTCAAGTCCTATAGGTGCTTCTGGGAACAAAATATAGGATCTCTGTGTGATGGGACTAACACACTACAAGTCCTATGGGTGCTTCTGGGAAGAAAATATAGGTCTGTGTGATGGGACTAACACACACTTCAAGTCCTATAGGTGCTTCTGGGAACAAAATATAGGATCTCTGTGTGATGGGACTAACACACTACAAGTCCTATGGGTGCTTCTGGGAAGAAAATATAGGTCTGTGTGATGGGACTAACACACTTCAAGTCCTATAGGTGCTTCTGGGAACAAAATATAGGATCTCTGTGTGATGGGACTAACACACTACAAGTCCTATGGGTGCTTCTGGGAAGAAAATATAGCTCTGTGTGATGGGACTAACACACTTCAAGTATTATAGGTGCTTCTGGGAACAAAATATATGATCTCTGTGTGATGGGACTAACACACTACAAGTCCTATAGGTGCTTCTGGGAAGAAAATATAGCTCTGTGTGATGGGACTAACACACTTCAAGTCCTATAGGTGCTTCTGGGAACAAAATATAGGATCTCTGTGTGATGGGACTAACACACTTCAAGTCCTATAGGTGCTTCTGGGAACAAAATATAGGATCTCTGTGTGATGGGACTAACACACTACAAGTCCTATGGGTGCTTCTGGGAAGAAAATATAGGTCTGTGTGATGGGACTAACACACTTCAAGTCCTATAGGTGCTTCTGGGAAGAAAATATAGGATCTCTGTGTGATGGGACTAACACACTTCAAGTCCTATAGGTGCTTCTGGGAAGAAAATATATCTCTGTGTGATGGGACTAACACACTTCAAGTCCTATAGGTGCTTCTGGGAACAAAATATATGATCTCTGTGTGATGGGACTAACACACTACAAGTCCTATAGGTGCTTCTGGGAAGAAAATATAGCTCTGTGTGATGGGACTAACACACTTCAAGTCCTATAGGTGCTTCTGGGAACAAAATATATGATCTCTGTGTGATGGGACTAACACACTACAAGTCCTATAGGTGCTTCTGGGAACAAAATATAGGATCTCTGTGTGATGGGACTAACACACTTCAAGTCCTATAGGTGCTTCTGGGAACAAAAATATAGCTCTGTGTGATGGGACTAACACACCTTAAGTCCTATAGGTGCTTCTGGGAACAAAATATATGATCTCTGTGTGATGGGACTAACACACTACAAGTCCTATAGGTGCTTCTGGGAACAAAATATATGATCTCTGTGTGATGGGACTAACACACTTCAAGTCCTATAGGTGCTTCTGGGAACAAAATATATGATCTCTGTGTGATGGGACTAACACACTACAAGTCCTATAGGTGCTTCTGGGAAGAAAATATAGCTCTGTGTGATGGGACTAACACACTTCAAGTCCTATAGGTGCTTCTGGGAACAAAATATATGATCTCTGTGTGATGGGACTAACACACTTCAAGTCCTATAGGTGCTTCTGGGAAGAAAATATAGCTCTGTGTGATGGGACTAACACACTTCAAGTCCTATAGGTGCTTCTGGGAACAAAATATATGATCTCTGTGTGATGGGACTAACACACTTCAAGTCCTATAGGTGCTTCTGGGAAGAAAATATAGCTCTGTGTGATGGGACTAACACACTTCAAGTCCTATAGGTGCTTCTGGGAACAAAATATATGATCTCTGTGTGATGGGACTAACACACTACAAGTCCTATAGGTGCTTCTGGGAAGAAAATATAGCTCTGTGTGATGGGACTAACACACTTCAAGTCCTATAGGTGCTTCTGGGAACAAAATATAGGAGCTCTGTTTGCTGCCAGTGCCTGCCTGCCACGAACACACTACAAGTCCTATAGGTGCTTCTGGGAACAAAATATAGGAGCTCTGTTTTGCTGCCACTGCCTGCCTGCCACGAACACACTACAAGTCCTATAGGTGCTTCTGGGAACAAAATATAGGAGCTCTGTTTGCTGCCACTGCCTGCCTGCCACGAACACACTACAAGTCCTATAGGTGCTTCTGGAACAAAATATAGGAGCTCTGTTTGCTGCCACTGCCTGCCTGCCACGAACACACTACAAGTCCTATAGGTGCTTCTGGGAACAAAATATAGGAGCTCTGTTTGCTGCCACTGCCTGCCAGTGCCTGCCTGCCACGAACACACTACAAGCCCCTCTTTGTAAATGAATCTTTCTAAATGAATCTTTCTAACTAAATTTCTATAACTAAATCTTTCTAACTGAATCTAGCAGAGTGACACAGAATGATCCTGCTCTCTCTAACGCCGGAACGCATGTGACCGGCGCCGACGGCGTGGCGGCCTTTTATAAGAGGGGGCGTGTACTAAAGCCCCTGAGCTGTAATTGGCTACAGGCGTCCTGCCTGTAGCCAATTATGGCTCTTCGAGTTTCCGGCGCTGTGATTGGCCAAGCATGCGGGGTCACAGTGCATGCTTGGCCAATCATCAGCCAGCAATGCACTGCGCCGGCCGCGAACGTGATGCGAGCGGCCAAAATAGTTCTGGGCTCGCCGAGCGAGCGAACACCCGGTGCTCGATGCGAACATGGGTTCGCATCGAGCACCAGGCCCATCCCTCCTCTTTAAGATGTCCACCATCTCCACCATCTCTTCAGAGCACATATTTGAAGCTTTATATCTCCTCCTGGAACTGAAACTGTCTTATTCTGGGCTTTTGTCGTTGCTGATAACAGCACACACCTGCTGTGTCTCTGCCATGTGCTCTCCCACTGCCCAGAAAGAGAAGAGGCGGGGAATACACTATAAAGAAGGACAGGGGTGGAGTTTCACGCATGCGCAGTGTATATAAAGCATAACACACTACGATATAATGGACGTACGTACGATCTGTGAGTGGAGGACGGAGGATCGTTATCGTGGATCGTTCAAACAAAGGTATAATTGTAACTTGGTGCATCAGTGGTTAGTGGCCTATACTGCTTATAGATTGAGGCCTATATTGGGACAAGATTAGGAGAGTTTAGCCTGACATTAGGGTTTGTCTTGTGTTGTGTCTTGCAGATAAAGTGGTTGATAAATTTACAGCCCCAGCTTTCCTGCCAGACTTTATTGAAAAATACAGGGAGCTGCCATGTCTCTGGCAAGTACAATGTAGGGACAATTCAAACAAGCTAAAGAGGAAGGCAGCGATGGAGAAACTGTTGGAACTAGTGAAGCCTGTGTATCCCATTGCAGACATCACCTATTTGAGGGCCAAAATTGGTAGCCTTAGGAGCACATATAATAGGGAGCGCAAGAAAGTCCCTAATTCCCAGAGATCCGGAGCATCAGCAGATGACGTATATGTCCCCAGGCTGTGGTAGTACAACAGCCTGCGTTTTTTGTCCGACCAGACGGAACCCAGGCCATCGCTCTCAACACTTCCTTCAACATCAGCTGAGGCTCCTGAGGTCCAACCTGGGCCTTCCACCCAGGAAGAAGATGTGGAGGAGCCCAGCTTGACCCAGGTATAGCATTGCTGAACATATTTCTTGTCAAAAATTAAATGATGTTAACTAGATGTTATTGATCAAAAAATTTCTGATTTAACAAAGTTGTTTACATATCAATAGACAGTAGCAGCCAAAAATGATTGGGACAAGAATGAAAAATGCTGGGGTCAGAATGATAGTCTTTTCTATTTGTTAACATTCAATTTGCAACAGTCATGAGCTCAAAATTGTGTGTGATTGATGACCAAAAACCTAAAACTATGTACCATTTTTATACACAGGAAAGTCTCAGCCAGGAGGAGGCTGTGGCAAGCAGCCTGACTGAATCGTAGGTTCCCCCCCTTCGCCCTC
Source organism: Lithobates sylvaticus (assembly GCA_028564925.1). NCBI lineage: Eukaryota > Metazoa > Chordata > Amphibia > Anura > Ranidae > Lithobates > Lithobates sylvaticus. Next base: position 214,587,294 of record CM053028.1, read on the forward strand.
CAACCAAAAGGACCAGGAAAGCAAGGAACCTGGAGAAGGCCATGGCTGTTTTCTTTCAACATGCTACTGTGGCAATTAGCACGGTCCCTGATGGCCAGGAGGCGTTTGGAGGCATCACAGCCAATAAATTAAAACAGATGGAGGAGGCCCAGCGCACTATATGCGAGGAGATAATTCTGCAGGCCCTAAACAAGGGGACAAGGGGCGAACTCACCCGTCAAACGCACCTGTGCGAGTTGGACCATGCAGCTCCACCACCTCCACCAACAACACAGCTACCCCACCCACCACAGCAGCATGGAAGGAAGTCTGGAAGGAAGTGTTGAGAGTGATGGCCTGGGTTTGGTGTGGTCTGGGAAAAAACGCAGGCTGTTGGAAGACCACAGCCTCGGGATATATATGTCATCTGCTGCTGCTCCCAATCTCTCGGAGTCCTGGACCGCATTGTGCTCCTTATTAAATGGATCCTCAGGTTACCAATTTGGACAGTCAAATAATGGATGTCTGCCCTGGGGTACAAAGGCTTCACCAATACCAACCGTTTCTCCATCGTTGCCTTCCTCTTTATTTTGATATGACCTTATGCTCCCTATTAAATTAAACATTTTGGTTTTGACAAATACTTGGCTATGTGTTTTTCTTCAAAAAGGACAGTTTGTTTGTGAGTAGGCAGGTACATTTCAAAAATACAATGTCAAATTAACAAGGGACACCAACATAGTTGTATCTTTGAGGTAAAAAAATACAAGATAATAATGGTGTTGTGGTAACTTGACACACAAAACTAAAAAAAAAAAATATTATTATTCTGGAGATCACTAGAAAAAAAACACAAAAAAAATATTATTCTGGAGATCACTAGAAAAAAAACACAAAAAAAAACATTATTCTGGAGATCACTAGAAAAAAAACACAAAAAAAATATTATTCTGGAGATCACTAGAAAAAAAAACACAAAAAAAAAAAAAAAATTCTGGAGATCACTAGAAAAAAAAAAGAAATAAGTTCGTCAGAACTCTGTGAATATCAGCAGCAAAGCAGCTTCATTATTATACCATTATAAAGAAGAAGAGAATGCTCTGCATTGAGAGATTTCATAATTTGCTGCGTCACGAATGTGATATCTCCATTACGAACGCTAGTTTTACAGGACCGAGCGCTTCCGGCTCATCCTTGATTCCGAGCATGGTTGTTTGTACTTTGGACTTTTGTCCGATGCACTTGTGTACACACGATCGGAAAGTCCAACAACAAACATTTGTTGCTGGAAAATTTGAGAACATGCTAGCCAACATTTTTTGGCAGAAAGTTCAACAACAAATGTCCGATGGAACCTACACATGGTCGGACTTACCGCCAACAAGCTCACATCCAACATTTCCCGTCGGAAAATCCGATCGTGTGTACTTGGCATTCCTATTTTTCTCCTCGTTTGATATTCTGGGTTTAACTCAGGGCAAATGTGAGGCATTATTCTACAGTATGTTCACTGTAAATCTTATTTCAAATGTATACACTACATTTACTATGTTATCTGCAGCCTGTTTTGTGCTTAAATTGTTTGCATACCCTATATTTGCCATCAATATTGGTTGTTTTGTTACCTTTGAAAACTCAATAAAAACCTATTGAAATTAATATGTAGGCCGAATCAGTGTTCTCAACTAAACAGTGTTATGGTTGCAATGTGTTGCTTTAAAAATGTAGAGGGTAAATATTCAACTGAAAAAAATGTATTCACCCTGAAGTCCTTTCCCATTTAGAGAGCTTATTTGCACACATTTTTCAGAGAGCCTACTTTAAAATTCCCTACTCGTATGCAGTATTTTATTCAGGGCACTCCTATGATGTCAATCACAGCCAGTGTGCCAGTGATGTTTGTTATTTAAAAAAACAAGAAAAAAAAAAAAAAGTTTTAATACTACTTTACAAAGCCAGCTGGGTATTGCCACATTCCCTTATTTTTTGTTAACTTTTTTGGTTGCCTAATCAAGCTGCTTAAATCCCTATTTGTTACTAAGAGTAGCGATCAATCACTATGGTATGAGCTACACAAGTAGCATGTGGTAGCGTTTAATCGCACATAATCACACAATGCATCGAAGGTGCCTGATTCATTTGTAATACACACTACTACATGCTACTTGTTTAGTTTACATTGTAGGGAGTCATAGATGGGTCAGTAGGCTGCACGGTATCCCCCTCCGCCCCAAATAACAACCATAGATCATTTATTATCTTTTATTACTAATATTACATTATTACATTACTAAAATTCAATTACTCAAATTCTAATACAATAATTGTATCTAATACAATACAAACACAATTGCTTAGTCATAAGAACTTAAACAAATAATATAAATTCCATGGAATAACAAATTCCCCCATCAATACAAGGGCGACATACCACATGAAGTGCTCATGACGGGTAGAAGGGTGCCTAGTTTTTTGCGGACACTGGCCAACAGTAGATTGCCTTGATTTGCAGAACTTTATATACTGATGGATGCTGGATCTACTCTGGGGGACATTTATTTTTTGTTTTGTTTTTTTGTTTTTTTAATAAAGGAACTGTCAAAAACTGTTGTTGTGTTGTTGTGTTTTTTATTCATTTTTTACACTTTTTTGGTGAATGAGTAGTGGCACTATGTACCCCATACTCATTCACATAAGGGAGGGCCGGGATCTGGGGGCCCTCTTATTTAAGGGGGCTTCCAGATTCCGATAAGTCACCCCCTGCACCCCCACAACCCTGGGGTGGGGGGGCTGTTTTTGTTTCTGCATTTTTCAGTGTCGGCATTCTTTTGTTATTATTTTATGTTAGTGACCTGCCCCTAACAACCAGCTATTCTTCACACATAATTTAATGCGGTAGATCATTTTTCGACCGATCTGAATTCAAATTGTTCTGAACATTTGGAATTCGTTACAAAAGTAATAAATTAAAATAAACAAAACAAATTACGAAACGAATCAACAAAATAAAATTAGTAACACAACAAATCTATCTGTAACTAAACATTTTTTTTCTGATCTGCACATATTTAGACAGGGCTTCCATCTTCACCTGATCTTCCTTCCAGGTTTGTGGGCTTCGGCTGTTTGACTGGCTGAGCTGCGATGATGTCACGCCGTCCATTGAGAGCTCAGTGCGCATATGTTGGGGACATCTCCAGGTGCTAGTATAATAACTATCTCCTAAATGATGCATGTTTAGGAGATATTTACTGTACCTACAGGTAAACCTTATTTTAGGCTTACCTGTAGGTATAAGTAAACAACAGGGACTTTACTACCACTTTAACCACTTCAGCTCCGGAAGGATTTTCCCCCTTCCTGACCGGGCCATTTTTTGAATGAATGAATGAATGAATGACTTGTATAGCGCAACCTATGCGAACTGAATCGCCTCAAGGCGTTTTTGCGTTACGGCACTGCACCGCTTTAACTGACAATTGCGCGGTCATGCAACTCTGTACCCAAACTAAATAGGACTGTTTTCTCCACAAATAGAGCTTTCTTTTGGTGGTATTTGATCACCTCTGCATTTTAGATTTTTGCGCTATAAACAAAAAAGAGCGACAATTTTGAAAAAAAACTATTTTTTACTTTTTGCTATAATAAATATCCCCAAATTTAAAAAATAAATACAATTTTTTTTCCTCAGTTTAGGCTGATATGTAATCTTCTACATATTTTTGGTAAAAAAAATCACAATAAGCGTATATTGATTGGTTTGCACAAAAGTTATAGCGTCTACAAAATAGGGAATTTTTGGTTTATACATTTTGTTCTTGGTAATGGTGGCGATCTCTGATTTTTATCAGGACTGCAACATTGTGGCGGACAGATAGGACACTTTTGAATTTTTTTTTGGGACCACTGACATTTATACAGCGATCAGAGCTAAATATAGCCACTGATTACTGTATAAATGTCACTGGCAGGGAAGGGGTTAACACAGGGGGCGATCAAGGGGTTAACTGTGTTCCCTCTGTGTGTTCTAACTGTGGGGAGGATGGGACTGCCTGGGGATGAGACTGATCGGTGTTCCTATATACTAGGAACACACGATCTGTCTCCTCTTCCCTGTCAGGATGTGCTGAGACCACCGCCTGTGGAAGGGAATTACACATCCTTGCCGCTAAACAGTTCCTTGTTCTCGCTCTGTACCACGTCGCACAAGTCCTCCTATACCCCTTAAAGCGGCCGCCGTACAGCTACGGCAATGCATGCAGGGAAACCATTCATCTGACGGCAGGCGGTCGGCAAGTGGTTAAATAAATTAAAATCAGTGTCAAAAATAAAGTTGTCCTAAAAAAAACAACCTACTGTCAAGAAACTGAGACCGAACCAGTAAATCCTCCTTAAAGTGGTGTTGCACAGAAAAAAAAAAAATCTTTAAAATTCCTAAAAAAAAAACTCACCTCTAAATGCCTGTTGCTAGGGGGTCCCTCATAGTCTGCCTCCTTCAGTGCCTGGGCTGGTGACATCACTTCCTCTTGGTGCAGGAATGGCTTAGCTCTGCCCCCTCCCTCCTGTCAGTCATCTGGGACACGTGACAGGTCCCAGATGACTGAGTGGCCAATCACGGTGCACATCGCTGCTCGCGTATGCGCAGTGGGTGCCTGACTGTGAAGCCACAGTCGGGTGCCCACGGTTACAATGCCGGCGCCGCCGAGTGGAGGGGGGGATGAACAGAGCTTCGATCCCCCGCATCGCTGGACACTGGAACAGGTAAGTGTCCGTTTATTAAAAGTCAGCAGCTGCAGTGTTTGTAGCTGATGACTTTTAATTTTTTTTTTTATGGAAACTCCTCTTTAAGTTCATAAGTTATTCTATTATGAGAGAAGGGGATTTACATTTTGCAGTAGCCAAATAAAGTCTCCTAGGAAAAATCCTGCCAACAGGCATAATTCTGGAAGCAAATCCTAACAAACCCAATAGTGATTGAATCTCCTCTTTTCATCTCACAAAACAATATATTTAGTTATTTTTTCAATTTTTTTTCAACTGGGTTTGAACTCCATCAATATTGTATCTATATGAATACCCAGGAATAAGAACGAAAAAAAAAAAAATTCACTCACAAGGGGAACCCCAAAATGAGTAGTGATAATATATAGAATAAATTTAATAAATAAATACAGTAAGGAGAATTGAGTGGGCCAATGAATAAGAAGTAATCTAAATAATAGAGTATGCTATCTAAGCCAGATTTAAAACAAATGACCCATTGTATTATTAGCGAAATACTCTCAAAATATGAACAAGATAAAGAGCATCCAATTGGGAGACACATATCATAAAAATAATAACCATTGAAGAAAATGCCTAAGGAATTTAATGCTTCAGGTGCTATAGGTAATTGCCTAAATGCAGACTTAGTATCTGCTTTAGCTTATAAAGCTTCCAGACCAAAACTCAGGATATTTTGTATGGCTTCTTCAAAAGTAGAATATGAAAAGGAAGCCATAGATTGGTCAATGTCATCATTAAGCGAGCTACCTTTAGGAAAAGAGAGGTGGCGGATGAGTCAAAGCAAATTTAATTCATTTTTTAGGAATGAAACCCAATGGGGATATTCCAAACTATTTTAAATGGAGGAAAGTCGAAATTTGATTTACAATTTTTTGCTATATTACATTCTACACTAGAAAACGAAAGTAACTTAAATCCATTAGTAAAACCTTCAATTAGAAACTGTGGTTTCTCATTGTTTGAATACAGAACCAACCAAGGGCGCATATCTTCCAGCCTCACTGGTGTGCAAGCTTTTGGAATCATTTTCACGTTGCACGTGTGAAGACATGTTTGCTCTTATCCTTTTTTTTCAGTTAAACACAGATTGGCTTGCACTTTTTTAAGTTTCTCAATCAATATGATTTTAAAGTAATCATATTACAGAACCGGGTGGCCATTTTACTGCAGTTCGTTTGTAGACCTTTAGCAGCCAAATTATTAAAGTCCATTAGTATCGTACAGACTTCAAGCATATTAGCATATCACACTCAGAAACATGTAGCCATGCTCCCGAAGTTGTGCCCCCCCCCCCATGTGGATTACATGCTCTTATCCTTGTACTGCACTTAGTTGGTGCCTTCTGCTGTTTCCTTGGTCATTCATTTACTGACATTATAATAACCAAAACACTTAAGAAGTGACTGAAAATGAAAGAAAAGAGGGTGGTGGGGAACAGCCGCAAATCCATGCAAGAGAGTCCAAAAATATTGTGCCCCTTTTATATTCCATCTGTTTAGGAATATATTGCTAATCTTGGCAATTCATTTCTAGTGATTTTATTTTAGAAGATTGAGCTCTTAAAAATTCCGCTTGTGCTCCTGCTCTTATATATCGTTTCTTTTAGATTTGCATACATGTATCAGGAAACATCACTAGTAGTACAATTACTAACTAGTAGTAGTTAGCCACCGTCAACATGACCTGTTCAGTAATGTTGAAGACATCTCATAGCTAACCAATCCACTATAGCAGTGATGGTGAACCTTGGCATCTCAAATGTTTTGGAACTACAAATCATCTGGGGTTCCAAGGTTTGTCATCACTGCACTATAGGGACTGAAAAAGGGGTTTGGTAAGCTACAAAACATCTTCAACATTACAGAACCAGCTGAATGTGACTACTGCTAAACATACCATGACCTGGGTAAATGAGTACCTACACAGCCATCACCTGAAATCTTACTAACTGTGGGTTGTGATGCAATGAATAAAAGCACACATATTTTTCAGATTGTTGTAAGATTTATGTTACCGTAGTAAAATGAGGTAACGTATCTTTCTTGAAAGGAAGAGGTTGTCTAAGGAAGGCCAAATCTTTTATCTTCTGATATTTTAGTCTTTGACCTTCTCCTTAGAAATTATTTCTTCTTTCTTGATAAAAATGCATTGCAGTATGCTTTTATATTGATCTATCTCTACTTCATTTGAATGAACTTCGCAGAGAAGGTCCCATTATTATAATTCACATCAGTGCCTTTGCGTTACTTATTTATACAAACCCATGCATGTGGTAGTTTCATGCTGTACTGATTGTTTATTTTTAATACTTGGCAAATGCGGCAAAGTAATTTCAACAGTAATTCTTGGAAATATGGTGGTTCTTTTATATGGAAAATATCAGCACAAGTTAGCATTTTAAATGCTTCAAATGTTAGTGTTAGGTGACCTCCACTTTTTATGTAGAATACTCACCCAGCTGACCCATTAACCACTATTGGCTCTATTTAAGCTTCACAATAAAGTTTTAGACTAAGAAATCTATTCATGTTGTCACTCATTTGCTATCAAAGTCAAAGAAAAGTAGAAGGGATATAAATACAGTATTGTTAATTGTGAAGTACAGCAATATTTAGTACCCACTGATGACTGCCAGATATTATCAGTGGACACTGAGGATGATAGTGTGTTTAGAAGGAACAAAAAACAGCTTAACAATACACATGCAGTATTGTTTTCAGGTTTTCAGGTTGAGTAGATGAAGGAAGGAAGGCAATTCTGAATATATACCAAAGGAAGTCAATTCTGAGGATATACCAGTTGCACAAGTGGGCCCTCAGGCACCAGAAACAACAACAGAATATAGAAAAACAAAGACAGTGACAAAAAAAAATGTAAGCACACATATTAAAAAATTAGGTTCAGTAGGGCAACCACTAAGCCATTGTAACATGTAACATTCTTGCTATCTTTGTCTAACATGCAATGCTTTTTGAAATGAGGAAAGGAGGAACAAACTGTGATAAACACTGGGCACCACTGCAACTGAACAGTGTATAACATTTTATGTTGTTGCTAATTGGTTGGGGTGGGTGGAAGCCAACAAAACAAACATGGCATATGGGGACAAGAGGAATGCTCCGATAGTGTAGTATTTTAATAAGAGGGTTTATTGGTGATAACAATATAAAACAGGTACTCACATTCAATAGTAATAAAACTGGTAAAACAAAACGAGCAGCAGGCTCATCCACATCACTTCCGGTATCCTAGTGTACCCGACGATCACGTGACTTCATCTGGGTGGCCATGGGAGAAGGAGAGGGCCCCTGGGTGGCCGGGGGAGATGGAGAGGACCACTGGGTGGCCGGGGGAGAAGGAGAGGACCCCTAGGTGGCTGCAAGAGAAGGAGAGGACCCCTGGGTGGCTGCAGGAGAAGGAAAGGGCCCCTGGGTGGACGTTTGGAGGAGGAAAGGGCCTCTGGGTGGCCATTTAGTGAAGGAGAGGGCCCCTGGGTGGATGTTTGGAGGAGGAGAGGGCACCTGGGTGTTTAGAGTAAGAGAGCGCCCCCAAGGAGAATGGGGAGCAGGAAAAGGCCCCCAGGGCGGTTGGCAGAGAAGGAGTGGGCCCCTGGCTGTTTGGAAGATCTGGTCCTTGGGTGGTTGGAGAAGGAGAGGGTGCCTCAAGTGGTTGTTGGAGGCAGGGGCAAACTGAGCAGGTGGGCAATTGCCCCCCAGGCTGCTCTGATACCCATAAAAGAGGCTGCACTGCTGTACCTGCTCAGCCTCCGCTTGCTAGAGACCCGGCCCCTCTAGTGATGCCAGAGCCAGTTGCCAGGGAAGAGAGTGGAGCTGAGCCAGTCCTGTATATCTGGCATCAGAACCGAACATGGTGGAGCTGGAGCTCTTTGTCCTACACAATGACAGCACCCGAGGTGGCTGGGAACGGAACAGCCAAACTGCTCAGCTCCCTGGAGGACACCGTGCTGGCCTATGGCAGCCTGCTGGGAATGGCTCTACTCCCCCTCTTCGGGGCCATCAGGAGTGTTAGCTGTGCCCGGGGGAAGGTGAGGGGGAGCAGGGCTCTAACATTGTATAGCATATGGACTCTCTGTACATATTGGTAGTTTCGGTCAAAGTTCTCCTTTAGATGTTTAACCCTGTGTTTCTCCCCTCAGCTCTGAGGGACTGAGGAATGACAGCCCACTATGCTGGGACTTGTAGTAACTAAGCCTGTGGAGGACTGCGCTGGAGTCCGTTGTCCCGGAAGGAAGAGGGGCGAAGATGGATGCGGCCTGCAGCGGGGACAGCGCAGGCTTCGTTTGCAGGTTAGTGTCACATACTGTGCTAGTATGCAATGCATTCTAGCACATTATGCTTTTACTTCGCAGGGTAACAAAAAGGAAGTAAAACCCATCACGGTTTACTTCCTCTTTAAATCAGGGTTTCCAGAACTCCCCTTACATCAGAGTCTGCAGAGTTCCCTCTTACAGTGTAAAGGGAAACTCTGAAGACACTGATGTAGAGGGGGCACTGTGAACTCTGATTTAAGGGGCGTGTCCGGATGTGAGAGCCGGCGGACATGTATCTGGGGAGCTCCGGGAGCTGCCTTGATAAAACAAGCTGATCCGGGACCAAAATTGTGACATTCCTCTGCCCGGGTTCTTCTAAACAAGATAGCCTCCACAATTCTGTGGCCGCCGCCGTCTTGCCGGCCTGTGCCACTTTGGGGAGAACCGATCCTGAGCCGCCATCCTGCCGGTTCGTCTGTCTCCTCCCACCCTGCCACCCATCCACACCCCTGCCGAGGCCTGGTGTGCTCAGCAGAGACTGCTTACCTGAGCTGGCTGTGAGCTCCTGGGACCCAGTGTCTCCTGTCATCTGCCACCCCTCTGCTTCAGCCATACTGCTCTGGGCCTCGCTGGTGTTCCCAGCATCACATCCTCACCACCTTGTCTCTGCATGCGTGTCTGCTGTGAAGTGAGGGGCTGCTGGCAAACACTGACAACCTGTTCAGCGTGTACCCTCCTGGGGTTCAGCGCCTGCTGCCAGCTTGGTCGCCCACTGACTGTCTCCTGAACGTTCATCTGGGCACGGAAAAATATCCCATTGATATGCCACACAATCAAGAAACATTTTAAAAATAAATATTTTTTTGATAAACTGAAATAATATTTCCTTGTATTTACTGCTTGTGTTTCTTTTCTTTTGTGATTTTTTGGTAGTCACGAAAATGTTGTGTTTGTGGCAAATTAAAAAGCACTGTGGGAGTTATTTACTAAAGAAAATTCCACTTTGCACTCTAAGTGCCTTGCAAAAGTGCCCTTAAAATTGCAATGAAAGTGCACTTGTAGTGCAAAGTGGATTTGCCTTTAGTAAATAACCCCCATTGCCACTGTAAACACCAACTTACTACAAAAACTGCTTTTCAGCATTGAAAGAAGAAGCCACACATTGTTGAGTAGAAAACATTTTACTCAAAGCACATTCACATGTGCATTAGAAAAGGATTTTTGAACAAACCAACATCTTTGGTGTATTACATTTGTTTTGGTCACATTAGAAATATCCTTTTGTTTGGTCAACAGTCATGTTTCCAAACATAACATACACAACTCAGGAACTTACAAAGTTCAACTTTGATAAAGTGAAGGCAATATCAGACATGAGTATGTCCAAACTGTTTTGATATTGCCTTCATCAGATGGGGTGATGTCACCCCTGTAAAAGCCAAATTTTGAAGATGCACACAAATTGGGATTCAAACTGGGGATTTCCCTCCTGATCCCATGCCTAATGTCAACATGTGCTAGCTCTCATCATGAGGGATCAATGGATGTGTTTTGGGGGTGCAACCCCTTCCTCTCACCTACTTCAGTTGCGAGGAAGGGGTTGCACCCACAAAATGCGTACCTTGATATCCCGTGATGGCAGATAGCACATGCTGACACACCTGTGTGCATCTTCAAAATTTGGCTTTTAAAATACTTTAAAACTGTTTTTTAAAGGCAAAAATACACAATAAAACTGTATATTTTTTGTGTTTTTATATTCTGCCTAAAACATCAATGATGTTCTTCATTTTTTGTTGAACATCATTGATGTTTTCCTTTATCTTTTCTAAATCACGATTGCACCCCATTATCTCCCCGATGAGGATCTGGGCACTTTCACTGGTGAAATGAGATTCTTCTTCCACAACATCCACATCACCTAAAATAAAAAAACACACCATGTATTAGAAATACACAGGCATAGATCTCTTACCTGAAGCTGTGGTCTCAGACACTCACCTGTTGTGGTGACAATTTTGCCCACTTCATAAACCTCTCCCTCCTCATCCTCTGCTTGTGGTTTTGTGATTTTCCCTTCTTTATGAGGTGGGGGGGGGTCCCTGGTGTCCTCAGATGTCCCCAGTCTTTTCTCCCCTATGTGAATAAAAAAATAGGTATACTTAGCACACAGATATTGGAGGGCAGAAATAGGAATATGAAACATTGCTTGGAAGTGTCGTACAATTGTCTGTTTTGGCAGAGTTCCAAGCTGAAGAACATTTTATTTCCTTTCTAAAGCTGGAATACTTACCTTTTGTTTTTAAAGTATCACCCCTAGTATCCACTGGAGCACCTGTGTGGGACACCCTAAAAAGTTTGATTCTGTTGTCCCACACTAGTGCTCCTGTGTCCAGATGTGTAAACAGCTGCTGAGTGTCCTCTCCTTACACTGAATCAAGTTTGCATTTCATTCTAGTTACAAACCCATCTAGACAACAAACTTATTTTAATACAAATAGGCCTGAACAAATGTAGTTAACCTGTATCTGCCAAAAACATCTTATAAGTGGGCAAACGAACGATGTTTCCTACATCCGATTACTGTGCCCATGAAAGTTGCCATTTTAAACTGTACAACAGTAAAGAAAAGCACATGGAGCAGCAGAAACGTAAGAAGAAAAATAGGAACACACGACAACTACTTACTTTTTTGAAGATCTCTCTTGATTCTTCTGTACTGATCATGCTCCCTCAATTTCAGGTCTGACCAGCGTTTCTTCAGTTGATCCTTGGATCGCCGGACTCCAAAATTCCGGTGCAAACTCTTCACAAATTTAGCCATGATCTTGGCCTTTCTCACATTAGGGTTTGGGTAAGGTCCATACTTCCCATCATAGTCGGCCCTCTTCAAGATGTCCACCATCTCTACCATCTCTTCAAAGGACATATTTGAGGCTTTAAATCTCCTCCGGATCGGGACATTTGTGGCTCCGGGCTTTCGTTGTTGCTTCTCTCCTCTGCATGCACCTGCTGTGTCTCCGCCATGTTCTCTACCCACTGCGCCAAAAGAGAAGGGGCGGGGAATATACTAGAAAGAACATTAAGGGCGGTGATTATCAGCACAGACCCCCCCCCCCCTCTGACAGGGAGAGTCGCTGATCTGCTCTCCCTGTCAGCGCGAACCGAGGAATGCCGTTTACCGGCACTTCCTGGTTCCGCGATGATCAGCTGTGATTGGTCACAGCTGATCACCTGGTAAGAAGACACACCCCGTGGGTGCACGCCAGCATGTTATCTTGCTGGACGTCATATGATGCCCAGTCAGAATAACATAACCACTTCTGGGCCGTCAATCTGTTATAGACCAGGCGGGAAGTGGTTAAACATGCACTACTTTTAAGACAACGGTTAAGAATATTTCTAAAATAGAAATGCTTGCAAAGGAAGAGTGTGAAATTAATCTTAAGGCAACAATAAAAACTGTTAGATGGCTCACAAGAAACATTTGGTTGTTGTGATTTCTGCCACAGGGAGTCTTACTAAGTACTGGCTGACAGGGTGACCAGATGTATGTACATTTTAAGTTTAATTCAGCAAATAAATACAAATTTTGCATTCAAATTTGCAGAAACATGTCACGTTTATCTTAGTTACTTAGGAAAGCTATTATGTTAGTTGCCTACAAAGTTTTTAACAATTTTAGTAGATTTATTACAAAAATATTTGTTTCTATGTAAAACCACAGAATTGGAAGAAGACAGTGACTTGTAAACGAAATGCAACATTTTAGATCTCACTGCTCTGTATACAAGAAAATTGCAATAGTAAATAAAAACACGCATCAGAAAAGTGACCCTGTGACACAAAACCTAAATTATGCAAAAGTAACAGCCATTAAGCAGATGCTCAGTTCACAAAGCTAAAACATCAGGATAAAAATACCTATTAAAAAAAAAAAAACTGAATTATTTTCAATTGAGCCCAATGAGATTTATTTGAAATTCAAGCGACATGACTCAAATAAAGATACCTAAAAGAGTACACAACATACAATTTTATTCTATGACATCAGCATTGTAATAGCAATAACAACAATAGCGATTTTGATAATTCAATACACTGTAACATACCTCCCAACTTTCTGAGATGGGAATGAGGGACACCTGTTAGATAAATATGTAGACATAGAACACGCTCCCTGCCACCACCCCCCTTTAAAGGTGAATTGTATATAAAAAAAAAATTGGTTAAAACCAAACATGCTTTTTTACTACTACTATTCCTTTATATTAGCTTTTGGAATTTACAAATGTAGGAATTTAAAAATTGGATGAAAGGTTTAGCACTGGGAAACATTTTTTGATAGATGAGTAGTGCATTTTATATAAAACTATATAGATCAGACCAAAATGAGGGACAAACGAGGAGGACAGAGGAGGGACTTTTTTCCGAATGAGGGACAGTCCCTCGAAATCAGGGACAGTTGGGAGCTATGACTGTAAGCTTACCTGAACAATCTCCTTTTTATGCTGAGTTCTGTCTGTCTGCTGGCTAACTTCCTGGATTCCCTGCATGCTTTGCAGCTTCTCCTCCAGCATTAACTTTCAGGCTGCATTCACACCTGAGCATTTTGAGCTCATAAAACGCCCCAAAAAACATCTGAAAAACGCCCAACAAGCAAAATCCCATTCATTCAATGGCACCTGTTTTCCATCTGAGCGTTTTCTCACCTAAAGCAAAACGCCTGAAAAACGCCTCAGGCCCCTTCCACACTTGGGCAACTTGTCCTGCGACTTGGGACTGCAAAGTTGCATCACATGTCGTACCCCATGATTTCCAATGAGTACCATTCAAATCTGTGCGACTTCAAGTCGCACCGACTTCAAAGTAGTCCCTGTAATACTTTGATGCGAGTTATACAGGCTGAAATCATGGCAAAATCACATCAAATTGCGGTTTGGCGGATGCAATTTTGACGTGATTTAAGGGAATGCCTGTGTAAGGCCCCTTTCACACTTGTACTACTTGTCCTACGACTTGGGACTGCAAAGTCGCATGACAAGTCATTCCCCCTGATTTCCAATGACAACCATTCATATTAGTACGACTTCAAGTCATGTCAACTTCAAAGTAGTCCTGGCTAGGGATGAGCTCGTGTTCGATTTGAACTCATGTTCAAATCGAACATCGGCCGTTCGCCTGTGCGGCGAACCCAGAATTTTGTGGGCCGCTCGCACCAAATTCGTGTGACACGAAAGGCCCACAATGCACTGCGCCATCGCAGTGCATTGCTGGCTGATGATTGCCCAAGCATGCACTGTGACCCCGCAGGATGCCTGTGGCCAATTATAGCTCAGGGGGATTTAGTACACGCCCCACACTATATAAGTCCGCCAGCGCGGCAGCCTTGTGTAGTGTGTTGGCGTGCAGGGAGAGAGCAGGATAGGCAGGGACAGTGTCAGCTTTGCTTTGCTTGTTAACCTAGCGCCGTTACAGTGGATGTAGTGTGTTGGCATGCAGGGAGAGAGCAGGATAGGCAGGGACAGTGTCAGCTTTGCTTTGCTTCTTAACCTAGCGCTGTTGCAGTGGGTGTAGTGTGCCTCCTGCACAGTATACACCTGAAGCTACCCCTCATTGCTGGTGTTGTTCTGTAGTTCTGTTGTGCAACGCAGGCATCTGCAGCATTTTCAGTGGGTGTAGTGTGCCTCCTGCACAGTATACACCTAAAGCTACCCCTCATTGCTGGTGTTGTTCTGTAGTTCTGTTGTGCAATGCAGGCATCTGCAGCATTTTCAGTGGGTGTAGTGTGCCTCCTGCAGCACCTGAAGCTACCCCTCATTGCTGGTGTTGTTCTGTAGTTCAGTTGTGCAACACAGGCATCTGCAGCATTTTCAGTGGGTGAAGCTATCCCCTCATTGCTGGTGTTGTTCTGTAGTTCTGTTGTGCAACACAGGCATCTGCAGCATTTTCAGTGGGTGTAGTGTGCCTCCTGCACAGTATACACCTGAAACTACCCCTCATTGATGGTGTTGTTCTGTAGTTCTGTTGTGCAACACAGGCATCTGCAGCATTTTCAGTGGGTGTAGGTCTGTATACACCTGAAGCTACCCCTCATTGCTGGTGTTGTTCTGTAGTTCTGTTGTGCACCACAGGCATCTGCAGCATTTTCAGTGGGTGTAGTGTGCCTCCTGCACAGTATACACCTGAAGCTACCCCTCATTGCTGGTGTTGTTCTGTAGTTCTGTTGTGCAACACAGGCATGTAGGTGCCTCCTGCACAGTATACACCTGAAGCTACCTCTCATTGCTGGTGTTGTTCTGTAGTTCTGTTGTGCACCACAGCAGGGGCGGATCCAGAGTCTAGTGTTCAGTTGTTGTTGTTATTACATTGCTGGTGTTATATATATATATATATATATATATATGTGGAAGGGGTAATCATATTGTACTATATATATAGGACGTAGATGGACTACTAATATTGTACAGGGGACGGGGACGCGCACGGGGGCAGCTGCAGCATTTTCAGTGGGTGTAGATGTACCTCCTGCACAGTATACACCTGTAAGCTACCCCTGAGCTGGCTACAAGTCCATCTTGTCTTCAAACCTGCGCGCCTCTGAATTGTGACGTCACACCAGCCGGGACTAGGAAGCTCCTGTCGGGTGGAGATCACTCCGCCTGACAGGGAAGTGAAGTGACACTCGCACCGCTCTGCTGCAACTCTGCCAGCATGTAGCAGCGGCCCCGTGTCACATACATTACAGACCCCCATAGTGACCCACTGGCCCCCTCTAAATGAACTGATGGGAGCCAGGGGATGCAGAAATAAAGTCCCTGGATCCGCCCCTGCACCACAGGCATCTGCAGCATTTTCAGTGGGTGTAGGTGCCTCCTGCACAGTATACACCTGAAGCTACCCCTCATTGCTGGTGTTGTTCTGTAGTTGTGTTGTGCACCACAGGCATCTGCAGCATTTTCAGTGGGTGTAGGTGCCTCCTGCACAGTATACACCTGAAGCTACCCCTCATTGCTGGTGTTGTTCTGTAGTTCTGTTGTGCAACACAGGCATCTGCAGCATTTTCAGTGGGTGTAGGTGCCTCCTGCACAGTATACACCTGAAGCTACCCCTCATTGCTGGTGTTGTTCTGTAGTTCTGCTGTGCAACACAGGCATCTGCAGCATTTTCAGTGGGTGTAGGTGCCTCCTGCACAGTATACACCTGAACTACCCCTCATTGCTGGTGTTTTTATGTAGTTCTGTTATGCAACACAGGCAACTGCAGCATTTTCAGTGGGTGTAGGTACCTCCTGCACAGTATACACCTGCAGCTACCCCTCATTGCTGGTGTTGCTCTGTAGTTCTGTTGTGCACCTCAGGCATCTGCTGCATTTTCAGTGGGTGTAGGTGCCTCCTGCACAGTATACACCTGAAGCTACCCCTCATTGCTGGTGTTGTTCTGTAGTTCTGCTGTGCAACACAGGCATCTGCAGCATTTTCAGTGGGTGTAGGTGCCTCCTGCACAGTATACCCCTGAACTACCCCTCATTGCTGGTGTTGTTCTGTAGTTCTGTTGTGCAACACAGGCATCTGCAGCATTTTCAGTGGGTGTAGTGTGCCTCCTGCACAGTATACACCTGAAGCTACCCCTCATTGCTGGTGTTGTTCTGTAGTTCTGTTGTGCACCACAGGCATCTGCAGCATTTTCAGTGGGTGTAGTGTGCCTCCTGCACAGTATACACCTGAAGCTTCCCCTCATTGCTGGTGTTGTTCTGTAGTTCTGTTGTGCAACACAGGCATCTGCAGCATTTTCAGTGGGTGTAGGTGCCTCCTGCACAGTATACACCCAAATCTACCCCTCATTGCTGGTGTTGTTCTGTAGTTCTGTTGTGCAACACAGGCATCTGCAGCATTTTCAGTGGGTGTAGGTGCCTCCTGCACAGTATACACCTGAAGCTACCTCTCATTGCTGGTGTTGTTCTGTAGTTCTGTTGTGCACCACAGCAGGGGCGGATCCAGAGTCTAGTGTTCAGTTGTTGTTGTTATTACATGTGTATGTATATATGTATATATATATATATATAAATAAATAATTACTCTATTTATTTATTAATATATATATATATATATTTTTGTTTTTGTTTATTTATTTATTTATTTATAAATAAATAAATGTATATATATATATATATATATATATATAATGTGGAAGGGGTAATCATATTGTACTATATATATAGAAGGAGTATTTAGATATGGAAGGAGTAAAAATATATATAGATATGTGTTCGTAGATGGACTACTAATATTGTACAGGGGACGGGGACGCGCACGGGGGCGGGGACAGTAGAGGTGTGATTTGCATTCGGGGTACGGGGGCGGTGACAGTAGAGGTGTGATTTGCATTCGGGGTAGAGGAGGCGGAACAGCTGTGCACAGGGCTGGACAGGCGGAGTTCCGATGTGAGCCGAGAGCCAGGGGGCACCAGTATCGAGGGGGGAACCGTTTTCGGCACAACACCGGCCGCCCGTAGCTCATTAACATAACAATGCCTTAGCTAAGTAAGTGATCACTTACTTGCAGTGCACTGAGCTGGCTACAAGTCCATCTTGTCTTCAAACCTGCGCGCCTCTGAATTGTGACGTCACACCAGCCGGGACTAGGACTGGGAAGTGAAGTGACACTCGCACCGCTCTGCTGCACATACATTACAGACCCCCATAGTGACCCACTGGCCCCCTCTAAATGAACTGATGGGAGCCAGGGGATGCAGAAATAAAGTCCCTGCAGCTGCATCTAGATGCCTCTTACCGCAAATCTGGTGAGGTGGCGGAGGAAGAAAGCCTATAGTAAGTACTGTTGTGCAACACAGGCATCTGCAGCATTTTCAGTGGGTGTAGGTGCCTCCTGCACAGTATACACCTGAAGCTACCCCTCATTGCTGGTGTTGTTCTATAGTTCTGCTGTGCAACACAGGCATCTGCAGCATTTTCAGTGGGTGTAGGTGCCTCCTGCACAGTATACACCTGCTACTGTAGTTCTGTTGTGCACCTCAGGCATCACTTAGTTCTTGCAGTGCACTGAGCTGGCTACACAGCTGTCCATCTGCAGCATTTTCAGTGGGTGTAGGTGTCTCCTGCACAGTATACACCTCATTGCTGGTGTTGTTCTGTAGTTCTGTTGTGCAACACAGGCATCTGCAGCATTTTCAGTGGGTGTATTGTGCACAGTATACACCTGAAGCTACCCCTTATTGCTGGTGTTGTTCTGTAGTTCTGTTGTGCAACACAGGCATCTGCTGCATTTTCAGTGGGTGTAGTGTGCCTCCTGCACAGTATACACCTGAAGCTACCCCTCATTGCTGGTGTTGTTCTGTAGTTCTGTTGTGCAACACAGGCATCTGCAGCATTTTCAGTGGGTGTAGGTGCCTCCTGCACAGTATACACCCAAATCTACCCCTCATTGCTGGTGTTGTTCTGTAGTTCTGTTGTGCAACACAGGCATCTGCAGCATTTTCAGTGCCTCCTGCACAGTATACACCTGAAGCTACCTCTCATTGCTGGTGTTGTTCTGTAGTTCTGTTGTGCACATGTGTATGTATATATGTATATATATATATATATATATATATAAATAAATAATTACTCTATTTATTTATTAATATATATATATATATTTTTTGTTTTTGTTTATTTATTTATTTATTTATAAATAAATAAATGTATATATATATATATATATATATATATTATATATATATAATGTGGAAGGGGTAATCATATTGTACTATATATATAGAAGGAGTATTTAGATATGGAAGGAGTAAAAATATATATAGATATGTGTTCGTAGATGGACTACTAATATTATACAGGGGACGCGCACGGGGGCGGGGACAGTAGAGGTGTGATTTGCATTCGGGGTACGGGGGCGGTGACAGTAGAGGTGTGATTTGCATTCGGGGTAGAGGAGGCGGAACAGCTGTGCACAGGGCTGGACAGGCGGAGTTCCGATGTGAGCCGAGAGCCAGGGGGTACCAGTATCGAGGGGGGAACCGTTTTCGGCACAACACCGGCCGCCCGTAGCTCATTAACATAACAATGCCTTAGCTAAGGAAGTGATCACTTACTTGCAGTGCACTGAGCTGGCTACAAGTCCATCTTGTCTTCAAACCTGCGCGCCTCTGAATTGTGACGTCACACCAGCCGGGACTAGAAAGCCTATAGTAAGTACTATTTTCTGGGGGGGGGGGGGGGCACTTGCACCGTTGCCCCCCCCCCCCCCTGGATCCGCCCCTGCACCACAGGCATCTGCAGCATTTTCAGTGGGTGTAGGTGCCTCCTGCACAGTATACACCTGAAGCTACCCCTCATTGCTGGTGTTGTTCTGTAGTTGTGTTGTGCACCACAGGCATCTGCAGCATTTTCAGTGGGTGTAGGGGCCTCCTGCACAGTATACACCTGTTGCTACCCCTCATTGCTGGTGTTGTTCTGTAGTTCTGTTGTGCAACACAGGCATCTGCAGCATTTTCAGTGGGTGTAGGTGCCTCCTGCACAGTATACACCTGAAGCTACCCCTCATTGCTGGTGTTGTTCTGTAGTTCTGTTGTGCAACACAGGCATCTGCAGCATTTTCAGTGGGTGTAGGTGCCTCCTGCACAGTATACACCTGAAGCTACCCCTCATTGCTGGTGTTTTTATGTAGTTCTGTTATGCAACACAGGCAACTGCAGCATTTTCAGTGGGTGTAGGTACCTCCTGCACAGTATACACCTGCAGCTACCCCTCATTGCTGGTGTTGCTCTGTAGTTCTGTTGTGCACCTCAGGCATCTGCTGCATTTTCAGTGGGTGTAGGTGCCTCCTGCACAGTATACACCTGAAGCTACCCCTCATTGCTGGTGTTGTTCTGTAGTTCTGCTGTGCAACACAGGCATCTGCAGCATTTTCAGTGGGTGTAGGTACCTCCTGCACAGTATACACCTGAAGCTACCCCTCATTGCTGGTGTTGTTCTGTAGTTCTGTTGTGCAACACAGGCATCTGCAGCATTTTCAGTGGGTGTAGGTGCCTCCTGCACAGTATACACCTGAAGCTACCCCTCATTGCTGGTTTTTCCCATCTCCCTGCAGGCCATTAGTATGTCTGTTAGGCCAACAAGGAGAGGCAGACAATTGCTGGTGTTGTTCTGTAGTTCTGTTGTGCAACACAGGCATCTGCAGCATTTTCAGTGGGTGTAGTGTGCCTCCTGCACAGTATACACCTGAAGCTACCCCTTATTGCTGTTTTTCCCATCTCCCTGCAGGCCATTAGTATGTCTGTAAGGCCAACAAGGAGAGGCAGACAATCAAGAGGCAATAAAAGAGGGCAAGCAGGTTCTGTGTCTAGAGGCAACAGTGCTGGTCGTGGACTGGGTGTATCGTCATCAGCACGTGGCCATGGGACACGCTTGTCCTTATTTTCGGCAGCTGGACGCGTTGAGCCGCATCATGCTGAAGACTTGGTAGAGTGGATGACCAAGTCCTCCGTCCTCATCTTCCTCATCCTCTCTCACCCAGGATACTGGCAAAGCAGCTGCCAGCGCGTCCTCTTCCCTCGTCTCAATGTCATCAGTCACTCCTTCCCTAGACCTACCATGTCCTCCTGAGGAGTCCCCCGAACTGTTTGACCACAGTGTTGGGTACATGCTCCAGGAGGATGCCCAGCGTTTTGAAGGCTCTGATTGTGATACCCAGCTAGAGGAAGGCAGTAGCGTGAGCGCATAGAGAGGGGATGCTCAAGGACAGCAATCTGGCAGTCATGTTCCACCAGCTGCAGCATACTGCCAGGTTTGCTCCAGTGATGAAGAGGGAGGGGATGATGAGGTCACTGACTCCACGTGAGTGCCCGATAGGAGAGAGGAGGAGGAGGCACATCTCCAACGAGGCAAGATGCCCTCCGGGGGCCAGCTTAAGGGCAGCACACCGACTGAATCACACCGCAGACCTCCGCCTGTGCAGGGCGCTGCCTTTGCGCATTATTCCAAAAGTTCTTTGGTGTGGGCCTTTTTTGAGACGAGTGCAGCAGATTGCACCACTGCTATTTGCAACATATTATGTGAAAAAGCAGTACAGCGCAAATATTTAAATAAAAACTAAATACAAATGAGTAAACACAAATGTGGAAAAATGTAAACAAAGAGAATTGTCCATTCTTTTGTGAACAAATTGAAAGAAAAAAATGAGTGCATTCAACAGAAGTGCAAAAAAGATTCCCAGTGATTTGAGTGATGTGAACATCAAAAATGGTGACTTGAGTGACACCCTCCACCATCAATAGCAATGGCCGCTCACCTCAGACGATGGACCCCTGAGTAAATCAGTCAGGTCAGATAGAGCGGTCCCTTACAGGGAATCAAAACTGGCAGACCCAAGCGTTGGTATCAAGTATACTGCAGACTGATATCAGGTGTAGATTTTACTGAGCTTCAGGCTAATAATCATCAATAATCTCCTCCGGAGTTTACATGAAATAAAAGCAACCGAAATCTAGTGCTCTCTGATTGCTACAAGTAACATTTATTTGAAAGTAAAAAAGTGCACTCACATAAAATGCACTGTACCCCAGTGCTAAGGATGAATAACTTGTCTATATGCGAAAAGATCCACGGAGATCAGCGTGTAAGGACACGGGTGACGTCACAATTGCAGTCACGTGGTATTCCATACGCGTTACATCCCAAGGGGGCGGGACTTCATCAGCGGCGACAGCATGACGCAAGTCACCCGCTTTAAATACTCAGTCAGCTGACCAACATGGCCAATAGAGACAGGTGCACGGCGGTAACCATGACACCCTGTATGGCCACAACATGCGGCGGTAAAAACAACTATGAAAACAGAGGGCATCTTCATCCGGTGTAATGAAGCATCACAAAGCCTTCTGGAAACATGCTATAAAGCATGTTCAGAATGAAACGGACTATACCCATATTTTATTAGTAAATAATAAAACGAAATATTATTAGAAAAATACGAACGGCACCCTGCATCCCTACTGATCTTTATGGGACATTGCATATACTGCAATATAAAAAATCGATACATAAAATATAACTACATTCTCTTTGGTGAATAGAATATTCCTACCGCTGAGAAATGACATATCTATTATCCCCAATATAATTTAACACAAAATAGAGCTACATTACAAAAAAATTCATATTAAAAAAAAAAAAAGACATATTAAAAAATAGATGTTAAAAAATATACCGAATATCAAGAGAGGAAGGAAACAATGAACAATATATTTTAATATAATGACATATATAAAATATTTATATATGAAAATAAAATATATAAAAATAAGAAAAATAATAATAATTAAAGTGAAATAAAGATGAAATAAAAAACCAAATCACCGGTCAGAAATGAAACAATTCAAATCGAAATCCACGTTCAAGCCACCAGGTGCAAGAACTTTGGTTTCATGAATCCAATGAGATTCTCTGCGACTAAGCTGTCGTATGAAATTGCCACCTCGCCAATGTTTAATAACCCTTTCTATACCCCAAAAAGTCAAACTTTTAGGACTCTGGTCATGTACTAGTTTAAAGTGTCTAGAAACATTATGTGTTTTAAGGCCCTTTTTTATGTTATTAACATGTTCTCCAAGCCTAACATGCAGGGGTCGGGATGTTCTCCCAATGTATTGGAGGCCACACCCACACTGGAGCATGTACATGACCCCTACTGTCGCACAAGTAATGAGTTGACCAATTTTACATTCTTTGTTGGTTGCCGCAGCTGTGAAGGATTTCCTCTTTTTAACATTACATTTGGAATGCTTACGCATTCTGTGCTGTGCATCGTCCACAAGCATAGAAACCAGAAAGAAAAGAAAAAAGTCTACTCTCAGATTGAGCAGGAGGATCCACTACTCCTGGAGCTAGGCGGTCACGTAAAGATGGAGCTGTTTTATATATGAAATCAGGGCGTGATGGTAATAAAGGTCCTAATACACGATCTTGTTTGAGTAGGGACCAATTTTTTGCAACCAGTTTTTAAAACTTTTTATGCTGCACATTATAGTTCAGGGCCATTTTAAAAATTTGTTACACTAGTACTGGTGTCCTTAACTTTCTCAGCTACCAAGATTGCCCTGTTCATAGCTCGAACCTTATTAATCTCGCCATCAAGTATCCCCTTATTAAATCCTTTCTCCTGGAATCTGGGGGACAATAGTTGTGACTGGACTAAGAAATCATCCTCTCGTGTACAATTACAACTGAGTCTAACAAACTGTAAGATATACATGTAAGAATTACGGTCAGTAGGCTTCAGGTAATTGCACAACCGAAAATGGTCACAATCCTTCCATATTTCCAAATCAAGGAAGACCATTTTTTCTTTGCTGAAATTCCAGGACAATTTGATATTCTTTGTATTAGAGTCCAGTTTTTGCACAAACATATCAAGACTGGTCTGGTCACCCTCCCAAATCATTATGAGGTCATCTATATATCTTTTATAACAGACTAGTTGTGGGAGGCGATTTATGAAGACCACTTCCTCCTCCCAGTGGGCCATGAACAAATTGGCCACACTGGGAGCAAACCTGGCCACCATGGCCACACCCCTGCACTATAAATAAAATTGGTGACCAAACCAAAAATAATTTCTGGCTAAACAAAACTTCAAACTCTTCAAAAGAAAATTGCCATGAATCTCTGAAAAATCTAAAAAAGATGACATAGCCCACTGTACCGACGAGAGAGCATACTCATGCCCAATGATCGTATACAGAGATCTAACGTCAGCTGTAACGAGGATACTTAAAGGGGAACATTTCACTGACTCAATGATTTGAATGATATGCTTAGTGTCTTTGAGGAATGCCTCTGTTTTAGACACTAGCGGTTGGAGAAAACTGTCAATATATTGACCTACCCTAGATGAGATGGAATCTATTCCATTCACGATTGGCCTTCCAGGAGGATTGGCACAATCCTTATGGATCTTGGGTAGGCAATATATAATGGGGGTCCTACAAAACAGTGGATCTAGATATAATGCTTCCTTTTTATTAAGCACATTGACAGCTTTCCCTTCTTCTATCAGCCAGTGTAATTCATCCTTGTAATTTAGCATAGGATCTTTATTAAGAATTTGATAAGTGTCCTGGTCACTTAGCAATCTATTCATTTCAGCCAAATACTTGACTTTATCCAGAATCATTGGCCCCCTTCCTTGTCGGCAGGGCGTATGATAATCTTGTTTCTTTTTTCTAAAGATAGCAC
This sequence comes from Lithobates sylvaticus, assembly GCA_028564925.1. Classification (NCBI taxonomy): domain Eukaryota; kingdom Metazoa; phylum Chordata; class Amphibia; order Anura; family Ranidae; genus Lithobates; species Lithobates sylvaticus. The sequence continues at coordinate 214,611,581 of CM053028.1, forward strand.
TTTATGAATCTTCATTTTTTCCAAATCACTGAACAGCATATTTTTAAATACCTCCAAGTACTTATTGTCGGCATTGAAAGGATTAAAGGTGGATTTGTTTTGAAGGTTAGAATGGTTACCTCCTGGGGCAGTTGTTTGCCTAATAGGATTCGATAAAAAATATTTTTTCATATTCAGATTTCTAATAAATTTCTTAATATTACATAGTTACATAGTTACATAGTTAGCTAGGCCGAAAAAAGACACAAGTCCATCCAGTTCAACCATAAAAAAAAAGAAATAATAAATAAAAATAAAATATATCGTACAATCCAATAAACCCCATTCTATACCCACAGTTGATCCAGAGGAAGGCAAAAAAAAAAAAAAAAAGAGCATGCTCCAATCTGCTACAGCAGGGGAAAAAATCCCTTCCTGATCCCCCTAGAGGCAATCGGATTTTCCCTGGATCAACTTTACCTAGAAATGTCAGTACCCAGTTATATTATGTACATTTAGGAAAGTATCCAGGCCTTTCTAAAGCAATCTACTGAGTTAGCCAGAACCACCTCTGGAGGGAGTCTATTCCATATTTTCACAGCTCTTACTGTGAAGAAACCTTTCCGTATTTGGAGATGAAATCTCTTTTCCTCTAGACGTAAGGAGTGCCCCCTTGTCCTCTGTGTTGACCGTAAAGTGAATAACTCAACACCAAGTTCACTATATGGACCCCTTATATATTTGTACATGTTGATCATATCCCCCCTTATTCTCCTCTTCTCAAGAGTGAATAAATTCAGTTCCTCTAATCTTTCCTCATAGCTGAGCTCCTCCATGCCTCTTATCAGTTTGGTTGCCCTTCTCTGCACTTTCTCCAGTTCCCCTATATCCTTTTTGAGAACTGGTGCCCAAAACTGAACTGCATATTCCAGATGAGGTCTTACTAATGATTTGAACAGGGGCAAAATTATATCTCTCTCTCTGGAGTCCATACCTCTCTTAATACAAGAAAGAACTTTGCTCGCTTTGGAAACCGCAGCTTGGCATTGCATGCTATTATTGAGTTTATGATCTACCAAAACCCCCAGATCCTTCTCCACTACAGCATTGATCATTGATGTCAGCTTGTAAATTGGAGACCTCCTGTAAGGACGTTATTCCACTGCATAGCTTGGTGTCATCTGCAAAGACAGAAATGTTACTTTTGATCCCAGACCCAATATCATTTATAAAGATATTAAAAAGTAAGGGTCCCAGCACTGAACCTTGGGGTACACCACTGATAACCTTAGACCATTCAGAGTAAGAATCATTAACCACGACTCTCTGAATTCTGTCTTTTAGCCAGTTTTCTATCCATTTACAAACCGATATTTCCAAGCCTGTAGACCTTACCTTACACATGAGCCGTGTGTGGGAAACTGTATCGAAGGCTTTTGCAAAATCCAAGTATACCACGTCCACAGCCACGCCTCTGTCCAAGGTTTTACTTACCTCTTCATAAAAAGAAATCAGGTTTGGAATCAGGTGTGGAATTTATTCAAATTCTGAGTGGGAGCAAATTTAAGCTCTCTGTCTAGGACCTTCATCTCTTGTTCCCTCAAAGTGTCACCACTCAAATTATAAATACCAGCACCTATTGGGGTTTTAATTTTACGAATTCTCCTACCCCCTCTCCTTCGTCTCTCTATCTTTTCTTTTTCAGTGTTGACCATTGGTTTGCGGAGATTGCTGGGACTGATGTCTCCACCACTCCTGTTGGTTCGTTGGTACACATACGGACCCCTCCCTGGTCCACTCTGTGCCCCTGAAAAATCCCCCCCTTCCCTAGTATTGTTATATTGTAAAGGGGCAAATCTATTAGAGATGGGTAGTTGACTACCACAAGGGAGCTGAGACATCCCTATCCCTGTATTCCCATAATGGGGGTTAGTGGATGGACTTGTGTCTTTTTTCAACCTTAACTATGTAACTATGTAACTATGTAACTATGTATTCCCATAATAAGGATTTGATTCCTGCCTATGGTGGTCCCATCCATGTGGTGATTCATAATTACGCTGGTAATATGAATTTTCATTAGATGGTGTTTTAGGCACTCCATTCTTCCTCCCTCTATCTCTCTTTCCTTTAGGATTACCCCTATTGACAAAACCTCCTCTCGAGGTGGAAGAAGCAGGAGGAGGATAATCATATTCATAAACGGGGTATATGTTAGGTGGAGGAAGGGGTGATTTTTCATCTACTTAATGGGTATATTTTCAGGTACAGCCTAGCTGGAAACAACAGCTGTCTGCCATCTGAACACATTCCCACTACGGAAATCATCAGAATCCCTGATATATTTTTTATTTTTCTTATTTTGGACCTCTGTGTCCCATTTAGTGAGTTTATTTCTGAGATCCACAGAAAGTCTCAGAAATTCAGCACTCTCCTTAAATGGTTTTATAGCATTCTTAATGTCACAAATTTGTGACTCTAAGGCAGCCATCTTTCTTTGTTTACATGTACCGTATATACTCGAGTATAAGCCGTGTTTTTCATCTACTTAATGGGTATATTTTCAGGTACAGCCTAGCTGGAAACAACAGCTGTCTGCCATCTGAACACATTCCCACTACGGAAATCATCAGAATCCCTGATATATTTTTTATTTTTCTTATTTTGGACCTCTGTGTCCCATTTAGTGAGTTTATTTCTGAGATCCACAGAAAGTCTCAGACCCGACTTTGGGGCCCCGTATCTCGGGGCCACTTGGGTCTAGGAGTCCCAAAGTTGGTGTGCCAACCCAGTGGACCTAGCACTATAACATATCCAAAGATGGGGTTCCTAGCACTAAGTGGCCCCGAGATACAGGGCCCCAAATTCGGTTCAGAAAATGTCATTCTCTGCTGCAGAAAAGTGCTTGAGATTTTCTGACCCGAATTTGGGGCCCCATATCTCGGGGACACTTGGTGCTAGGAACCCCAAATGTTGTCAACTGTGTCCATCTGCATGGGCACAGTGAGGCTGCAAATGGGCATCGTTGACCCTCTTTTCCACTTACAGTAGCTGCGCATTTCTCACCCTAGGCTTATACTCGAGTCAATACGTTTTCCCAGTTGTTTGTGGTAAAATTAGGTGCCTCGGCTTATATACTCGAGTATATACGGTAAGTAAGAGGTCAAGTAATTCCAAACCTTTCTTTACAAAGAAATCCCCCCACTCTTTCATTGAGTCCTCATCCAGGAGGCCATCATTTGGGGGAACATCCCACCTAAGCCGGCGGGGGATCAGTTTAGCGGCCAAATATTGCTGGAAGAAGGCGATATCCCACATTTTTTCACATTTGTGTTTACTCATTTGTATTTAGTTTTTGATGGCGAGATTAATAAGGTTCGAGCTATGGACAGGGCAATCTTGGTAGCTGACAAAGTTAAGAACACCAGTACTAGTGTAACAAATTTTAAAATGGCCCTGAACTATAATGTACAGCATAAAAAGTTTGAAAAACTGGTTGCAAAAAACTGGTCCATACTCAAACAAGATCGTGTATTAGGACCTTTATTACCATCACGCCCTGATTTCATATATAAAAAAGCTCCATCTTTACGTGACCGCCTAGCTCCAGGAGTAGTGGATCCTCCTGCTCAATCTGAGAGTAGACTTTTTTCTTTTCTTTCTGGTTTCTATGCTTGTGGACGATGCACAGCACAGAATGCGTAAGCATTCCAAATGTAATGTTAAAAAGAGGAAATCCTTCACAGCTGCGGCAACCAACAAAGAATGTAAAATTGGTCAACTCATTACTTGTGCGACAGTAGGGGTCATGTACATGCTCCAGTGTGGGTGTGGCCTCCAATACATTGGGAGAACATCCCGACCCCTGCATGTTAGGCTTGGAGAACATGTTAATAACATAAAAAAGGGCCTTAAAACACATAATGTTTCTAGACACTTTAAACTAGTACATGACCAGAGTCCTAAAAGTTTGACTTTTTGGGGTATAGAAAGGGTTATTAAACATTGGCGAGGTGGCAATTTCATACGACAGCTTAGTCGCAGAGAATCTCATTGGATTCATGAAACCAAAGTTCTTGCACCTGGTGGCTTGAACGTAGATTTCGATTTGAATTGTTTCATTTCTGACCGGTAATTTGTTTTTTTATTTCATCTTTATTTCACTTTTATTATTATTATTTTTCTTATTTTTATATATTTTATTTTCATATATAAATATTTTATATATGTCATTACATTAAAATATACCATCGCCGCTGATGAAGTCCCGCCCCCTTGGGACGTAACGCGTACGGAATACCACGTGACTGCAATCGTGACGTCACCCGCATCCTTACACGCTGATCTCGGTGGATCTTTTCGCATATAGACAAGTTATTCATCCTTAGCACTGGGGTACTGTGCGTTTTATGTGAGTGCACTTTTTTACTTTCAAATAAATGTTACTTGTAGCAATCAGAGAGCACTAGATTTCTGTTGCTTTTATTTCATGTAAACTCCGGAGGAGATTATTGATGATGATTAGCCTGAAGCTCAGTAAAATCTACACCTGATATCAGTCTGCAGGATACTTGATCCCAACGCTTGGGTCCGTCAGTTTTGATGTAAGGGACCGCTCTATTTGACCTGACTGATTTACTCAGGGGTCCATCGTCTGAGGTGAGCGGCCATTGCTATTGATGGTGGAGGGTGTCACTCAAGTCACCATTTTTGATGTTCACATCACTCAAATCACTGGAAATCTTTTTTGCGCTTCCGTTGGATGCACTAATTTTTTTCTTTCAATTTGTTCACAAAAGAATAGACAATTCTCTTTGTTTACATTTTTCCACATTTGTGTTTACTCATTTGTATTTAGTTTTTATTTAAATATTTGCGCTGTACTGCCTTTTCACATAATATTTTTTTGGGATTTGGTAATTTGACCCTCAGTATTTCAGCAGCATTTCAGTTTAGGGTGTGTGTGTGTTTTAGCGCTGGTTGAGTTGCTCTTTTTTATTTGCAACATATGTCTCAAGCGTATCTCGCGTGGCCAAAACATCAGCCGCTTGGGCACCACATGCTTGACCAGACATATGTTGACCTGCCATGCAGCTCGTTGGCAAGCGTACCTTAAAGACCCACACCAAAGAACAAAGCGGACCTCTCCTTGCGCCTCATCAGCAGGAATCTCCAACCCCACTATACCTTCAGTCCTCTCTGAAAGCTGCACTGAGAGGAATGAAGGTGTAGAATTAGGTGTGTCACAGCCAAGTACTTGCGGGCACTCTGCTATCAGTACTCCGACGTCCGATTGTACCAGGCAAATTTCCCTGCCCCAGCTGCTGGACCGTCGAAAGAAGTTCACTCCCAGCCATCCACATGCCCAGCGGTTGAATGCTAGCTTGGCTAAATTGCTAGCACTTCAACTGCTGCCTTTTCAGTTGGTAGACTCGGCCCCCTTCCGTGAGTTTGTGCAATGTGCGGTTCCTCAGTGGCAGGTTCCAAAACGCCACTTTTTCTCACGGAAGGTGATTCCGGCTCTCTATGTGGAAGGCAATGTCCATGCCTCGCTGAACAGGGCGGTCAGCGGTAAGGTGCATATTACCGCTGACTCATGGTCCAGCAGGCATGGACAGGGACGTTACCTATCTTTCACGGCCCATTGGGTCACTCTTTTGGCAGCTGGGAAGGATGCAGGACAAGGTGCAGTAGTGTTGGAGGTTGTTCCACCACCACGCCTCCAAAATGCTACTACTGGTTATGACACACCTCTCTCCTCCACCCCCTCCTCTTCTTATTCCTCCATGGTCTCTTCCTGTGCTTTGTCCTTGGAACCAGCGGTGCTCCGTAGGTGTTCAAGGGGCTACGCAAGTACGCAGGCAAAAAGATGCCATGCCGTGCTTGCGCTGGTGTGTTTGGGGGACAGGAGCCACACTGGGGCAGAGGTTCTGTCAGCTCTGCAGGGGCAGGCCAAGAGGTGGTTGATGCCACGCCAGCTTAAGCCAGGAATGGTGGTTTGCGACAATGGCACCAACCTCCTCTTGCCCTGCGACAGGGACAACTGACCCATGTGCCCTGTGTGGCTCAAGTCCTTTTTTGTTTCAATAGTTTTTATTAAATTTTTCATATGAAATACAGAGGTACCATAACAGGGTACAATACGTAACAGAATATGAGAATACATTTGAACATGAGGGTTGCATGCCTATATGTAGCTGCTAGTTTGCTGGCGTTCCAAGGAAAGAAGAAACATATATGCTAAAAGTCATGACAAGCAGTGTGCATTAATGTAATCGCATGTGGTTTGAGCAAGTTGTCTTTGAGGCCTACCGCAGAGAAGGTGAGTCCCCCCTCAAGTACCCCAAGTGGGATCAAACTGTACTATAGGAGGGGAGACCCAGTGTTCATCTACCGCAAGCATCAGGTGTGGTGCAAGTATATTCTCTCTTACTGAGGCATGTATAAGAAAGGCAAATAAAAGGTAGTCAAAAAAGGAAAGAAAAAGAAAAAAAAAAAAAATAGAGAGAGAAAAAAAAAAAACTTAAATAAAAAGAGGATAAGGAAAACGAACTAGTGCATAGTGTGGCTCAAGTCCTTAATCCTAACTCTTGTCCACCTGTTGGAGCATACGCTGTGTGGAATAATGGACAGGGTACTTGAGGCAGAATAGAGGCAGGAAGAGGAGAACTTCCTTGCCTCTCAAGGCCCCATTTATCCAGCCAGTGTTACTTCTGTCCCACACATCACACAGGAAGAGGACGAGGAGGAGAAGGAGGAGGATTGTGTCAGCATGGAGGTGGAGCCTGGCACTCAGCATTAGCAGCAGCAGCAGCAGCAGCAGCAGCAGTCTTTTAGGGATGATTTACAGTCCCAAGAAATCGGTGAACTTGTACGTGGCTGGGAGGAGGTGGCTGCGGATCATGCCGTCCTTAGTGACCCAGAGGACTCCAGACCGAATGCATCAGCTAACCTACGCTGCATGGCCTCCCTGATCCTGCAAAGCCTGCGGAAGGATCCTCGTATTCTTCGGATCAAGCAGAGGGACCATTACTGGCTGGCCACTCTCCTTGATCCACGGTACAAGGGTAAGGTTGCGGACCTTATCTTGCTGTCGCAGATGGAGCAGAGGACGAGACATCTCCGGGAGGCCTTGCAGAATGGTCTGTGCAACACGTTCCCAGAGACTGTGAGGTTACAAACTCCTGGTCCTGGACAACGAGTTGCTGAGGCTTCGGTCAGTAACAGAATGAGTGGTGGGGAAGGTGGCCGTCTGACCGATGCGTTCAGACAATTTTTTTAGTCCGCAGCCCCAAGGTATGATCGATTCCAGCAACCATCGCCAGAGTTTGATTAACATGGTGCAGGAATACCTAGGGACAAGGTCAGACTTGGACACCTTTCCCACCGAAAATCCATTGGCTTACTGGGTCTTGAGGATGGCTCACTGGCCAGAGCTTGCACAGTATGCAATTGGGCTACTGGTCTGTCCTGCATCCAGCGTTCTTTCGTAGTGCTGCTGCAGGCTTTGTCACCGATCATAGGGTGCGCCTGTCCACTGACTCGGTTGATCGACTGACCTTCATAAAGACGAATCAGTCTTGGATCACCACCAGCTACCAAGCACCTGAAGCTGATGTAACCAAATAATTTATTTTGAAATGTCACATCCCTTCAAGACTGCCTATGCTGATGCTGAGTTACTGTCCTGTTATGTTGACTGACTATCCTCTTCCTCCTCAATAATCCCGCTGATAGCTTGGAAGAACATTTTTGGTTCTGGGTGCCGCCACCAGTGCCTAAGGCCCAATTTTTCAGCCCCTGTTTAACAGGGGCATGTAATTACAATTTTGTATGCAATTTTTTGCAGTGGGGCTCATTCTTGCACTCCAACTAGAGTATCTGGGAGAGGTTGCAGTGTTGTGGCACCAGCACCAGTGCCTAAGGCCCAATTTTTCAGCCCCTGTTTAACAGGGGCATGTAATTACAATTTTTTATGCAATACTTTGCAGCAGGGCTCATTCCTGCACTCCAACTAGAGTATCTGGGAGAGGTTGGAGTGTCGTGGCACCAGCATCAGTGCCTAAGGCCCAATTTTTCAGCCCCTGTTTAACAGGGGCATGTAATTAAAAAATGTTTTGCAATGCTTTGCAGCAGGGCTCATTCCTGCACTCCAACTAGAGTATCTGGGAGAGGTTGGAGTGTCGTGGCACCAGCACCAGTGACTAAGGCCCAATTTTTCAGCCCCTGTTTAACAGGGGCATGTAATTACAATTTTTGATGCAATGCTTTGCAGCAGGGCTCATTCCTGCACTCCAACTACAGGGGCATGTAATTACAATTTTTGATGAAATGCTTTGCAGCAGGGCTCATTCCTGCACTCCAACTAGAGTATCTGGGTGAGGTTGCAGTGTTGTGGCACCAGTGCCTAAGTCCCAATTTTTCAGCCCCTGTTTGTTTAACAGGTGCATGTAATTACAATTCTTGATATAATATTTCAAAGCAGGGCCCGTTCCAGCACCCACAGAGAATAACTGTGAGGACTTACAGTGTTGTGGCACCAGCCTACTTTCAAACATCCAACTTACAAACGTCTCCTACTTGCAAACGGAAGGAGACAACAGGAAGTGAGATGAAAAAAGAGGGACAGCCCAAAAATTATACAGGGGTGATAACCCTTCCCTATGTTTTCCAAAAAGCTTAAAAATAGATTTTTTGACTGGAGCTACACTTTAAAAATGTACCAGTTACAAACAGATTCTACTTAACACAACAAACCTACACAGTCCCTGTCTTATTTGCACCGCCTGTATACTGCTTTTCTGAGTTTATAGGGCCTGGGTTTACAAGACCCAAAGGGGCTGGTAATGAGCAGAGGGGGCTACCCATGCCATTTTTTTAATGATTTTCATCCATATTGCCGGAACCAGACATTACATTAAAACCGCAAGCAGTTTTTTAAATTCCGTTAAATGTCATTTTGTGCAGGGACTGTTCTAAACACGGGAAACACGTGCCACTTCACAGGCATACTATAGACACCCCCCAGGCACGATATTTAAAGGAATATTTCATTTTTTTCACTTTAATCATCATTAAAATCAGTGCTCCCGTAAAAACTGCATTTTTTGCACTGATCCATGTCCCCTGGAGCAGGAGCCGGGTCCCCAAACTCTTTTTAGGACAATATGTTGCATATTAGCCTTTAAAATTAGCACTTTTGATTTCAAACGTTCGAGTCCCATAGACCCCAAATCCCTCCTTTACATTTAAAAGTATTCAGAACGCCAAAATCTGAGTTGCTGAATACTGTAATTTTTTTAAATCAGCGTCACTGGCAGCCAAGTAAACTGGAAGTGACGTTGTGATGTCGCTTCCGGGATTTCACATCGGAGACCTGATCGAAGCCGAATCTGGCTTCATGCGGGTCTAAGCCTAGGTGGCGGACGTGCCAAATGGTGGCTCGGGTCTCCCGGTGGGCCGGGAGGCCTGAAAAAAGTGACGGAAGGCGGGTGGATGTCCCCTTCCGCTCCTTTAGGATAACAGCCGAGCGGCTTTTAGCTGCATCGGTTGTTATCACTAAAAAGCCAAACGCTGGCTCTAAAAAGCGGTACTGGGCATGATGCCTGCAGCTGCGGTATAACCCCTTCAAGCCATAAATCCATATTTGCGTATGGTTGGCGTGAAGGGGTTAAGCTTAATGTATGAAAGAAATTAAACTTTTTTAAATATTTATTGTTATTCGTGAAAAAATTACCCTAACTAAGCAACTGTACTGGAATATATAAAATATTTATATACCACCTAAAATATATACTGTAAATATACAGCCCTAAATATAAATAATATAATATAAATATGTACAAACAAATGTAAAACTTGTGTGTTTGTGCCTAATTAAGGCCTTATACACACAGACGTTTTAAAAAACGGGCTGTAAAGCTAGGAACAATGCCTGGAAAAAATCAGCGTTAAAAACGCAATTTTATTAGCGTTTCGCTGTGGCGTCAATGCACGTTTAACGTAGTTTTTAAGCGTTAAGGCTAAGGCACGTTTTTTTTAAAAGAACATCCCTCTGCTATTTTCCACTCTCAAATTACCCACATAAACATTTTTACAGCTTAAAAACGCTGACGCTAAAAAAACGTTGGTATAGCGTTAATGCGCGTTTTTGAGCATTTTTGAGCTTTTTTCAGCATCAGCGTCAAAACAGCTCTAACGCTAGAGCCTCTGAAGGCGCTGGTCCTTGGTTTTTTTTGGAGCTTAAAACGACCATGCCCGTTACAGCTCAAAAACGCCATGGTGTGTATGAGTCCATTGAATAACATGGAGTTGCCTTCTTAAGCATCAAAAAAAGCTAAAAAAATCCACTGTTAAAACGTCCGTGTGTATGAGGCCTTAATCATGTTATCAACTTTGGTAAATTGTGTACTATGCCAAAATAACACTAACTAAAATTGCCCTAACGGGTAACAACAATGCTTCACCCCACCCCACCCCTTTTGACCTTGGGGTTGACTCTGAGGTTTACCTCTTGAACCTGACGGTGGAGGCCATCGAGACTGCCTGGAGGCTGATGCCCCTGGCACTAGAGAAAGAGCCTGTTGAAATTAGAGACGTTTACTCCTTTTCTTAACTGGCAAAAGGGTACTTTTCCCACTTGATATCCTTTGGATATATTTGTCCAAATCATCCCCAAACAGCCTTTCACGGCGGAAAGGAAACCCAGCCAGGAGGTTTTTGCATGGCGCTTCGGCTGACCAATTTTTTAACCATAAGATTCTATGCATCTGCACCAACCCAATCGTAAGGCGAAAGGTCTGAAGAATAGAATCTCTAATTGTGTCAATTGCAAAACACAAAGCCGCTGGCAGCTCAGCGTGTCCCCAAGACACAGCGCATCATTGATAGGGGTGAACAGCCATTGGGCATGGCTGTTCACCATGTGATCGGCCGCGATTACGGCACACCCAATCACAAATGGGTATTCCCCACTTTAAACTGCGGATGCGCGCAATCAGGAGCACGCAGCGCGGTCATGTCGGTGGCGGCGTGTTTCCAGGAACACTGCTCAAGGGTAAACAGCCAATGACTGGCGGCTGTTTACCATGTGATCAGCTGTGATCCATTCACAGCCGATCACTAAATGTAAACATAGACCGGTTACTAGCTGTTACCGGCTCTTCTCTCCTCACGCACTGTTTCCAGTGTGAGGAGAGAAGAGCCAGGAGCAGTGAGTTACCGATCTATGTGTGTAGTGTAGTTTACTGCACCAACACAAAAAAGAGAACCTGTCACATCGCCCCACCATTACAGCTGTCACCCAACAGTCACATCAGTGCTTATAAAAGTGCACCTGTCACCGATCAGTGCCCACAGAGTGCACCTGTCACTCATAAGTGCCCACAAAGTGCACCTGTCACCCATCAGTGCCCACAAAGTGCACCTGTCATCGTCAGAGACTGCCATCAGCAGTGCACCTGTCACCCATCAGTGACCATCGCCAGTGACTATCATCAGTGACCACCATCAGTGACCGTCATCATTGGCCCATCCGTGACCCTCATCTATCACCTATCAGTTCCATAAAGTGTACCAGTCACCATCAGACCATCACGTGTCACCTGTCACCCATCAGTGACCGTCACCCATAACCTGTCACCCATCAGTGACCGTCACCTGTCACCCATCACCTGTCACCCATCAGTGACCTTCATTTGTCACCCGTCGCACAGCCCATCAGAAAAAATATGCAAAAGATTCTATACAAGTGAGGAGGCATTCCAGATCCTCTCCATGACTGATGAGAGCAGCGAGGAGTTCTCATCAGATTCAAATGCCAATTCCGATTGTGAATCAAATTCAGCATTTGAACCGATCAATAGTAGTGGATCGGCAAATGAATCAGAGGAAGAATGGATCCTTCCCAGGGCCGGACTGGCCTACCGGGATACCGGGATATTTCCCGGTAGGCTGCCTGCCCTGGGGCCGTTTTGCGGCTACAGTGCTCCCCTGTCCCCACTCTCATGCGCCTGTAATCTCGGAGCTGGCCGGGTCAGTGTTCTGCGGCCGCGCACCACGCTGTAACATGGTCCCGCCCCCCTAGAACGGCTCGTGTGATAGTATCTAGAATCAGTGTTCCACCTATCACACAGCCGGTCTGGGGGGGGGGCGGGACCATGTTACAGCGCGGTGCGCGGCCGCAGAACACAGACCCGGCCAGCGCCGTGATCACAGGAAGAGAGATGGCTGTGAGTACTACTCAGTACAGCCCTAACTGTGTGCCTGGATAGGGGGATCAGCGGGGGCGGCATATAGAGGAGATTAGCTTTCTATATTCCTCCATGCAGCCGCTGAATGCTTGGAGGAGGGAGAGGAGGAGAATAAAGCATTCAGCGGCTGCATGGAGGAATAATAGAAAGCTCATTTCCTCTATATGCCGCCCCCGCTGATCCCCCTATCCAAATTATTTTACTGCCCCCCCCCCCAGTTCTCATTGTGCTCCCCCCAGTGCTCTCCTCCCCCACCACACTCTCCACTGTCTCCACCCCCCCCCCCCAGTTCTCTCAACCCCTGTTATTTCTGCCTCCCCTGCTCTCCAGGTCCTTGTCTAGCCCCCACCCCAGTGCTCTCCAGCCCCCCACCCCCCACAGTGCTGTCCAGCCCCCCCCCATGCTCCCCACCCCCCACAGTGGTCTCAAGCCCCCCACCCCCCACAGTGCTGTCCAGCCCCCCCCCCCCCGTGCTCCCCACCCCCACAGTGCTGTCCAGCCCCCACCCCATTGCTCTCCACCCCCCACAGTGCTCTCCAGCCCCCCACCCCCCACAGTGCTGTCCAGCCCACCCCCCACAGTGGTCTCAAGCCCCCCACCCCCCCATGCTCCCCAGCCCCCCCGTGCTCCCCCACCCCCACAGTGCTGTCCAGCCCCCACCCCAGTGCTCCCCACCCCCCACAGTGCTGTCCAGCCCCCACCCCATTGCTCTCCACCCCCACAGTGCTCTCCAGCCCCCCCACCCCTGTTCTTTCTACCCCGATGCTCTCCAGCTCTCCCCATCATTCTCCAGCCCCCACCCCAGTGCTCTCCACCCCCCCACAGTGCTCTTCAGCCCCCCCCGTGCTCCCCACCCCTGTTCTTTCTGCCCCCGGTGCTCTCCGACTCCAGCCCCTCCCCCCACAGTGCTGTCCAGCCCCCCCGTGCTCCCCACCCCTGTTCTTTCTGCCCCCAGTGCTCTCCAGCTCTCCCCATCAGTCTCCAGCTCCCACCACAGTGCTCTCCACCCCCCACATTGCTCTCCAGCCCCCTGTGCTCCCCACCCCCACAGTGCTCTCTAACCCCCCCGTGCTCCCCACCCCTCACAGTGCTGTCCAGCCCCCCGTGCTCCCCACCCCTCACAGTGCTGTCCAGCCCCCCGTGCTCCCCACCCCTGTTCTGTCTGCTCCCATCAGTCTCCAGCTCTCCCCATCAGTCTCCAGCTCCCACCACAGTGCTCTCCACCCCCCACAGTGCTTTCCAGCCCCCCCATGCTCCCCACCCCCACAGTGCTCTCCACACCCCACAGTGCTCTCCAGCCCCCACCCCGTGCTCCCCACCCCCACAGTGCTGTCCAGCCCCCACCCCAGTGCTCCCCACCCCCCACAGTGCTGTCCAGCCCCCACCCCATTGCTCTCCACCCCCCACAGTGCTCTCCAGCCCCCCCACCCCTGTTCTTTCTACCCCCGGTGCTCTCCAGCTCTCCCCATCATTCTCCAGCCCCCACCCCAGTGCTCTCCACCCCCCACAGTGCTCTTCAGTTCCACCCCCATGCTCCCCAGCCCCCCCGTGCTCCCCACCCTTGTTCTTTCTGCCCCCGGTGCTCTCCGACTCCAGCCCCCCCCCCACAGTGCTGTCCAGCCCCCCGTGCTCCCCACCCCTGTTCTTTCTGCCCACAGTGCTCTCCAGCTCTCCCCATCAGTCTCTAGCTCCCACCACAGTGCTCTCCACCTCCCCACATTGCTCTCCAGCCCCCTGTGCTCCCCACCCCCACAGTGCTCTCTAGCCCCCCTGTGCTCCCCACCCCTCGCAGTGCTGTCCAGCCCCCCCGTGCTCCCCACCCCTCACAGTGCTGTCCAGCCCCCCGTGCTCCCCACCCCTGTTCTGTCTGCCCCCAGTGCTCTCCAGCTCTCCCCATCAGTCTCCAGATCCCACCACAGTGCTCTCCACCCCCCACAGTGCTCTCCAGCCCCCCCCCGTGCTCCCCACCCCCACAGTGCTCTCCACCCCCCACAGTGCTCTCCAGCCCCCCCCCGTGCTCCCCACCCCCACAGTGCTCTCCAGCCCCCCACCCCAGTGCTCTTCAGCACCCCCGTGTATATATATTTATATATGTATAAAGCCCTATGTGATTTCATATCTGTCGTTTCTGTATATAATAGTCTTCAAATGTGCTTTAAAATGTGTGGTTTTCCCTTTCATGAACCAGAAAATAATGACGTTATGCTGTTGCGCTGGTATAATAATGCTGTGGGGCTGGTATGAAATTTTTTCCAGGGCTGAATTTTATTCCCAGTCCGGCCCTGATCCTTCCTAAAAGAGCACAGCGCTCTGGAAACCAGGCAACCACCAACAATATATCCCAGGATCAAAGCCCAGGCCCAGTACCAGTGCTGCTGCCAGCGATAGACCCCAAAACCAAAGGCTCAGTACCAGAGCTGCTGCCAGCGAAAGGCCACAAGAAATGCCCAGGCCCAGTACCAGCACTGCCACAGCATCACTCCCAAATGCCAGTACAGGAACTTCAATTCCCCCAACTACCAATACTGGAGTGCCACGTCCCCCAAGAGCCAGGGCCGCTACATATCACCCAGATGGTCTTGCCAATCCAAGATGACTGCCTTCCGACTCAGGATCAGCAAGAATTCACCCTTTCACTGCACAGCCAGGTGTTCAGGCCAATACCCAAAAATTTTCAGAATCTGAGTGGTTTTCATTTATTTTTGCCCGACACTTTGCTGCAACTCATCGTGGACCAGACCAATTTATATGCCCAGCAGCATATTGCCAACAATCCCCAATCATCATACGCCCATCAATTTGAGTGGAAGGATTTGACTCTGGAGGAGTCCAAAGTGTTTATGGGCCTCACCATAAACATGGGGCTTACAAAAAAAAAATGAAGGACATGCCTATTGGTCCACCCACCCCATGCCCATTTATTCTTCCGTAATGTCAAGGTCCCGATACGAGATGATAATGTGCTTTCTTCATTTCAGTGACAACCCCCAGTGCCCTCCTCGCAATCATCCAAATTACGATAAATTATATAAAATTCGCCCATTTATTAATTTCTTTTCCCAACGATTTGCAGAACTTTATGTCTCCGATAAGCATATATGTGTAGATGAGTCCCTGGTACCCTTTTCAGGCAGGCTAGGAATAAAACAATACATTCCTAGCAAAAGGGCCAAATACGGAGTGAAATTTTATAAGCTGTGCGAGAGAGTCACAGGATATCTGTATGCGTTCCGCATATACGAAGGAAGAGATTCCCAGATCCAGCCCCCTGAGTGCCCGGCCTACGTGGGCACAACTGGTAAAATTGTATGGGACCTGGCATACACACTGTTGAAGAAAGGTTACCACATATACCTGGATAACTTCTACACCAGCCAGCCCCTTTTCAAACACCTATACCTCGCAGAAATCCTGGCCTGTGGAACCTCCAGAAAAAATAGGAAGGGCTTCCCACAAGCCATAGTAAATAAGAAATTGCGAAGGGGAGAAAGAGCAACTTTGAGATGCAACAAAGTCCTGGCCTTGAGGTGGAAGGATGCCAGGAATGTGTACATGATGTCCACCATCTATGATGACACTACAGTTGAAGTTCATAGAAGACGAGGTCCCATTGTAAAGCCAAAATGTGTACACGATTACAATCTGTACATGGGGGGGGGGGGGGGGGTTCAACAACCAAATAAGTAGGTCCCATTTCTGATACAAGAAAATAGCACTCTATTTAATTAATTTGGCCATTTATAATGCCTACATAATTCACAGCAAATCCACAGAAAGCCCTGCCCACTTCCAATTCATAGAACAAGTTGTCACATCCCTCATCTACCATCAAAGATGCTGTTAGCCGACTTCATGAACGCCACTTCCCGGACCACATTCCACCATCTGAAGCAGGCCGAAGACGCCAAAAAAGATGTCGAGTATGCAGCAATAAGGGATTTCGAAGAGATTCCAGCTACCAGTGTCTACCCGGCCTTTGCATTGGTGAATGCTTCAGACTATATCACACATCCCTAAAATATTAGCCCATATTCTTAACCATTTCCCCATTTTTATCATCTGTGCTGACCATTTCCCATGCTTCCTCAAATAACCATGCCACTGCCTTCCACGAGAACTGACCCTGGACTGTTTTTTGACTATGCCTCTGCCAACCGTTTGGACTGCTTCCACATGAACTGACCCTGGCCTGTTTTACCAACTACACTTCTGCCTACTGCTTGGATTGCTTCCATGTGAACTGACCCTGGCCTGTTTTATCAACTACGCTTCTGCCTACCGCTTGGACTGCTTGCACATGAACTGAGCCTGGCCTGTTTAATGGACTATGCTTTTGCCTACCACTTGGACTGATCTGTTGCCCTGCTACTGTAGTACATTGGGGTCTCACATGTGAGGGGCTCCAGAAATGTTTTTCCGGATGGAGAAAACTATTTTTTTTGTTGTCTCCGGGTTTCGTAATTTCCGGATTAGGGTCTGGAGTCCGGAGGCTTCATAGAGATTTGGGTGGGTCAAAGCCTCTACCCCTGTGGGCCTGTGCACAGGTCTTACCTGATTGCGGCCCTTGGCCTGCTGCTCACTTACTGCCACCATCCCCCTGCCTGCAGCATAAACTGACCACACCTCTGCCTGCTACCTGGACTATGGAAATAATTAGCTGTAGCAAGAGGCAGTATGTTTATGAAGGGCTGGAGAGCGGTACAATAATGAGTGCAGGGAGGTAACAGTGTACCATGACTAATATTATGGCTGTGCTGGCTGTCTCTGCCTGGACAATTTCTATGGACAAATGTTTTGGCTGTGCTGACTATAGACAATATTCCTGCCTGCTGCCTGGATAATTACTATTGTTGCTAAGCACTAGACATGTGCATTAGTTTTGGTCCGAATGCATTTTCGTCCGAATTTAAGGTATTTTCGTTATCGTTTTAACAAACGATAACGAAAGTGCAGAATCCGAAAAACGAATGATGCTTTATTTTCTTTTTCGTTGCAACAACAGTTCGTTATAGATAGGAGATTCGACATGACGCTGACAATAGCAATCTGTGTCTATCGAACCTGTGGTCGAATGTGCCTAACCTTAACTCTATTAGTCCAAGATTATTCTACATAGAAAGAAAAGATTCGATATAGAGAGAAAAGATTTGACATAGAGAGAAAAGATCGCTGCTGGAATTGGGTGGGGGAAGTAAAATAAAAATAATGATGATGATGAATGTAATTGGCTGATTGTAACCAAAGAGGAGGAGCAGTAAAATAGCTAGAACTAAGTACACATGTACAGCCAACTTACTTTCACTTACAATTGCTAGCAGAGAGAGACACACACTGAATCATTTCAGAAGCCAGTCAATCATAGCTGGTCCGTTTGTCAGAGAACCTGAATTGTTTAGCAATTAAGCATAAGCACAGCAGCAGAACAATAGTGAAGCAAGCTACAGTTCAACTTAACTTTTTCATAATTATCTGCTACTATTGTGTTAGTGTTGTGAACTTGATAGTGATACTAGTGTTGCTAGTGTTGTGATAGGCTCAGAGGCTGCCATGTTGTGGGGGGGGATTTATTATTATAAATTCTATATTATAGATTAAGATTCTATATAGATTCTATATACCCTATCTTGTTACCTGTCTGATCAGTAATCATCTATCACCAGTCCATTTTCTGTTTGAAATATATACATTCAACATGAACGACAAAGATTCGACAAAGCAGCGAAAAACATACAAACGTTGAATCTTTGGCTTATGGTGTCTGTCGAAAGTTCTAAGAAGATTAAAGAAGCAGCTAAACTATACAGTGTCGTACAGTTTAGCTACTCCATCGAATCTTCTTTGAACATTCGACAGACACCATGAGCCTTCAATGACAGATTCAACCTTAATTAATTTGGATTTTAGGACGAATGCATTTTTTAACGAAAAACAAAATAAATAAAAAAAAGAATTTTGGGAGTAACTAAATAAATGTATTTTTTGGATGAAAATGAAATTCCGAAATGAAATATTTCAGTGTGCACATGTCTACTAAGCACATCCCTGCCTGCTGTCAGCTGCCTGCACCAATTCTCTCCTCTCTCACTACTAAAACCACAGCTTATACTTATTTTTTTAACCTTTCCTCAATAGAATTTATTTTGGAGTGTAATTTTTGGTATGTTAATGCTATGTGTTAGAAATATAAGGGCCTTCAAAAGTGTAAAAGGTGGTTGAGAAATAAGATGTGTAATTTATGCTTGTAGAACGCCTGAAGGTGCTACTTCACTGGTGGGCCTCTGTATGTGGCCAGGCTGTGTAAAAGTCTCACACATGTGGTATCGCCATACTCAGAAGGAGTAGCAGAATGTATTTTGGGGTGTCATTTTTGCTATGTACATGCCATGTGTTGGAAATATCTTAAAAATGGACAACTTTGTGGAAAAAAATGAACCGTTCAAAAGACTCATTATGCCTCATAGATTATATGTTGGGGTGTCTGCTTTTCAAAGATGATGTTACACGGAGTAAATAGATACCTAACATGTCATGCTTTAAAATTGCGCACACTCGTGGAATGGCGACAAACGACAGTACTTAAAAATCTCCATAGGCGACAATTTTAAAATGTCTAAAGGTTACCAGTTTAGAGTTACAGAGGAGGTCTTGTGCTAGAATTATTGCTATTGCTCTAACAATCACGGCAATACCTCACATGTGTGGTTTGAACACTGTTTAAATTTGCGGTCATGACTTATGTATGCTCTCGCTTCTGCGCGCAAGCACGGAGGGATGGGGTGCTTTAAAAAAAAAAAAAAAAATTCTTATTTATTTTATTACATTTTTTTTTTTTTATTTGAGTTTGGCTGTTTTGAACACTGTAATTTTTTTTTTTAATTTGGCGCATTTAAAGCGGAGTTCCACCCAAAAATTGAACTTCCACTATAAGGGAATGGTGACCCCCCTGACATGCCACATTTGGCATGTCATTTTTTGAGGGGGGAGCGGAAACCCTCTTTTTATAGCGTTCAAGCTCCCACTTCCTCCCAGGCACGCGGCCCCGGAAGTGAGTTTACCTCTCCCCCTCCCTCATCTGAGACACATCGCAGGTCCCAGATGATTGAGTGGCCAGTCACAGTGCGCAGCGCGCCTCACACACGCACAGTGCGTGCCCGGCTGTGAAGCCACAGCCGGGCGCCCACAGTGACAATGACGGCGCCGCAGAGAGGAAGGGGAGAAGAGCGGGGCTTCATTCCCCTGAATCGCTGGACCCTGGGACAGGTAAGTGTCCGATTATTAAAAGTCAGCAGCTTCAGTATTTGTAGCTGACTTTTAATTATTTATTTTTTAGTCAGAACTCTGCTTTAAGTCTTCTGTAAACCGGAAGTGATGTCATGACATCGCTTCCTGGTTACTAGATCCAATCAAAGCCATTTCTGGCTTCGTTCGGGTCTCCGGCTAGCTGGCAGACATGCTGGAAGGTGGCGGGAGGAAGGAATGTCTCCTCCCGCTGCTTAGGATAACAGCCGATCGGCTTCTTAGCCACATTGGTTGTTAGCCCAAGGAAGCCAACTGCCGGCTCTAAAAAAACGGTACTAGGGGATGCGTGCAGCTGCAGGCATCACCCGGTACAACCCCTTGCATACAGTTGGCGTGAAGGGGTTAAAAGTTTTTTTTTTTTTTGCATTGATACATGTCCCCCAGGGCAGTACCCAGGCCCCCATACCATTTTTTATGGCCAATAACTTGCATATAAGCCTTCAAAATTGAGACTTTGGGTCCCATAGAGTTTGAGAGTTCTGGCTGAAACAGAACTGGGGTGTGTTCGGCCCATCTCTAATCTTGACTCTCTGTTGGTATAGAGCAGTGATGGCGAACCTATGGCACGCGTGCCACAGCTGGCACTCAGAGCCATTTCTGTGGGCACACGAGAGGGTCCAGGACAGAGCTAGAGGTCTCTCTCTCCTCTCAGCCCCCCATCCCTCTCTTTCAGCCCCCCTCTTTGTGTCCCCCTCTCTCTGTTCCCCCTCTCTCTCAGCTCACCCCTCTCTCTCAGCATCTCTCTCGCACCCCTCTCTCTCTGTCCCTCTTCTCTCTCTCTGTCCCCATTCTCACTCTCTGTCCCCCTTCTCTCTCAGCATTTCTCTCACACCCCTCTCTCTCAGCCCCTCTCCTTCTCTATGTTGCCCCTCTCTCTCAGCATCTCTCTCACACCCCCTCCCTCTCTCTGTTCCCTCTCTCTTTCAGCATATCTCTCACACCCCTCTCTCTCTCTGCCCCCTCTCAGCATCTCTCTCAGCCCCTCTCCCTCTCTCAGCCCCTCTCCCTCTCTCTCTCAGCCCCCCTCCCTCTCTCAGTCCCCCCATCTCTCAGCATCTATCTCACACCCCTCTCTCTCTCTCTCTCTCTGTCCCCCCTCCCTCTCTCTGTTCCCCCTCTCTCTCAGCATATCTCACACCCCTCTCTCTCTCTGCCCCCTCCCCTCCCTCTCTCTCAGCCCCTATCCCTCTCTCTGATCCCTCTCTATTTCAGCATATCTCTGCCCCCCTCTCTCTCTCTGCCCCCCTCCCTCTCTGCCCCTCTCTCTCTCTCTCTCTCGCGAATTGCCGTGTTGGCACTTTGCAACACAAAAACCAATGTATTTATTTCAGTTTGGGCACTCGGGCTCAAAAAGGTTCGCCATCACTGGTATAGAGTCTTTCAGTGACTATGCAGCCATAGTCACAAAGACATTGTGTTAAAAAGCCCATGTGTATGCATGTTCTTTGCAATCCTGAATGCTCTTTTCATTATTGATCTAACTTTGGTCCTATTTAGTAAACTGCAAGTTACAGTTACTCCCTATCTGATCATTCGGGAGAATATCTATTCGCTATATGCCACCTACATGCTGTATACCATGTGATAAAACACATTGTATATAGCAAGCATACTAACAAAATGGAAAGTAAATGAACAGAAGAGAAATCCAAGTCAAAACAATATTTGGTGTAACCACCCTTTGCATTCAAAACAGCATAAAATCTTCTAGGTACACTTGCACACGGTTTTTGAAGGAACTTAGCAGGTAGGTTATTCTAAACATCTTGGGGAACTAACCACAGTACTTCTGTGGATGTAGGCTGCCTCACATCCTTCTGTCTCTTCTTCTGTAATCCCAGAGACTCAATAATCTTGAGGTCAGGGCTCTGTAGTGGCCAAACCATCACTTTCAGGACTCATTGTTCTTCTTTACACTGAAGATAGTTCTTTTTTTTTTTCCAATTAGTTTTTATTGAAAAAAAAAGCAAACAATAATACAAAGAAAGGTGTAAAACTTTGCAAAATTTTCATATACAGGAATATGAACAAAACATGAGTCCTGAAATAGGTAGGTTTAAGTTGCAATAGATAACATATACTTAGTCATAGCAAACCGGGAGTGTAGACTCCAATGGGACCTCCCCAGGGAGGTTTGATACTGTTGGGGTGTGTTGTTGGAAGTTTATCACCCAATTATACTCTCTCATCTAGAGAGATATGGCTTCAAAGTAGCAATCAGCTCTGAGTTTACAGGTATAGGGAATGTAGACTTACGTCTCATTGGAGCATGGTGCCCCTATGGAATTCTTAAGTGTATACACATAGAGGGATGGTAGAAAAGATAAGCGAAAAAGAGAGGGGGAAAGGGAGCGGGGGGAGGGGGGGAAGGTGGGGGGAAGGTGAAGGTGACCCAGTCCGCACGCAGAGGGTGTAACCTAATTATGTTCTATACTCGTGTGTTATACCAAGTAGTCCATATGTGCCATTTATTATCAAACTGTTTTTTGGTAAGATTCTTAGCAGCAAGTAGGGATTCGTAAACGTAGTGGGTTTGTGTAGTGGCAAATACTTCTGCTACCTTGGGTGCTATGTCTTGTTTCCAGTGTCTGGTTATTAGGGATCTAGCGACCAGTAGGATGTGAGTGATTACCACTCTAAATTCTGGGGGGAATAGATCAATGCCTATATTAAGAATTGCCAAGCTGGGGTTAGGTCGTGTTATCATCCCCGTGATGCTGGAGATTGAAGAGAAAATGGAGTTCCAGTAGCTAGAAATATGTTTGCATGACCAAAACATATGGAAGAGGTTGCCAGTTTGACCGCAGTTTCTCCAGCACAACGGGGAGGAGTCAGGTGCAAATTTTGATATTCTGTAGGGGGTGAGATACCATCTGAGGGCAATCTTTTGGGACAATTACCAGTGGTTAATGCATTTCGAGGCTCTATATATCCATTTAAAGGCATCAGTCCACTGTGAATCCGTGAAGGAGGTGTTGAGGTCTGCTTCCCATTTTTGGTGGGGCCTGGATTTAACAAAAAGCAATTTTTGTTGCAGTAGATTATAAAATAATGTGCTTGTTGGAGAGTCAGTATGGGGATTGGGACATTGACCATCCTGGTAGGATGGAGCGACATCCTTTGTAGGTCCCTCCAAGCTGATAGTGAAGCCTGAACAGTAAGAGGCAATTTATAAATGGGGAACGGGTGTAAGGCATCTAGGAGTAGGAGATCTTTGAGAGTTTTGGTTGGGGCTAAAGTTTGTTCAATGTTGCACCAGTGGTGATCAGGTCCATGCGTGAACCAGTGTTTGAGTTGGGTGAGTAAGGAAGCTTTGTAATAATCGTTTATGTCTACTAGGCCCATACCTCCCACTGATCTGTGTTTGACTAAGAGGGATTTCGCGCATCTAGGTCTGGAGGACTGCCAGATGAATCTTTTAAGCAGCGAGTTTAGGGATTTCATATACGTCTGGTTTATAGGAATTGTGAGAGTTCTAAAGATGTACAATATTTGTGGTAAGAGTAGCATTTTGAATGCAGCCAACCTGCCTGACCATGTAAGTTCAGTTTTGGAAAGCCTGAGGGCTTCTGTGGAGAGTTTGGCTAGAAGAGGGACGTAGTTGGCTTCAGCTAGGTGTTTAAGGCTAGGGGTAAGTTTCAGACCGAGATATGTTATGTCAGATTTCGCCCATGTATAGGGAAATTTATTTTTCAGGTCTGTGGAAAGTGACGTGGGGATACCTAACGGGAGGATCAAAGATTTAGTGCAATTTACTTTGTAATAAGACACCCTACTAAATTCTTCAAGAATGTTATGTGCATGTATGAGGGAGGTTTGTGGTGAGGTTAAAAACAGGATGATGTCATCTGCAAAAAGATTTATTTTATGGGAGTTGTTTGGTAGGGAAAATCCTGATATGAGGGGATGGGAACGAATCCTTTCTGCTAGCGTTTCAATTAGAAGGTTAAAAATCGTGGGAGACAGGGGACAGCTTTGCCTGGTACCATTAGTTATGTGGAATGTGTCCGAAAGCATGTTAGAGGTGTAGACCTGTGCGCATGGTGAGGAGTAGAGGGCCAGTATTGATGATAGTATAGGGCCTGAGAACCCAAATTTTTCTAAGGTGGCCTTCATGTATCACCAGTGGACCCTGTCGAATGCCTTCTCTGCATCCAAGGAGAGGAGCAGAGAAGGCACCCGACAGGACTCCGCATATTGCATAATACCAATCACTCTCCTAGTCGCATCAGAGGCCTGCCTGCCCGGGGTGAATCCAGACTGGTCAGGTTTGATGAGAAGAGGTAGCATTGGGAGAAGTCTGTGTGCAAGTATTTTCGCATACAATTTGACGTCAGTGTTGAGCAAGGAAATAGGCCTAAAGTTGGCCGGTGTAGTGGGTTCTTTGCCTGGTTTTGGGATGGTAACCACATACGCTTTAAGCATTTCAGGGGGAAACGAGGCAGAGGACATTGCTGATGCGAAGACCGGTTTAAGTGTTGTGGTGAGATTTTCATGGAAGACCCTGTAATAGTCATTAGGAATGCCATCTGGACCTGGGGATTTTCCTAGGGGGAGAGTTTTAATTGCACGCTCGATCTCAGACTCCGATATGGGTGAGTTTAGAGAAGAAAGCTGATCCTCATTAAGAGATGGTAGATCTATTTTTGTGAGGAATTGTTGTATATTCTCCTCAGAAGGCTGAGGTGTGTTTGGGTCTTTTGCTAAATTATACAGATTAGCGTAGTACTCCGCAAAAGAGTCTGCTATTTTTTTGGGGTCATATATTTTCCTATTATCGGGATGTTGAATAAGGTGGGATATTTTAGTTTTAAGTCTAGCTGTTCTGAGCCTATGCGCTAAAAATTTGCCAGCTCGGTTTCCGGAGGAGTAGTGGGACAATTTTAGTGATCTAATATGTTTATCGTATTGTTCAAGCAGTAGGCGTCTGAGATCAATGCGGTATTGAGTAAGATTCTGGGCTAGTTGCAGGTTGGTACTTTTTTTATTTAGGGTCTCTAAGGCCTTGATATTAGCAAGGAGTTGGTCTATCCTCTGTGTCCTCTGCCTTTTTTCCCTAGCACAGATTTGTAATATCACCCCTCTTATATAAGCTTTGTGCGCGCACCACAGCATCATTGGATCTGAGACAGAGTTGTCGTTTAGTGAGAAAAACTCTGAAATGTGGTTAGCGATGCTAGTGGTGTGCGCAGACATTTGAAATACACGTGAGTTAGCTCTCCAGATACCTTGAAAAGGACCTGGGGTGTTCCCCTCCACCACTGTGATTGAAACCGGAGCGTGGTCAGACCAAGTGATATCATGGATGGTGGAGGAGGACACCGCCTGCAGGAGAAGCCTGTCAACCAATATCAAATCTATTCTTGAATAAGAATTATGCCTAGAGGAAAAAAAAGAAAAGTCACGTTCTGCCTCATGTTGGCATCTCCAAGCATCATACAAGTCCTCTGCATGTAGCAGGGGTTGGAGGGATGGTGGTAGTCGTTTTGCTGTGGAGGTAGTATCTGCATCGTGGTCTGGAGCAAGGTTGTGATCTCCACAGATGATCAGAGAGCCCCATTTGAGTGTAGCAATTTTGTGGTACAGTCTTTTCAAGAACCGGATCTGGTGCGAGTTGGGGGCGTATAAATTTACTATGGTGTATGGCTTGTTATTGAGTTCGGCTTGCAAGATAATGTATCGGCCAGCTGTATCAGAGTGTACTTCTTTGAGGTTGAAGGCAATTGTATCTCTAATGGCAATAAGTACTCCTTTTTGCTTAGTAGGTCCTGAGGCAAGGAAAATGTGGGGGAACTGTTTGTGGCGGAAAAGAGGTGCTTTGTCGGCCGCAAAGTGAGTCTCTTGGATGCAAAGGACATCTGTGTGGAGTTTGGTAGCTTCCCACCAGACAGAGGCTCTTTTGACCGGGTGGTTGAGACCGTTGACATTGAATGATGTTATATTGATAGCCATAAGGGAGTCTATAGTATAGATGGTGGTAGTACCTTATTTCTTCCTAAGTGTTCGTTCCTTCTGCTTGTGGGAGGTCCTCTCCGGATGTGTAGAGCAGGTCGTCTTGGAGGGATTCGGTGGGTAGACTTGTGCGGGCCAGATCACCAGGGATGAGGAGGAAAGAGGAAGGGTAGAGACGGAGAGAGGAAAAAAATGAAACAATAAAATAATATAGTCCAGTAAAAAAGGTAGGTTCACTTTTGAACCTGAGGGCATAGGTTCTGCCCATTGCTGTAAAGGGGGGGGGGGGGGAAGCACTGAGAGCCCTCAGTGCAGCGGGAACATGGTTATTTTAGCAATTGCGTCTTACCGCATATTTGTGGAGTAAGGTCAGGTATTTTTCTTTTTGTTTTTCTTCTTGTTAGAGACAGTGTGCCATTCTTGTTGGAGGTGCGCCTTCTGAGGAGGGTTTGCAGGTGCTGTCTCAGAGGATGGTGCAGGAAGGATGTCAAGTAGACGTAGCAGTTTGAGGCCCTCATCAATCGATGTGATTACTGTTGTTGTGCCTTCATGTGTTACAGTAAGCTTCACTGGAAATCCCCATCTGTATGGGATGTTGTGGTTTCTGAGGGATTTAGTCACTGGCAAGAGGCTTTTCCTTTTCTGCATTGTGAACTGGGATAGGTCAGCGAACAATTGAAGGTGTGCATATTCCTCTGGGGGCTGTTGGTGTTTGCGAAATGCAGCCATGAGGTGTTCCTTGGTTTGATAGAAGTGCACTTTCATCAGAACATCCCGAGGGATGTTGTCAGGGAGAAATGTGGGTTTTGGCAACCTGTGGATGCGATCAATTTGCATTTCAGTTGGGGCTACTTCTGGTAGGTACACTTTCATTAGGTTTTGGGCATACTGCTGGAGCTGTGCAGGGAGGATTGCTTCTGGCACCCCCCTGATCTTAACATTGTTCCTCCTGGATCTATCCTCGAGGTCTGCGACTTTGGCTTTCAGCCATGCGACTTCATCTGCTTGGTCGCTGTGAGCGTCAATCAGATCATTGTGCGATGCTGCGAATTGCCCATTTTACCTTCTATGTGCTCTACTCTCGTGCCCAGCTCTCCTACCTCAGTTTTGAAGTTGTTAATGCAGTGTAGCATGTCACTGTGCATGGAGGTACGGAGTGAGAGGAGCATGTCTTTTAACATGGTGTCGGAGATAGGTTTATCGGTGGTGGGGAAGGCAGTGAAGGGGTCAATTAGCTCTCTAGTTTCCTCCATGGAATCTTGTCCAGTGCTCACCTGTGAGGCCTCTGTTGTCCTCCGTGGTTTGGACTTGGCTGGGCTGCTTGAAAGTGGCGTGGAGGCTCCTGGTGAGCCCTGGGGAACTGCATCTAGCATTCCTGGGCTGGAAGTGGCCGAGCGGGAGCTGCCCGCGGAGGGAGAGGATGTGTTGTTTGTAGGCCCGACGCCGGCGCCATTTTGGCGCGGATCGCAGCCTGCAGGGGTGAAGAAATCCTCTAATTTCTTCAGGGAGACAGTGCCCTTTCGTTTGCGTGTCATCCCCGCAGCTTACCCGAACCTTAGACACTCGGTGGTGGGTTTTCTAGGACGGCAGTGTCGCTCTCAGGTTGTTCTATTCCCGATGCTGGAGCGGAGCGGATCTCTCACGCGTCCATCCAGCAGCGGGGTAGCCACGCCCCCCACTGAAGATAGTTCTTAAATGACATTGGCTGTATGTTTGGGGTCATTGTTCTGCTGCAGAACACATTTGGGACCAATCACATCTCCCTGATGTTATGGCATGATGGATAGGTATCTGCCTGTATTTCTCAGCATTGGAGACACCATTTATCCTGACCATATCTCCAACATAATTTACAGAAAGACAGCCCCAAACTTTCAAGGAACCTCCACCGTCCTCCACTGTTGCCTGCAGACACTTACTATTTTACCACTATCCAGCTCTTGTGCAAACAAATTGTCTCCAGCTACAGACAAATATATTACATTCTTGACTCATCATTCCAGAGATCCTGCTGCCAAAAACAAGTTCCTATGTTTTTGTGCATAGTTGAGTCATCTAGCCTTGTTTCCACATGGCTGCAATTCTTCCACAAAGACATCTTCTGGTCAGACTTATTTGGGCAGTAGATCGGTGCACCTGGGTCTCACTGGTTTCCTTCTGTTATGTGCTGATGGCACTGCTGGATATCTTCTGATGTCAAATGGAAATAAGCACTGCAATTACCGTCCTTAATATTGCCTGTTTCTTTGTGCTTCTTCAAAACTCCAGTCTGATTTGAAATCTTTGCCTGGGGGATACCTTGCTGATGCAGTGTAACTACCTTGTGTCTTGTTGCTGTGCTCTGTCTTGCAATGTTGTATGACCTGTGACATTAAACTGTCCTCCACAACCTCCCCCTACCTTAGTAGCAGAGTTTGGCTGTTCCTCACCCAGTTTTAAGCCTTCTACACAACTGGTTCTGTTTCAGTTAATGACAGTTAGTGTGTTTCAACCTACATAGGAAATGTATGATCATTAGCTCTTGCTTGTTATAATTGGTTAATCATACACCTGACTCTAATCCTACAAAACCACTGACTTTGTGCAAGTGTACAAAGTGTGCAAGTGTAAGAATGGATGCTGGTTTGAAGATAATTATTGATTTGATTAGATTTTTTTCTGTTTTCTTACTTTGCATGTTGTAAATTGATAAAAATAAACATTTAAAATAAAGATACATTTTAAACTTTATTATTTATATGGCTAAACTTAAAGCCCACTTTTACAACTTTGTCTTAAAGGAAAGGTGACTAATAGGTTAAAGTTTATTTTTCTTTAAAAAACCCTATAAAGGTCCCCCCATCTTCCTATGTACTGTGCCTCAACACAGACCTCATATGTAGTATCAATCCTTTCGCCACTGCCTGGCTAACCATTGTATAAATGGTTAGAGTAACATTAAGAAAAATTGATCTGGGATCATGTAGCCACAAAAATGTTGAATGAAATTGCACATGTCTGTATGAAAGTTTGATGCTTACGATGCTTATGAAGTAAGTACCAGTAGTTATATTATATTATTATTATAATATATTTTTATATTTTATTATACTTATTTGATTTTGTAATATTTTTTATAATGGAGAAGCTGGATAAGGTCTCAATTCCCTAATTCTAAATATACCACCATGTTCATTAGTTTCATTATTTTCATTCACCCAATTCAAGACACCTTTTCAAGTTCAAAAAGGATGCATTTTTCTTATCCATCCCCAAATACATTAAAACCTCAACATTTTGGACTGTAGTATACAAAATGTATCTTGATCAACTCATCACTATAAGAATTTATGTAGTAAGTATTCTAGAAAATGCAGTCAGGGTAAAAGGCCAATCACAGCGGCTCTTTACCACATGATCAGCTGTATCCAATGACAGCTGATCACAGAAGTAAACACAAGCCGGTTATTGGCTTTTCTTTCCTCATGCTGACAGCGTGAGGATAGAAAAAGAGAGCCAATAAATGGCTTGCGTTAAAGGGACATCGGCACTGATAATCACGGCATTGATTATCAGTATCCTGATTATCAATGCATTCCCAACAGTGCCCACCACTTCTGCCAATCAGTGCCCACCAGTGCTGCCAACCAGTGCCCATCAGTGTTGCCAATCAGTGCCCATCAGTGCCTCCTCATCAGAGTCACCTATAAGTTCTGCCTATCAGTGCTGCATACCAGTGCCCATCAGTGCCACCCATCAGTGCCATCTAACAGTGCCCATCAATGCGGCCTATCAGTGCTGCCTATCAGTGCCCTACAGTGCCGCCTATCAGTGCCGCCTATCAGTGCCCATCAGTGCTGCCTATCAGTGCAGCCCCATCAGTGTCTCCGCATCAGTGCCCACCAGTGCCACCTCAGCAGTGCCCATTTGTGCAACCTATCAGTGCCCATCAGTGAAGGATAAAAATTACCTGTTTGCAAAATTATGAAAAATGGTGTGTTTGTTTTTCAAACTTTTCAATCTTTATTCGTTTGTTTAGCAAAAAATAAAAAACCCAGTGGTGATTAAATACCGCCAAAAGAAAGCTCTATTTGTGTAAAAAAATAATTAAAAGTTTGGGTACAGTGTTGCATGACCGCGCAATTGTCATTCAAAGGTTTGTTGTAAATCAGTTATTGCTTAATGCACTAATAAACTATTTCTAATAATTCTGTAAAATAGTACAATGTGGACTATATTTGTAGCTCCTGTGTCAAACACTGTAATTAAAATAAAATTAAAACTATTAATATTTAGTTTTTTATGTTTTTTTTTTTTTGCATACCCAGTCCAAAATGTATACTGAAGCTTTGTACTGGACATCAAGAACATTTTCTCTTCATTTTTAATGGGCCTGTGAAAGAGATTTGTTTTTGTAGAGAACATAAGTGCTGAATGCATGACAAATCAATGCTATTTAATAGCAAAGCTCAACTCAGAGATTGATTTAATTAGAACTGATTTAAATCACTCAGCTCACAGAAATGCATTCTTTTTGGAATAATAGTATAAAGGCTCTTATCTTTCACTGACAGAATTACACATAAATGTCTGATATTGTAATGGAAGTGTTCATGATACATTTTAAAGAATAACTTTATTATTAATGTGGCTAACCTTAAAGCAGAGTTCCACCCACTTTTAGAACTTTGTCTTAACCGCTTCAATACAGGGCTTTTAAACACCCTTCCTTACCAGAGCACTTTTTGCGATTCGGCACTGCGTCGCTTTAACTAACAATTGCGCGGTCGTGCGACGTTACACCCAAACAAAATTGACGTCCTTTTTTTCCCAGAAATAGAGCTTTCTTTTGGTGGTATTTGATCGCCCCTGCGGTTTTTATTTTTTGCGCTATAAACAAAAGAAGAGCGACAATTTTGAAAAAAAAACACAATATTTTTTACTTTTTGCTATAATAAATATCCCATTTTTTTTTAAAAAAACTATTTTTTTCCTCAGTTTAGGCCGATACGTATTCTTCTACATATTTTTGGTAAAAAAAATCGCAATAAGCGTATATTGATCGGTTTGCGCAAAAGTTATAGCGTCTACAAAATAGGGGATAGATTTATTGAATTTTTTTTTTTTTTTTTTTTTACTAGTAATGGCGGCGATTTGCGATTTTTTTTTCGTGACTGCGACATTGCGGCGGACACTTCGGACACTTTTGACACATTTTTGGAACCATTCACATTTACACAGCGATCGTTGCTATAAAATTGCAATGATTACTGTGTAAATGTGACTGTCAGGGAAGGGGTTAACACTAGAGGGCGCTGGAGGGGTTAATGTGTGTCCCTAATAGGAGTGATTCTAACTGTAGGGGGAGGGGACTTAAGGGGAGGAGACCGATCATGTGATCCTCTGTACTGGGATCACATGATCGGTCTCCTCCCCGCTGACAGGACGTGGTGCGGTGTGTTTACACACACAGCTCCACGGTCCCGCCCGGTCCCGTTGTTTTAACGGGCAATCGCGGGTGCCCGGCGGACATCGCGGCCGCCGGGCACTCGCGCGCCCCCGCGCGCGGGCGCGCGTGCGCGCCCCCCAGGCGGCCGGGAATCCGAGGACGTCATATGACGCCCACCCAGGATGGTAGATCCACCTTGTGGGCGTCATATGACTATACGCGGGTATTGAAGGGGTTAAAGGAAAGACGACCCCTCCACCGCTTGTTTTTGGCTAACTATTTTTCTTTTTACTAACTCCCCCTTTCTGATGTACTAAGTGTACTTCTGTTCCAGCCAGGTCGCGGCGCAGGATGCCATGTCCTCTTGTGCGGCGAGTCCCCCCGCTGTCTTCTGGGACCTGTGTGTGTCCCAGAAGACAAGCTGACCATTCACAAAGCACAACGCAACTCGTGCATGCGCAGTAGGAAACCGGGAGTGAAGCCGCAAGGTTGGTTGGGGTTCTTCCATCTCCCTTGTTTATGTGAATGGAGGAACCTGTTAGCTTTTTTTCATTCTGCCCTCTGACTGAACAAAAAAATCAAATTTTTTATGGCCTGCTTTAGTCAGCCCGTTTAACCCCTTCCATTCCCATCTGAATCCTGTTTTCTTAATCATTCATTAGGTGTGACCAACTCTTGGCAAGATACAATTAGCTTAACACCCGCAATATAATAAACAAGTACTTTATTGAAGAGTTTAGCTAATGACAACACAGTCCATTATTTACTAAGCAGGATTAACAGAATAAATCCAGCAAGCCAATTAAACTATCAGTCCCGTCACAGTACCGTTGCAACCAAGTCCATGAAGCACTGCATTACATTCATCAGTCCCTTTTAAGCTAACTATAGATAGATCGAAATTTGGCTAGTTCAGCAGGGACTGCCTGAATTTTGATCCCTCTATGGCTGTTCCCGCTTGAAAAGGACTGTTGGAAAGCCTTAATTTGATTGGCGACTGCAACACTGATCAGGGGAGGAGTCCCGTTGTCAGAATGCAATAGCACACTGATGATTCCTCCATCCACTTTGTTTGTGGTTTTGGGAATCCAATTTTTTTTTTTTTTTTCGATCAGCCTACTGGCAAAAAAAAAAAAAGAATCATCTATGGCTGGCCTTACTGAATATACAATTTGGAGGTTTTCTTATAGGTGCTAGAGGTCGGAGTTTCTGAGGTGCAGTCTGTTTGATAATGTCCATTTGGCTGCAGTTTCAGCATATTCCATCCAACAGATATCCTGTTAGTCCAGCAGCCACAGTCAGCTCCACAGGTATCTCTCCTCTGTCACTGTGTTATAGTCACTCCTCCATTCATGACCACTTTTGTGCCTGCTCACACTTTCTGTTTGTCCTATCTGTGGCTCCAATCTCCAACCACTTTTCTCATTACACTTCACAGCTGCTCCGCATTTCCTTCCCTCACTGGTTTCATACTGGTCAAGCCCCTCTCCTAACCGCCTCCCTATTCAGGATTTCCTGCCTTCCACAAGATTCTGTATCTTTCTGTTTCTGTAACCTTCTAATCCTGTCCATATTCTAACCAAGTTGACCAAAATCGACATTATCCAAGCTGTAAAGCTGTCATAAATAATAATAAATAAATAAAAATCTGTTCCAAAGTGTTACTATATACCACCCTTACAAAGGGACACAGGGTCAAAAGAAATGCAAAAAGCAATCCAACTAAGGGGTGGGCAAGACTGCAAATGAAATGCTAACAAGCCAACAAAACAACTAGGTGAAAAGTGGTGCTGCTTGAAGGACGTTACAGCTGAAGCTTGCATCAGCTGAAGCCTGGATATGGTATAACTAATGCCTCGTACACACGTACGGACTTTTGCTGGCGGACCTAAGTCCAGCGGACAATCCGCTGGACTTTCCGGCTAGGTCCGCTGGACTTTCCGAGGGTGTGGACTTGCCCACACACGCACGGACTTCTCCAGCGGATAATCCGCCGGCCAAAAGTCCGCGGGACTTTTGAAAATGAACGGACTTGCCCACACACGGAGCAGTCCGTTCATTTCGAACGTAACTTCAGGTTACGTAGCTAGCGTAGGCAGTAAATGCCGCCGCGCTAGCTCCGCAAGCTGGCATGGATTTAAAGGGAATCCCCACGCCGAAAAAAAAACGGCGTGGGGGTTCCCCCCAAATCCATGTCAGACCCTCATCCGAGCACGCAGCCTGGCAGGCCAGGAAAGGGGTGGGGACGAACGAGCGCCCCCCCCCTCCTGAGCCGTACCAGGCCGCGTGCCCTCAACATGGGGGGTGCCCTGGGGAAAGGGGGGCCGTGCGGCCCCCCCACCCCAAAGCACCTTGTCCCCATGTTGATGAGGACAAGGGCCTCTTCCCGACAACCCTGGCCGTTGGTTGTCGGGGTCTGCGGGCGGGGGCTTATCGGAATCTGGGAGCCCCCTTTAATAAGGGGCCCCCCAGATACCGGCCCCCCACCCTATGTGAATGAGTATGGGGTACGATGTACCCTACCCATTCACCTAAGGTGTAAAATGTAAAGTAAAAAAAAACACCCACACTTTTGAAAAAATAGTTTATTGCACTGCTCCGGGGGTCTTCTTCCGTCTTGGGGGTCTTCTCGCCGGACTCCCCCGCCATTTACCAAGCTCTTTTACCGAGCGAGGGGAGTCCGGCTACCTTCTTCGTCGTTTTTTCGGCGTGGGGATTCCCTTTAAATCCATGCCAGGTCACGGAGCTAGCGCGGCGGCAGTAACTGCCTACGCTAGCTACGTAACCTGAAGTCACGTGCTAAATGAACGGACTTGCCGATGAGCGGCAAGTCCCTTCATTTCAAAAGTCCCGCGGACTTGCCCACTAACGGCGGGATTGTCCGCTGGACTTCCAAGTCCAGCGGATAATTTGAAAACAAAACCTGAAACTTTAGTCCGCCGTACTTTGGCGCCAAAAAGTCCGCCGGCGCCCACACACGAGGGGATTATCCGCTGGACTTCAGTCCAGAGGATAATCCCGCGGGATTGTCCCTTCGTGTGTACGCCGCATTAGAAAATATGTGAAAAGAAGACCAGGTGGCAGCCTTGCAAATCTGAGAAACAGATGCGTGATGCTGAAAGGCCCAAGAAACACATCTAGTAGAGTGTGCCTTGCCAGTAAAAGGTAAAACCTTGTCCTTAAACCAATACACTTGAATTGTGAGCTTTCTAGGTCACCTAGAATGTAGAGTCAAAGATGGGTCAACCCCTACAGGAACCCTCAGGAATAACAAAGGGAGTCATTCTAAAAGAAGACGATCTGAGGCACCAGTGAAAAGAGCAGCAGTGCTGTTGAAGAGTGAGCCAGGTGGCTTGGTATTTTTGTTTTCTATTTTGTTGGTCAATAATTTCCTGCATAGGCATGTTTTAGTGGACTTTGCTTTTGTTTGTTTAAAAAAAGTGGGCTGCCAAGCCCTGAACCACAGTTCAGACTGGCGTGAACTCACTAAAAAATGCTTCTACCACTGAGCTGAAAATCCCAATATCGCATAAAACACACATATATACAGTATATACAGTGCTGTGAAAAAGTAGTTGCCCCCTTCCTGTTTTTTTTTTTTTTTTGCATGTTTCTCACACTTAAATGATTCAGATCTTCAAACAAATTTTAAAATTACACAAAGATAACCCGAATAAATCCAAGATGCAGTTTTTTTAATTATTATTTAATTTATTAAGGGAAAAAAGCTGTTCAAACCTGCCTGGCCCTATGTGAAAAAGTAATTGCCCCCTCCCATGCTGAATCATGAATGAATTGTGATTAACCACAATTTTTTGAAAAATTCAATTAAATTTGCCACACCCAGGCCTGATTACTGCCAGACCTGTTGAATCAAGAAATCACATAAATCGAAGTTGTCTGACAAAGTTAAGCACACTAACAGATCACAAAAAGCCACATATCATTCCACAATCAAAAATTGAAGAACACATTAGAAACAAAGTAATGTACATGTATTGGTCTAGGAAGGGTTTCAAAGCCATTTCTAAGGCTTTGAAACTCCAGTGAACCACGGGGAGAGCCATTATCCACAAATGGCGATAACTTGGAACAGTGGGGAACCTTACCAGGAGTGGCCGGCCTACAGAAATTACTCCAAGAGCATGATGAGGACTCATCCAGGAGGTCATAAAAGTACCCAGAACAACATCTAAAGAACTCCAGGCCTCACTTGCCTCAGGTAAGATCAGTGTTCATGATTCAACAATAAGAAAGAGACTGGGCAAAAATGGCATCCATGGGAGAGTTCCAAGGCCAAAGCCACTGCTGACCAAAAAGAACACAAAGGCTCATCTCACATTTACCAAAAAACATCTTGATTATCCCCCAGACTTTTAAGCAAATATTCTGTGGACTGAGACAAAAATGTTACTTTTTGAAAGGTGTGCGTCCCGTTACATCTGGCATAAAACAAATACAGCATTTCATAACAAGAACATTATACCAACAGTCAGATATGGTGGTGGTAGCATGATGGTCTGGGGCTGCTTTGCAGCTTCAGGACCTGGACGACTTACCATAATTGATGGAACCATGAATTCTGAGCTCTACCAGAAAATCCTAAAGGAGAATGTCCGGCCATCAGTTTGTGACTTCAAGCTCAAGTACACTGGACAATGATCCAAAACACAACAGAAAGTACACCTCTAAATGGTTCAAACAAAGATTTTTAGGTTTTAGAGTAGCCAAGTCAATGCCCGGACTTAAATCCAATTGAGATGCTGTATCATGCCCTTACACAGGCCTTTCATGCTGGAAAACCCTCCAAATGTGGCTGAATTAAAATAAAAGAGTGGGCCAAAATTGCTCCACACCATGTGAAAGACTCATTGCCAGTTATCGCAAATGCTTGATTGCAGTTGTTGCTGCCAAGGGTGGCACAACCAGTTATTAGTTTTAGGGGGCAATTACTTTTTCACATAAAGCCAGGCAGGTTTGGACAGCTTTTTTGCCTTAATAAATGGAACCATCATTTAAAAGCTGCATTTTGTATTTACTCGGGTTATCTTTGTGTAATAATAAAATTTGTTTGATGATCTGAGTCATTTAAGTGTGACAAATATGCAAAAACAAAAATCAGAAAGGGGCAAATACTTTTTCACAGCATTGTATATATATATTTATATATATATATATATATATTTATATATATAAATATATATATACCATATTTATCGGCGTAAAACACGCACCGGCGTATAACACGCACCGGCGTATAACACGCACCCCAAGTTTAGGAGGGAATTTTAGGGGAAAAAAGTTTTAGGAGAGAAGTTTAGGGAAAAAAAAAACGTACATTTAAGCGTCATTTGCAGCTTGCCCAGCGTCATTTGCAGCTTGCCCAGCGTCATTTGCAGCCTTGCCCAGCATCATTTGCAACCTGCCCAGCGTCATTTGTAGCTTGCCCAGCGTCATTTGCAGCTTGCCCAGCGTCATTTGCAGCTTGCCCAGCCTCATTTGCAGCCTTTCCCAGCGTCATTTGCAACCTGCCCAGCGTCATTTGCAACCTGCCCAGCGTCATTTGTAGCTTGCCCAGCGTCATTTGTAGCTTGCCCAGCGTCATTTGCAGCTTGCTAGTGTCATTTGCAGCTTGCTAGTGTCATTTGCAGTTCGCCAGCGTTTAAATTTCCCGCCGCGAGAATACCGCGCATGCGCGGCCGAAAAAGACCGAACCGCGGCCGAAAAAGGCCGAAGTGCGGCCGAAAAAGACCGAGCCGACTGTTCAGCTCCGCTCGGAGTCCCGCCTCCCTGCTGTTTTGGGAGCGAGTGCAGGGAGGCGGGACTAAGAGCGGAGCTGAACAGCCGGCTTCGGTCTTTTTCGGCCGCGCTTCGGCTTTTTCAGGCCTTTTTCGGGTATCGGCGTATAACACGCACCCACGACTTTCCCCGATTTTAAGGGGGAAAAAGTGCGTGTTATGCGCCGATAAATAGGGATATATATATATATATACAGTATCTCACAAAAGTGTGTACACCCCTCACATTTATATAAATATTTTATTCTATCTTTTCATGCAAAGTGTAATTTCTTCAGTGTTGTCACATGAAAATATAGAATAAAATATAAAAAAAAAAATTAAAGGTGTACTCACTTTTGTGAGATACTGTATATATATATATATATACACATACGCTATATTGTCAAAAGTATTGGGACGCCTGCCTTTACATGCACATGAACTTTAACCACCTGAGATCCGCGCTATAGCCGAATGACGGCTACAGCGCGGATCTAAGATGCCGGGACGACGTCTAGTGACGTCGTCCCGGCCACGAGCTGCCTGCGCGCCCCCTGAAGGGCGTGCGCGGCGCGCTCTGTGATCAGCAAGTCTGTGAGACTCGCTGGATCACAGATCCGAGTAAGGGGTCGATCCCGACCCCTTACCGCGTGATCAGCTGTCAGCCAATGATTTGGGATGAGACTGCGAGCCAGGCCTTCTCATCCAACATCAGTGCCTTACTTCACAAATGCGCTTCTGAAAGAACGGTCAAACGGACATACTCCTAAACCTTGTGGACAGCATTCCCAGAAGAGTTGAAACTGTTATAGCTGCAAAGGGTGGGCCAACTCAATATTGAACCCTACGGACTAAGACTGGGATGCCATTAAAGTTTATGTGCGTATAAAGGCAGGCGTCCAAATACTTTTGACAATATATATATATCATCATATGGGGAACCTGAGATCACCAGCCAGTTGCTTCAGTTGCTTTACCGCCTTTACTGCTCTCTCAAACACTACCATACAAAACAGCTTCCTTCAGCAAAATGAACAGTCTATAATTCTGTATAATGAAAACAATGCAATGGCTCACTGACAATGTACCAGCCCACACCAAGGCTAAGGGTTCCTATCTGCTTTGGTATGCCACAAAGGGCACAGGAGCTCAGCAAACAATGTCTCAGTTGCCAGACACTTTCTCATAGCTGTGAACTGCTCTACTCCACCTCACTGGCAGGTGCTGACTCCTTCCTGCTCTTTTTCAAGCCCCCCTGCAGGCAGGTTAACTCTTTTGGGACCACAATCCCTGTAATCAGGGTTGGAGCCTCTTTCCAACCCAAAGTCTCTCTGAGTCTCT
This sequence comes from Lithobates sylvaticus, assembly GCA_028564925.1. NCBI lineage: Eukaryota > Metazoa > Chordata > Amphibia > Anura > Ranidae > Lithobates > Lithobates sylvaticus. Next base: position 214,649,611 of record CM053028.1, read on the forward strand.
TAATTCTGGATCCCAAATGAGGGCTCACTGCAAATAAATCCTCTCCTCCCAAACTGGACAACCCCTGAACCCTCCACCCTGCATGAGTGAGAACCCCTGAGTACTCAAAAATTTCTCTTGTGGTCACCCTTAAAGGGACCACAAACCAAACATACCTGCCTGCCTTCCAGGACCCTTCAATGCTTTTCTGTAATAATCTAGACCCCACCTTGCAGTTGTGTAGCAACAGATCACTTATAAAGGTAATCTATTGCTAGCTGCAATCAGCAAAATTGTTTCAGCTTCTGGGTTTATCACTGGACCCCAGCTATCACTGACAACTGGTGGTTTCAGTGCTAATGCTCCAGGGGCCACAGAAACTACTGAGACTGTGCAACAATTTTAAACTGGCACCAGGGTGTCTCTAATGGAAAAGCTGCTATCCCTGAGCCACTTTAAAATGATTCTGGGAACTCAAGTGATTAACAAATGTCCTCTCAATATGGTTCTCCTAAGTAATAGGCTTGGGAGGGCAAAATAGCTTGTCAGCAGAGTACCAGTCACCAGGGGGTGTACAAGGGGTGGGCAGAAGAGGCGGCTGCCCTGAGCACTGTAGTATCATGTGAAGTGGGGGGCACCACAAGGAGATTGGGGGAGAGGGGATTTGTGTTGGAAGGGGTAGTTTTGGGGTGGCAGAGTGTAAGTATTTGGTGGGGGGGGGGGGGGTTAAGAGTGGTAATTTAGGAGATTTGTGTTGGGAGGGAGGATGGGGTGAGAGGATTTGTGCTAGGAGGGGGGATTTGAAATGGGGGGTAGAAGATGTGTACTGGGAGGCATTTGAACTGGGGGATTTCAGCTGGGGGTGGATTTGTCCTGGAAGACCGGAAATGTATGCTTATGGGGTAATCATGCATATTAGTGCTCAGTGTTTTTTTATGGGGGCATTATTGCTGACATTTAATGCTCATACATCTTTGGGCAGTTTAGCATGCTCACCATGGGCTCTAGATGACCTTGTCTCGGCACTGCCAGTCACCATACAAAATCAGTCGCAGTACCAAATGTGCTGCAAAGGTTTTGATAGGTTGGGGACAGGGAGTCTGGAGTGGTAATTTTGACATTAGTTTCTCCATTTCTAAAGATATAGGCACTACATCAATAAGAACTGAGATGGCATCCTAAGCCTGGAAGTTATGTCAGGGGAATGAACCTCCTAAGTCACCAAATAATCCCAAAGTGATAGGTTAGACTTCTCATCATCATCAGCTGTATGTGCAGAAATAGCTACAGGTACATCATAGGCAGACTCTGGAGGAGAAGGAAGAAAGTACTCCCTGGATAAATCAGAGGAGGGAGCCACAACAGACTTAGCAAAGGGTAGACTCTGGGGAACACTTATGCCGCGTACACACGGTCGGAATTCTCGTCGGAAAAAGCTCTGATGGTTTTCCCGTCGGAATTCCGACGGAATTTCGCTCAAACTGTCTTGCCTACACACGGTCACACCAAATTCCGACGGTCTGTAACACAGCGGCATAAAACACGTTCGACAGCACTATAAAAGGGAAGTTTAATGCTTCCGAGCATGCATCAAATTGTTTCTGAGCATGCGTCGGAATTTTACGTGTCGGAATTGCATACGCACGATCGGAAAATCCGATAGAAAGGTTTTCGTTCAGAAAAATTGAGAACAGGCTCTCAATCCAAAGTCCATCGGAAATTCCGACAGAAAAAGACCGATGGGCATACACACGGTCGGAAAATCCGCTGAAAAGCTCCCATCGGACTGTTTCCATCGGAAATTCCAACCGTGTGTACGCCACATAAGACTCATGCAGGGGAAAACTACCCAGGCTATCAGCATCAGATCCAAAAGGAGGTACACTGCAAGCCAGCCCGGTGCTGTTAGTGGATTGAGAGCTGGAAAGGCAAGCAGGACCAGTGCGCTTACATACATGTGCCCTGCTAGTATGGAATGTGAGCTGTGCCAATAAGGGTACTCACAAAATTGCAACTGATGAAGCATAAGATATTAGTTGACCTTCTAAGATCAAGTCATTTTAGGTAGCGTCGTAGAGGAACGACCCTGGTACCCTTTCATGTGGAGCCAGCGATGCTTCTACTTAGGCTGAAGGTGGACAAATGTGTTGCCCGACACTTGAAAAAGTGTCACTGTCAAGTTCCCTAAAGTGCTTTAAACACATACATCCCTTTAGTGATTTGTAATTTTTTTTTTCTGAACATACAAAAAAAAAAAAAGACTTGTGGTTCGCTTCAAGCCCCAAATTCTCTCTGAGCCCTCTGTGGCCTCAGCCACACACCATGGAGTTTGTATGGGACATTATGACATGTAGGGCACTAATTGACTACATAAATCTCACATTAAATGTGAATTAAGTGGACTTTCTGGTTTCCTGGTTGTTGTCTGGATTTGCACACTAATAAAATTCATGTTATTTTGGCACTAAAACAGGATTTTCCTAATAAAAGGTGGAAATGTAGGCAATGAAACACTCACAACATGTTTGTGGGACGATTCTTATCCTCTTATGGTGTTGCATCTGGTTTCACTTATGACTTGTTTTTCCCATATGTTGCTACACCAGGCTTTTAGAGAGTCTTGATTCACATGCTCTTTATAGGTCTATGACAGCCAAGTCAATGCAAATATTTTTTTGCATGAAAAGATTCTAGAAACCTTAAATCTTTATTGAATTAATATCCTGTGAATGTCAATATGTTCATAGTTTCTGAACGCTTACCTTGCATGTGAAGTCCCATGTGAGTCATACTGTTATTAATTTGCACAGGGTTTATCGATTTTATTACAACACCAGATGGCATGTAATCATCCAATGCCACCATGTACCATGTGGCCTTAATGTACTGTATAATGCATTAGAACAGGTGGAATAACTAATAGAATTTTTTTTTTTTATTACGTTGTTTAAGTTGATCACCTAAGGGCAAATAAAAAATATACCATATACAGTTGACATAGCTACATATATACATATACAGTATATTACTTAAAACTTAATTTAATGTACTTTAAATGCAACTAGTAGTAATACTTGAATTTGCCTTTATATTTGCTTCCTGTAATCCCTTGCTCTTTAGGACTGGTAGAGGAAGTGGCTATTTAGTAAGCTATTTAGGCTCTACTACTTTGAACAATGCTGTTTATTCACACTGGAAGCATGCTATCAAATAAAGAGATCAAAGCGTTGGTTTCATCTCATCAATGTGGGGTAGCTAATTTACTAGCCGATTAACAAGCTGGCGGGGTCATTTACAATGCTGCACAGCCTGGGTGCAGTACAGAAACGTGGCAATTCTTTCTGGCAATGAGCACTGGATCACATAACTGGTTAAAAAGAATAACACAGCATTTGGCTGGTAAGGCGGTTTTTACATGATTAATTAAGCTGATTGGAGTTTAGATTTAAAGTAACCCTGCCCTTGCTGAAGGCAAGTCTGCTGAACTGTGATCACATTTTACAAATATGTAACAAATGACCACTAATATTGAGCTGTCACATGCCATGCCACAGTCTCTACTGCCTACTGCAGACTGGCCTTTAACTACTTCAATACATGGCACTTACACCCCCTTACTGCCAAGGCGATTTCTCAGCTTCATACATTGAATGACAATTGTGCGGTCATGCTACACTGTAACCATGTGAAATTTTTCACATCACACAAATAGAGATTTTGGTGGTATTTACCAGTAATCACTTCTTTTTTTATATTTTTCCTAAAAAAAAAAAAAAAAAAAAAAAAGGCAGAAAATTGAAAAAATATTTTTTTTGTAAATAAGTAATCTTTCTCCTTCACTGATGGGCACTGATGAGGCGGCACTGATGGGCACTGATAGCTGCACTGATGGGCAATGATGAGGTGGTACTTATGGGCGCTGATGAGGCAGCACTTATGGGCACTCATTAGGTGGCACTGATGAGGAGGCACGAATATGGGGCACTGATAGGTGTCACTGATATGTGGCACTGATAGATGGCACTGGTGGGCACTGATGGGCACAGATAAGCGGCACCGGTGGGCACAGATATTTGGCACAAATAGGTGGTACTGATGGGCAGCAGTGATAGGTATTGATGGGCAGCAGTGATGGCCAGCCCTGACTGGCATCACTAATGGGTACTGATTGCTCGCACTGGTGGGCACTCACTGCTGGCACTGGTGGGCACTCACTGCTGGCACTGGTGGGCACTCACTTCTGGCACTGTGGGGGCATTATTGTAATCAAGGCACTGATTATCAGTGCCCTGATCACATGCCTAGATGTCCTCTGTGAGGAGATGCCACTGATTGGCTCTCCTCTCCTCACACTCGGTCAGTGTGAGGCGAGGAGTGACAATTACCAGCATCTCCATGTTTAGATGTGACCGGCTGTGATTGGACACAGCCGATTACATGGTTAAAGAGCCACGGCCACGGCTGTTTACAGAGATCGGGGTCGCTCCGTGTCCTAGCAACACGGGTCGGCCGCGATCGCCTCCCTGCCTCATATGACGTCCACCCAGAAGAAGAGCCACACCGCCCTGCCTTCATTTGACAGTGAGCGGGTAGCAAGTAGTTAAAGTGTTACTAAACTGTCTTGCATCAGTCTATCCACATGCTGGTCCAACTAACACAGGTTTGGGGGGCATTGGATACTATTGTCATTGTTTTGGGCTACATATGTAAACTTCACATTGTCACGATTGCTCATACTGTATATTTTCACTATTGCCTGTTTGTTGCCAATATATAGTCACAATTATCAGCGTGTTGCCTCCAAATAGATTTGATTGCCTGTTTGTTGTCCCAATTTAGTCACAATTGCCTTTCTGTTGCCTTCATAATGTCAAGTATGTGCACTTGTAACCTGCATTTTGTCACAATTGGCTGTTTGGCTGTGTACATATTGGTTACGCATTCTCTGTTTGTTTACCTTTAACCACTTCAGCCTCGGAAGGATTTACCCCTTAATGACCAGGCCATTTTTTGCGATGCATCGCTTTTACTGACAATTGTGCGGTCGTGTGACATTGTACTGAAACAAAATTGATGTCCTTTTCCCCCCACAAATAGAGCTTTCTTTTGGTGGTATTTGATCACCTCTGCAGTTTTTATTTTTTGCGCTATAAAGAAAAAAGCATGATAATTTTGAAAAAAAAATTAAAATCTTTACTTTCTGCTATAAAACATTTCCAAAAAAAATAAAAATAAAATTCAGTATTGACCAATATGTATTCTGTTACATATTTTTGGTATAAAAAAAATCCCAATAAGCGTATATTGATTGGTTTGTTCAAAAGTTATCGCGCCTACAAAATAGGGGATAGATTTATGGCATTTGTATTATCTTTTTTTTTCACTAGTAATGTCAGTGATCTGGGATTTTTAGCGGGACTGCGACATTGCAGCAGACAGATTGGACACCTAACTGACATTTTTTACACTTTTTTGGGAACCAGTGACATTACTACAGTAATCAGTGCTAAAAATATGCACTGTTATTGTACTAATGACACTGGTGGGGGGGGTTAACATCAGGGGTGATCAAGGGGTTAACTGTGTTCCCTCACTGTGTGTTCTAACTGTATGGGGGAAGGGCTCACAGGGACAACCCACAAATCCGTCTTCCTGCATAACAGAAAATCAGGATCTGTGTGATCTTCCCTGTCAAACTGGAGATTTGTTTACACAGGCAGATCCCCATTCTGTCACTGCAGTGAACTATCATGGGTGGCTGGCAGACATCGAGTTTACCGAACCCACTGATTGGCTCCCCCGCTAGGACATCTAGGACATCACATCGCTAGGAGGTGAGTATAGTTCTGCTTTTTAAGCTCTTAAAGGGACACTGTTACTAAGCAAAATACTTTTGAGTTTGGGATTTGACAGAAGCCATTATCTATCCCATGAACACACAGCACATTTCATTAAAGTGATTCAGTTAAGAGGTTTCCTTTTACTGCATCAGGACCAGTTTGAGACATAGGAGTTAGGAAATGGACTGAATACCATAGGTGTTTTGTGATAGATCCCCTTTAAAGGCTTTACACTCAAACTGTGATATTTTTAATTTTCAACTTACTGCTACTAGTTATGCCAAAATACCTTGCTTCTAACCAGTGAAACACAATTACAGTATGTCAATGCAGGATCGCATTGAGGACTTTGGGTAAGACTGCGTAGGTTAAAGAGGGAGAACTGTCCCTCGGCCCTCGGATGCTGCCGCCACCATCTTGGGTATGGGAATCAGGAAATGAAGCCTTGCGGCTTCACTTCCCTACTGTGCATGCGCGAGTCGCGCAATGCAATAGGAATGCTCCGCTCTGTCTCCAGGACCCGTGTGTGTCCCAGCAGACAGCGCGGCGGGACAGGAAGATGCATAGACTCCCGTGGGAGTCTATGCCTGGAAGTGGGTGCAAATACCTTATGTCTTAGACAGGTATCTGCACCCCCCTCCCCCCTGAAATGTTCCAAATGTGACACCGGAGGGGGGGAGGGTTTCCGATGAGCAGAAGTTCCACTCTAGGGTGGAACCCCGCTTTAAGCATTTTAATAAATAAATGAGGATATATACGTTTAGCTGACAATGGAGAAAGATCGGTCAAGATTTATCTATGGGCAATGCTCCTGAATGCAATACTTATAGATGTATAATGCTTTTTGTTAAACACTTGAGTCCCTGAGCCTTTTTCTACATAAACCATTTGGAGTCCCATAGCATTTTTTTTCAGTTCTGGTTCAACACAATATACTTTTTTGTTGTTTGTAGCCTACCGTAACATATTTTACATTTTTTGGGGGGGGGGGGGGGAAGATAGGGCTTTAAGTTGGTAGCCGATTTGAATCCATGAACACAAGGAAAATATGCCTTCTTAATCACATATTCAACAAAATTATTGGTAAATGTAATAATGCACTGTGAAAAAAGTAGGAACACACTTGGGCCCAAAATCAACTTTTGCCCCCTTTAGCAAAAATTACTTAAAGTGGATGTAAACCCTCACATATACCCAGTGAAGTGAACAGCCTCAGATGATGCACACGGATGAAACAAATCTCCCTACATAAGTTTTACATGTATAACTGCTGTCTTCAGCTTTATATACTGTTTTGAAAGTGCACGTTCTGTTAGAATATTCTCTTCCTGTTCCAGCAGGGGAGGGAGCCTTGCCATACACTGTGAGACAGCTGATTGGAGGAAAGTCACACACACCCCCCTCCACATAGGCAAGGACTAAGGCCCCTTTCACACGGGACGCATCCGTATTGATCCGCCCCGTGAAGATCCGCTGCTCAGCAGGGATCGCTCGGCTGATCCCCGCTGAGCTGGCGGATGACAGGGCGGTCCCTGCACACTGTGCAGGGACCGCCCTGTCAGATCTACGCTCTCCTTTATGGGGGATCGGATGAACACGGAACGTCTGTCCGTGTTCATCTGATCCGCTCTGCAGACGGATGGAAAAATAGGGTTTTCCTCCGTCTGCAGAATCGGACAATAGCGGAGGCGGACAATATCTGGTGTCAGCGGATGCTCATCCGCTGACACCCGCTATCCCATAGGGATGCATGCATGTCCGTATTTAATCCGATAACGGATGGATGAAATGCGGACATACTGTCCGCATGTGTGAAAGGGGCCTTACAGAGCTGTGCTATGAATTGACCAGCTGTCTGCTAATCTATCTATAGCACCTGTCCTGACACAAATTCCAGGCTGGTTTCATCACATATGTCAGAGAACTTGTCAGAAGTTATCATGCTGATAACAGAAGAACAGAAGCAGGAGAAAGCTATGGGACTTAGGGCTATGAAGAGAGATAAGAAAACACTGCAGATATATGAGCCCAGCTCAAATTTCATGAATCGGGTTTACGTCCACTTTAATGTAGGTGTTTTGTGTTCTCCAACATTGTCTCTTTTTTTTTTACCATTTCTGTATGCAAAATTCCCTCAGATGCAAGATGTTTGTGGGCTTTCTTGCATGAAATACCCATTTCAAATACCCCCACAACATTTAAATGTATCAATCTATAACCCTCCATTACTTATTTTCAAGAAGTAATAGATTTGCTAGTATCTTTTAGATCATTATTGTGTACACTTTGATATGATGAAGAATTCATAGCTGAACCAATGACTGCAAATTGCACATATTCTGAAGCAGCAAAACAAATCAAATCTTTAAGATTTCCACCACTATGCTTCACAGTTTGTAAGATGTTTCTCCTGAAATTATGTCTTTGGTTAGCCCCAAACATGTATACTATCACTGTGGCCAAATAATTCTATATTTAGTTATTAAGTCTACATCACATTGTTCTAGAAGGCTTGGTCTGTGCTTATACAGTATATTTAATGACAAGCTGTAGTTTTGCGCTAATGTTATTTTTTCAACAGCATGCTTTTTCCTGGAACACCTCCCACACCGGTTAAATTAGTGCAATTTCTTTCTGACTATAGATGCATGCACTTTGACAATAGTTGTTACAGGAGTTACCTGGAGATCCTACAAATAAATTTTGGGGGTTTTGGATACCTCTTTTAGAATAAAATAGTACGCTCTTAGGCTAAATATACTGGGTTTAGGCAAGTCTTATGCCGCATATACACGGTTGGACTTTCCGAAGGCAAATGTGCGATCGGAGCTTGTTGTTGGAAATTCCGACCCTGTGTAGGCTCCATCGGACAGTTTCTATCGGAATTTCCGTCGCACAAAATTTGAAATCTGGTTCTCAAATTTTCCGAAAACAAAATCCGTTCTCATAAATTCCGATCGTGTGTAGACAATTCCGACGCACAAAGTGCCACGCATGCACAGAATCAAGCCTAAGTGCAGAACTGGCTATTGAATTTAATTTTTCTCGGCTCGTCGTACGTGTTGTACGTCACCGCGTTCTTGACGTTCGGAATTTCCGACCAACTTTGTCAATTAATTATCAATTTCAAATAACTTAGTAACCTTTTTAAATCCTTTACCAGGCCTATAGGCATCCATAACCTTAGAGAGTTCTTTTTATCTTGGCATGATGAAAGTTTTGTTTTTAGATTTAGATAAGCTTTAAGGTTCTCCTAGACCAGGGCTATGCAATTAGCGGACCTCCAGCTGTTGCAAAACTACAAGTCCCATCATGCCTCTGGGTGTCATGCTTGTGGCTTTCAGAGTCTTGCTATGCCTCATGGGACTTGTAGTTCTGCAACAGCTGGAGGTCCGCTAATTGCATAACCCTGTGACTATTGCCCCAACATGATAATCTCTCAGGACGGCATGAATGTCACAATGATTAGGAGTATGTTTGTACGTCAGCTGACCTTTTAAGCCCAATTGATTTATTGGTTCTTCTGCCAATTTAAACTGTAGTTGGTTTGACTGTATGATCCAGACCCTGGATCTGACTGTCATTTTAATATTCTGTGACAAACTTTAGTTTACCTCTATTCAACATATTTATCCCCACCCAACAGTAGAAGTAAATACAGCTAAACAAATGTGGGTGACAATCTTAGGATATGCTGGAGGATGATATGTTAAAAAAAAAAAAAAATGAAAAAAATCAATGAACAACTTACAGTCTTCTCCACTCACAGCATGACATGAGAAATGTGCAACACAATTGATGCATGTAACTGTATATTTATTTCTTTTTTAAAGAACACTCCTTAATGTTTTGTAATTCAATATACAAACTTGGTTTCACAGATTTATAATCCACTAAATAGCACAATAACCCAGTTCCACACAGTCAGATGTGCTTTGTCACCTTTATTTTTTTTTTTTTCGTTTTTTTTTTTTTAGACACTCCAAAAAATGTATTTGGTGACCTGTCCAACTGAGATTTACAAATAAATTGTACCAGTGATGCACTTGTACATATACATGGGGTGGAATGTTTCCCATATGTATGACTGGAGAATATCAAGCAACATGTTCACATAAGACCATATACTTGTGATATACTTATAACTGTGCCATACAGCATTGGGATAAAGAAAACCTCACAATAAGCACATGGCTGTACTTTTAATGCTTTTACATTACTATCATTTTAAAATCACAATCAGCATTTAAGTTATTGTCAATTTAGCAAACAAGGGACGAAAAAAGTACATGAGTAAAGAACTGACTGATATAACTGTCATTATTTTCTCATTGATGTTTACAATGCATAAGTGCATAATAAGATAATATTTCAGTTTAAATATCTTGCTTACACTATACATTTTTTGTTCTAATTACGCAACAGTAAACCCCATGCTTCACATAGAAAAAAGCATTTCACAACAATAAGAAAAAAAATGTACAATTTATGAAACAAAGTAAATAAATATTAGTATTACAGGATTGGAGCTGTACATAAAAGCTGTTGAATTTCAATCATATAAAAATATGTTTTAGTGCAACCTCACATATATATTGATGCTATTTTTAACTTTGTACATTTAGACCAAAGTGTCCAAAAAATAATGAAATTACAATTATTACAAAGCAGATACACAAATTCTAAAATATATACAGGGTACTGCTAAAATGCTTATAAGAATATAAGCAAAGTAAAGAAAAAGGCACAAACATCTGTACAATTAAAAGTACCAGACCCAATACAAGAGTTTAAAGTTTCATTTTGGTCAGGCTCATGATGACTTATTTGTAAAGATACAGTATATACATATGTGTGGGTGTGTATATATATATATATATATATATATATATATATATATATATATATATATATATATATATATATATATATATATATATATATGTATATATATATGTTTTCATATAATAAAAGTACTTTCAAGAACAATAACTGTAATGCACATCAGACATGCTATGTTTTGTACAAGAAAAAAAAAGGTATTCTTTAATATAGTCTACATGCCCATTCAAATCATTGCAGGTTGCTGGATTCAGGGAAAGAGTCCTTTACGTTCTGTGTGCTTGATGGCTCTTCTTTCCTTCCATGGAATCCTAATTTTGTCATGTCCATGGTCTTACTATAGAATTTGGAATGAGCTTGCGTAGACTGTGATGTACCAAAACTGTCTTTTTCTCCGTGCAAGTCAACTGGGGTGGCTGAGGAGCATGCAAGAGACATGCCCCCTTCAAGTCCACTAAAGTGTCTAATGCTAAACTGTGCACTTTCTAATGTTTTTTGATTGGGCTCAGGAGGACGAGACAGTTGGTCCCGCTTAAGCGGTTGACCTTCCTCTGCAGCAATCCTCAGGCAAGCAATGGCTTTTGTGCAAGTGCGTATATTTTCCTCTTGCTCCCTCTCAGTAGGCTGTGAACTTTCATCTGACGGGCTTTGCCCCGGTGAAGGTAAGAGAGTAGGGGAAGCTCCAGATTCTCCTGGAGGAATATCAGGAGAAGAATGTTTATCAAGGTGCAGTGGGATACAGGACACTGAAATAGTCTTCTCATCTGAACTTCTCAGGTGCAGGGGTGTAGTTGTAGAAGGCTGAGGACTGGCTTGGATTGCAGAATTTGAATTAATTATTTGAATCCCACCTATTGGGATCATAGGTAAAGGTGCTCGTATCTGCTGTTGTGAGTGCAATGGAAGGTGACTGAAAATATAGTCTTTGTGGCCATCAGGGTCTTGGCCATAGCTTTGGTGTCCAGGAACATCTTCTGTAGGCCCAACATCTGGATGTGGGTCTACATATGAGAACTGTGGCCAGATTTTTCGTAAATTCTATAAGCAAAGACAAGAACAGTTTATAATATGGCAAAATATTGTATTCTTTACAAATGTAAAATGCTAATAAACTTTAACAAAAAATCTAATTCCTGTTCAATACATGATTTCCAAAACCAAAACAATTCCAAAATTAAACTCTAAATAAGAAACTTCTTTGCTACTTGAAAAGCAGAAATTAATTTGCTCATTGAATATATTTTTAAACACTAAGAGCCCATTCATACTGGGGCCACCCGTGCATTAGAGGTAAAGCACTGATCCTTTTGGGAGCGCTGTATACACTCAAACTGCCCCAAAGATGCTACTTGCAGGACTTTTCTAATGTCCAGCAAGCGCACCGCCCTAGTGTAAAGGCACTTTCAGATTCGGGCAGCATGGGAGTTAGTTTTTAGGTGCTTTACAGGCACTATTTCTAGTGCTAAAACGCCTGAAAACTGCCTCAGTGTGAAAGGGGTCTTAAGGAGCCACTATACACCAGTTGATTCCAGACAGATCAGTTGAGTTACCATGTCTATGGGTCTATACACCTAGTTGGCAGTTCTATAACTATAACCAGCCAGAGTTAATGTTTCAGCCAACTGTTCATTTTTCCCCTCTCAACCTCCTTGTTTCATATGCAGTACATAGACAGTTAAAGTGGGTATGTTACTTGAAAGATAATTAAAAAAAAAAGATCTATTAGTTGTACATCCATAAAAGCTTGAGTGAATCTAGTTAACAGGGCCAGCACCTAGACTTGGGATGGTCATCAGCCCATCCTGCCAGTTTTGGATGGATAAAGCAACCTCCTTGTTTCATATACAGTACATAGACAGTTAAAGTGGGTATGTTACTTAAAAGATAATTAAAAAAAAAAGATCTATTAGTTGTACATCCATAAAAGCTTGAGTGACTCTAGTTAACAGGGCCAGCACCTAGAGTTGGCATGGTCATCAGCCCATCCTGCCAGTTTTGGATGGATAAAGCAACCATTTTAAGATCTGTGGGTAACAACGGACAACCCCTGGTCAACAGCTCTCTGTAATAGTTATTTGCTAAAGGTTTTATGTAGCTGGAGTTGGAGGAATCTGCTAGTTTTAGTTTCCTCATCTATAAACATAATATGCAAGTTTGAATGTTACTAGGGAGAAAAAAAAAGATATTAAGGTAGTTTAATGTTTGACTTCAATTTAAACTAAACCTGTCACAAACCTTTGCAATTCAAAAAAAGAAAAATGACAGAGAAATCTATAATCAGAAGTAAAATTCAGTGAGACCACGTATAAAAATGACCAGCAGATCTAAGGATCTAGGCAAGGGAAGTTATGTGCAAATCTCAACTTTCTCTCTAAAAGTCAAGCTTGGCTTTATTAAAAAATAAAGAGTCTAAAGAGGTTAAGGTTAGTGGATCAAGCTTGCCATTTACAGGTGGCTGATGTTATCTTGACTCTTCTAGTAAAACTTGTAATGGACTACACCCCTACTCTCTATTTCTTGAGCTTCCCCACTGACACTTTAAAGTGGTTGCAAACCCTGTTACACCACTTTTACCTACAGGTAAGCCTATAACAAGGCTTATCTGTAGGTACCTTGAATATCTCCTAAACTTGCACAGTTTAGGAGATATTCAGTATATGCTCTGCTGCCGAACGTCATTGGCGCATGTGCACTAAAGAAACCGGCCGCTGGTGCAGTTTCTTCAGGAGGCGTGCTGTGACCGGCAGCTCCCATAGCAATTGTGGTAGTGACATCATCACGGCTCTGGCCAATCACAGTGCCGGAACCGCAAACTAAGAAGTTACTCCAGGAGATGTCAACGATGTACTCGGAGGGCTGACGCCAATCCAGGGCATCGTTGTAAGGTAAGTATTTCATAATGAGCTAGTATGCAATGCATACTAGCTCATTATGCCTTTGTCTTGCAGGGTTTGTTTTTTATGTGTTTGTTTTTTCCCCAGGTTTACAACCACTTTAATACGATGACCAGCTCAACTGTTCAGAATGTACTAGTCTACATTTTGATATGAAATGTTCCAAGAAGGTAGTATTTCATACTTGTTATTTGTTTCATCGTATGCATTGCCCAAATTTGTGACAGAATTACCTAATGAATGAGATGCACTATTTCTACCATGGGGACATACAGTACTATGTAAAAAGACAAAAAACATAAACTAGTAACCTGCTAACAAAAAAGCAATTCATTGTTTGTTTTTTAAACCGTTACAAATGTTGCCCTAAAAGAGTATGTGCACCAGAATCACAGAAACACATCCTAATAGTGGTCGCAGAGTAAATACATCTAAGACTGAAACCATTTGGGTGGTATTTAGAGTACAATATATGTTTTTATTTACCATGACAATTCAAGAAGAGTTAAAGGTCCCCCACAGAAACTTACTGAAGACTTGCTATATTTCTGTAGCTTTAATTTTGTTAGTAATTATGCGCAACAACTCCAAAATACTTGTTTTTATACAGGACTAATTTTTACTGCTTTAGTCATGTTTTTTTTTTTTTTTTTTTTTTACTTACCAGTGTCTTTTTCCCACAAGATATTTACACTGTGTGGCTTGCCCAGTGCTACATAGGCTTTCCTGAAACCAATCCAGTAGGCTAATGTGCAGCAACACATGGTTGGCTTAAACTCTAATAACTTGGCCTATCTGCAGCCTATCAAACTGTTGACAGGGATGTACCCTGAAATGCATGAAGATCGGGGCATGCATGTGCTTAGGGTGTAGTGATCAACTGGAAAGGTTGCAGAGTGAAGATCTTCATAAGGTAGTGTTATAAAAAATATTCTATTTATAATATAATTAGCACAGGGAGGGGGGCCAACTAAAGATAAGTGTACTGAATCTGCATTTATCCTTTAAAGTATACATAAAGAAAAGGATAAAAATCTGTCTCATCACCTCAGCTGGAGATATAGGTGAGTATCCTATAAGGAATCAGATACCTCAAACACTATCTCAGGCACCATCGCCCCATACACTGTCAGATCATCCCTAAAGAATTATAACAGGGAGTGGATGGTAGCATGATCCTCTAGATATAGAAGCGTATATTGAAGGAGGACTAAGGGCCCGAAAAATAAATCTTCAAAGAGGATCAATCAGTCAATTATAAACAGCTTTATTATAGTATATTTAGTAAGAATAGAACATAAAAAATGGCAAAAACCTCTGACATAACAAAAAGTTAAAATGACAACGTTGTCAAAACCAGACAAGGATGCAGCTGCAGACACCTACACAAATCACACATCCGTCACACACTCATCCAATCCAATGGTTGAATCAAAGAGGCACTAGAGCAAGTGACTGCACTGTATAATGTGGCTTAACCACAGTTGGCCAGTCTATGACTTCAATGGTAGTGCAGGGCCAGATGTGATGTGGAGTATATGTAGGATGGATGGATAGCTAAGTCCGCTGAAACAGAGTCAATCAGTGGTGCATTTGCATAGTACAGCCGCAGGTACAGGTGAAGGCTGAATGGAGTCTGCGCACCGATATACTGAATGGTAGCCAAACCGCTAACCTGGCTGTGTAAAGCTGGACTGTAAGCGGGTGGACAGGTGCAGATAGGAGCCGTGTGTCTTGCTAGGAGGCTGGCTACATGTCGGTGAGTCGATGTCCTATGGACAGTGAACAAAGTAAGTCAGTGTGATCTCACCCCTCCCCAGCTATGCTGAAGGTTCCTAATGCTTCATGGACAGAATCCACATGGAGGTAGTCGACCAGAGCACTCTTTGTTTGTGCTGCTCCGTATGTTCAGTGTCAGTCCACAGGTAGATAACGTGGGTGTGGGAGTCTGCAGGGTCTGGTCTAAGATTTAACGTCACAGGGGTTATGACGCTGTGCTGTCATGTTTTGCTCGTGAACACAAGCTTCCTCAGAGCAAATGCACCACTGATTGACTCCATATCACGTCTGGCCCTGTACTACCGTTGAAGTCACATTATACTCTATCTGCAGTCACTTGCACTAATGCCTCTTTGATTGTTTGGTGGATGTGTGATTTTTGGGGGTGTCTGAAGCTGCTTCTTGTCTGGTTTTGACAACGTTGTAATTTTAACTTTTTGTTATGTCGGAGGTTTTTGCAATTTTTCATGTTCTATTTTTGCTAAATATACTATAATAAAGCTGTTTATAATTGACTGATTGATCCTCTTTGAAGACTTCTTTTTTGGGCCCTTAGTCCTCCTTAAATGTATCCTTTAAAACCAGAATAGTTAATTTCTGTGATTCTTGGAAATAACTTTTGCTAATTAGCATACATCAACAACAGCATGAATAGAAAAATATTTAAATAATAAAATAAGCAAAATTACACTTACTCCATGGCCAAGTAATCCGGACTCTGAGTGCAAATAATGACTCATTGGCAAACTTGTGTTATGATGTAAACGTCTTCTTGGGGAAAGTGCTCTAAATGTGGCCATATATTTTCTCTCTCTCCGTGGGGAAAGGTCTCTTCCGGTGGACATATCTTTCCCAGGGGACATTGGCCGTAATGGTGAAATATGTCGTCTTGGTGATACATCCCTTCGAGGTGACAACTCTCTCCTTAATGCAGTGTCTTTCCTGGGTGACAGATGTCTCATGGGAGAAGCATCTCTACGTGGTGATAAGTGCCTTCTTGGAGATAAATCTCCCCTTAATGACAGGTACCTCTTTGGTGAATTATCTCTGCAGGGTGAAGAATCATATCCCGGGGAGGAATAACGGCTACAAGATGAGAAGTCTCTAGGAGATGAACTGGGTTCTGAAGTAAGCATATAGTCTTCATCCATGCTACCAGGCATATCCATTTTGTCTCGGTCGTGATCTCGGCTAGTAAGGAAAAGCTTTTGATAATCCACCATCTGTAAATCCCTACTCATAGTGCTTGCGTTCATGAGATGTGTAACTTGTATACTTGGCATGGTGGACAAGTAGCTCATTAAGGGTGAGTGCCCCATAGAACCTTCTGGTGATGCCCTGTGAGATGTTGATGAAGCAGTTACAGAGAGCGTTGAAAATCTGGGAGGCTGAGGGCTAGTACTCCTTGACCTGCTTTTTGGTGTTACATCTCCCTGGATCTCATCAAATTCGTCCTCCTCATCATCTTCATCTTCATTGTCTTCTCCATCGTCACCATCTGTTTCCTCAGCATCGGAAAACTGGTGATCAATAGCTATGTTGCTCTTTTCTGTTTCTTTGTGCATGTCTTCAATGTTTCCTGAAATAAAAAGACATTTATGTTTTTGGTGTGCTGGCTGTTAAAATGGAATTTAACCCTTTTCACCAGTATAATATGCATTAAACATGAATTTTGATGAATACAGACAAAATCTCAAATTAGATAAATAGCACCCTTTTTAAATTTTAAAGAGACTCTGCCAGTGGAGGAAAACTGCTGCAGGTATGAGGTGCATATACAGGGCATGCACCAATACTACCCTGAAGTATCATGACTTTGCATGTAAAAATAGTGGCATTTGGCTGTGCCATAAAGGTTTGGGAGGCTGACATGGTTATGTCAAATGCCTGTAATTCACACATGCATCAGTTTGCCTCCCTCCCCCACCCAGTGACAGAATCTTTCTAAATAATTTCCTGAATTAACAAACTTTTAAAATCCAACCACCATGTGAAAAATAACTGCTCTTTACATTATTCACTTGCACTTTAGATGCAGTAAATACATGTTGTAACTGAGTAAATCCTCAGTAAATTCCTATACTGAACATATACTGAAAATATACTGAAGCCTAAAAATATACTGTGCCCATCACCACTTCAAATAGTATGAATTCCTTTATCTATCTGTATGGTCATCCTTTAGCAAAAGGGAATTTGAAATACATTATATAGGATAGGAAAACAGTCTTAAGCAGGGCTGCAGGAAAGAAAGTCTCTAAATTCCCCCATATTGTGTTCTCCTAGGGAAGGAGGGGGGACCTGGGGAGCCATCCCTACAGGGAGAACACAGTGATTACTGCTAGTGGCTATAGCCACTGGCAATAATCTCATGCTAGAAATCCAACATGCTGGCTGATCAATGGATCAACTTGGTAACAATCAGTCTGCCCATAGATAGTTGGAATCTCAAACGGTGCCTGCTGAACTGGCCGAGATAGCCGCTGGCAATAATGTCATGCTATAAATCCAACATGCTGGTTTATCAATGGATCGACTTGGTAACAATCAGCCTGCTCATAGATTCAATCCATCTATGGCTGGCTTTAGATGACCCTAATAAGACAGAAATTATGTTTACAAAGCAAGAAATGTTTAATGTTATCTACTGCGTTATTACACAGAGCTTACTTCATAGCTATGTTATTACTGTAACAATGACATAAAAAAAAAAACAACATTAAACGCATCGCTGGTCAGTTTAGGTGAAAACACAACGAAAGAGCCTGTAAGTAATTCATACTTCATTATGTAGTGACACAAAACGATAAGAAAAAAAATATGTTATATTCTTTAAAAAGGATAGCAACGGTGATGGCTCTTTTCATTGTGAATCTTGTCCTGTCAAACAGGCTACATGAGCAAACAAGATAACTTCCTTTTGTACGCAATGACATTGTTTGAAAAATGAGTCCTATTAATTCAAAGCACCAGAAGAAACATATCAAGTTAGCTAAGCTGCATGCCCAATCTACAGTGTGAAACACAGTCACATGATCAAGATCCATAAAATATATCACTATGATAACAAATAATTTATTGCACTCACTTATTTCTGTGCCCTGACTTGGCACAAGTGTACACATCCTCGCAGGTATTGTGCACCGCCGATTTCCCCTCCTGGGATTGGCGAGCGTTCCACCGCCAGGAAGTTCATGACGTCAATGTAGAGCCGGAAGTGACAACACCCGTGGGGCTTTCCTGAGGATACAGTTTGCGAAACTAGTCGGAAGCCCCACAAGTGTCATCTCTTCTGGCTCTACATTGACGTCACATCCGGCTTGCACTTTCTGTTGGTGGAACGCACACCAATCCCGAAAGGGGAAACAATACCCGCGAGGCTGGCTGTATACACTGGTGCCGAGTCAGGGCACAGAAATAAGTGAGTGTAATATATTATTTGTTACAATATCAATTTGGTACAATAAAATACTACACTATAGCATTTTTTTGGTCCATTGTGGTGATATCCTTTGGAGAGAGGATGACACATTTAATATACCATTGGAAGATCTAAAGGAGAGGTTATGATCACATTGCAAGACTCATTAATTCTCCCAAAGCGCTCATTAATTCTCCCAAAGCGCTAAATGCCACCACACTGGTGGTGGCATTTAGTGTTCCATTGGAGAATTATTCACCAGAATATATGAGATCACGCATTTGTTTGGTGTGGGATGTACCACATTTATTTATGGACTTTCTAAGTTAATTTAAAGTGTGTTATTAGTGCCGGTTCCTATTTTTTGGTCAATATTTATATAGTTTTCACTATAAGGAAGGCAGCTTTATTGTTTGGATCACAAATTGAGCAGACGCCTTTGTATATTTATTACTTGGTTATCATGCCAAACCTCCAGCTATGAGTCACTGACTAGGTATACAAAGCATATCATGAATTATAAGTTTACTCTGACTTTGGTGATTTGTAAATTTGCTTCAGGTCAGTGACTCAAACAGCTTAGGTAAGAGGGTTAGCATGGTAGCCAAGCAACTAGCATTTTTTCAGAAGGAAGTCCACAATAGCAACCTCTATGTTTCTCCCAAGACAGGTCTTTATGTTAAGGAACACATTTGAAGATTCCATCTTCCAACAAATATAAAAACAGATTTTTGACATATTAGAAACATTTCTCATCATTGAAGTCTCAGCTCTGTTATTAGAACATGTTTTCAAGTGCTGGCATCCTTTTGAATTAATAAGCACACAGGCACACAGATTTGCTGTCTAAATTTATCATTCGATGCTAGGCAGTAGTGTGGGCGATTTATCTTCTTACACAGACACCCAGAAACCAAAATTAACTGGTGACGTACCTGACTCTTCTGTTTCTGCATCATCTACAGATGTCATTGCTACTCCAAGCTCCAGGCACTTCTTCATGTGGGCCTTCGACTTCATATGTTTTGTCAGATTTCCTATAACGAGATAAGTAATATAGTTTCAGCTAGCAGCAGAATAAAAAAAGGCTTTGCAGGTCGTTCATATAATTCTGAATCCAGATAGTTGCCCAAATAATTTTTGGATTATATTCTTTTTACTTTACAGTTGATTTAATAAGAATGGTATTACAAAATATGCATAAGAATTTAATATAAACTGTAAGCCATTTTTAAGAATCAAATTCACTTAGCAAATACTCAGAATGAATACTTCAGGTAAGGGTGCTGATACTGTAGAGCAAAACCCAGAGGAATCATAGCAAAAGAGGCACAAATGACAAGGAACCTCACCCTGCCCTGGCACACAACGCCTGCAATCCCTTTAGACCGCTCTTATTGTGCAGAAACATGATATTTCAGAGACGTGAAAGTATAAATTAAACAAATAAACTTGACACACAAAGATGTCAGCCAAGCTGGCATATAGTAAATCTTCCAAAGCCATCCACGGTCCTGTCAGCAAATTTAAGGTACAACATTATTTCAAATATATTCAGATTGGATATACTCCCCAAACCATGATATACCTATTTCTCTGTGATTTTAATATTTTATATAATCATAAAGACTGGGAAGGAAATAATAGAAGCAGTTGTTTGAAGATTTCAAATACATGTGGCTGTATTTATTCGTGGCCATAATTGAGCAGCAATGGGCACCTTGAGCCAGACTGCACTTTATCTGTCAGTAATGGGTTTAAAGCTGAACTCTGAGATAAAAGTTAGGTCTTGGACTTCAGAAATAAGCTGTAATACCTACCTTCTTTCTCGCTCTGGCAGGCTTCTAGCACCCTCCTCCTTTTTCAGATGCTGCAGGTTGTGGGCAGGTTCTTGCTGACCTCAAAAATATGTATGTATGTAATGATATTAATACAAAATAGATGCAGCGCTAATAGAAGTGTATGATTATCTTAAACATTGCGTGAAAAATATACTTTCAATGAAAGAAGAATGAACATATAAACATATGCTAATGAAAGAATAACAATATTATCTCAATCCATATGTGATAAAAAATCTAAAAAATTGTGACCATATTTTGATTTTTTATCACATATGGATTGAGATACTATTGTTATTCTTTCATTAGCATATGTTTATATTGTTCATTCTTCTTTCATTAAAAGTCTATTTTCACGCAATGTTTAAGATAATCATACACTTCTATTAGCGCTGCATCTATTTTGTATTAATATTGTTATTTTAGTTTGGTACTGGACTTTTAAGGTGCTGGCAGCTTTTTTTTTGATTCAATATTATTTTGCATCACATAATTATTTTCTAGCGCAGCTTCAGCCTTCGGGTTTTTTTTATTCCAATTGTATGTAATGATGTCACAGTGTGACTGCTGGGTGGAGTTCTAAAGAAAAGAGGTTTTGGGGGACTGGTTGCACAGCATGGAGGAAGCCTTGCCAAGAATTACAGCCTATTCCTTTACCCCCTAGAGTTAACAAGCATTTACCTCTTGTAGGACCTACTGCAAAAGTATATTTTTCTCTGATACTCATAGCTGTGCTTTAGTAATACCCAGAAATGTTAACTGATCCAATACAGTGGCTCCTTTATAATTTTTTATGATGGACAATATATGCTATAGAGCTGAAAATAGCACCTATCCATCCACTCCTGTCTATCTATGTTACAGTGGATGCTGTGTGTTTCCCCCCTCAGGGCACTTTCACACTGAGACGCTGGCCGCACTAGCGGTGAAGCGCCGCTATTTTTAGCAGCGCTTTACTGTAGCTTTGGTGGCGCTTTTTGGCAGGTGCTTTTAATCCCCCGCTAGCAGGCGAAAAAGGGTTAAAAGCGCCCGCAAAGCGCTGCTGCCGAAGCGTTTTGCAAGCTGAAAGTGGCCTAAAAGTACACATGTCATAAGGTATATTCCCTAAATATATTGTCTGCCGTTGTTGGCTTTGACACTTCTGTGTCCAGAATTAAGCAAGCAGCAAATGAAAGTCAGGGAAAAGTTTACATTTCTTATCTTCATACTTGTTCAAGATCAGTGACTTCAAGTACTGAAGCCAAAATATAAGAATGACAAAAGCAATTAGCATTTTGAGGAGACACCAGCAGGTGACATATTTCCATCGTGACAAGTTTCCTTTAACATGTACCTCGCAAAAAGCAAACCCCTCTTTGCACTGTATGCCACTTGGGGCTGGATTTTTGTACAGCCAACTTGATCTACAGCTTAGGGCAGCAGGGGTGCCTCAGGACAGCCATGGGGTGGCATACAGTCACTCTCTGGTTATTTTCCTTATTGTCAAAAATGCGTTTTCAATCTGCTTCCCTGCCTGCCAAAATGACTGGTCTGTTCCTGCACAGTTTGAACCTTTTGGCTGGTAAAAATGTACACAGTGTGGTTACAGTTCACCTATTCTGGACCTGCACATCTCACAAGCAAATTACTTACCGTATATACTCGAGTATAGGCCGTCCCGAGTATAAGCCGAGGCCCCTGATTTACCACAAAAAAATGGGAAAAGTTAATGACCCGTGTATAAGCCGAGGGGGGGAAATGGAGCAGCTACTGTAAGTGGAAAAGTGTGTCACCAAATGCCCATCTACATGTCCCCTGTGTCCTATACAACCCCCCCGTGTCCCCAGTGCAGCCTACCTGTGCCGATCGATCCGGTGTCCCGCTGTCCCGTGTCCCTCGGGGGCCGCTGCCCGGTGTCCGGTGTCCGGTGTGCGGTGTCCCTCGGGTGTCCGGTGTCCCTCCTCCGCCTCAGCGTACACGCTGAGGCGCGAGGCGCCATTGCAGGTTTGAAAGCCGCGCCTCCTCCTCCTTCTCGTCCGTGATAGGAGGAACACTCGGTTTTCCCAGCGGTCATGTGCAGTGTTCCGCCTATCACGGATATTCTCTCATCCTCGTCCATGAGATGAGAATGAGAGAACATCCGTGATAGGCGGAACACTGCGCTGCTGGGAAAATTAGTGTCCGCCTATCACGGACGGGCGGGAGGAGGCGGCGCGGCTTTTGAACAGTGCCGTCTGTCTACATGACAAGCTGTTCATGTAGGCAGACCGCACTGACTCGAGTATAAGCCGAGAAGGGGACTTTCAGCCCTAAAAAAAGGGCTGAAAATCTCGGCTTATACTCGAGTATATACGGTAACATGTTAAACTGTATAAAATGCTTTTGCTGAAAACAAGATAGGCTAGGTCCACAGCTCCAGCCGGGTCCAAAACATTTGAGATATAGTCAAAATTAGCAATGGGATAAGTCTGACATGATCTGCTCTCAGTAAAACCATGCTGATTTGGGTTTGGCATGTGTTTTAAATGATCATTGGTTCTTCATTTTAGGAGTGGTTCCATTCATTTTAGCACTACAGATTTTAAACTCCCTGGTCTGTAGTTACCAGCTTCTTCCATACTACTTTGTTGATAAGTACAATATTGGATTGGAATTTTTTAAAGTTAATATAAATATATATATATATATATATATATATATATATATATATATTTCAGGATTTATGTGTATAGGGTTAATGTTAATGGGAGGAATCACATAGACATTGTAAGGGCACTATTTTGAAAAATCGCATTGACCACACACTGTTGTATTTATTCTTACTTGTTTAATTCTTATTGCTCAATGAAGAAATTTTTATATATAAATTTTCTCTCTACATGGGCTTATTTCTCTACATCCACCTTCCAAAGACTAATGACTACAGGTATGACCTAGGATCCTGTGGAGATTTCTGCAAATGAGATAGTGAGCTGAATCTGGGGATAAGTCGGGATGGTGTCGCTCAGAACCAGTTGTTCTCATACAAACCTACTTAGAATTTATCTGTTAGATCTCCCTGTAAGTCGAATAGCGATTGTGAGTTGCGGGTTACCTTTCTATAGGTTGTGGGAATTGTTTGAAGACTGATATGAAGAAATAATGCTACGGATTATTCCCTCTACATTCAATGTTTCTACATTTTTTTTTTTTTTTATAACTGTAAAAATGTAAAAAAATTAAATGTAATATATACCAATCCTTTGGATATTGGACTTTATATTTTGGGTGGATCAACTTTGGTATATTGGTCTGTTTCATCTAGGAAGAAGCAATTGATACATATACTGTATTTTATAACATTTCTATGTTTAGTTTATTGTGTGTACAAATGTAGTAACATACACTTAGCGCTGCAGTGATTTTGGAAAGTATTTTCAGCAGTTGGAAAATCACTTATTGTTAAAAAGTCATTATTTCATGGTCACTTGAGCTAGGTTAGAACTACCTGTGAGTCTGCTGGTGTAGAGATTTCGACAACAGTCAGATTTCTCATCTCTCACTGCCCCTTAAAGATATGCCTGTCTATGGCTACACCTGCAGTAAATAAAGTCAGGGACATTGACAAAGGCAACACTATTACAGTTCAGGCTGACCACATGTGGAAAAAAGTAACATCCAATCCAACAAAAAAGTCAAAAACTCTCACAATATTATTTTACGTACAAAAAGGATTTTTTTTAAAAGACTGAAAAACAAATGTCATAGATGAACAAACTAACAATAAATGAGCACGTAGAGCAAAGAAAAGATCAGAGAGGTGGGAAAACACATGACGTGCCTCTAATGTGTTAAAAATCACAAAAAACAAGGAACAAATAAGTTAGTGTCCAATGTGTGCTCCGCAGGGAAGAACCTTTGCACTCAACAGATGTACATACTTTGGCGATTACTTGGTGCTCATATAGAGAGAAAAAGCCAAGTGCATTAGAAAAAATAAATGACTACATGCAAGGCCAAGCCTGCATCATATAAGATTTCTATTACAGACAATATTGATTTCAAAGGCTTCAATGCAAATCCCAGCTTCAATTAATAAAAGCATCCCTGGACCAGTGGCATCAAATGGAAGTCGTTTTCTCTGCAAATGAATGTATGTGAACACTAGCTATCAGGACTCCATCAATAATTAATGCAGCTACGGATGAAGTGGGCCACCAGGGAGTCTGTGGGCCTTTACATTATTGATAAACTTGAAACTGTCCCACTGAAAGGACCATAAAAGCACACTTTTCCTTGAATAACTCTCTATCATAATGCCTGTGTCATCTCTCTGCACATTGCAGGCCACAACAGTACAGTTACAAACATTGTGATTGTCAAAATTGCATCACAAACATCTGTCAGCCAGCGTCATGATGTGCCGCACCTTCCCTGCGGACAGGTTTGCATTATACAGTCTACAGATCATAATTGAGTTACACAAGGAGTCTGGAAGTCTCACATGCAAATCTCTGAACTACTAAAGAATCATAGCAACAAATATTATATTGCCTTTATCCATGTATATGATGACACATTTTAGAAAACAGTTATTGAGAATAGTGTATTGTTTGGTCCTTTAATTTATTTAGATGCTATTTCTTACATTAATTGATTATGCCTCAGGCCCATTTCTGAAATTTGCATTGTTCTATGATGATATGGCCACTGTGGAAAACATTAGGCAGGAATGTAAACACATGAAAAAGATCCCTGAAAATAAAAATGATGTCACTGGGACTGTGACCAGTTTGTGCACCGCTAATCAGAAATATTTTTTTCCTAATACACTGACATACGTAAGTCCTGAAGAGTTATGGACCTGGAAAAATCAAAAGTTAGATTAATGAACTTTTGTTTATCTACCACCAAGCTATTTGCTTAAAAAAAAACATACTCTTGTCATTTGGAATGACAAATTGGGGTAGATTTACTGAAACTGGAGCACTTAAAATCTGGTGCAGCTGTGCATGGTAGCCAATCAGCTTCTAACTTAAGCTTGTTCTATTAAGCTTTGGCAATAAAACCTGAAAGCTGATTGGTTTCTAGGCAGAGTTGCACAGATTTTGCACTCTCCAGTTTTAGTAAATACTTGTTTCTTTATGTGTGGTCAAGTAGGAAAATGTAGCCAAAAGCTGTACTTTAGACAGATCCAAAAACACATCAAAAAAATTCATTAAAACATAAAAACCTGTTTTATATGCTGAAAGTATTTGTTTATGAATCTGATGTTATATAAGACTCTGGTTGTCCTCTGTACAGCAGCACTCCGAATGCATAAAGATTTGGAAGCACTAGTGGCCAAGAAGGCCTGGTGAATACACATATCCTAAAAGTAAACATACTGCTCAGAAGAGGGCTAATCAGTATTTTGCTACTTTTTCACTGCCCAATCACAGGCTCAGGGCACGGAGGTGACCCTGTTGTATTGCTCAACATATAACTAAAAGCAAAACCTTTTTTTCTAAGTTTTGAATAAAGTGGAGAAGGATTAGAACACCTGTCAGGTTTTGTATTGCTGCCTGAGACTCACCCACTCTATTTGTCCTGTTTACCATTAGCATCAAGAGAGAAAATTCTACATTTTGGGTTGTCCCAGAACAGTAATAGAAGGGAAATCTTCCAATGATGATCCTAGTGGCAAACAGTGGTTTCCTCTCTGGAGGGATTTCCTCTTCCTTCCTATTTTATCCAATGAAACACAGATAGCAAAAAAAAACTGACAGGGGTATAAGGCCAGGCTCTATCCAAAAAAAAAAGTTTTACCTTTAGTTTTACTGTAAAGGATAAGTGAACCTTTGGAACATGTTACATATTCCACCTATATTTAGAGTGGAACATGTAATAACTCCTGCGCTCTCTCCCCCAGTTTCCCCCCTCTCTGTGACAGCGGGTGAGGGTTCTTCTCCCCTCACTTTTTGGAAACAGCATGGCTGTGCGGGGCTCCACCCACACAGCCACGTCATTTATTTACAGATTCCTGTGAATGAATAAACTAAAAGTACCATTGCGGCAGACAGACGTGTGCTTTCAATGTGCTGCGAGGATACTGACAAGCACTCCTGTAGTCCACTGACATGTCCTCTGGCTTAAAAACAGAAAGCCCGTACAGAGGTACTTGATGAAAGCTGGGGAACATGTCTACAGGAACCATGCTTTCCAGTCTCCAGCAGGAAAAAAATTATTTTTTTTTTCTGCAAAGGTGAACTTAGCCTTTAACTTCAATAGGGAAAAGTGAGATCACTAATATTGCTTTGATGCCTGGCAAGGCTTTGTACATTTCAGGACTGAATGGAGAAGATTCAAAATCCTTTGACAGGTGAAACCATTGTCATATATGTATTTATTTTCTGTATTTAGCTGTTTGTCTGCAGGTCAAGGTTTAACCTTTTTAAGTTAAGTGAACACCACAATTTACTGATGGTGGTGGTTAAGATCTCCTGGTCTAGTAAATGTTCACTTTTAGTACATAATGTCCGACTAATCCAACTACTACTAAATAATGAAAATAACTCTCACAAGAGTATAGAAGAAATAGGCACAGATAGTTTTAAAACATGAACTCAAGTTCTTTCTATACTTCCTAAAGTTACAAATTTTGTAACTTTTTTTTTAGGGAAAGAATTGTTTGGGGTAAAGTAAAACAGGGTAGCCAATAAGAATTAATCTCCTTCTGCTTTGACATTATTCATTATTGAATTAAACATTTGGGGACAGATGTGGATTAAACATGTTAGAATTTGGTCATTTCATTTTTATTAACTAACGTTGATTTATATATCAGTATGATCATCCAATCTTTTTTTTGTAAGCTGATTCAGCTACTTATGCCAGCTTTACATTTAAGGCCAGAAAATTAGACAGTACCTTTTGTTTTGAAGGCAAAGTTGCACAACTTGCACACGTAAGGGCGTACATCTGTGTGGGTGCGGATATGCTTCTTCAGCATGCTTGGTTTCTTGCAGCGTATACCACATTCTTCACATATGTACTTTCCACGACCTCGTCCCCTCACATATACATAGTCTTCATTAGACTTGAAACTGTTGGCAATAAGATGACAAACAATGATTCATTTGTGTCTTCTTACTCTTTTTCCCTATCATCCTTCATCTAGAAATGTGGTTTACACATCACGTTTACTTGTTAGGAGAATAAAAACAAAGCATTATTTCAAGTATTTTTCATGTTACTATGCCTTCAATCATTTGTTGTAGAAATATTCTTTTGTAGCATCTAAAATGAAGTTGCTATATCCAGAATATATAATACTTAGATGATGTGTAGTGGACTCATTTGAACATATGTAAGTTAACAAATCATTCAGAGAATGTTGTTCAGTGAATCATTAAAATAATGAATGTACATTAGCTATATAGCAATTTGGTTGCCTCAATGGTCACATTTCTATTCATTTGCTAGCAAAGGGTCTACAAGGCCTTCAGTCACATAAAAAAAAAAAAATCAGGTCAGTAAGAAAGTCAATATGTACTTTGCAAAGTGAACGTTCCCTAAGCTTAGTAAATATTGTAAGGCTGGTTCACTTTAATCGTCCAAGCAAACATTTTTTTTTTTTTTTTTCACATAATAGGGTATTAAACGTGAACACAGTTTCACCTTATTAACTAAGCTCAGTGAATGTTCATTTTGTTCAGGGAACAGTATGTGTTTTTTTATTTACTATAACAACCCCCAATGTACCTCATGGAAAACAATGGACATTTGACTGAAGAAAACTGGGAAGAATAAAAAAATAATTAAAATATGATACTATTTGATGAAAACACATTTTAAGGATATGTACCCACTGGCATTCCTACATGCACATGCAGAATGCACCAATTATGATACATTAAGCATACTTCTCTATACCCACTGATAATTTTGATGGAGAAAAATTTGGGTATATGAGAACATCCACTCTGTAGAAAGAATAAAATGCATAATGGGAAAACCCAACATGCCTGAACATAAACTAAATAAATAAGACGTAATGGGTTAACTAGGATAAAGGAATAGCTGCTTATGTACAATCTAGTTGTATAATCTTATTTTAATCTCTTTAGAGGTTTATTAAAACTATGTGATGTAAGGACCTACCTAAACAATCCATTCAATTTGTATTTAATCAGGTAGGCCCTTGTATTACAAGTTGGTAACATGTATGGTCAGCATCACTTGAGATACTTGCAGGGCCACACTATCAACAATCCCTTGGGGATATTTACTAAAACTGAGGAGTGCAAAATCTGGTGCAACACTGCATAGAAACCAATCAGCTTCCACGTTTTATTGCCAAGGCTTAATTAAACAAGCCGAAGTTAGAAGCTGATTGGCTACCATGCACAGCTGCACCAGATTCTGAGTTCTCCAGTTTAAGTTAATCAACCCCATGATGACTATCTATATATATGTCATGATATATTAGCATAAGCAGTCACACAAAAGAAAGAACTGTAAAATACTGTTTTCCATGATCATCTGATGAGCACTGAAAGAAACTGACTATATTGTGACCTATTTTCTTTCTCCACCATCTGGAGACCTCTACCCAGGACAGAAGATGTGCATGAAATAAAATACAGTTAAATATAGCTTCTTTGCTGTACATGCTAAGCATAGTAAACAGATAAGCTATCTACACCTATGTAAATATACCTGTATGTATGTACCCTCACTATGAGAGGCCAAAGAAAACTTTTGCACATGCGCATGACTAACATCTGTTTCTCATTAAATGCAAGAAAACTGCAGCATCATTATATCTGTATAACCACTATAATGGGGAAACACTGCATTTGTTACTCACTAACTATGTGTAACAAGGCCCCATAGCAAATTCATTAAATAATCCTAGTCTAACTTTAGCAATGTCTCTAGGGACACAGAATACTGACTTTTTTTTCAAATGGTTCAAATATACATAAATATTTGCTATTACTACCTGCCTAAATCGCTGAGTAGTCAGTGTTGGGCCCTCTGTGCATCTGGGTTCCACAGCATTAAAGCAATAAATACAGTAAATACATTTGAAGAAGGAGCTTCACAAAAAATGCCACTGATTTAAAAGTATATCACGTTTTAATTCTTGAACCCCGTAACAATAATTTAAAACAGCAAACCACAAAATCAATTTTTTGCACATTGTTCACGCCAATAGACATTTAAATTCATGCTTAAAATAGATCTCTTGTTAAAAAAAAACTAGGCAAAGTGACACAATAAATGCCCTTTAAGCTTAGAAGCTTGCATGGACCATTAGAGCTGGATTTTAGGCAAAAAGCTAAATTACACAGTTATATACAGTACACATATGCATACACATATGTGAACCAACCCACCTGCCAAATAATTTGGTGGATTTTTATTTACCTGATATCCAGCTCTAAGAGAGCCCCTGAGAGCCCGAGCACTGGGAAAGTGTGGTGGTTGGGGCCATTTGGAGAGGGGTGGAAAGCACTGTTTTTGCATGTGTGTTCAGGGAAATTATAACTAAAACGTGAAAAACAGCCAGAGATTACATCATGCTACAGATAGCTGACAATTTAGCTGCAACAGTGCTGTCATCAGTGTGGGGGGCTCAAAGGAAGGCCATGACTAATTCTGCCTAACCATCCCACAACTATGAAGCCACTGTTGGGCAATAGGGTAGAGGTTAGGAACTATAAAAAAAAAACATTTTTAATTTTCTCTTTGACTAGCAAGCAATAATAGACTTGTGTATTAAAAAAAAAAAAAAAATCTAATTTTATTTATTGTAAGGTTGATAGTTCAAGATTGACATGGTTAACAAACTATATCAATATTATAATAACTCCAGCCAATACGTTTTCTTTTTTTTGTGAATAGAGCATGGAGGGGATAAAGCTTCTATCAAGTTTTTATTGTTTTCAATGCCTCTAAACACATTCCTTATACAGGCAGTCCCTGAGTTACAAACACCCGAGTTACAAACGACTCCTACTTACGAACAGCCTCAAATGCCAGCCACTTGTGCTCCATGCTGGTCCTGGATACCTCCGAGCACCTCCGGACACATTCCACACTGCAGTATGTACTGCATGGCCAGAAGAGCCCCAGATAACATAACAAGCGCCCGGAACATCCCACATTCATGCACAGGCGGAAGTTACACTTACAAATGTAGTGTTCTGACCGGAAGTTACACTTACAAATGCAGTGTTCTGACTTACGAACAAATTCCACTTACGAACAAACCCACAGTCCTTATTGTGTTCGTAACTCGGTGACTGCCTGTATAGGTGTCATAATGACAGGAGGTGAAGGGGAATCTCTCTAATAAGTCAAAAATAAATAAATAAAAATAATCTGACAGAAATGTTGACTCACCACACTCAAAAATGTATTTCTGCTTTAACACAATCTCAAAACAGATGCTATCTGAGCACCTGCTGCATTATAACCTTTTCACAAGTATGAAGAGGTACCGTAACTGTCATTTAACTAACAATTACAGTATATACTGCATTACTAGCAGAGTTTTTTGTATTACAGTTTGTACATAATGTGCTAATACATTGATTGTGACTGTGGCTCAAAACAAGTTGGTGTACTGAAATCTAGGACATAAGATAGGTGTTGGGAGAAATCCATGTATCCTTTTAGGGAAATGCTGTTAAACTATATGGCTATTCAGTAAAATATGGGAAGCATTGCAGCATACCACACGAGATAAAACACTATACTGCACATTATCATATGCAAACCACTTGTTTATGATATCCTAATAAAGACACACTTTTGCATGGCAAATGTAACTGAACATGAACTTAGAGCAGAACAGCAATTGCTTACAACCAGTTATATGCTGCTGTACAAAGGATTAAAGTGGAACTCCTGGACCTTTTCTATTTTTCTCCCCCTCCTTTCTGTATTAAAAAAAAAATACCAATTTCTACCTACACTCTTCATGCTCCAGCATTGTCCCTGGCTTCTTCCTTGGTCTTACATGGGATCCTCTTAAGGGCAGAGTGATAAAATGACTCTCTGCCCATTCCCTATGAGCTCAGCCTGTCATTTACACACAAATGCCTTTAGGTTTTGAGTGACACTCACCCATCCTAACGTTACATTAAACAATGCCTGTTCCCACCCTGCCACTGCCGGGGGAAGAAGATTGGGTGCAGTAATGTCACTAGACTGTCAAGAACACAAAGACAAAAAAAGGTATGTAAAGAGGCTTCAGTAAATGCAGAGGGGCTTCAGGTGGGTAGAGGGAAGGAGGCAGGTGGAAACCTGAAATTTCAGTTTAAATAAGCTCTTCTTCTAAACTGGTAGACGTTTTTGTCCACACGGAATTGCAATGCTTATCAAGGTATACATTTTTATGCTCCAAACCCGAGTCCCTTCAGACATCAAATCTGAACTAGAGACATTTTTCTTAAGAACTGTAGCAACTCAATTTGTCTTTCTTGTTAAAATTCCAGGGACTACTGAGACTACTATTTATGGCCAGATTACTCAGACAATGAAAATTGCTGTATTGTGCAATATTACTTCTTCTTGCATATAAATTATTTCTTGTTATCTTACCCTCCTTCAAATATTTTAATCCGCATTGGTTCTGTTTGTTTAGCTGAAATATCTTTCTCTCCATGACTTTCTCCTTTTGTCCTTTCTTTGCTATTTCCAGCAGTCTTCTTTTCAAATTTACTGTTAACAAGGAGGGGCAGCTCTGGTTTCATCTAGGATATAAAAATAAAGTTGTTCTATGATCTCCAATTATATCAGTCTCGTCATCATGCAGAACTTTTCCCTGGATATAATATTCAAAAATCCACACTAGCAGCACCAATAGGCATTATGATCAGTTCACAGGCTCTCATAAAGGATCAACAAGTAACCATATCAGTATGTTATTATTATTATTATAAAGGATTTATATAGCCCCAACAGTTTGCACATCGCTTTACAACATGTTGTTAGAATAAAGTCACATAATTAGTAAGGTTCAATAAAGTCCATCCTGAGTGAGTGTGGATCTACAATTGTCCCTATCCCTATACATTGTGTCTCATTAAGATGCTCAACTATTATTTTTGTATTTAAAGTACCCATATAGCGCTGTCAATTTACGCAGCGCTCCACACATACATAGCACACTCACATTGGTGCCTACCCTCAAGGAGCCCACAATCCAAGGTCCCCAACTCACATTCATATACTAGGGCCAATTTTTTTGGACAGAAGCCAATTAACCTACCAGCATATTTTTGAGTGTGGGAGGAAACCCACGCAGGCAAACTCCAGGCAGGTAGTGTCGTGGTTGGGATTCAAACCAGCGACCCTTTTTACTGGTAGGCGAGAGTGCTACCCACTACACCACTGTGCCGCTAATGCAACGCTTTGTTTACAGTGTTCCTTAAAACGTAAATTAAAGAAGCTCACTTTTAGTGAATTCGTCCTTTAAAAACACACTAAACCCCTGAGTGTTCAATACTTGTTATTCTTCGTTCCTGCAACCCTTACTGCCTACAGGTGAGCTAGTCCTATTCTGACCATCCTGTGCAATGCGGTTATCCATAGGAAAGGGTCGCAGCACATGTGCACAAGGAGGAGCTGACCAGGACATTTTCGGTTGAAAGGCTGTGTATCACTGGACAGGGCTGCACAGTGAAGACTGCTATAATAGGGAGGTAGGTACATACTTAACATGACAGACTGCACTCAAAGGGCTGGGAGAATTTAATAAATTACACATATTTATTTTCTACTATCAGATACAGACTCACCATAAATTAGGTGGGTAATTACATTTATTAAAAAGGGGAAAAGGCAGTAAGCAAACAAGTTGAAATCTGAATCTTTATTTATGTTTTAAAATGGGTATGGATTTAAATACACCTAAAGTTCTCTCTATACTATAAACTATACAAGTGTTAAAGATCCAACACCAAGACAACACCAAGGTGTAATTAAACAATCATTAGAAACCAATTCTCTACCTTGGTGTTGACACTTATCTATCTCCTTCCTCTTTGTGGTATATACTGTACATATTTAAATGGCATCTCCATTCTCAGGATATCATATAGTGTCTTTATATGTATACTGAGCTTGTATCTACACCCCACAAGAGGGCAATGAAGTGCAATCAGTTCATTCCTTTGTCGGCTTTAATTTTTTCTGGTGATTATTACAGAGCGTA
Organism: Lithobates sylvaticus; assembly: GCA_028564925.1. Classification (NCBI taxonomy): domain Eukaryota; kingdom Metazoa; phylum Chordata; class Amphibia; order Anura; family Ranidae; genus Lithobates; species Lithobates sylvaticus. The sequence goes on from CM053028.1 coordinate 214,683,375, forward strand.
TCACTCCTGTGAATCCACTAATATATGTCAACCCTTGATATTTATTTCATCACCATATGAGCTTTCTCCCCCAATCGTGGAGTCATCTAGTGTCTCAAACAGTGCAAATTCATAGCTTTAAATGTTCACAATGGACTCTTATAGAGAGCTTTTCCACATCTACCACAACTTGCAATAAATAGAATATTCATAAGTCTTTAGGGTCCATTGAAACACACTTTATCATTACATTGAACCTTTCAAGCTGTAATTAATGTATCTTTATATAGGTCTTTTCCTATTTGCTGAACATCACTTGTTCCATCAGGAGAGTGGCTCCACCCTTACTCATTTAATCAGTTTCACCACACAAAAGGCCTTTGAAATCAGTCAAGTGACCTGTTATCACATATTTCTGTCAACTGACAGGAACTGTCTTTGTATTCCAGTGGTCCCAAAATTCCAATAAAGTCTAGTACACACGGGCTGAATGTTGGCCGGCATTTGGCCCGTGTGTACGGCAGCCGGTCCGACAGATGCTGGCCAATAGCTGAGAGCGCTGACCGGAATGTTCTGGCGGAGGGCTGTCCTCCTTTCAGAACACAATAGCTCAGCCGGGGAGGTTGATGTACTAACATGGGATTGTTAGTACAGCAACTCCAACCTGAGCTGTCAGTTTTTTTTGTTTAACCCGCTGGGTTAAACAAAAAAAAAAAAATAGTAGTGTGTATGAGGCTTAAATCTTTATCTTTTCCATTTTTTTTTTTATTTTTTTATTGCATGGGCACATGTTTCACTTTGGGGGTTAGGGAACCTTTTCTGCATTCCTCTCAAATGTTCTAATTCTAACCTTTAGTTGCCTTTTTGTTTTATCAATATACATGATTTTACATGGACACCTTACCCTATATACTACATATGTAGTCTTAAAATTGATAAGCAATCTTACCATATAGGTTTTGGTCTTCTACTGTCTTCAACAACCTAACTCTTATCTACTAAGTTGAAAACAAGACAATGACCACATCTACACATCCTGGTTTGTTTATATTTACTCAACAATGATTCTTTGATGTGGAAATGTATTCACTTTTGAACTGACTGGCCCCTAAAAATTTAAACCCTTTTATCAATGACTGCAAGAAAGGGGTCTACTATTTATTTTATGTTAATACTGCATTTGTAGAGCCTGTTCTATAGAGACACTTTATTTTGTTGAAGGGAGGTGATGGCTGATCACATGAAGAAGCTTAATCCCCACTGATAATTTTAACAATGTGGAGGTGGTAATTACCAATCCATTCTTCCCTTTGTGTATTGTGATGGTATGGAAGTCTCCCCGCTGTTAGAATAGAATAACGCAGTGGGGAGGATTCCCCCTTCCAACTCGTATGTGTGGATCAGGGGAATAAAGCCATTTTTTTTCATTCAAACCACTGGTTGAACAATAAAAAAAAAAACTCATCTATGGCCAGTATTATGCCACGTACACACGACCAGACTTTTCGACCATGTGTGATCTTCATCGGACCTTTTCTGTCAAAAATCAGACGGACTTTAGATTTAGAACATGTTTCAAATCTTTTCGACGGACTCGAGTCCGGTCGAAAAATCAGTTCGTCTGTATGCTAGTCCGATGGACGAAAACCAACGCTAGGGCAGCTATTGGCTACTGGCTATGAACTTTCTTATTCTAGTCTGGTCGTACGTCATCACGGTCAAATCTGTCGGACTTTCGTGTGATTGTGTGTAGACAAGTCCAATTCGACGGAAGTCCGTCGAAAAGTCAGACGGAATTCAGTCCGTCAAAAAGTCCTGTCGTGTGTACACAGCATTAGTCAGAGCATCCACTGACAGACAAATGAGATAAAAGTTGATTTGACTGATATCAATGGCCTTGGACATTTATTATCTGATTTAAGGAGGAATAAAACAAAGAAACAACTGGTGTTCAGAAAAGAAGAAAAACCCCATATAATAGACCCTAAAGAAACAATATTATATCCTGAAAAGGGAAAAGCTATTTAACCACTTCAATACAGGGTAGTTTCACCCCCTTCCAGCCCAAGCCAATTTTCAGCTTTCAGCGCTGTAACATTTTGAATGACAATTGTGTGCTCATGCAACACTGTACCCAAATTACATTTTGGTGGTATTTGATCACCTCTGCGATTTTTATTTTTTGCGCTTTAAACGAAAAACAGCGTCAATTTTGAAAAAAAACACATTATTTTTTACTTTTTGCTATAATAAATATCCCAATTTAAAAAAATGAATAAAAAAAATACATTTTTTTCCTCAGTTTAGGCCGATATATATTCTTCTACATATTTTTGGTAAAAAAAAAAAAAACAATAAGCTTCAATTGATTGGTTTGAGCAAAAGTTATAGCACCTACAAAATTGGGGATTTTTATTATTTTTTTTTTTTACTAGTAATGACTTTGACATTGCGGCGGACACATCAGACACTATTTTGGAACCAGTGACACTCATACAGCGATCAGTACTATAAATATGCACTGATTACTGTATTAATGTCATTGGCAGGGAAGGAATTAACACTAGGGGGCGATCAAGGGGTTAAATGTGTTACCTAGGGAGTGATTCTAACTGTGGGGGGGGGACTGATGAGGGGAGGAGACCGATCGGTGTTCCTATATACTAAGAACACACAAAATGCCTCCTCTCCCCTCTATCCTCTCAATCGTGGGTGTCTGGCGTACATCGTGGCCGCCGGGCACGCGCATCGGCTCCCGAGTGACATGGTGGGCGTGCGCCCCCTATACCGCCGGGAAGCCAAGGACATCATATGTCTCCCGCCCTGAAGGACAGAGTTTTCCTGTGGATGTCATATGACTATGGGCAGGTAGGGAAGTGGTTAAAAATGTATATACTAAGTTAGCACTTTTAGTTGCTGGACCCATCTGTTCCCATACACAATTTGGTAATGTGGACACACACAGGCAAATAGCGTTCATTCCTTGAACCACATTCCCCTCCAACCTTCCTTATGCATATTTGGTGTTTTGGAACTTCTTTGAGATCAGACAGGTAAAACAAAATACTTGTTACTTTTATATACTTGTGTTATGAAACGTTATTGGGGAAGATGTATATTAGGAACTCTGGATGCAGTGATCATACAACTGAGCTTGTCTTAAACCATTTATGAAGATTGTAAAAAAAAACATGCATACTGCTCCAGAGAGTAGGATTCAAACTTTCTGATATTTTGGGGACTGCACTTCAGAAGAAACCTTTATATTTTAAGTGCATCAAACAGTCAATGAAGTAAAAGTAGTGACCTTGAGGAGCGATTATATCTGCCTTTGACATGGAGGGCAATTATCTCTATAGCAACATTAATTTACACTTATTAATGGGAGCCTTTATTTTCAGGTAATTTTTACCAAATAGTACAAAACAGTCTGCTACACCATCCCAGAATTTTGACTAATTTTGAAATGTATAAAATATGAACACGGATATGGTTTATACTATATCTGTATACTCAAGAATGTTTGAAAGTGACATTGTAGAGATTTGCAAATGAAACATTTCCCCCAAAAAGCTGGAATTTGTGTTACTATTGTTCTGTAAAATATTGTGACATCAAATATTGTTACTGTTGTAAATGTAGGATAACAATGTTAGTACACACTTCATCAAGGACAGAATTTGGGGCACATCTACATATCAATAGCTCACTAGCATTGTACAGTGTAAATAGCAGAATTTAGAAACTTTAATATTAGTAGTAACAACTACCGTATATACTCGAGTATAAGCCGAGTTTTTCAGCACATTTTTTTGTGCTGAAAGTGCCCCCCTGGCTTATACTCGAGTCAAGCACTTTTCTGCAGCAAAAAAAAAAAAATTCCGACCCGACTTTGGGGCCCTGTATCTCGGGGCCACTTAGGTCTAGGGATCCCAAATTTGGTGTGCCAACCCAGTGGACCTAGCACTATAACATATCCAACATATCCAACATATATGGGGTTCCTAGCACTAAGTGGCCCCGAGATACGGGGCCCCAAAGTCGGTTCAGAAAATGTCATTCTCTGCTGCAGAAAAGTGCTTGACATTTTCTGACCCGAATTGGGGCCCCATATCTCGGGGACACTTGGAGCTAGGAACCCCAAATTTGGCATTCAAACCCAGTTGAACTAGCACTACAACATATCCAAAGATGGGGTTTCTAGCACTAAGTGGCCCCGAGATACAGGGCCCCAAAGTCAATTCAGAAAATGTCATTCTCTGCTGCAGAAAAGTGCTTGAGATTTTCTGACCCGAATTTGGGGCCCCATATCTGGGGACACTTGGTGCTAGGAACCCCAAATGTTGTATTCCAACCCAGTGGAATTAGCACTACAACATATCCAAAGATGGGGTTCCTAGCACTAAGTGACCCCGAGATACAGGGCCCCAAATTGGTCAACTGTGTCCATCTGCATGGGCACAGTGAGGCTGCAAATGGGCATCGTTGACCCTCTTTTCCACTTACAGTAGCTGCGCATTTCTCACCCTAGGCTTATACTCGAGTCAATACGTTTTCCCAGTTGTTTGTGGTAAAATTAGGTGCCTCGGCTTATATTCGGGTCGGCCTATACTCGAGTATATACGGTATATGTAAATTCTAAGTTTGAAAAAAATTTATCATATATAAAGATGGAAGTCAGCAGAGCTTCACCTCATTCACTAAGCTCAGAAAAATTGCCCTGCAAAGTGCAACTTCCCTTGCAAAGTGAAAGCCTTTTTACCTTTAGTAAATCAACATTTTGTGAATATTCACTTTAAATCATTGTGTGAATATTCACTTCAATTGTTCAATCATGTGCAGATTAAATAAGTAAACGGATTTGGTTTTTGCATGAATGGATAACTGACGTGAACCTTCATTTGCAACCCTTTTTGTAAATCACAGGCTTCTGTGAGTCAGAATTTATGAGTGTATGTTGTATTGGGGGAAAGGGGTAGAGATGAGTACTGCTGCAAAGCTAAAATATAAATTGTTCCTTTCACTATGTCTATCTTTGACTGCCCAAGAAGCTGAATAAAATATAGAATTGTATTTTAAAATGCCTGTGTTTTACATTCTAGCACTGTTGGAGAATTCCTTAACCAGGATTACACTGCGAAAGTTACATGAGTTAATGCACAATGGTTCATTGGATACAAGGTTAAGTATACAAAAACACTATATTTCACAGTACCTGGGCAATCCTAATAAATGTTGGTAGTATCATAGTAAAACATGAATTATGGCAATATACCTCAGGCTATCTTTCACTAGACAGCCTCAGGTTTATTGCCATAATTAATTTCCAGAAATTGAAATTATCATTGTATTGCTTGCTAGTAATGTTTAACATGCAGTAATTACTATACAATTAAAGTATTAGCAAATAGTTTGTTGTATATTCTTATACAGCATATTAAAAAACATAATATCATCAAATCATAATACTGAATTGCAGCATTACCTGTGCAAACTGAAGTTTCCATCCTCTTGAAGAAGTTAATTTTCCAGCTCCTGATCTATGCATAATAGCTGTGGTGTACATTGATAATGTATTCTTTTGCTTAGATCTCAGAAGTGCTAGAGATGTTCTTGTGCTAAGCCCTGAAGGGTTTGGATTGCAGGAACTAATGCACCATGAAGCATACACAGAGGACAGTGATTCCTGTTCTGTATGACTGGGTTTGGCATAATTAAGAAAACACCAGCTGACAGTAGTAGTAGTCCGCAAGCTGGGAAACTGGAGTATTTGTTGTATTTCAGATCCATCTTTAACAAGTATACTTGCAGTCCCATCTTTTGACCCTGAACTTTCTGACATTTGTTTTAAAATTCCTACACCCAACTTTTTGTTGTTAGGAGGTTCATCCTCAAGATTTTCACAGGATGTCCTGGGAGGGCTTAAGCTCATATCAGATGCAGCATCTTCATCATAAAATTCATCAGGTGACATTCGTCCTTCAGTGGTGTCACTAATCTTGGACTCAGATAACTCCTTCTCTGTACTAGATGAAATGTTAAGAGGAGAATTTGATAATGATGGTGGTGGAGTCTGAGCAGAAGAAAGAATATCTTTTTGCTCTTTTGTGCGACCCTGTCTCACTAACTGAGGTTTTGAGGTTCGTGACAAATTTTTCTTTATGTCAGAATTACTAAGTTCAACTGCACTTAGTTCTTTAACAATTTGTCCATACATTCTTTCTTCTTTTACACGCTTTTGCTGCTTTGTTTCCATAAACAGTTCTAAACTACTGGCAGGCGAAAGCATCCTTTTGCCACCTCCAAAAGTAGATGCACTGTCAGAAGTAGACACCAAACATAACGGTATTGTAGATTCTATGCCAAGTGGTGATGTCTGTGGCACTTTCCATATAGGATACTGTTCCAGTTCTCCACAAGGAGCTAACATTTGGGCTATGTTGAATCCCAAACCTCTCATGGATGCATTTGTTGCCATTATCTTCTGTGATGTGCTTCCATCCACTTTGCATATAACAATTGATGAGCTATTGGTTTGTGAATGTGTAACAATAATTTGTGAAATGCTAGTGTACATAACACTCCCATAGGATGGCACGTGTGTCTGAATTCTAACTGGAACTATGGGCCCTGACAATGGCTGAAGAGGCCCAACACTAGGAGCGATAGAAATTTGTTGGTCAGTGGAAGAATCACTTGATCCGCCACTGTGATCTCTCTGTAGTTTTGAAAGAATGTGTTTAGACTTTTTGGACGATGAGGATGATGAGGATGATAAAGATGAGCTGGATTCTAAATATGGCTGACAGCTTTTTTCCATGGTATGTAAATAATTATAAGGCTTGCATCCAGTATGATCTTGGGCAGTATCAAGATAATAGGAAGAGTGTAGTTCTGACTGGCTTGGTGACTTGAAATAAGTTTTTTGCAAGTTCTGCAAATGGTGCTGGAAGTGTCTTTGCAAAGGATCGATGCAAGACGGCCACAAAAGTGGATGAGGTGCTGGTACTTGAGCCATGCATACAGAAGAATAAGGTAACTGAAAGGAACTATGAATTGGTGGATATAAAACTTTTTCATGATGTGGAAATGAATGTTGTTGGTCTGGCAAAAGTCTCTTGGGAATATAGGATGACTGCAGTCCTAAAGGACTTCTTAACGCATCATAGCTAGAAACAGACTGCTGAGAATACAGAGATGAGGTACATGCAGGTAGTGGAGAAGTACCAACATCTACATTTCCAGCCTCATCAGAGTTTGTAGAAGATGAAGGAGAAAGCTGCCAAGCAACCTGTGAAGACCTCCGACTGTTATGCAGTGGATCACATTGTTCTTGGCTTCCAGTTTGTTCTTGCTCTGCCTGGGAGTTTTCAGGAAAGCCACTAAAAGAAGCTTGACGAACAAGAAAGCACTTTTTCCTTTCACGGGCTGGAGAGAGAGTTGTAGTGATAGCACCAGGCCCAGAGGCATGAGTTAGGTTTCCATAGTCAAAAGATTTGCTTCGAATTTCAGGTATCTCAGTAAGGCTAGGACATGGAATCTGTTCAGAAGAGGAGCGTCTCATTTCTTTCTGATGGTGGTGACCTGGTACAGATAGAGAATAGGCTCCAGGAGGAACAGTTAAAAACTCTGGAGGCCTTCCAATTTCATCCTGTTTAGCTGATACAGCTGATTTGATTATATCATCCCTGTCAAAAGACATTGAAAAACTTGAACTGTGGGATAAATTGCTCTCCTGACTTGGACTACGGGACAGACTCGTTCCTGTGGACTCAAAGCTGGATTCTCCAGATGAGTTTTCCATGTCTGCCAACCGAAGACGTTTCTTTTTTGGTGGCAGTTTCTCTGCAGGGAGTTGTGAAAGGGTTTCACTTCTTTGAGGCCACTGAAATTCTTCTGGGGGTTTTTCAGGCTCTTTAACAGGAATTTCTGGTTCTTTATCAGGTTTATCAGGTTCCTCTGTAACACGAATCTCCGGCACTGTAATATTATGTTGGCGAACCAATTTAGGTGGCATGTGATATGAAGACTGCTGTGAGTGTTGCGATGGAGATGGTCTTCGTGGAGATTCTGAGACATCTGATGCCTGTGTCCAATCTGGACTCATAGAAGACATTGTGTTCCCACTGTCACATGTTTCTGATGGTGAGCAGGCTGACTGGCTAGCAAGTAGTTCTGTAGATTCAGACCTTTCAAAAGAGTTGGGTCTGCTCAAAGAGTTAGTGTGTTGAATTACAGATATAACATTTCCAGGAGGCTTTCTACTCGTTATATCTATAATTTTATCAGTGTCTGAAGAAGACTCATCTAATATAGGTACAGGACTTCCCATCTGTTGATGTGATCGACCAATGTCTTGAGGCCCACTGTAAACATACTCTTGCCCTGAAATAGAAAAGCTAGCCCTGCCAGGTTCCTGGACTTGTGTTTTTATATCAAAGTCTATGTTGGCAGGACTACCTGCTGAACTGTTCACTGCATCTGAAGGAGCAGAGATATCTTCCTCGTCTCCAACACTTTTCTCCTTTCTGCGCTTTCTGTTTTCAATCATTGTTCCAACTCGAGATTGTAAAGGTGTCATTGCATCTATAAAGTATTCAACTCCTGGCTTCATTCCACCTATGTGCTGAACATCTCTATATCCCAGTTTGTGGGCTTCATATTCATCCCATCTTTTAGGATGAATTCCTGATACACTATATTCATACATTGATGACATTTTCTTCTCTTTTGAGGAAACAGTTTTTTCATGTAGAGCTTTTCTGCTGTAGCCAGAAGGTGCATTTTTAGGCATTCTGACATATGGATCAAAATCAGAATGGCCCTCTAAGACCAGCGGCAATTCAAATGCAGCTTGCCTCCTCAGTAGTCTTTGATGTGGGATGCCTGTTGTACCTGGATAAAATACATCATCAGAACCTGTCATTCGCTCATCAAATGAGTGACTGCCCCTTATAGATGGTGGAATACTTAAACTTACTCCAGAGGAGGTTGGCATTGAGTTACTTCTTATAAGTGGCGATACATCACTGGGAGTTTCCAAAAAGACTGCTGTTTGACCCTGGTGGATGTCTGGATACAGTTTAGATTCACTTTCAAGAGACTCTGTAATGAGCTGTGATTTCTGCAGTTCAGAAACACGGATGCCAGTTAATCTTGACTTCATAGTCTTCAACTTGCTGTGATCCAAAAGCTCTTCTCTTTTTGATATATACTGTGAGATATGCTCCTCCATCACACTAGTGTTACCAACTGACAAACTGGCTTCCTGACTTTGCATTGAAGACCTGGGGCTTAGTCTACAATACTTGCCAAAAATGATTTCTTCATAAGAAGTTGCATTAGTATTTGGAGGACTTATATTCTGATCTGCACTTTCTGATCGTGAAAAATATCCAGAGTCTGTGCTTCCTTTACTGTGAGGACTTAAAAGATTTAAAGACTTCTCTGAATCATGCCCTTTTTTTTCTGTAATCTTTAGTGCAAGTTTTTGTTTAGCGGTATGTGGTTCGTTCATTTTTCCGCTTATTGATGGGTTGTGCATTAATTCAGGTGTTATAAAATGAGGGTTTTCACTGGATAAACTAATTCCACTTTTAGGGATTATTAGTATTGGCACTTTCATTGAGCCACTTAAAGATTCTTCTGATGTGTGAAAACCTGGATCTAAAAGTTCCCCACTTTTGACAGCCAGATCCAATGGAATCTGGGAAATGGAGTTTTCAGAGTCTTCTACTAGTAACAATGTCTCTTCATCAGTATCCGTACTCTGCTCCCCGTCAGAATGTATTTCTGTTTCTACATCAATACAAGATGATTCTAAATCTAGTTTGGACATAGCAGAGTCCGCAAAAGGAACTAATCCAGCTTTTATAGCATGTGCATGGGACTTCCTGTGCTTATACAAATTGCTTTTTGTTTTGAAGGAAAAACCACATGGTACACAGGGATAGGGGCGCTCGCCAGTATGAGATCGTATATGTTTTTTCAGCACACTTGGTTTGGCACAAGCCCGTGTACAATACGGACATATATACTTGCCAGGTTTTTTGGGCTTTTGCTCCTTTTTATGGATGTCTTCTGATTGCTCAGTAGATTTTTGTGAATACTGGCTGAATGAGGCAAGTGCTGAAAACTTTTTTCTGGAGAATGCAGCACTGTGTCCATGCATTCGAAGGAATAAATCCTCTGGAGCAACAGGCAAGTGACTATAAGGGTAAGCATGTCCTTCCAGACTCTGGTGAGGCTTTGTGCTATGCACCAACCTCTGTTGATGGAGAGTATGTTGTGGAAATGAGAGTGAATGCCGATGAGTGTAAGAACCCGGGCGTTTTTGCGTAAATTGCTTTTCTTGCATCTGCTGTGTGGCTTCATTTTGTGCTCCTGTTTTTAAGGAACTAAAATATTGTACTGATGCTGGGTTTGAGAGATGCTCATGGTTAACCTTTGGCTGCCTTTCTCCTTCTTGACTATCATAAATGCTCATTGTAACTACAGCTGGATTCTCTTGACACCATCTGTTTGGTACTATGTCAGATTCTCCACATGTTGAGGTAGATTCTTGCCCTAACAGGGTGTCTCCAGAGTCCATTTTGATTCACTTGGTCTTCAGTGCTAGCTTACTTTAATGCTATATAGACACATGGAGTTCGAGTGACTTTGCTCTTTAAATAAATGTTTCTCCCATTTTTCCAAAAATCTCTTCAAGTCATCTACTGAAAGATATCATGTAGTAGTAGTAGTATGTGGATATTAGATTAAATTGTAATGCATGACATCAGATTTCCACGCTCTTGATTCTGATTAATTGGTATATGGAGGCTCCAGTGGGTAATTTTGGACTAAAGTGCAGATCTAGTCATCACAATTGTTGAACCTAATAGACATATAAAACAAAGCGTTAATTAGGAATCGAAATACGCTCTTAGTATTAGTAGAGAAATAAAAGTAACTTATCTTACACATGAATTTCTTACACAACCTAGGCAACAGCTAGAGATGAATGAAACTTTCACTGAGCAATCTGAAAGTGTTTAGATAAAGTGAGCTTCAGTAATCTCCAATTTTGTCCATTAAAAACTATAGCAGACTGAGTGAACTATTAATGCAGACAACCCAGAATTAAAGTGGTATTAAACCCAAAAGCAAACATTTATTAAATGGCAGCTTACCATTTCTTAGATGTGAAGGCTGCATTCATTTTCTTTTTAAGAATTCTTTCCTTAATTTTCACCTGGTGATCTGGCCAGTATCTCTCTAGCAGAATGTATCAGTTACAGAGATGAGACAAACCATTTAACACTAGCAAGGGTGCTTACACTAATCAGATTTTATTTATTTATGGAAAACCTCTATCACAAAAGAGAAAAAAATGTTTGCTGTAACTGCTTATAAAGTGTTAGCAGGAGTCTGGCTTCCATTAGTAGTGTATCTAAATCTGCTAGTACATCCAACACTCCCCTTACCCCATACTGACAATGCTGCTGTTCAAAGGTGCCCCCTGTGTTCATTCACCCATTGTGCGGGCGCTCTAATACATAAGGTGCATTACTGGCCAGATCCCCAGATGAAAACAGAGAAAAAAGCCTAAGAAAAGAAAACTAATGTAACCACCACATCTAAGGATTGGTAAGCTGCAATATATTACATTTTTGGTTTTGAGGTTAATACCGCTTAATAATCACATAAGGCTACATGCATAGGTAGGTGGATCACTGATACTAAGGGGTTGTTTTACTAAGGCAAATAGACTGTTCACTTTACAGGGGAAGTTGAACTTTGCAAGGTATTTATCATTAGAGCTTACTGAATTGGGTGAAGCTCTGCTGATTTCATCATCCAATCATGTGCAAGCAAAAAATATTATTATTATGTATTTTTTTCTTTTTCCTTACATGTGAATGGATATGCTTTGCAAAGTGAAACTTACCACTTTTACTAAGCTCTAGGGAACATTTTCATTCACAGTGCAGCTTCTCTTGCAAAGTAAACAGCCTATTTGCCTTTAGTAAATCAAACCCTTAGTCTTTCTAAGCCATGTGTGCTCAACCTGTGGCCCTCCAGCTGTTGCAGAACCATCATGCCTCTGCCTTTGGGAGTCATGCTTGTAACTGTCAGCCTGGCAATGCCTCATGGGACTTGTAGTTCTGCAACATCTGGAGGGCCACAGCTTGAGCACCCATGTTAAGCAGTTTCAGGTTTGCCTTTCAGCTAGCAAATAAGCAATATGGTTCAATTCATACATACTCAATACCAAAAACATGAATAATATTCCACAAGGTCAAAATGTTTAACACTGCAATCTTTAAATCCAACTATACTGATGTTCTACTAATCGGTGTGCAACTATCTCATGCCAATGTGTGCCCTCACTCTCAGAAGAACTACAAATTAGACAGGTTAGAACACCCGTTCAAGTAGCTAATGTACCTTAACTTATTCTTCCCACATCTTCCTCGCCACTGACATAAATAAGCAGAGTATACATGTTTACAAGGCACACTGCAAGGGTCTGCCTATTCACATTGTGCCTGAATGTATATGGGGGCCCTTAATATACAAAACAAAATCACCTCCAAATGTGAACAGTACATGACCTAAATGTTTCAAAGGTAACAACGATATTATGCCTGCAAGCACATGTATTAATCTACAAATCCAACCATGTGTGCTAACCCTCTAAACCTTAGTTACAATGGGGTTTCGTTTTTAAAACTGGAATGTGCACTTTTAAATCTCTGCACAGAAACCAATCAGCTTCCATTTTTTTTTTTTTGGTCAAAGCTTAATTAAACAAGCTGGACTTAGAAGCTGATTGCACAGATCACCAGATTTCGCACTCTCCTGTTTTAGTAAATTGACCCCAATATGTACACGTAGCCTTGACTTCTGCCCAAGTTGAGATTAAGCGCCACCACTTTTACTGCTATGCCTCGCCCCTTTTAGTGCTAAGCCCCACACCAATGATGCCTGTCTAAGTAACTTCAGTGGCTAGTAAAAGATTTGGCATTTCATAGTTGAATGCCAGGGGTAGAGCTTAGCACCAGAAGGGGAGGGGGAGTGGAATTTTGGTAGAATTGGTGACCCCATGCACAGTCCAAGCCTAGTATCCAGTACGGACACAGGAATTAATTTGATGACTAGTACAGGTTCTTGCAAGCTGTCTTAGACCAGGTTAGGTTTCCTTGCACTTTATTTTAACATTAACATAAGACATGAGCTATATATGTATACTGTATATATGTATGTTAAAATGTTCAATATAATTCATGCAGCAAAAGAAAAAAATAACTTGTTATCAACCACAGGGTCTGCACCTCATGTGGCATAAACATGTATGCAGTGTTATAAATGACTTCCCCTATAAAAAAAAAAAACTTTTACGCATCTAATTTTCACAGTAACTGTATAGCAAACTGTATGTAATATTTATGCTCCTAAACTGAAACAGTACATCTTGTAGCCCTGAGATTAAGGTATGAGTCCCCCTCAACCCCAAAATCCATACTAGGAAGACACTGTCTAGTTGTCCTAAACTCCTACAGTAAACAGTTTAAGGTATTTCCTTTGAAGATGTCTTCTTCAAAATATATGGACGTGGTTAACAGATGAATTAAAGAGTATTTCAGAACATCTGAAGACTTTCAGTTTAACACACTCCAGTCATGTGGAAATCTTAAGACCTTAGCCATGATTATTTATAACCATTCAAGAAAACAAGGAATGTGTTCATACCTAAATAATTTATTACCACTGTCATATTTTGTGTAGATGTAATAACCTGCGATTATTTTACAAACATAAATTACAGAAGGTGAATAGGCTGAGGTTTTCTGTGATGAGATCTTACACTAACTAAAAGAAGCAATATTGCAGGTCAGACACATGACAAGAGACATTCACAATGAAAGACTTATGTCTACTTCCTATATTATAGTCTGTGTTTCCACGCTACACAATAAACATTACTTCAACTACATCTATATCATAAGAAAGTAAATGAACTGAAGTACCTGTTTGCATCAAGAATTTCATACACATGGTTAGGCTGCAGTTGTCTGTAAACGAGAAGAAAACAAGTGTTTGGTTAGGATTAAAACTCTGCTTTACTACTAAGAGGAAAGGAGCTACAGAACCATAAAAAGGAAGGGACAACAAACTAAACTTTTGAATTTTCTTGCATGCAAGTTTTTGGGCAGACCTCATGTTTGCATAATGAAAGCCATTGCACCCAGCTGCCAAGAATAACAAGCACAGGAAATGAGCAGTGAAAGTACGCTATTTGCTGTGTGCAAGCCTCTTTGAACTCTGTTCAGTCATATTATTCTTTACCTGATATTGTTCTTAGCACCTTTGACAATTGATATTTTTTGTACACTCTCATGTATTGAACAAAGACTGGTAAAGTGAAATAATTAAAATGAGTGCCCAAATCTTTAACATAGGCACAAGAGGCTTATCTGTATTAATTACCTCCTCCTAAATTTTTGAAATCCCCTTAAGGTAAAATAAAATTGTTGAGTAGAGAGAAAAAAAAATACTACCAATGTATGTTTCTACTTGCCAAGACTGTTTTGCTTTATATCATGATGAAAGAGCCACATCAGCTCAGATAGTATGAAACTGAAACTGCTTGGACATATGTTATTTCAACTTCCGCTCAAAGTTGAAATTCTTCCGCTCATATATATATATTACTCTAACTCAGGGAGAACACAACCTAGTGACTAGCTTAATTTCCATTATTAACTCTCCCAGTCTCATTATAATTATTAAGCGCAAGTAGCAATTGATGTTGTTTTGTACATGAAATGAATATGAAACTGCCCTAATTCTGTTTTAAAATATTATAAAAAATATTTCCAGGTATGGCATTTTATACAGAGTTACATTGGTTCTACATGGATGCATGTACCATACCCGTGGGGTCCATCTAGAACAGCCTTTTACAACTAGGGTGCCTTCTGGTTTCTTCAGGGGTGCCTTTGCAAAATTCCTAAAAATTTCCCAGATTGCCTAAAAATTGTCAACAAGCTGGCAAGTGGATCAAGCCTACCTTTTTTTTTTGTTACACAAAGCCACAAGTTTTTATTGTGCAGCATTACAACTTTGGGCACCATGCTGATCAGTTGCTGGCGTCCCAACAACTGATGACATCATAGGTTGATAAGGAGGACTTTGTGTACCTGCACAGTATCCTTGTTTTCCCCTCCCCTGCCCTTCATCATCAACACTGGGGTCATATTAGTTGAATAAGGAAGAGAAACTGAGGGAGAAGAGACATGCTGGAATATTAGTCAGTACCAGTGTGCATAGCTATATTGCTTCTTAATAATAAATCACCTTTTAATGTTAAGTGTACCATGATTTTGGTTGCCACCACCTTATGTAAAACTATTCCTATTTTACCTTTTAGAATGGGGTGTTTCGAGTGCAGAATTTTAAAGGGCAACTTGACTGAAAAGAAAAGGTTGAGAAACAGTGATCTAGAGCAGGGGTCTCCAAACTATGGCCCTCCAGTTGTTCAGGAACTACAATTCCCATCATGCCTAGTCATGTCTGTGAATGTCAGAGTTTTACAATGCCTCATGGGACATGTAGTTCTGCAACAGCTGGAGGGCCATAGTTTGGAGATTCCTGATCTAGAGGATGGAAAACACTGTAATAGACACCACTAATGCCAGTGATCTCCACTTCCGCTTCTGTGTCCAGTGCCGAGTGGCTACCCCGTTGCACTCTGAACATACATTGAGAAAATGCAAAGCGTTCTCTGAAGGGTGCCTGTGCTGAGCGACTGACCTCCTGTGTTCAGAGTGAAAGGGAAGGGAAAAAGGGGATATCTGTTTTAAGCCACCCCCCCTTCTCTCAAATCAGCAGAACGAGTTTCCAGATTCCACATACCTGCACATGAACCTGTGAGGGTAGACATGTGAAGAAAAGGTCTAGAGGGGTCTTGTGGCCCTTTATAAGGCTGAAGTGAGCTCTTAAGAAATGCCAGCTTTTAGGTGTACACCACCTGTGAGCTTCCCATCAGTCTGCCTGTTTTGTCATGCCCATATTATGTGTGGATCACCTTGTTAGCAAGACAGCTCTTTATTTAAATTCCTGCTATTTGTGTAAATGTCCAAAGTCCACAACACAAAGCATACACCGCTCAAGCCAAGGAGGTGCAATATCTCTCCAGGTGCTCGCCCCGGCTCACCAACGTTGCTGAAGCATGTAGAAGAAAGAAAGTGGCTGCACACTGGAACGAGAAGTTTGCTTGACAGAAATCTTTATTGTCGCATGCCAGACAGATGATACAGGACCAAGGTTAATGTTTCACATGGATATACCATGCTTGTTCACAACGGCTTCTGTCTGGCATGCGACAATAACGATTTCTGTCAAGCAAACTTCTCGCTCCATTGTGCGCCCACTTTCTTTCTTCTACAGCACACATTTGTGTAAATGACTCAAGTGATTTATTTATATCGTGATGCGATTTTTAAAGTTTTAAAACAAAATTAAAAATCAAATACTATTTTCAAACCAATAATTAGGTAAAGCGGACAATTTTATTTCATACTTTGTGTTTGGTGTTTTTATTGATTATTTGTTGTTTTTTCCTGCTTACTGCCTATGACCCCATGCAGCTGGGCAGCCACTCAGTACAGAACCCAGAAGCCAGTGAAGATCATTGTAGTGTTGGTGTCTTCTACAGTGATCCTACAAAAATGGCATATGCGTAGTTGCATTGGTCCAAGCTGGACCACTGTAACTTTGTATAAAATGCCATACCTGGAATTCATCTTTTAAAAGACAGTTTCAGATTTCCTGCTTCTCTATCACACTACCAGCATTACTGTTTTACAGACAACCAGCAAGTTAAACAAAACAGCGCCTCAGATCATTATGATAATCTTCCAAAGAACCCTTGAACATGAAAAAGTATGATGGCTTCTAGAACTTTACTTTTATGAAGTAACAGCTCACACTACAAAGTGCAGAATCAGTGACACACAAAGGCATTTGATTCAAAAATATATCAACACTTTTTTTTTAAGAAGAACAGTTGTTGAGGAAACTGTTTTTGCATATTTATCTCCTTTAGACACAAAATATTCACAGCTATGCACAACTAGATTTAGAAAGGCTTAGTTCTGGAAAACGAAGTTTCATTAAGACAGAAGATTCAAATATATCTTGTGAAGCATTTTTAAGTCTGAGATGAAACAGTAAATTGCTGGCTACTTCTTTAAAGTTGTTTATTATTCAAATGTATACTATACATTAAAGCTGTCACCAGTTATAGTTTCAGTTATTCTGGGAATAAAATTGACGTACAAATCAAAAAGGAAATGTCATAACTTTACTACCCCATAGCATTAGGGAACTTAAATCATGAAGCTGTGGTATTGAAGGACTGATGTGTCCTTCCATTTAAAGGCAAGAACTATGCGGTACCATGTAATATTGAAGCAATTTGTTTTAAATGTAAACTTTTCTGCAGTTTGATTTTGCATAGCCCCTTAGATGCATGACTGTAAGTTATTATTATTTGTTCCCTATGCTCTCTATTCTTTACGCTGAGTGAGTCTATAGTGAGTGCAAATTATAGGCCTTCTCAATCCCCAATTCATTTTATGCCTCTGACCGCATGCCTAAACAAATCAAGGAGTTGTGTCAAAGCAGTGTTGCATCTGTGCCTTGGTTGGAGAACCTACTAGATTGTAAGGTTTCAAAAGCAGGACCCTCCTAAACCTTCTTGTATTCAATTGTATTGTAACAGCACTGTCTCCCTTATATTGCAAAGTGCTGTGCAAACTGTTGTTTATAAAGGGACCAGTGGGGTAGCACAGCTCGAGTCGCGCATGCGCAGTAGGGAACCAGAAAGTGAAGCCGCAAGGCTTCACTTCCTGATTCCCTTACCGGGGATGGTGGAGGCAAAACCTGACAGCCAAGGGATAGATTGGCTTCGGTTGCCGACATCGCGGGCGCCCTGGACATGTAGGTGTCCATATTTTAAAAGAGGAGTTCCACCATTTTTTTTTTTTTAAGTCAGCAGCTACAAATACTGCAGCTGCTGACTTAAAAAAAAAAATGGTGGAACTCCTCTTTAAGGGGGAAATGAATCTCCCAAAACCCACTATTAGTCAGATCAGAGTACCAAGGTGGAATGATTGGGCCTTTAATAGTCGCAGCCAAAGTAGGGCATGGTAACAAAGATAAATGGCCGCACAAAGGTCCTAGTCCTTTTTGATTCTTCCATATGTGAATGACCATTAATTACATTGTAAACCCCCCCAAAAAAAAGTAATATAGAAAGGGTTGAGGTATTCCTGAAATGGCAGTGATGTTACGAGACCAATTTAGATACATACCCCTACACATTTGTTCAATTCCAACAAGCTCTGTTCCTCTATATTTCAAATTTAGTTTGATAAACACTTCAGTGAGAAAGTTTGTATACAAGGCCAGAGATGGCATTGTAAACCAGCTTGTGGCAAAATAAATTATTGTAGACCAAGTGAGTGAGTAAATCATTTTAAAAATGTGCCAATTGTGTGCAGTATCCTATAATAACCAATTAATATTTACTATGTCACTACAAGCCACTGATTTGCTGGCTTCTGATTAGCTGATGGTACATAGTTACAAACTTAGTCAGGTTAAAAACTGTCCATCCAGTTCAGCCAACATAAAGATAATGAATACATAAATAAAATAAAAAAACAATAGAAAATCGACACATATAGAACCTTGTATACAACATATACACAAGGATTTTAAATAAAACCAATGATAGGGTGAATTTTTAATCCTTTTCCAAGAGATGATATATTAGAGTATATTAGAGCACCCTAGGAAATATATTGTATTTTAAAAACTGTAAATATATTTCCTGCATATTTCCCCTAAGATAATTCAATATTGAGAAGAATTAGTTAAATAAAAGCTAAACATTATTATAAACAATTTGTGTCCATATTTGTACTGGCTTTGGATAAGGAAGGAAAGCATGTAAGTTTTATTGGTCACAGCAATGTTATCCAAGACCATGTCCATTACACATGCTAAAATTACTTCACTTCCTAATTTAAATGTGGAAAATCTGATAATAAAATTAACCCACAGTACGGAGATGTTATTATTTCCTCCCCAACTTACACTAGGTACAGGAAAATCAATAGCTATCCAGATAAACAATTTTAATGTCTTGTGAAATGCCAAATAAGTTTACAGGCTCTGATAATAGGAACGTGTGCACAAATGCATAAAGTATAAAAAAATGACTTCTAAACAATGTGAAAAATTGAATTACATGGCCTTTGACCCACGCCAAACTGGGACATGGCAAGAACACCCTTCAGGTTTGTCTTTTGGCCCTCCTAAATGATCACCACTACTATAACATGTAACTAATTTCATACATTCTACAATGATTAGAACAAAGCAGACCTCTATCATTATAATGTTGGAGATATTTGAGTAAAACTAAATGTTCAAAATTAAGGAATAAAACTGTAAATATATCACCACTGTCATATCTTAAAGTGGATTTTGATGTCATAATGTAGAGAATAAGATTTCCTTTCATTTGAGCCCGGTCTTGCCACCCTGATTTACTCCAGCCCTGATAAATCCTCTTTTATTGCTCAGTTAGAAATATCTTGACAAAGTGCTGAAAACTTTGTCAAAAACGCCCCCTTGCTGTGAGTGAAAGGTGATTTACATATCTCATGCACCAGCCTGAGACAGGCACATCCTGTGTAATTATAAAAAGTGAGAAATTCACCCCTCCCCCCCACATAACAATGATGGAAAGGAATGTTATCTGTGATCAGGTGACCTCAGACACACACACTGCACTATAACAATCATCAGATCACTGGATGTTCTACTCTGCCCAACTCTGACTACATACATCTCCCCTATATTCTTCTTGCTGTTCACTCGAGAATACATTTTTTTTTCACTCTGGTCTGTGGATCTGTGGTCTGAGCCTGTCTCAGGCTAGTGCATGAGATATGTAAATCACCTGTCACTCACAGCAAGGGGGCGTTTTTGACAAAGTTTTCAGCACTTTGTCAAGATTTCTCTAATTGAACAATAAAAGAGGATTTCTCAGGGCTGGAGTAAATCTGTGTGAAATTCTTTTGGGTTTACATTCACTTTAATCACTGTATTGCCAAAATACAAAAGCTCAGCGGGAGGGATTCCCCCATCCACATCAAGTGTGTGGATGGGGGAATTTAGTTTTTTTCTTTTGTTCAACCTGTTGGTTGAACAAAAAATAAAAAAATTAAAAAAAACCTCACTCAACTTGAGCCAATTTTTTTTATTACGTTTTTTTTGGAGTGAGGAATGGTTGGAGCCTCTGTCAGTTTTTCCGTTTTTTATAAACATCTCTGTGTTTCCTACCAGGTAAAGCGGACGAAAGCAAAATGCATATTTTCAGCAGTATATGGAAGTTTTAGAACATCTGACAATATTTGTATTACTGTCTATGACTTTCTGCTCCAGTGACCAAGGCACACTCCATGTTTTGCAAGTGCGCAAAAAGTGAGAAGAAATCTCCTCAATGGGGTCACAGAAGGACACTATAATCAGAAATAAATGTTGCCTACTCTATCGATTACAACTAGACCCTCCGACCCTTCCCTAGTCACCACTTTATCCAAAACAAAAAAAAAAGTTATGACTACAGTTGAGCTTAGGTGATATTTCTTAATAACAAAGCAATTCTTTTATCTGAAATGCTACTATCTAGTTAACTCAAGACAGACCTGTTGGATGGATATTTAGCTGAAAGCTCAAATTGTTCCAGAACATAAGTGTTTGATGAGCTTTTCCGATTCTTTTCAGAAGTATGTGAAATATGAGCCACCTCTTGTGCTATACCATTCATAAAGTTCAATGGGCTTTTTGTAACTTGATTGCCAAATAAGTATAATGTTTTCTAAAATCCCTTCACAGATGTCAGGCTACAAACACCTGGTGTTAGTGCCAGTGTAGTGTTTCATTTACATATCCGCTGCAAGGTGAGCATCCTAAATCTTCCTAAAATAGGAGTGCAATCATCTGTGCTTGAGCAGTAATTTGTTACGTAGATCATAGTTCCCATAAACTGGAAGTATATTAAGTTGGTCCTTTATATTCTGTGTTCCACAGACATCGTTTAAATTCAGACATAGGGTTCTAAGCAAATATTCACAGAAACGCTGTTGTAGATAAACCAATACAGCAGTTGAGAGAGAATTGTAACTTTATCTGTGAAAGTGATCATCTCACATAAAACAAAAAATACAGACTAGATTATTCTGTCATTACAAGCTAATCTGGTATTTTATTACATTAATGCACTGAGTGCGTATCTATACCTGCAAGTTTTTGACAAGGTAAAAATTAAAAGAAAAATTATTAGTTTGAAAACTTAGTGTTTGGGTAACGTATGAAAATAAATCACATAAAGTATTTTCTAAATTAATTTATTACAGTGGGGCCACTTTATAAAACATGAACAAAAAAAAAGTTCTACCATAAGTATAGTAGAGTGACCAGTCAGATTTATAATTTTTTTCTGTAGGACAGGGGTGCCCAACCTTTTGAAGAGCGAGGGCCACTTTAGGGACTTGGTAACTGGTCGTAGCCACAGTGAGCAGAGCGGGCAGATGACAGATCTGTGTCCACTTTGCATATGCAGAGCAAACATGGACATAGCCCGCTCTACTCTATGGACCCTCCAATCCTATCTGCCCAGGCAGAAGGGGATGGATCCCCTTCTGTTTTTTATGTGGATCGGATTGGAGATAGGTGTGTGTAAATGGACACAATCCATCTACATCTGCCACTCTATAGAGGTGAATGGAGGATCTGATTGGGTCCACCCGAAAAACGGACAGGCGGACCCGATCGGACCAATCGTGCGAAGGGCGCCTACGGCTGCTTTCACACTGATGCACTGCAGTACCTGCACCTCAACTGACCTCAATCTTCACTTCTTCCTCAGGATTCCTGCAGGTATCACTGGCTTCTGCTGTCCCCCAGGCTGGTATGGCTGGCGGCTGCTGCAGTCCCTAGGGCAGGTATGGCTGGCGGCTACTGCTGGCTGTCCTCCAGGGCTGGAACTGCTGGTGGTGTCTGCTGGCTAATACTGCTGCGGGTCCTGCTGGTTGGTACTGATGGCTGGTACTGCTGCAGGCCTTGCTGGCAGGTATCCCTGGTGGATGGTATGGCTGGTGGGTATCCCTGTTGGATGGTACAGCTGGTGGGTGCTGCTGGCTCTGCTGGTGGGTATCCCTGGTGGGTAGTGCTGGCACTGCTGATGGGTTTTGCTGGTGGGTATTGCTGGCACTGCTGGTGGGTATCCCTGGTGGGTACTGCTGGTGGGTAATATTGGCATTGCTGGTGGGTATCCCCGGTGGGTACTTCTGGCACTGCTGGTGGGTACTGCTGTCACGGTTGGTGGTTACTGCTGGCACTGGCTCTGTTGCTGGGTACTGCTGGCACTGATGCTGGGTACTGCTGGCACTGGCACTGTTGGTGGGTATTGCTGACACTGGCGGTGAGGAATGATAGCACTGGCACTTTTGGTGGGTACTTATGGCACTCTTGCTGGGTATTGCTGGCACTGTTGCTGGGTACTGCTGGCACTGGCAGTGGGTACTACTGGCACTGGCGGTGGGTACTGCTGGCACTGGGTAATGTGGACACTGTTGCTGGGTACGGCTGGCACTGGTGGTGGGTACTGCTGGCACTGTTGCTGGGTACTGCTGGCACTGGGTACTACTGGCACTGGTGGTGGGTAATGCTGGAACTGGGTACTGCTGGCACTGTTGCTGGGTATTGCTGGCACTGGGTACTGCTGACACTGGCGGTGGGTACTGCTGGCACTGTTGCTGGGTACTGCTGGCACTGTTGCTGGGTATCCCTGGTGGCACTGGGTACTGTTGGCACTGGGTACTGTGGGGACTGTTGCTGGGTACTGCTGGCACTGCTGCTGGGTATCCCTGGTGGCTGCTGTCTCAGATCACCATCCCAAGCATCAGTGTGACAGGAGCGCTAGAGGAAGCATGTGGCTGCAATAGAGAGCAGAGCCGATGCTTCCTGTATCGCTCCTGTCACAGGCAGAGTATATTTGGTATCACTCCATCTGTGACGAAAGCCAGAGCTATACAGGAAACATTGGCTCTGCTTCCTTTAGCGCGGGATTCGTTCTTCATACTGATGCTCGGTGATGGCGGGTCAGAAACCCACGATCTGGGCTTGCCAACCGGCCATCCCAGAGAAGGAGATGGTGGGCCACATCAAAAAGCGCCCCTGCCCTAGGAGAATAAAATAAGAAATCTATTTTTTCAATAAGTTGTTATTGAGTACTGTAGGCAGACATAGGCCAAAAGTATCATGAAACATTACAACAGTAGAATGTTGAGCAAACAGAAAAGTATAAAATCAAATAATCATAGTGATACAATTCCACATGTGGGTATAGATGTAGCAAATGAAACATAGATAGCAATAATGTCCTGGCAGATTGTTTAGTGTTGTGTAATATCTATTTACCTTTGCTATGAGACTAATATTTGGAGGAAATGTATAACATTTAACAATTAAAAACAATAAAAACAAGAGAAAAATAACAGTAAGAGGGGTGGTCATACAGTTATATCTGAAAGTATTCCTATAATGTCCCTTGTCGCGGTACTGGTTAAGGTTGAGGGGGGGGGGGGGTTAAGTGTCATGTATGTGCAAGAAAGCAAATTCACGTAAGGGGATATATACATTTTTAATATGGAAGTTTGAAAATGTCATTCCAATAACTACAGAGGTGCTTGCACTGCCATAGGAAGTAATGGGGATAAGGACATATCTGTAGCCCATATCAGGAGAACAGCCTAGCGTGACAACCATGGTTTACTCCATAGATACAGTGGATGATTGATGTAGCCACCCTGGGACAGGAAGTGTGTTATTTGCAGGATTACCACAAGCAAAAAAAGAAAAAAAAGAAAACAAATACAGCCACCATACCGCGGATTAGTAAGCTGCAATATATTAAATTTAAAAAAAAATGATATATATATATCTATATATATATATATATAAAATCTAAAACCTTTTTTTAAATGCATGCAAGACAAGAACATACCACTATCTTCATAAATTAACATATTTAAGTGGAAACAGGACATATATTGTACTAGCCATAAATACAGATTATATTAAATATTACATTGTATGAGATAACAGCTGCAAATACAAATATATTACTCATTCAATGTCTTCCCTGTGCACAGGAGGTGTACATTCATTCATAAAAATATGTGACATTCCATTCACAGTTTAATCCTTCTGGGATTTTAGCATGCATAGTAAAGATTCAGTACACCTCTCTCTTGCACAATTGCAGAAAGACATCTCCTCTTCTAGGGGTATTAACTCTCTCAATACCTTGAATCTGTAAAGTCTTTATTTCTCATTGTAACATTCATTAAAATGTCTGGTAATATTTGTAGGATTGCTTTTTTAATTACATGATATACAGCTTGTTACCTAATCGATCTTAAAGTCTCCTAGTAGTCATACAAACAAATTCTAAAACTTAAAACATATATTATGTACCGGCTGTTACAATTTATATGTAAAGCAACACCAGTCACCATAAAAAAAAAATGAAGAAAAGATCTCTCTGCAGTAGTACCAGTGTATAAATCTGGTGGACCACTAATGGAAGAGATGTCACACAACCTAGGGGTGAAAGGCCACTTAATAGATCCTTTCTTTGCCCATATTTTACCCGTATGTGCACAAAGTACCTACCAATATGGCATCACGGTAAGTACAGAAAGTTGGTGGCCCTGTCTGATTATAATATTGGTAGTTTTCCTAACCTATTATTCACAGTACAGCACTCAAGCCTATTTTTGGCTGTTGCCATTCCCCCCAAGAAATAAGCAACATTACTCATATTCTCCACATAAATTAATTTGATTCCTTATTCTGTTGTGTAAATTCACTACAAGAATTTACCTAATACTGCCTTATTGTAATATTTCAAGACCAAAAGGGTAATAATTCACTATTGTAAATCTAGCATATTGGCCCGGCTTACAAGATACAAGATACTTTAAATCATGCAGGGATGTTTGCAAACTTTCTATGGTAGCAAAGTGAAGCGAGTATGCAGATAACTTAAAGTGATTGTAAAGGCAGACGGTTTTGTATCTTATGCATTCTATGCATGAAGATAAAAAGCCTTCTGTGTGCAGCAGCCCCCCTCAGCACCCCCTAATTTCCTGAGGTCCCTCTCTGTCTAGCGATGTCCACGGGTCCCTCGGCCATCCGAGATTCTCCTTCCCGATTGGCTGAGACACAGCAATGGCGCCATTGGCTCCCGCTGCTGTCCATCAAAGTCAGCTAGCCAATCAGGGAAGAGAGGAAGCGGGGCTGGGTCGGGGCTCCTTGTCTGAATGGACACAGGGAGCTGTGACTTGTGTCGGGTGCCCCCATAGAAAGCTGCTTTCTGTGGGGGCACTGAACAGGAGGGAGGGGGCAGGATTACAGAAGAGGGACCTGAGAAGAGGAGGGTCAGGACTGCTCTGTGCAAACCCACTGCAACAGGGCAGGTAAGTATAAAATATTTGTTATTTTTATAGGGAAAAAACAAGCTTTTATAATCACTTTAAGCTGGCCATGCATTATACAATTCTTATTCAATTTCCTTTAGATTTATCTTCAACGATGTAGTGCAGGGGCCTGCCTGATTGCATACAAATTGAAAGTGTTTAGGTTTGACCTCATATTATATGTTTTTTGTAAATCGAAAGGAAAATTGTACAACAAAATTGTATGGCCAGCCTTAGTCTAAAGTATATTTCATGAAAAAGACTGTGGCCATTCTGTAATAAAAATAAATTTAGTTGTGTTTTGAACTGATTGAACTGATGAAAGCTCACATCTGATTGGCTGCAACAGAATATCATAATTCTTTGTACTTTGAAAATCAGATCCAATGGTAGGCATTGACTGACATAATGGCCATCCATCAGGTATATTACTCACAATCCCTGGTGAGATACTTGTTTGACAAGCTCTATTTTAAAATTGGACATAGTGTGATAAGTTCACACTTCTATTGTAACTTCAAAACCAACAAATAATTCCCAAAGGTTTCAATTGTGGAAAAGAGTTGTCAGTCTGCTTCCTTTAAACACAACTTTTCAATATCAGTGCAATCATGTAGAGAACATGTGATAATGTGTATTTTTGTTCCTTTCTGAGGGTCTTTTTGTATGCAGGATTTAGGAAAAGGCCTTGGAAACTCAGAGACCTTTGCAAATTTAAGATAACTTGATGTTCTGTAAGTTCACAGATAGAGCACACATGCTGGCTATAATATGTCATACAGTATACTAAATATTAAAGTATACCTGTTACCTGTACATATTGGGTTTGATCTACTTAAACCATATGAGCTGTTTACTTAGCAAAGTACACTTAGCTTGGAAACTCAATATACACTTATCTTGGAAAATCAAGCAGTATTGAGTTAAATTATCCAATTCAATCATGTGCAAGCTAAAAATATATATTTTTCATTTCCCTTGCGCACACTTGTGTATTCAAAGTAAACACAGGCTCACCTTATCTACTAAGATAAATGAACTGTCACATGTCAGGGAACCTTCTTTACTCCAGTAGTAAATCAACTCAATGTAAAACTGTAATTTTGTACCTCAATCATTAGTTGTAAAGTGCTGCGCCCACTGTTGGCACTATATAAATCCTGTATTATAATAATAATAATAATAATAATAATTAGTTAGTCTACTGGTGCTAACTAGGAGCAACTGAAAAAACATGCACTGTATCCAAATATCTAAAATATAATACTTTGCAACTTGATACGCCAGACAAAACTTTGCATAGCCTTACACAGAGTTATTACTTGTGTTTTGTAAGAGATATGTAGATCGATCTCAAGTTCACCATACATGCATATATTGGAATACCTGTGGTTGAGCCCAAAGTGGACTCAAACTTGACCACAAGGGATGGTGTACACCCGTTCGCCGAATAGCGGACATTATGGGGCGTTAACGGCTAATTCGAGCGCCACAGAATGCCCCATATTGCACTGCGAGATCACAGTGCATTGATGTCTGATGATTGGCCAAAGCATATACCTGACCTGCATGCTTTGGCCAATCACAGCTCTGGTGTGAGAGCCATGATTGGTCAAAGGCAGGGTGCCTTTAGCCTATCATGGCTCAGGGGGCTAAGTCCATGCCCCACACTATTTAAGGCTGCTTACACAGAATCAGAGGGGGGGGGTGGGGTCATCTGGTTACTTCAGCGAATGGCCCCACCCTTGCCTATATGACAGCTGTCACAGTGAAAAGATAGCAGTCAGTGGGACGCCTCCCATGGAGGCAGAGTATTTTTTTATTTAAATTTTTTTTCGGGTCCGTTGGGCAGCCTGATTGAAGATGGCAGGACACTTTTTCTTTTTTAATAAAGAAATTGTCAAAAACTGTCTTTTGTGGTTTTTACTTTTCGACACTTTTTTTGGTGAATGGGTACGGGTACAATGCCCCTACATACCCATTCACATGGGGGGTGGAATCTGGGGGCCCCCTTGTTAAAGGGGTTTTCTGGATTCTGATAAACCCCCCCACCCTTAGACCCCCACAACCACTGGGCAAGGGTTGTGGGGATGAGGCCCTTGTCCCCTTTAACATGGGGACAAGGTGCTTTGGGGGGGGCCCAAAGCACCCTCCCCTAGTTCAGGAGGGAAGGTGCTCGTTCGCTAGTCCTGTCCTCCAGGCTGCATGCTCGAAGGGCCTGGTATGGATTTTGCTTAAAGTGAAACAATAAAAGTTAAATATATTCCTTTAAATATCGTGCCTAAGGGGACCCCCCTAGGCACGATATTTAAAGGAATATATTTAACTTTTATTGTTTCACTTTAAGCATTATTAAAATCACTGCTCCTGAAAAACAAGTTGTTTTAAAAACTTTTTTTTTGCATTGATACATGACCCCTGGGGCAGTACCTGGGTTCCCATACACTTTTTATTTGGCCCATCCCTATTGACCATACACAGGTCAAATCTCAATAAAGGTAGACATTAGGATACATGGTAATTTTCAGCAATACTTACCTATTGGCAGAAATACTTACATCACATCCAATCACTGGCTAAATCCAGTAACATATCCTGAATTTGCCCCTTCTTAACTATCGACATCAAAAAATAATTTATTCATTCCCTGGTTAT
Source organism: Lithobates sylvaticus (assembly GCA_028564925.1). Taxonomy (NCBI): domain Eukaryota; kingdom Metazoa; phylum Chordata; class Amphibia; order Anura; family Ranidae; genus Lithobates; species Lithobates sylvaticus. The sequence continues at coordinate 214,711,616 of CM053028.1, forward strand.
CCCCACCTTGATTACTCCAACTCCCTTCTCACTGGCCTACCTTTACATTATAACCCCTTCAGTCTATCATACATGCTGCTAGATTCATATACTTTAATAATGGAACCATGGCTGCTGCCCCCCATGCCAATCCCTTCACTAGCTTCCACTAGTCCAACATATAAAATTCAAAATACTAACGTCAACATACAAAGCCATCTACAACACTGGTCTGACCCTAGTTAGACCACCAACTTCTTAAAGGGGGGCTACCGGATTCTGAGCCCCGCCCGCAGACCCCGACAACCAACGACCAGGGTTGTCGGGAAGAGGCCCTTATCCTCATCAACATGGGGACAAGGTGCCTTGGGGTGGAGGGGCCCCTTCCCCAAAGCTCCCCCCCATGTTGAGGGCACGCGGCCTGGTACGGTTCAGGAGGGGGCGCACGCTCATCCCCACCCCCTTTCCTGACCAGCCGGGCTGCGTGCTCGGATAAGGGTCTGCTATGGACTTTGGGGGGACCCCCACGCCGTTTTTTTCAGCATAGGGGTTCCACTTTAAATCCATACTAGGTGACGGGGCTCGCGAGGTGTCAATCTGCGACATTCACTTCCTTCGCTAGTCCCGTCTATAGAATATAAAAAAAAAGTCACAGTTACTTTGCTGAGTAACTAATTACTTTTCCAATGTAGTAACTGAGTTACTAACGCAATTACTTTTTGGGAGAAGTAATTTGTAACTTAACTAATTACTTTTTTAAAGTAAGATGACCAACACTGCTGGTAGGTTAATCGGATCCTGTCTAAATTGGCCCTAGCACGTGTATGTATGAATGTGAGTTAGAGACCTTAGGTTGTAAGCTCCTTGAGGGTAGGGACTGATGTGAATGTACAATGTATATGTAAAACGCTGCATAAATTGACGGCACTATACAAGTACCTGAAATAAATAAAATAAATAAATATATATAATATTGACTGGGGGAAAAAAATTACAATTTGTTCAAATGTAAAACTATTAAAAAATATTACAGATGTGTCAGTTGTATGAATTGAGACATATCGCTGCTGAACAAACCTGCTGTTTTACAATATCTCTGCTAGCAGCATTCTTCCTTTCAGCAGCACAGAGACAAGATTTGAGGGTAGCCTATTTGGAGTGAGATATAAATCATTACACAGCAAGCCCTCGCTGTCGGTTCCTCAAAAGAAGACAAAAGATATAAAAATATCTTGTGCAAATGAAGTGAGCACCACGTCAGCAGCCAGATGAACGTGGGTGGCCAGATAAGACTCAGTTGCTGCAAAGGGCAAATTATTAAGAGAAGACTTGTGTTTTTTTTTTAGCTTTGTTCTTCCTGCCTGAGCTCACCCATCACAGCACATGATAACATAAGTGACACCTGACAGCCTTCCTCCTCCTACGCAGTAACTGCATTTTCATAAAGGCCAAGGAAATCGTAGCAAGCTAGCAACTTGAGGCAGATCTGGTGTCAGAAAAGAGTGTCTTATAAATAGACACAGCTGGGTTTATATTTAGCTCAGGTGCACTTTTTTTTTTTTTTTTTTTTTGCTCCCTCTTTAAAAATCTGTTATCTCGGTTAACTATCTGATGCCCAATAGCTTCCTGTTTCTATATTTAACCTCGGCAAGCCCTAAAGTTGAGGGGGAGGGCACCCAGACGGAAAAATCAAAGTCAAATCTTTCCACTGCTGCTGTTATACTCATTTATCTAGAACAATGTGCTGGAAGTGGTTAGAGATTTTGCAAGTGGAGATTTGACAAAGAAGAAAAATGTTTCTGCCATACCCCACCAGTTTAAAAATGAACACATTGTAGACAGACTAAGGTATTCCTTAGAAAAGATTCCCAGAGGTTGTATTGCAAATAAGTAATGAAAATGAGGGACATTAGTACTGTATCCTGGCCCTAGATAAAATAAAAACGTCAGCAACGAGCCGTCTAAATCACAACTGACAAACTAATGGACAATCCATATTGCTCCCTTCAAATAGTTTTGGTGGAAATATGGCCTAATAACAATATGCAATAGTCTGCTTTTCTTATTATACAAGAGGAGCAAAAAATCTAAACCATTAACCATAAGGCCTTTTGTTTCCTTTTATATTTTCCTATAGTAATATTTTTCTGGTGGAGGTAAACACATCAAAAGCTTTTCCACCAGTGATTCTCCCACTCCAAAGGTATTTTTTCCATTACCGGTAAAGCTGAACTCTAGGCACAAACTAAGTTATGTAAACATTGATATATGATTAAAGTTTATTTTTTCATTCAGATTTTTTTTTATAACAATTAACCACTTCAGCCCCGGACCATTTGGCAGCCAAAGGACCAGAGGTCTTTTTTCAATTTCGCACTGCACTACTTTAACTGGTAATTGCGCGGTCATGCAATTTTGTAACCAAACGAAATTTGCGTCCTTTTCTTCCCACAAATAGAGCTTTCTTTTGATGGTATTTGATTGCCTCTGTGATTTTTATTTTTTGCGATATAAACGGAAAAAGAGCGAAAATTTTGAAAAAAAAAGAGATTTTCTACTTTTTGTTATAAAAAAAATCTAATAAACTCAATTTTAGTCAAACATTTGGGCCAAAATGTATTCAGCCACATGTCTTTAGTAAAAAAAATGCCAATAAGCGTATATTTATTGGTTTGCGCAAAAGTTATAGCGTCTACAAACTAGAGTACATTTTCTGGAATTTACACCGCTTTTAATTTATGACTGCCTATTTCATTTCTTGAGGTGCTAAAATGGCAGAGAAGTACAAAACCCCCCCAAATGACCCCATTTTGGAAAGTAGACACCCCAAGCTATTTGCTGAGAGGCATGTTGAGCCCATTGAATATTTTTTTTTTTTAGTCCCAAGTGATTGAATAAAGACAAAAATAAAAAAGATTTTTTTTTTTTTCAAAAAGTTGTCACTAAATGATATATTGCTCACACATGCCATAGTTATATGTGGAATTGCACCCCAAAATACATTTTGCTGCTTCTCCTGAGTATGGGGATACCACATGTGTGGGACTTTTTGGGAGCCTAGCCGCGTACGGGGCCCCGAAACCCAAGCACCGCCTTCAGGATTTCTAAGGGTGCAAATTTTTGATTTCACTCCTCACTACCTATCACCGTTTCGAAGGCCATAAAATGCCAAAATAGCACAAAACCCCCCCAAATGACCCCATTTTGGAAAGTAGACACCCCAAGCTATTTGTTGAGAGGCATGGTGAGTATTTTACAGCTCTCATTTGTTTTTGAAAATGAAGAAAGTAAAGAAAAAAAAAAATTTTTTTCTTTTTTCAATTTTCAAAACTTTGTGACAAAAAGCGAGATCTGCAAAATACTCACAATACCTCTCAGCAAATAGCTTGGGGTGTCTACTTTCCAAAATGGGGTCATTTTGGGGGGTTTTATGCCATCTGGGCATTCCATGGCCTCCGAAACTGTGATTGGCAGTGAGAAGTGAAATAAAAAAATTACACCCTTAGAAAGCCTGAAGGCGGTGATTGGTTTTTGGGGTTCCGTACGCAGCTAGGCTCCCAAAAAGTCCCACACATGTGGTATCCCCGTACTCAGGAGAAGCAACAGAATGTATTTTGGGGTGTATTTCCACATATGCCCATGACATGTTTGAGCAATATATCATTTAGTGACAACTTTTTGTAAAAAAAATATATATATTTTTTTTTTTTCATTATTCAATCTCTTGGGACAAAAAAAAAAAATATTTAATGGGCTCAACATTGCTCTCAGCAAATAGCTTGGGGTGTCTACTTTCCAAAATGGGGTCATTTGGGGGGGGTTTGAACTGTCCTGGCATTTTATGCACAACATTTAGAAGCCTATGTCACACGTCACCCACTCTTCTAACCACTTGTAGACAAAGCCCTTTCTGACACTTTTTGTTTACATGAAAACATATTTTTTTTTTGCAAGAAAATTACGTTGAACCCCCAAACACTATATATATTGTTAAAGCAAAGGCCCTACAGATTAAAATGGTGGGTGTTGCATTTTTTTTTTCCACACAGTATTTGCGCAGCGATTTTTCAAACGCATTTTTTTTGTGGAAAAAAAATACACTTTTTTTTATTTTAATGCACTAAAACACACTATATTGCTCAAATTTTTGATGAAATAAAAAATATGATCTTAGGCCGAGTACATGGATACCAAACACGACATGCTTTAAAATTGCGCACAAACACGCAGTGGCGACAAACTACATACATTTTTAAAAGCCTTTAAAAGCCTTTACATGATACCACATTAGATTCACGGAGGAGGTCTACTGCTAAAATTACTGCCCTCGATCTGACCTTCGCGGTGATACCTCACATGCATGGTGCAATTGCTGTTTACATATGACGCCAGACCAACGCTTGTGTACGCCTTTGCGCAAGAGAAGGGGGGGCAGGGGTGCTTTTTTTTTTTTTTTTTGTTTTTTTTTTTATTTATTTAGCTTTTTTATTTTATTTTTAAACTGTTCCTTCCATTTTTTTTCTTTGTTATGATTTTTATTGTTATCTCAGGGAATGTAAATATCCCCTATGATAGCAATAGGCAGTGACAGGTACTCTTTTTTTGAAAAAATTGGGGTCTATTAGACCCTAGATCTTTCCTCTGCCCTCAAAGCATCTGACCACACCAAGATTGGTGTGATAAAATGCTTTCCCAATTTCCCAATGGCGCGGTTTATATCCGGGAGGGGGGACATTCCCTCCCACTGCTTGTAAAAGCAGTCTAGAGGCTAATTACCCGCTAGAATTGCTTTTACATGAAAGCCGATCACTGGCTGAAAAGAATGATACCAAGATGATACCTAAACCTGCAGGCATCATTCTGGTATAACCATTCAAAGTCCAGCAACATACTGGACATATATTGTAATCTTTTTTTTTTCATGCAGCCTCTTGGCTGAACGAAAAAAAAAAAAGAGATTGATTGGTGGGTATGCCCACCATTAGAATACCTCCCTTCATCCACCCACTTCTAATGATGGGCATACATGCACCATTTATATATGCCGATGCATGGGGGCATCCTCCCGCAAAAGTTATGCCGTGTACACACGGTCGGAATTTCGACCGTATGTACGTGGCATTAGGAGCCAATCGCTCCCCCCCCCTGCTGCCCCCATGCTTCGGCATATATGCTCTTTTTTTTAACTGTGGTGGTGAAATCACCTCCTACAGCGTTGGAGTCGCGGCTTTATGTATCGTGGGAGCAAACGCTGTTGCTGTCAAGATAAATAAATCCGCGTTGCAACTGAATGGCGCACCTGAAAACAAAAAAATGCTCAACACTAAAACACACAGTAAACAAAATTACATACCTGAAAAGCAAGCATGATAAAACATAATAAAACATAATAAAACATAATAAAACATTGCAGAATAGAATGGAGTAAAAAAAGAGCAACAATAGAGAGAGAATAGAGTGAGAGAGAGAACAATAAAACGACAACTATTTTATTTTTTTTTATTTTTTTGAGATTCACAGGTAAAAAAGCTCCTGACTGAAGCGACTGAATCAAAACGCTACCACAAAAAAAATGTTAGCGATCGCAGGGATCAGGCCTGACTCTGCGAACGCTGCAGTTATGTGTGCTTAGTGTTTTGTAAGTGACAGTGATCGATCGATACTGCACTTGGGTGGGCTGGGCTGGGCGGAGGGGGAAAACGCAGGTGCTAGCAGGTATCTGGGCTGATCCCGCTAACAATGCGTTTTTTTTTTTTGGAACCCTAAACTGCTGGGACGCTAGTATAGATCTGATCAGATCAGATATTGATCTGTTCAGATACTGTGCCACTAAGGGAGGTGTATGCTTTGTGCGTGGGTGTTTGCGGTACTGGCACTAACCTGGGGCGACGCAGACCTTATTTGACCCTAAAACCTAATTGATATCACCCGCCGGGCGATCAGGGGGTTAAACCGTTATTGGGTAATAAATGGCGGGTGCCCTGACAGTATAAAAAACAAGCTAACTAACCAGCGTCACCCGTAACAGTAATACAAAAAAAAAACTGGTTACCTAGCGACACTAATGCAGCGATCAGAAAAACGATCGCTTAGTGACACTGGCAAAAGGGGGTGAAAGGGTTAACTAGGGGCAATCAGGGGGTTAAACCTTTATTAGGTAATATATGGGGGTACCTGACGCTATATAAAAACCTGACGGGGAACCTAAATAACGAAATAACTAACTGGCTAACCAGCGTCACCAGTGACAGTTATACAGTGATCACTGGTGAAAGGGTTAACTCTAGGGGCAATCAGGGGGTTAAAACCTTTATTTAGGTTGTAATATGGGGGTACCTGACCTATAAACCTATTTATGAACCTATATAAACATGGCGGTTACCTAAAAAAAAAAATGGTTACCTAGCGACACTAATGCAGCGATCAGAAAAACGATCGCTTAGTGACACTGGCAAAAGGGGGTGAAAGGGTTAACTAGGGGCAATCAGGGGGTTAAAACCTTTATTAGGTAATATATGGGGGTACCTGACGCTATATAAAAACCTGACGGGGAACCTAAATAACGAAATAACTAACTGGCTAACCAGCGTCACCAGTGACAGTTATACTGTGATCACTGGTGAAAGGGTTAACTCTAGGGGCAATCAGGGGGTTAAAACCTTTATTTAGGTTGTAATATGGGGGTACCTGACCTATAAACCTATTTATGAACCTATATAAACATGGCGGTTACCTAAAAAAAAAAAATGGTTACCTAGCGACAGCAGTGACACTAATACAGCGATCAGAAAAACGATCGCTTAGTGACACTGGCAAAAGGGGGGTGAAAGGGTTACCTGGGGGGCAATCAAGGGGTTAAACCTTTATTAGGGGGGGGTGGGGGGCTACCTTGGACCTAAAACTAACTGCCCTGACAGTTATTACAGTCACACTGACACTAAATGCAGTGATCAGTAAAAAAAATGATCACTGCAATTAGTGACACTGTGACTGGGGGGGGAGGGGGTGATCTGGGGGGTGATCAGGGGGTGACAGGGGGGTGTTTTGTGTGCCTATGTGTACTGGTGTCAGTGTACTGTTTGTGCACTAACCTTTAGATGTTCACAGCTCGGCGTTCCGGTCACATAGACCGGCGCACCGAGCGTGACATCACTTCCTCTGCCTGTGTTTTGATTGACACAGACAGAGGAAGCATCTCATTGGCCAGGAGCGATCGCGAGGGGGTGGCCAGAAACCACTGGCCGTCCCCTCATCCCGGATCGCTCCTGAAGCGATCCCGACCGTCCCCGCCGGCCGGGGGGGGTCCGATCGGACCCCCCACCCGCCGGAAGAATGGCACGTACAGGTACGTGGTTCTGCCTGTACGTGCCATTCTGCCGACGTATATATACAGGGGGCGGTCGGCAAGTGGTTAAACAAATCACTGTTCCAAACAGTATCAGCAATGGTACATTTGATACATCGTCATCTAATTTTCACAAGATATTCACAGATATTCAAAAAGATATTCAGAAGTGTTAAATACATTTTTTCTTTCTTTATTGACCACCTAGGGACTGCCCACCGCATAATACTGCGGTAGGGCGGCTCTATTGTGCAAAACGACGTACCCGACCATTGTTTTGTGTACATGCGCATGCTGTACGGAGTGGGAGCCGATGTGTAGGTCCGACGGCCGTGATGTCCACCGGCCACCCGCGATTGCTCCACAGAGAGGCAGAATGGGGATCTGCCTATGTATAAAGCAGATCCCCGTTCTGACAGGGAAGTACAGAGTGATCAGGAACAGCGATCTCTCTGTACTCCCAGTGAGTCCACTACCCCCACAGTTAGAAAGCACCTCACTTAATCCTTTGAGCGCCCCCTAGTGTTAACCCCTTCCCTGCTAGTGTCATTTTTACAGTGATCGGTGCATATCTTTAGCTCTGATCAATGTAATAATGCCACTGGTCCCAAAAAAGTGTCAAAAGTGTCCGATCTGTCCGCCGCAATGTCGCAGTTCCGCTAGAAATCGCTGATCGCAATTACTAGTAAAAATAAATTATTATTTTTTTTTAAATGCCATAAATCTATCCCCTATTTTGTAGACACTATAACTTTTGCACATACCATTCAATATACGCTTATTGCTAAAAAAAATTACCAAAAATATATAGAAGAATACATATTGGCCTAAACTGATGAATACATTTGTTTTTTTACATTTTTTTTTATTGGATATGTATTATAGCAAAAAGTTAAAAATTGTCTGTCTTTTTTTTGTGCAAAAAATAAAAAACACAGAGGTGATCAAATACCACCAAAAGAAAGCTCTATTTGTGGGAAAAAGGACATCCATTTTATTTGGGTACAGCATTGCACGCCTGTGCAATTGTCAGTTAAAGTAATGCAGTGCTGTATCGCAAAAAATGGCCTGGTCATCAAGGGGGTAAATCCATCCGGGGCTCAAGTGGTTACAGTTACTTGGCTCCTCTCACCAATCCAGCACTGTCCCGGTTCTTCTACTTTCTGGTCTCACAGGAGACACAGGCAGCAGCTGGAGCCATAAGCTCCTGCTGCTGTCAGTCAAATCCTGTGACGAGGGAGCAAGGTCTATATACACACACAGCCTAGCTCAGGAGCACACCTACACATGGCTTGCTATGGGGGCACCTGCAGGAAGAAGGAGCAGACAGCACCAGCAGGGGACTGCCAAAGACAAGGTATGGGACAATTTCTTTGCACAGAGAAGGTAAATATAAACACATTTTATTTTAATTAAAAAAACTGCCCCTTGAAATCACTTTAAATGTATTTTTAAATGCAAGCAGTGTGCATACCATAATGTGCTTTTATAGAAGGGTTGGGGTGTAAGCGGAAAAAGCAGCACAGGGAGCCAATCAGATTATGTTCTCACAAGAAGCATGCTTATAAAAGAGAAAGCAGTGTGGCAGAGAGATAAGGTCATCACTGTGCTGCTTCTCCTTTCACTGTTCAGTCATGGTCCTGGACAAGTCGAGGACAACCTTGGTTTAAAGGAAGTGGGCTGAATAATGCTGGTCAACGAGCGGCAGGAAAAAAGTACTGCAGGGAAAATCTCTGGATTAAAGGTGAATATTGCAGCAAAAGTTGGTTTTGTTGTTTTATCTTTTAATGGGCTATTCATTTAGATATTGGTATTTTTAGCGGAAGTTCTGTTTTAAATAAAAACCCCTCTGAAAATACCAATTGGAATTACCAGTCTTTTCTTCTCAACTAAGCACACTATAGGAAGGAGAAAATAAAAAAAGTGAGGGTTTGAAGGAAAATTCCCTGCATTTTTCCCCAGTTGGTGAACCCCCTTCCTTATTCACCAGATTAAGCGCTTCCCTACCGGCGAACGACAATGTACGTCGGCAGAATGGCACGGACAGGCATAAGGGCGTACAGGTACGTCCCTTTGAATTTGCCGGCGTGCCATCGCGTGCGCGCCGGTCAGGACCTCCATGAGTCCGATTGCGGGTATCCCCGCGGCGATCGAGTCCTGGGAGGATGAACGGGGAGATGCTGAAGTAAACAAGCATCTCCCCGTTCTGCCTAGCAACAAGTGACACTGATCTCTGCTCCCTGTGATTGGAGCAGAGATCAGTGATCTGTAAAACATAGCCACGCCCCCCCACAGTTAGCAACACACTTAACCCCTACACTGTCACCTCCTGGTTAACCCCTTCACTGCCAGTGTCATTTACACAGGAATCAGTGCATTTGTATAGCATTGATTACTGTATAAATGACAATGGTCCCAAAAATGTGTCAAAACTGTCCGATGTGTCTGCCATAATGTCGCAGTCACAATAAAAATCGCTGATCGCCGCCATTACTAGTAAAAAAAAATTATTAATAAAAATGCTATAAAACTATCCCCTATTTTGTAAACACTATAACTTTTGCGCAAACCAATCAATAATCGTTTATTGCGATTTTTTACCAAAAATATGTTGAAGAATAGGTATCTGAAAGGAAAAAACATTTTTTTTATATATTTTTGGGGGATATTTATTATAGCAAAAAGTAAAAAATAATGCGTTTTTTTTCAAAATTTAAGTTTTTTTTTGTTTATAGCGCAAAAAATAAAAACCGCAGTTGTGATCAAATACCACCAAAAGAAAGCTCTATTTGTGGGAAAAAAAAGGACGTCAATTTTGTTTGGGAACCACGTCGCACGACCACGCAATTGTCAGCTAAAGCAACGCAGTGCCGAATCGCAAAAAGTGGTCTGGTCTTAAGCCAGCAAAATGGTCCGGTCTGAAAGTGGTTAACAGCGAGAGACAGAATAACAACAAAAAATCCAGAAAAATGCATTTCAAAAAAATTATATACATTGATTTGCATTTTAATGAGTGAAATAATTATTTGACCCCTTCGCAAAACATGACTTAGTACTTGGTGGCAAAACCCTTGTTGGCAATCACAGGTCAGACGTTTGTAGTTGGCCACCAGGTTTGCACACATCTCAAGAGGGATTTTGTCCCACTCCTCTTTGCAGATCCTCTCTTACGTCATTAAGGTTTTGAGGTTGACTTTGGTAACTTGGACCTTCAGCTCCCTCCACATATTTTCTATGGGATTAAGGTCTGGAGACCTTAATAGAGACTAGGCCACTCCAGGACCTTAATGTGCTTCTTCTTGAGCCACTCCTTTGTTGCCTTGGCCGTGTGTTTTGGGTCAATATCATGCTGGAATATCCACGACCCATTTTCAATGCCCTGGCTGAGGGAAGGAGGTTCTCACCCAAGATTTGACGGTACATGGCCCCGTCTATCGTCCCTTTGATGCAGTGAAGTTGTCCTGTCCCCTTAGCAGAAAAACACCCACAAAGCATCGTGTTTCCACCTCCATGTTTGATGATGGGGTTGGTTTTCTTGGGGTCATGCAGCATTCCTTCATCTCCAAACATTGGGAGTGAAGTTGATGCCAAAGAGCTTGATTTTGGTCTCATCTGACCACAAAACCTTTATCCAGTTCTCCTCTGAATCATTCAGATGTTCATTAGCAAACTTTACTCGGGCCTGTACATGTGCTTTCTTTAGCAGGGAGACCTTGTGGGCGCTGCAGGATTTCAGTCCTTCATGGCGTAGTGTGTTACCAATTGTTTTCTTGGCGACTATGGTTCCAGCTGCCTTAAGATCATTGACAAGATTCTCCCGTGTAGTTCTGGGCTGATTCCTCACTGTTCTCATGATCACTGAAACTCCACAAGGTGAAATCTTGCATGGAGCCCCAGACCGAGGGAGACAGTTATTTTGTGTCTCTTCCATTTGCGAATAATCACACCAACTGTTGTAACCCTCTCACCAAGCTGCTTGGTCTTGTAGCCCATTCCAGCCTTGTGTAGGTCTACAATCTTGTCCTTGGACAGCTCTTTGGTATTGGCCATGGTGGTGTTAGAAACCATGAATCAGACTGAGGCAGAAGTACAGCTAAATCACACTTGTTTAATAATAATAAAAAAAGGTAAACAGAGTAAACGTAGTCAACACATAGCCAGAGTTCAGGAACCAAAACGGATAGTCAGACAAGCCAAAACGTCAGGGAGCCAGAGATGAGCGCAGTAGAACAGCAAGCAGGATCTGGAGCCAGAAGGAATGTCAGACAAGCAAGTCTTTAACAGGAACACAGAGAGCGTCTCTAGAGATGTGACCAAGGCGAAGGCAGAGATCATCTGGACTGGACGACTTAAATAGGCCGGACTGATGAGCAGGATATCATGAACAGGTGAGTCACTGTGGAGAGATAGGAGCTGGCAATTAGCCAACAGCTGAGCGGCCAGCTTTGAGAAGGAAGGGCTGAGCCCAGCCCTGACAGGTGGAGAGATTGAAATCGGATTGATTGATTGCTTCTGTGGGAAGGTGTCTTTTATACAGGTAACAAGCTGAGATTAGGAGAACTCCCTTTAAGAGAGTGCTCCTAATCTCAGCTTGTTACCTGTATACAAGACAGCTGGGAGCCAGAAATCTTGTTGATTGATAGGGGATCAAATACTTATTTCACTCATTAAAATGCAAATCAATTTATACCTTTTTTTAAATGAGTTTTTCTGGATATTTTTGTTGTTATTCTGTCTCTCACTGTTAAAATAAACCTAACATTACAATTATAGACTGATCATTTCTTTGTCAGTAGGTAAACATACAAAATCAGCAGGGGATCAAATACTTTTTTCCCTCACTGTAAACACTTATTGGGTAACATTTAGTTTTCTAAAACACCACTTCATAAACCAATCTTAGGCATGTTTTTTTATCTTTTACAAAATATTGTTTTCATCATTTTGTTATCTTTTTTTTCTCAGCACTGCTAATTTCTTTCAAGTAAGTTGCAGCCACTTCTTATCTACACATGCTCCAGCAATAGTAGCTTGTCATTGCTCATGGTGGGTTTCCTGATGACAATAAAAGTGGTGCATGCCTTCGAAATGAGTGTCAGCACAGTGGCCTATAGTCTCCACAAGGAACCCATGTGGCAAGGTGATAAAGCAAGACAGCAATTGGAGGACTGGAACCGAGCACTGTCCCAACCGAAAGGAATGGACCAAATTACCAGGTATTTTTTATTGAAAGCTGTGGACTCGAAATGGTTGAAAACAAATGTTGAAATTATAGTAACACATTAAAAATGATATGCAATTCTGATGATTGGGTTTACATCTACTTCAAGCTAAGCCTATATTTTTTTAGTTTTGCTGTTTTCCTTAATGATGTTGTATTGAAAATATCTCACTGCCTACCTTGTAAAGCTTACAAAAAGTATGACATCTGACAAATACTAATAAGAAGGCAGACATTATGAGAACTCCTGGGCTCTATTTAATTTCTAGTTAAAAAAAATTTATGTTGTCACTTGAAGGAGATAATTCCATCCTTGTTTCCAAAAGCGAGAAATAGAGGATATGTGATCTCACAAATGCAGGTAATGACTACCATTTATTGTTCATTGTGGCCCAGCTTACCCAATAATTGTACTTATGTGTCCGCTCTGTTTATATCAGAGCTAAAATAACATGACTTCCAAGGACTTTGCTTTCTTCAAATATATACACAACATATAAGAAATAAATTAGGACACCCTTAGGGCCTTTTTAGAAAGGCCATATCTGAAAATATTTCTCCATTGTATCTGAATGTAATGCCTTGTCAGAAAATAAATCTTAAGCCATCTTAAGAAAAGAAATAGTGTCAGTATTTGCTCTTAATAAGTCAATTGTTTAACAGTGGAGAGTAAGGGCTCATGTTTACACGTGTTTGCTGCATTTACTATTTGAACACAAACATATGGATTTTTACATGAAAAGGCTGCATTTGACCTGCTTAGCCTGTAAATAAAACATACCTCAATAAGAAACGTGGCATCCAAAGAAAGGCAAGGCTATTCAAAGCAGGTCAAACACAGTCTCTGGACTGTCATGTGCACTTCTCAATTACAGGAGAAGTACAACCAAAGCTCGTTTGGCTGTGCTTCTCCTATGGATCACAGGAGTGCAGTTTGTTCTAAAGCCCGATGTTGGCTGACGTCACAGAGCCAGTCCAGGCTGGGGAGAGATCAGGACCATATGGTCAGCATCCTCCCAGATGTTCAAAGTAGGGGTGGCCATAGACATTAGCCAGATCAGGTCATGATATTCGGTAAAAATTGCAATCAGGTTTGAAAACTCATATTCGTTTATTATTGTCAAACATTTTACTATGCCCCCTTTTCCCCCTAATAAGATGGTCCATTTGTTTTGTCCTAGAATATAGTAAAGTTTCAATGTGCAATCAGCACTGAACGAAGTTAAATCTGGAGGTCAGGTCTTGCACAAGGCATTTCCTTGTCTTAAATGCATTTTTTTTTTTCATTTGTTCCTTCCAAAATATGTGCACACATAAAGATATTATTACATTTGTGTCTCTTCTGGATTAATAGCACTTCATCGTCAGTTTTATATATTTTGCTTGGCTAAGCACTTTTAGTATTTAGTAATCACCTAATTTGGTCTTTTACAAGCGTATCTTTTTTTTTTTTATAGCTTATTAATCTCTCAGTAGGTTAGAGAGATAGAATCAATGAACAAAACATTTGCAAGACTTAGCAAACACTGAATTCCAGGAGGCCCGGAATCAGTCACCCAGGTAAACATTGCTGGGATATTTTGTACTATTTTTACTCCAGGAAACACTGCATCAGCACAAACCTGTGATTCCCAGCTTCAAGGCCTCAGTACACAAACAGTGCAGGCTAGCCCTAGATTTTTTTGATAGATGGCTGACTCTAGTAAATGTTGTACAGCCTTTGGCTGTATGGTTTATCAATGAAACAACCATGCGCTTATCTTAGAAAGTAACACAGCAATGTTATTTTTTGCTAACTAAAGCTGGGTACACCCTTTTCTGTTTTTGTTTTTTTTCTTTCAACCAGCAGCGATGCAGCGATCTCTCCCGCTGAGACATTATGCGGTTGATTTACTAAAACTGGAGCGTGCAAAATCAGGTGCAATGGTGCAAGGTAGCCAATCAGCTTTTAACTTCAGCTTGTTCAATTAATCTTTGACAATAAATCCCGGAAGCTGATTGGTTTTTATGCAGAGCTGCACCAGATTTTGCACGCTTCAGTTTTAGTAAATCAACCCCTGTATTTTGACAGGGGGACTCCCCGCCCTGCCATTATTAGGGTATAATATGCTCCAGCACCAGTCCTTGCAACCCCCTTGTGACAGCAAGCAGGTGATCCTCCCCCCGCAACCGGTGTCAAGATTTCAAAAACAGTGCGGTTGTGCATGGCTCCGCTCACACAGTTGCACCACGGCGAACAGCTTGTAGTTTTCAATGAACTGTGAAGGTGCTGGTGAGAGTTTTCATAGTTCACTGACACTTTCTACAGCTTTATAACAGAAAGCCTGTACAGAGGTACGTGCTGAAAGCTGTAGCAAGTGTCTACAGGAGACTGACATTGCAGCTAATGATTCACTGATTGTGGGTGCAATGCTCTGCAGGCTTCTGAGAAAATATAAATATTTTTTTTTTCCCACCTGCAAATACATGTCTATTTAGTATTTTTTCAAGTGAACTTATCCTTTAAACCCTATGGTTCATTGCATGGTATGAACCACTGGATACCAGAACAGTGATGCCAATGTACACAACTGAAGAAAAAGAAAATTATGGAGATCTATGTAAACTAAGAAAAAGTAACTTGATGAAAAAAATGTGATAATCCACCGCTAACAGTGTTGTTCCAGGAAACAAGAAAAATGAAAATAAAAACTTCCATGGTGTTACACAGTGACTCAAGGCACGCTGTTACTGTAAACATTTGCATGCAAAATTTACATGTCACAGCTCTAAACAAATGAGGATATAAAAACACTGTAGTTCACTTTCACATACATGGCCTGCTTTAGGATTCCCATTCAAATTAATAGCTGACCTTACCTAAAAGAATCAATAAAAACTTCCCATTTTTTACAATTTTTTTGTATCACACACCTGAAAAAAACTCTCAAATGAAAAATGCCCCATCTACAGACAGTGGGGTGATTAAATAAAGCTATTGTGCCAATTTGCTTGTGTTAATCCCTCTTGGTAATGTATTGTGCCAAATTCATGAAGCATTTGCGACACTGTTGGTTTTGACGGCGACTCGCGCACCATATTCAGGTAGTATCTAAAATGCAACACTTTAAGGCCCCTTTCACATGGGCGGCTGTTCTGCCGCTGTTAAAAGCATGTTTTGTTATTTTGAAATCCAGAGAATTCTGGCACAGCGTTCACTTGCAGTTGTACATTGCGATTAGCTGCTTTAACGTGTTTACATGCAGCTGCGTTTAGCTGCGTTGGAACATTCTTGCCATTTCTGATGTGCTTCCTGTTGTTTTCTTTCCTTGTTGCCGCTGCTATCCGCAGGATAAATAGTACACTGCGATTACCTGCGGTTATATGCAGATAGCTGCAATAAATCGTTCCTGGACAAAGTCAGATTAATTTTTTCTAACCGCACCAAACCCCATGTAACAAAACCGTTGCTAAACGCAGTGTGTGAATGGGGCCATAGGAAAGCATTGTCTGAGTTTAGCTGCAGTAGATAACTTGATTATCCGCAGCTAGAAGCTGAATTCTATCCGCCTGTGTAAAGGGGGCCTTACATTGTGGCACATTGAATATGCCAAATGTAAATGCGGTGCCAATTAAGAACTCTCTTTAGGCGTACAGAGAAAAAAACAGATTTTGTGAAAGGTGTCTTGTGTGCTTTCTATAAGTGGTCAGCATCAGACAAATTAAAGTACCAGTTCTAGACAGGTATATGAATTTGGCGCAATCCTCAACACTTTTAGAATGCATGAGAGGCACTTTCACAAGATCTTCCTCCCAGTCTTTATGAGTTCCTGGGAGTGTGTTTTTCATAAGTGTGTATTCCAGGGAGCCATGAACAAGGGTAAAACATCAAACTTTTCAAAATAGGGTTCCTAAGGATGCATTTACTAAGGGCCAGTTCACACCACAATTTATGCATTTTGGATGTGTTTCTGCATACACATTTTTAATGCGTTCAGGTATGTTTTTCTCCCTCCAATCAAGACATGTATTCTGGTGCGTTCTTGATGTATTTTGCCACGTTCCATACAGAAAATATGCAGCATGTTCTACTTTTGTTGACTGCACTGGTGTGAACTAGGGCCATTGGAATACATGAAAAACACTGTGCATGTGTTTTTGATGCAGATTAAAAACACAATGGGCTGCATCTGGTGTGAACCAGCCCTAATATTAACAAACCAGTCTTTCTGCCAATAAATTCTTCAGAATGACAAGGTGAGACTTCACATTAACCTTCATTATAGGCAGCTGTTCCTTGCATAAAAGAATGCCCTAATTCTTGTGTCCGTAGGATTAGAAGGCTCTCATTGATAGGCCTGATCACACTTGTCCAACCACTTTCAGACCTTCCAACATGATCCATTCTAGTAGTTACCAAACACTCTGCTCCTGATCATCTCTGTTACCTTTCTTCTATTATTTTTAGACAATTAACTCATGTGAAGGCTGGATTCACACTATAGCAAAACGTGCTGTAAAGCACAGCAAAATGTGGTAAAACATGTGTTAAATATGCACATTAAAATGTAGTGAGTGAAACGAGAAAAAAAGAGTAACGAATAAGAGCACAGTGGGTCTTGTTGTTGGGGACAAGTGCTTTATATAACATTCAGCTGATATTCAGCTATACTCAGTCTTTGGATTAGGGACTAGGGACTAGGGACTGAAGGCTCTGATGTAAAAGGGAGGGACTAAGGACTCTGATGTGAAAGGGAGGGAAGACAGAGTGTGAATAGGGGAACTTTGATAAGAAAGGGGGGGGGCTTCTGATGTGCCTGGGGTGCGTGAGATTTTGCATACATGAGACAAACACTGGATTAGACCAATATTTGCTATGGTCCTACCAGAGAGCTGGGATTTTATAATAAATACCAATCCCACTATTTATAGTAGGCATTGTACTAGATGAGCAGTAAACAGCTCACGGTCCATCCAGCTCTAAACGTCAATAAATATGAAACGCTCCACATATAAAAAGTTTGCATGTTGACTTGCATAGAGGCCATTAGTCTTCTCTGTATCATTCCAATTTTAGTATATGTACTGCCAAAGGCAGTTTAGTGGGGATATTGCTTCTAATTGTTCAATTGTGAAATCTTTATCTAATCAAAGAGATAATTTCACTAAATGTAAACAAAGCATTGGTAAGTATATTTATAATAACATTACCACCTTCGCTGTAGCCAGTCTTTGATCTTTTGCAAATTTGGAGCCACTTAAAAATCTGCAGCAACCTTCTGGGTGTGTCAGTTACCTATGTATCTTCCCACTGCCTGATGTCACCACACCACATCCCCAAAATCAGAATTCTGTTCCTGTAACTCTGCAGGAGACCAAACATCAGTTTTCTATTGTCTCTTCGAAACGACCTTCGCCTAATTCAAGCAATATCAACACATGCAACAAATTCTGGTAGTTCTTACTACTGTCACTTTATAACCTAAATCACTAAGGCCAGCGATAGATTCTTAAAGAATTACCAGCAGTTCACAGACTAAGAAGTAAGACCAGAGGTACACCAGTGACCAGAGTGTGGCATGTTTGTGCTTGGAAGATGTCATGAATGTGACAGCTTCCCACACAGGGCTCTATCCCTGGATCAGAGATATTGGTGATGGCAATGGTCATGTTTATAGAAATTACAGGTCCCAGGTGAAGGATAGGGAACTGATCCCCACAGCTGAAGTGCCTATTGGGTGCGTAAAACCTGATTCGTAATAGGGATAACAGTACACTATTAGGACCAACTTCTTTTGATTGACAGCAGATAGTAGTGGGTGCATTTGAAAGCCGCTATTGGACTGAATAGGTGCTATGGACCGCTTATGATTGTGCACTGTAAATCAAAAGAGATGGACCTGATGGGAAACTAGACTCTCAATTCAGCATCAGGCTCTGCTCAGCCTGATGAAGCTATGCATGAAGTAGCGAAACGTGTTGACATTACTATTGGATCTCCGGAGCAGAAGTATTGAATGCCCCACGGACATGTGCAATGGCTGAGGAGCGTTGGGAATCCCCAAATGACAACATCACACAGCTGATAAAATTGTTCCACTGAACAGAGCTGTGTATGACAAGCCGCCGATGATTTGGAACTCACAATACCCGCAATCTGCTCACACAGGAGGCACTGCATCTAGGAGACAACTGCTTAGCAAGCAACGCCGGAAGAGTACATACAAGAGCTGAAGCTGGAGCTGTTGGGAGATCAGACAATTCTTCGTCCCACTGCAGTAGCAGCAATTGGACGCTGATTGAAATAGCTGGACAATACAACAGGGACAAGGTGAGCTCTGCTCGCTCTATCCTATTTTACAACCTAGTACACTGACTGAACATAGCTTGGCACGCTCTCCTTATGGTTGAAGACCTATATAGTACATACCAATGCTGCGCAGCCATCCCAGATCAGAGCCATATTTTTGAGCCCTTACCATTGGACATGGACAATGGTTAACAATTTATTTGAGCTTTGGAATGAAATTCCCCATTATCTATAGACCAGTTGATTACACAGGAAGATTTTTACAGAAATTTTGTTCATATTGCAACAGTGGGATATTTAGGGTGGCCCCGGGGCACACGTGAGCTACATACCCAGTAATAGGAAACATGTGTGATCATGCACTAGTATGTACCTCACATGTTAATCGATCCAGATTACCATATGGTGACACTGTTTTATATGTGGTGGAGGGACCATTTCACTGCACCGTATGTTTATATGTCAATCAGTCTTGATACCAATTTTATTGGCATACCTTGATTTAATAAAGTAAATTTTATATTTACTTCAGTAAGTCCAGTTTCTGCCTCATTAACTGCTTGGTTGCTCTCTGTGGAGGCTATACCTCTCTTATGTGAGAACCAGCACTCTTTTTGTCTGCTCAGTCCAATACAAAACTCCTCGCCCATGTGCCTGTCTATGTGATGGGCACAGTGGTCAGGAAGGGAGCGCACTAACAGGTTCATGAAGATAAGACTGGAGCAAGCACCAACAACTTTTGTGCAGAGGTCTGATGGAACACCCCCTATGTCTTTTTAAGTAAATATTCTAAAACAATGGAAGAACACAGGGTATTTTCACAGAAATCTACCACGGATTCTTAGAAGTGACCATAGAATGCAAGCCAACTTTCAGTATTCATTTGTAAAGACATTGTAAAAATGAAAAAGCTCTTGCCATATAATATTCTGAGACTCAGCAAACAGTACATCTTACATTGTAGAAACTTTTTTTTTTTATACAAGAGCATGATCAAGTGTGCGCTTCATCCATTATCATAAGGCCATTGTGCTTCCCCCTAGGGAGTGGAAGTAGGAATGGTTTTCTTTTAAGTGCAATGCCTGCAATGAAGGGAGGAAAATCAATGCTTATCAGGAGATATATGTCTGAGAACATGTGTGCCTAATGACATTATTTTGTTTTTGCACCCTGATGAAAATACAGAGTGCTAACATAAAAACCACACCTGTACATTAAAGCAACATTAGGTTGCACTGAAACACGATTTCCAATAATTTACCAGATCTGATCCCTTTGTTTCCTTAAAGGATCTTTGGATGATTCGTATTGTGTCTCTGATGTTAACATTTTTGTAGAGGCAGTAGCATATTATTTGCCAATAATCTGGAAGCTATCCTTTACTGTCTTTTAAGTTGTGTCATAGCTCAGCATATCCTGCTATTGATTTCCACCCAAGAAATTTTAGTGCTTGCTTTTAGTTAACAAATACAGTTACGTTTACCGTTTTATTGTTTTGGCAAGTGTTGCAAGCATTAAATGCTATCAGGAAGCCACAAAAATTTGCTTTCAAAAATTGAATAAGAACTATACATTTGCACCAAAGAACAGTTAGAAGGTGATCAAAGTCCGCCTGTCATCAGATGTCTTCACAGATTTTGAGGACTGGAAATCACAGAACTCTGGTTGCTATCGCAATACAGCATCAAAATTATGAAGACATACTTCAGTGCAGGTTATAATTTTGAGTGACTACCACAATACAGTCCCAAATTTCTGCTATAATGCATATGTACATCTCTGTGTCTTCTACAGTTTGTACCTTCGATCTCTGGAGGTTCTGAAGAATTATCTTTAAACATGTTCTCTGTTGCTTGCAGTATTAAAATGTTGCTAAAATTAAGATTCAAAATACAGTACCCCTGAAAAAACTCACAACTTCTGCCACCAGGACACAAGTCAGTTTATATTCGGCCTGTCCATAGAACTTCCGATCAGATCCGCTTGAAAAACTGACAGGCACACCTGATCGGAAAGGGGACTTAAGCAAACTGTTGTGTATAAGTGTAAGGCAGAAAGTTGGGAATGAGTACGTAGAAATTAAACAAGGAAGCCCACATGTACATATTACAAACTATAGACATGTACATGTATCAAAATATAATTTTAATGACTATTCTTGAAAGATTGTCTAAGTGGAAGTAAAACGATTGTCTTGCAATAATCCTAACAAGGACTTTGCATTTCTATTAGAACAAGGCAGGAACCATGTATATTTGTACGGTTGGTGGTTTCATCCTGTGCAGCTGCTCCAATATGTGATTTTGAATGTATTACATTTCAGGAAATTAAGTAGCTCTGTCGTAATATATTGCTGGCTGAAATGCCAGATCTGGCTTCTTCTGTTAAAGTCGGAAAGTGCTGGTATCCTGTTCCCCTGAATGGAAAGATGGGCTCATTGTCTGCATTCATCCATGCTGTACATTACGCCTTCTACATGGTTGTACAGCTGACCTAAAGCAACCTCTCATCTCTGCTGTCTCTCCACTTTCCTTTGTGCAACAACTACACACTGCTCCCACTAGAGGGGAAAAACAGCCCTGTTCATTCTTAATTGCTGATGGAAACACAGTCATATTTTCCACAGACCAAGCTTGAAACCATTACTGTACCACCTTCATTAGTTTTTCCACAATATTTTACAGAAATGTCAGGAAGCAGCTGCCTCTGAACTGGGCTTAGCACTGTAGCGGAGCTTCTCCAACGCAGTACATTTGGTTTCTGGAAGCTATAATGAACGTTTCATTCCTTCGCTCATCAAGCTTGTTTTATATACAGTTACTCAAGTCTTTTTTTTTTTTCTCGAGGAGAACTGCATGCCCGGATCTGGTGTTTTTGTGGTAGGAGAATTTGTCAGGCTTTGGAACTGCATACTTCTAGGAAAAGATTGCTTCCTGCATATTACTCAGCTGTCTTTCTTGGACCATATTCAATAAAGTTCAAGTCTTGCAAAGGAGTAACATTCACCAGGATCACAGCTAACTTGTACCGCAGGGAGAAAAACAACATCTCGCTTAAAAAGGGCAGCATTTTCTCTCACAACGAATGATCTTTCATGCATTATACACGTATATAGATTTAATTTTCCACGTCATGATCTTAAACCCCAGACTCATCAAATCACACATTGTATATTATGGAAAATAAATGAAACAGTATACTTCATAATTCAAGCTACACAGTAGCTGAAATTCGAACTGAGACCTGCATCTAGTAAAGACTTCTAAGGTCTTCAGATTGCTAGCTATCTGGGGAGAAGAGTGACATTGCAATAGTGCAGATGGTGAATGGGATCTCTGAAAGACTTGTGTTTGCGTTAAAGCCTCCTAATATCAGTAGATAGGACAAGAAGGCACCTGGATGTGGCTTAAAGTACTTTCACATATCTTGGAGACTCACTCCAGTGTAGAACATTAGAGAATGTTTACCCAATCTGGCACTTAAAGATTCCATTCCAGGAATGATCATATTCAAAATGTCCATTGGGTCAGTTTGGCTACCTTTATTTATTGATACTGCACAGGAGTCTCAAAATGAATTGTATTAGTCTGTGCCTCATACAGTCAGTGCTTTCCTGTACCTGAGGTACGGGAGCATCACCCCCTCTGATATACTGAACACGGGAAGATGCTTACTCAGCACCTCCTCCATTCAGAAAACATGCTGTATTAATTTCAGTGAATACTTTTTTCTGAATGGGCAGGGGTCGATCATGATTGGCCCCTCCCTATCCAATCAGTGAAGGCTTTGTATTCATTGAAAAAAATATACAAAAAAAATTATTTTCTGAATGGTGAAGGTGCTAACTGACTGATTCTCTGTCTTAACTGTACAAAAGAGGAAGTCACTCCAGCACCACTGGATATGGAACAGACTACTATAGTCATTTTGAGATTCTCCTGCAGCCCCATGGATGTGACACATGGATATAATTATTGGTAACCAAGCTGGCCAAATGAAACTTTTAAGAATAGATTATTACCAGAGTTCAGCATCAATGATTGGATCATGGAATATTTGCATATCTGCAGGCCTTACTTGATACCCCCATCATTGGCTATTGCTTTTTTGCTTGCCTTGGGGTGTCAATAAAGTCCACCCCACTCCAAAGAAACAAGCCCAACATGAGCATGCATGTTTGTTTAGTACTCGGGATCCAAGCACTGGATACAGTACTTCATAATCAAATAGTCGAACAATAAATATCTGTCGGCAACGTTATCCAGAACCAGCAACAATTCAATAAAAAAGATTCCTTAGCAGTTGATAGTGCTATAGTATAAAAAACAATCAAAAATGTATGTGTTACAGAAGAGTACCTTCCTAAAAATGTCTCTTTATTGCCTTTTGTTTATAAATATTCAGCATTAAGGAGATGCAATGTTGTAATACTTTGTTCATATATCTTGAAACCTGTTTGTGAAATGTACCTTGTAAATTGGCTAATCATTTTATCACTTCAAGTAATATGAGGGGGGTTTTGCTTTATTCTTTGACCCTCAAGAGGATATAAAAAAGAGGAACTGCATTTCAACACTACATTTTTCTCTACGTGGGACAGCTTCAACACATTTCTGGTGTAATTAATGTCATGTTTCAAGTGTGTGCCAAAATGACCATGTAATGTTTGCAATGCTCATTATAAATGTGATCCATTTGAGCCTGTGCTTAATAACAGCATTGACACATCTAAAACTGAATGTCTGGTACACAAGCTAGAACACAAATTTTTTGGTACTAAGAGATTTAAAGTGGTAGTAAAGCCTAGCTATGACAATTTAAAAAAATATCCCCCCCCCATCTCCCACCTATCCTGTATACCCTGTATAAAAAAGATCTGTGTATGGTCCAGTCACATGATTCAGCAGTTCCAGCTACCCTAGGTATATAAATAATATGCAGAAGCAGTAATTGCTTACACCAGATGTGTTGCCATGCACTGCCATGCATTGCCTGCATTTTTCAGTGTCGGCAAAAGGCACGCACATGAGAAAATTCTCTGCCTTAGGCTGGGTTCACACTATATGTGGAGCAGCTTGCAGCAGGGGGTCCAGTGTGTCCTTGTTCCACGGCCGCCCTCCGGAGCTGTGTGAGCTGTCTCCACTGAGAGCCGGTCACAGCCTCCTGTCCTGCAAATTGGATGCGGGGAAACCTGCATCCAATTTGCATAAGTGTGAACCCAGCCTCAAACAGCACATGTTCCCACTAAAGTACAGTGCTTTGGAAAAAAAGTCTTTAATGCAGCAGTTTTAGTGTGTTGATTTATAATTTTTCATATTGACTGGCTGAAATGGTCTCCTTCAGCACAACACACTAGGACCAATGCTATATATACAGTATATATATATATATATATATATATATATATATATATATATATATATATATATATACATACATACATACATACATACATATATATATATATATATATATATATATATATATATATATATATATATACATACACACAGCATATATATATATATATATATATATATATATATATATATATATATATATATATATATATATATATATATATATATATATATATATATATGTATCCTTCCTAGTCACTAATATCTTATATAATCTTTAACATGTTAATGATGTAACTAATATATATATATATTATTATACAGGATTTATATAGTGTCAACAGCTTGCGCAGCACTTTACAACATGGGGGCAGACAGTACAGTTACAAAACAAATCAATACAGGAGGGATCAGAGGGCCCTGCTCGTGAGAGCTTACAATCTATATATATATATATATATATATATATATATATATATATACACACAATATTTATCATAAAAAATACACCTATAGTGCGAGCACAGCCACACTATGATCTATCATTTAGGAGTCACTGTCGCAGCCTCATAATTTTGTACGAATTGCTGGCCAGAATAAACATTCACAACCTTTTATATTGGACTCAGATAACACTTTTATTTAGACTGTTAATTGAAGATAAATATTAGCACCATAGGTGTTGCCTTTATATTTGTTTGTTTGGGCCATGAAACCAATTTGTTTTGATGTCATTCCTAAAAGTCTGCTGTGCTTCCTGGGGAAAAAGCATGCTTGCTAGCCTTTGCCCTGGTGGCACACACATTTAGTTCAAACACAATGTTATAAGTCTTTTTTCAGTTTTAAAGGATAACAGTTCTTTTACATAACTGCTAACCTCAGTTAATGATTCAAATTAACCCACCATTCATCCTGCCCAAGATGCATACTTAAAGTATAACTAAAGCAGTGGTGACTGGTAAAAACTTTAGGATGGGGGGCGCCAGAACCCACCCTTCCTTTCTGACCACTCCCACTTCTCATAAGCCCCACTCCTTATAGAATACACCCACTCCGTCCTCTGTATTCCACTTGCTTCCACCCATAGTGTCAGGAGTATACAACTCAGCATCACAGGACAGAGTATATAGCCCCAGCATCACAGGACAGCGTAAATTGCTCAGCATCACAGATCAGGGTATATAGCTCAGCATCAAAGGACAGAGTATATAGCTCAGCAGCTCACAGATCATGGTATACAGCACAGCCTTGCAGATCATGGTATACAGCACAGCCTTGCAGATCATGGTATACAGCACAGCCTCACAGATCATGGTATATAGCACAGCCTCACAGATCATGGCATATAACACAGTCTCACAGATCATGGTATATAGCACAGCCTCACAGATCATGGTATATAACACATCCTCACAGATCATGGTATATAGCACAGCCTCACAAATCATGGCATATAACACAGTCTCACAGATCATGGTATATAGCACAGTCTCACAGATCATGGTATATAGCACAGCCTCACAGATCATGGTATATAGCACAGCCTCACAGATCATGGTATATAGCACCGCCTCACAGATCATGGTATATAGCACAGCCTCACAGATCATGGCATATAGCACAGCCTTGCAGATCATGGTATATAGTCAGTGTTAAACTTCGTCACTTTTTTACAGTGACGAAAACGAAACTAAAAGTACAGCACATTTTTTTCAACTGACGAAAACTATGACGAAAATAGAATCCATTTTTATTAAGGAACGAAAACGGGACGTTAATGGCAAGGAGGGATATTTACCCTCATGAATTTATAACACAGTAGGGGGTGGGGATCGGGTATATAGCACAGCCTCGCAAATCATGGTATATAGCACAGCCTCGCATATCATGGTATATAGCACAGCCTCACAGACAATATACACACGACAGGTCATATCTGTACAATGTATACCCCACATGTCATATATGTACAATGTATACACCACAGGTCATATATGTACAATGCATATACACAAGTCACATATACACCAATCAACCATAACATTATGACCACTGACCAACCATCTGTGAATAATACTGTTTATCTGATTACAATGGCATCTGAAAGTCGGTGGGATATATTAAGCAGCAAGTGAACATGTTGTCCCAGAAGTTGATGAGCTGAGATTTTTTAAGTGTCAGTGACTTCTTTCCTGCGTTTCTTTGGGTAGGACACACAGATACACAGATGTGATCCAATCCTAGGGGCTCATTTACACATGAGGTTTGGGGACAGTGAGACCATGCGGTTGAGTTATGTTTCTACCACCCCCAGCTGCACTGTCTTTAGCTGCAGAAGCGGTGGCTGAGGTCGTACACATGCTTCAGTCACAGCAGGATATATACCTGTCACATTCAACGGCATAAATCAGTTAAAAGTAACATACATACATATACATACATAGGCACATACATAAACTCACAAATGTTCATATACGCACATATACTCACATACACACATACAGTATATACACACACATTCATACATAAGGTCACATACATACACACACATATTTACATACATACAAACACACATACATATACACATATAAGCTCACATACACTAACACATATATACGTACATACATACTTACACATATATAAACTCCCATACATACATATACATACATGCACACACATCTATACATACACACACACATACAGTACATACATAAAGCCTTTTTAAAAACTGCAGTACCGTACTCATACCTGCACAAACATCAGCATTAACCCCATTACAACCCCAGCAAAAATCCACAGTCACACTTCATGAAAGGCAATTAGTTCTAGCATGTACAGCAAACCTCTGAACATGACATGCCAAGGGAGAGCTCACACTATTCTATGGGAAATGTTATCTGCATACAGCAAGTCTTCGCAGTGTTTCTCAACTCCAGTCCTCAAGGCGCCCCAACAGGTCATGTTTTCATTATTTTCCTATTATTTTGCACAGGTGATTTGATCAGTTTCACTGCCTTTAGTACTTACCACAGCCGGTTCTGAGGAGGGAAATTATGAAAACATGACCTGTTGGGGCGCCTTGAGGACTGGAGTTGAGAAACACTGCTATAGAGCATAGCTATGCTCTGCTACTGACATTCCTGCCTGCTGGGTGTATGGCTCCCATGTGGGGTGGCTGGACTGGTCATAGACACATGCTATAGGGCTTCTGCATTGGTCACATACTCATCCTATAGGGCCACAGGCTATTGTGCTGTCAGACTGATGCTATGGGGCTGCTGTGTCCGTCACCCACTTATCCTATAGGACTGAGGTACTGGTCTCACATTATTTCTATAAGGTTGTTGTACTGGTCACAGAATAATACTATAGAACTGAGGTTCTGGTCACAGACTCATACTATAGGACTGAGGATCTGGTAACACAATTATATACTATAGAGCGTAGGTACTGATTGCCTATACATACTACACACTGAGAGTGCACTGCAGACACATTGCTTTCCAAAATAGCTCAGCTCGGGCTGTGCATTCCACTGAGCTACTGACGTCACTTCCGGTTTAGCATTGGCACAGGGACACGGGAAGTGATGGAGTAACTCAGAGGGAAAGCACTGCCCATGTCTTAGGGTGGTGCCAAGCTAGAACAAAGCACCTGTAGTGATACTGCGGGCCAAAGTATTCCGGCACAATCCATTGTGCCACAAGGCAGGTCAAAACCCTGCAAATGTGACCTCTATGCAATCTCGTAATTGCATAGAAGTCACGCTTCCAATAGTGCACTGTGTCCGGCGCCCAAACACTTAAATTACCTTTTTTTCTATTTTTTTTTTTTTTAAGGGACTTTTTTTTTTTTTTTGTGACTGCCTGGACGAGCCGCCACTGAACTAAAGGCAACACTTTTCTTTTAGTTTTGGATAGAGTGGAGGTGGATTAGAATGCTTGTCAATTTTTATTGCTGTCTGTGCCACCATTAGGGAGATTCACTCTCTCTATTTGTTCTGTTTACAATTTCATTGAAAGTGAAAGTAAAAGAAAATCCAAAATTTTGGGTTGTCCCCAGAAGAGGGTACATCTTTCAATGGGGACACTTGGGGGTCCCCAATGAATTCCCTTAATTTGCAGGGATTCCTGCTCACTTCCTGTTTGGCTATGGGACAGGAAGTGAAGGGAAATCTCCCCTATGTAACACAGATGGCAAAAAAAAAAATCTGACATGGGGTTATAAACCTCCCTTGCGCTATCCA
This sequence comes from Lithobates sylvaticus, assembly GCA_028564925.1. Classification (NCBI taxonomy): domain Eukaryota; kingdom Metazoa; phylum Chordata; class Amphibia; order Anura; family Ranidae; genus Lithobates; species Lithobates sylvaticus. The sequence continues at coordinate 214,740,056 of CM053028.1, forward strand.
AAATGAAAGAAAAAAAGTTTTGTCTATAGTTCTGCTTTAACCAAATATCACAGCCACATCCTTCACTTCCCATGGTTGAAATCTTCTTGCCACTGGCAGTGCATACAAAGTCCACCACCATAGACATTAAAGTGGAGCTCCAGTCTATTCCTCAAATAATAAAAGGCAGCAGCTGCTGCTGATTTTTAATATAAGGACACTTACCTGTCCAGGGATCCTGTGCTGTCTTCACCCCAGCCGACACTTCAATGGGCTTCGGGTCCAGGCACTGTTGTCTTAACTAAGGGAAACTGACTGTGAAGCCTTGAGGGGGAGGGTAACTTCCACTCGGATTGCCCAGGTCCTGCCTTAAAGTGGAGTGCCCCATAAAATGTTTTTTTTAAAAGTCAGCAGCTACAAATACTGCAGCTGCTGACTTTTAATAATTGGACACTTACCTGTCCCAGGGTCCAGCGATGTGGGGAAACAAAGCCCCCCCTCGTTCCCCGCTCCGCTCGCGGCGCCGGCATTCTTACTGTGGGCACCTGGCTGTGGCTTCACAGCCGGGCACTCACTGTGCATGTGCTACGCCGCGCAGTCATCTGGGACCTTTCACGTGTCCAAGATGATTGACTACGGCGAGGGGAAGTGACGTCAGTGCCTGGGCAGTGAAGGAGGCAGACTACGAGGGACCCCCTAGCAACAGGCATTTAGAGGTATGTAATGAATTTTAAGCTATTTTGTTTTTTTTTGGTGGAAACACCACTTTAACAAATTCTTTGGTCACAACATACACTTTCACTTTCTAACATCATCATGGTAAATCGGCAGGGCCACCCACGGAGCAAATTTTGTCTAATTCAGCAGAAATTGAGTGAAATTTGAACCGTCTATGGCTATCTCTCGAGGTAGGAAAAGCTAACTGGAGTTTTCCTTAGAAAAAAAATATCACATCCTCCAATTAGGATGTGATTTGATTTCATTGATCTTTTTATGAGTTAAAGCGGTTGTATACCCATTTTACAGGTAAGTCTATAATAAGGCTATAATAAGGCTTACCTGTAGGTAAAATTAATATCTCCTACACCTGTACGGTTAAGGAGATATTTACTTTGCATGCAGCCGCTGACGTCAGCGGCGCATGCACTGTGTATGCCCGTCTGAAGGTGCGGCATGCGCGGGAGTGAGGTCATAGCGGCTCTGGCCACTCACAGCGCCGGAGCCGCAAACCCGGAAGACACGCCAAGGGCAAAATGTCAGCTCCCTTGATCTGGACCGGCCTGCGATACGGGGACCTTGTTCTAACGTAAGCATTTCATTATAAGCTAGTACAGGGTTTTTTATTTTAACATTTTTTTTTCTGCGGTTATACAACCGCTTTAATAACTCATATGTCCACCAAAAAGGCTTTGTCTTTTGGTCAGCAAATCAAATGCATATATGACCAGTACACATGTGATCCAGTATGCTGGGGCCATTCATAGCAATTGCAGTGCAGCTTAATGGAATAGTGAATAGGCTTGTCCTAGCACGCACAGCAGTGTACTCCCCATATTTCCCTCTGGAAAATGAGTAATGATATGATTATAAATACTTTCAGATTAGTAAACCTCACTGTGGATGCTGCTGACACATGTTGCAATTCTCTAAAGAAATATGACTGCACTGTATGTTTTAATCCTTTCATATCCTGTCTGAAGAGTATTATTTACTATTAAAAAAACACCTTTAGCACTTTACATGCAGAAATTCATGACTTAGAGAGGTTCGCCAAGTTATTACTGTTTGCAATTGTATTTAAAGCAACACACAAGCTGTGAATGTTAAACTCTCTGTCTGGGAATCCTGTACTTTGTCTTGCATTGTATGTTTGTACATTCTAGCAGTCAAGGTTTTGGCTACATGCCCTTTATAAACACATCCTGACCCCATTTTACATAATCCAAAATCTTAGTAATTCTAGCTATAGATATTTGCCATATAAATGTACCTATCAATTGCATTATATTTTCAACCAGGACTGTAGAGCCCTCCTTGGCCTTTGGATCTTCCCTACTGGGCAATGAACATGACAGAAGGTCTAACTGGACAACAAGAAGGAATAGTGGGGGGGGGGGGGGGGCAGGGGGCATGAGTGACCATCCATGGTTTCGGGGCCAGCTTACCTTACTGTAAGACTTGTTTAAAGTGTATCGATTGCGATTTAAAAAAACAAACAAAGAAGCTCCTTTCAAAATAGAAATACTTATCTCACTGCCTGTGCCATTAATCTTTGCCCTCTTGGAGAGTTAAAGTGGTTGTAACCCTTAACAAAAATGATCATTTAAAGCAGGAAATACAGCATAGTGCTTGTGCAGTGTAATTTGTCCCTCTCTATGCTGTAAAATACCTGGTTGATCCTTCCTGTTCCTGTGTCCCCCCTTAGTGTGTTGACAGGGGTAATCATGGCTGCTAATCCATGATACCATGGTCAGTTTATGTGCCTTCATCATCCCGCAGTCTCTCCCTTTACCCCTCCCTGTCTGTTAGCTCAGGAGTCTGTGTGTGTGAGCCATCTCCTCCCCTCCCACCACTATTTCACTATGGCTGTAGAATCACTAATCACAAATCCTGGAATCCCCTATGTTACAGCAAGATATACTGTGCAGTGTCTGTTTTTTTTTTAAATTACGCAGGATAATACCTTTTTTCAGAGTGCCTCTGTGCACTCACGTGACCTCCTGCCTGCTCTCTCTTCCTGGCTTGTCCCCATGAGGGGGATCTCAGCCCCTCACACTGTAGTCCTCAGATCGGGGAAAGAGAGCACCGGGAGGTCATGTGACTGCACAGTGGCACTGTAAAATAAGGTATTTTGCTGCATAATTTAATAAAAAATAAAAAAAACACATACACTGCACAGTATATCTTGCTGTAACAGAGGGGATTCTAGGATTTGTGATTAGTGACTACAACCGCTTTAAGCATGAATGAAGAACCTCATGAGAGTGTCAGATTCTTGGTCCACCCCTCTGTGCTGTGATTATATTAGCAGGCCCCTACAAGACAAAGTATTGATGCAGAGGTAGGTGAAAGAGAGCACAGCACGCACCAGGCATCTGACATACCTGGAAGTGTGTTGAATGCTGAAGATTCTTCACAATGCTTAGCTCTTCAGAGAGGAAAAATCCTAGACACAGGCTGAGGGATATGTATTAATTCTTGTCCTTGCAAGAAGCCCTATAGTTTTGTTTTTAAAATGACAGTGTCGCTTTAAAAGCAGCCAATCAGCTCTTCTGAGTTTTGGTTCCTCAGCGGTGGTTTTATGCCAGAAGTAGCAAGGGGTCAGGGGCCTGTCAAACCCAGAAGGAAACAGCATGGCAGCCATGCAATAGGAAGTGTTTATTTCTCACAGGTGGTGGTGTGGACATCCAAAGAAGGACCCCTCCAGAAAGTAAAGAGGTAAGAAGATGTGATATCATGTCATCATGGCTTCAGGTGAGTTTAAAAGGGCATTTTGCTTTTCTTTTCTTTCTTTCTTTTTTTTTTTTTTCTCTAAAAGGATCATTAAGAGAGGGGTGGGAGGGATGAGATTTTTTTTCCAGAGAGACGCTTCAAACAAGCTCAACAGAGCTTTACATTCAACCTAGTTGAATTGTGGCTCCACAGTAAAAGACTCTTTTCTTTAGCAGTCCTCTATACTCTTGTCCTTTGGATGCCAAGCCACAGTTCTAAGGTGACCATTAGGATACCATTAGGGAAGTCAGTCCACTCAGTATTTTTGTAATGATCTGTATTACAGTAATGTTTCATTTCTGAATGTCAAAATAAACCACAAAAGGTAGGCGAGAGCTTGTTCCTGTCAGCAGCTGCCACATCGTAAACTCCAAGGAGAGACAAAATTGGCTTTGCTTGTTTTCACAGGGATATAAAACTCGACTAAAGTAATGAAAGCCTATATGAATGGCCATGCTTCTCCGTGGGAGTAAAATCATAAAATATGATTAAAGAAGAAAATTTCAACGTTCTAAATTTTTTTACGCAACTTCCATCACAAATAAAAGGAACTTCAGATTCCAAACGTAACTTATTCATACTGGAAGTCAGCTGGTCTATCAAGATTTTATGGTAATATCTCAGAAGAAAACAATGAGTACTACTTATATTGGGTGATCCCTCAACTAGAAGAACGGAGAGCATTATATAAGTGTCTCTCCTGACAGTTTTATAAGCTAGCAGAGGACTCCAGGTGGCAAGGTTACGTGTTCTGCTAGAACACAGCACAGAACTCAGATACAAAATAAATGCTTCCCTGACTGCCTCTTTCATTCTTGGCTCTTTGGCAGCACAAAGACAAACTCAAGAGGTGTTAGAACCTCCTGTTTTCGTTTTCTGTAGAATTGCTATGCTGGTCTCATTAAACCTGAAGTTCATGCCACTTCCTTCCGATGTTGAGAAGGTGTAAATATTTATTTGTTATGAATCTGAAATGGAATCCAAGCCATAATGACGGTTTTTGGGATATTGCATCCAAGATTTAAAGCTGACCCAGTGCCATTACATTTATATTTGTTACAACCAAGCTGCATTATATGCATAAACACCATGTAGTAATGTCAGGATGCCAAAAAGGGCCAAAAGGCAAACTGTGGAGTAGTTTTATGAAAATATTTAAAAGGAAAATTTGTTAGAAAAAGCAAGGAGTGTACTCCAGTGAAACTCCAACCAAACCCTTAATTCTAATTTTGGGTGAGTTATGTAGATAACCTTGGTAGGGTAAGGGGTGTCAGACAGAGGGATAAGGAAGGGGTGGTTGGCACTTTACCACACAAGTGGAGGTGAGTCACTTCAACAAGAAAGCCAACAGTCAGCTGAGAAAATGTAAACATAGCAGCCAAGAGTCTGTCCACATGTGGGCACTACTTCCCAAGTATGACAGTAGTTGGTGGAAGTGAAAAGGTTAATGTAAACTATACCTTTTGTTCAGATGATTTGCACATTCCTTACTTTTATAGCTTTCTCCTGAATTGTGAATTTCCATGGCAGCTGTGTTGTGTTACGAGTCAAACAGCAGGAAGTGCGAACCTGTTGTAAATGTCAGCCTCTATCTAGTCTCAGAAACAGCTCTGGAACTACACTTACCAGCATGTTCTCTTTTTAACATGCCCTATTAGCATAGGCATGTATGCAGGAGGAGAGGGGAGAGACTAAGGCAAGGCAGTGCATATAGTGTCAGAGCGGTATGGGCAAGATGCAGATGGGCATGGTCAATTACCTGATAGAAAATCTAACAACTTGTTTTATTAACTCCAGCAATGTTGCATCTCTGCACAGCACTGGAGTCTACACAGACACAGCGCACAAGTGCAATTGCTCCAGAGCTTAGTAAATGAAGTAAAGCTTCACTTTGCAAAGAATACCCAATCACGTGCAAGGAAAAAAAAAAAAAATGGATGGTGGAAGTCAGCAGAGCTTTCCCTCATCTACTAAGCTCTGAAGCAACTGCACTTGCAAAGTCCACAGTCTATGGGATTGATTTACTAAAGGCAAATAGACTGTGCACTCTACAAGTGCAGTTGCTCCCGAGCTTAGTATATGAGGTAAAGCTTCACTTTGCAAAGAATACCCAATAACGTGCAAGGGAAATAAAAAATAAAAATGCATTTTTGCTTGCACATGATTGGATGATTGAAGTCACCAGAGCTTCTGCTCATTTACAAAGTTCTGGAGCAATTGCACTTGCTTAGTGCACAGTCTACTTAAAGTAACGTCGACCATAGACAGTAGAAATCACAGCTGGGTCAGCATGAACAATCCAATATTTCCTTCATGAATGTGCAGGCTGTTATAGCCCATAGCAATAATCACTGTGTTCTTCCGACGGGGGTGGCTTCCCCAGAGGGATTCCCCTGTCAACACTGTTTGTTGCAGGAAAGAAAATCGCTTTGTCTATGCCTGGCTTAAGGTGCGCTTATTTTTTTTTTCACAGAACCAACAATAAAAACATTTAAAACACTTAAAGTGTTTAAATAGTTTATACATTAACCACTTCCCTCCGCCAGCACACAATTATACGGCCTTACAGAAGTGTTTTTTTTCCGTGAGGCCATATATTTGCATATCTCCCTTTGTGCTGGGAGCCCCGCCACACAGCGGGCTCCCAGCACAGAGATCAGGCTCTCACAGAGTCTTGTACTAACGATCGGGACCCAGGACTGTAGGTCGCGGGTCACCTGATCCCTGTGATAGCCTCTGATTGGCTATCACAGTGATCAGTCACTGTGAGCCCGCCCCTGTGTTTACTTAGTCTTTGGAATGAAGAGAAAGATATATCTTCCTCTTCTTGTAAGAGAGTGTTATCATATAGTACCTAAATCCTACATGAATCAACCTACAGAGAGGAAATGTAAACAAACCAGTGTGTGCAAAAAAAAATAAATACAATTAAATTAAAAATAAAGAATAAAAAAAAACAACAAGTTCAAGGTTTTCCAGGTTAGTGTTAGGGTCAAGGCCGGGTTTAATGTCAAGGTTGGGACCAAAGATCAGCATAGATTGGGCAGAATTAAAAAAAATAAAAAATGTTTTAATTGGTATCAGTATCAGTATCAAAATGCACACCATTGTTTCTGGGCTGCACTATGGGTACAAACAACAACTAACATATGTGGTATCACTGCAACGATATCACTGTTGCGACAATATGTACACTTTTACTAACACATGTCAAAGTTGCAAAATCGTGCTTAGGCATTTAGATTTGTTTTACCCTTAGGCGTGAAGGGGTTAAAAATATTTTTTTTTTGTGGCACACATTTGCAAATATACAGTATATGGAGGTTGCACTACCTTGTCAAGGCCCTCCTTCTCTATAGATGGTAAGTATACTGTGACATTTTTGTATTGTAATTTCCTAGGAGGCAGGTGAGCATCATTCCAGGGGATATAAAGCAACACACAAAGACAGATGTGTATGTGAATGTAATCATAGGTACCCATCTACAGTTGTCAGTTTTCAAAAGTGAGTTAAAAAGTAGCAGCTAATGTCAACTAATTGCTGATTTAGTTTTACGAAGGAACTTCATACTTTGAAAGGTCTGTACATACAAATTAAACTGAGCAATTAAAGTATAACTTAAGACAAGACTTTCTTTCATTTGTTTTGGATAGGTAATAGGAATTCCCTAAATTTGCAGAGATTTTCTCTCACTTCCTGTTTTGGCTATCGGACAGGAAGTGAAGAGAAATCTTCCCAATGGTAAACTGAAGGTAAAAATAAATCTTACAGGTGTTATAACCCTCTTTTACTCTATTCAAAATGAAAAATAAAGTTATGCCTATAGTTCTACTTAAAAAAATACAACATATTTCTTTTTATGAAATATGTCACGCCAAAACACCAGATTATGGTCTAGTAAAACATATATGATTAAGTTTTATGAGTTTCTTTTTACCAACAACATAAAGCGGAAATGTGAGAATCTCTTGTGTGAACACAAATGCTTTATGAATAGAGCTCCCTACTAGTTTCTTCATTGATATTCCCATAGTGATTATCAGTAGTACTGAAATAAGCAGTACAAATGACAATTGCCAGCAGCAGCATGCTATGGGAACATAAATCTGGGACAGATGCAGCCAGTGGAATTTACATAGGGTAATTCTTTGAATATTTCTGTGATAATATTATAGAATTTAAGGACAGGGTCTAAAATGAATAGATAAACAAAAATAAATGCACACAGTTTCCCATTAAGAAGAAAAATAATAAAGTAAGAATGGGAACACTGTGAATTACATACTTAAAAGAGAACTACGGTATGTTTTTTTTTCTTTTTTAATCATACTTCCCTAGCTGGATGCAGCATCTGTCTCCTGCCAGCTCTAACACTGAGAACCAAACTATCAAATACCGCAAATCACTCGGTTCTCAGGACTCTGTGAGCAGAGAGCCGGTGACTGTCAGTCACCAGCTCTCTGCTCTGCCCCCCTTCCTTACTCAATGAAGAGCTAAGCTGTGGAGGGGGTTGGAGCGGCCGTCTCAGGCTCTCCGCGGCTCGCTGAGTGGCTGAGCCGGGTGCCGGTCCAAATACTTCAGACAAATATGGCTCGTATCAGTTTTATTTAACGGGATGATTCAAGTTCCATTTTTTAGCCAGAGTTGGTGTGGTTAGATCCTCTCTGTCAGGTCTAGATTGCTCTCTGTGGCTCTGCTAGGAAGATTTCTCCCTTAGTCTCTGAAGTTCCACTTTTTTCCTCCAAGTAATAGTTTATTGAGAAACAATATACATTACAGAAGAATACACATCAATGAATAAAGCATTCGCTAAAACAGTTGTCAGTAGGACAAAATGTCAACCACTCTACTACAAAAAGCCAACGCAATTGCTAGAGTATTACAAGTGAACATGCACATCTGTGTAGCATGACATACAAAACCCATGAACTTTCAATAAGCTCAAATAACCCAAGAAGAGTTTTCCTGAAACAATTACCAGTTCCTGCCAGCTAAACAGTTGTTATGGCACAAGCGAGGGCAGGAGGATGGGTAGAGTCAGGTTGGGGGCTAGCAAACCAGGACATCACAAAAGAATGTATCAAAAGAAAATAGGAAATTCAAATCTTGTGTAGAGGTCAGATTTTAACTTATTTCTCTAGCCACCTTTGTGTGCATACCGTATATATTTTTTTCAAAGGCCAGTGACATCCAGGAGCCTTACCACTAATAACGAATGATTGGGCGACATCCAGTGGAGGACAACAGCCCTTCTAATTTGAAATGGGAGTTTGTGAAGAAGGGTGCATGCAGACGATATGGGAGTTTGTGAAAGAGGGTGCATGCGGACAATGATACAGTCAGGTTCTGCATAACACCCAATACAGATACAAAAGAAGCAAAAGGAACTGGACAGCCCATCAGGTCATGTTGAAATTGATGGAACCAACGTTACGCTTTAATCATACTGCCATACTGGTGTACTTTGGCTTCAGCTCTTGGTGACAAGCACTTACCTCCTAACGTTATGCTGACCTGCACTGTCCCTCTAATGTAAAAAATAGGTGTGGACAACTCCATGGGAAGTAAAAGATGGGTTCACTGGTCAAGCAGTGGAGTGGAATAAAAAAACAGTTATTCCAATAAAATAACTGCGGAAATCAAGAGGTATGGCCAGAGTAGAATTCATGACAATAACCCAATTGATATATGTTTAAATTCAATTTTACAGTTTTACTTTCTTTAGGCCTCCAGGCATGTGCATGGGTGGAAATAACAAATACTAGACATCAATACTTACATATCATATTTACAAAAAAACACCATTTACTGGTGACAAGGAAAGTACTTACATGGTGTCACATGTGGGGCAGTTTTTTCCTTGCGTAAACAAAATGTATTATATTGTATCTTCAGAGGAAATAATAATCTCTGCAAACAAAGAAAATAACACTATATAAAGCACTATATACATACTGAATGCATATTAGAAGTCATCTTAATTAGAATACGCATTTCAAAAACAACACTTTTTCATGTACAAAATATAAAAAAAAAAAATAAACATGCAAAAGAAATTCTTGATATTTAGTTCTGCATATGTTTTCAACATTAACAAGTCACTGGTGCAACTGAATTGGTCTGGCTGAGTACCGTATATACTCGAGTATAAGCCAAGTTTTTCAGCACATTTTTTTATGCTGAAATGCCCCCCTTGGCTTATACTCGAGTCAAGCACTTTTCTGCAGCAGAGAATGACATTTTCCGACCTGACTTTGGGGCATCGTATCTCGGGGCCACTAAGTGCTAGGAACCCCAAATTTGGTGTACAAACCAAGTGGAACTAGCACTACAGATCCAAAGATGGGGTTTCTAGCACCAAGTGGCCCCGAGATATGGGACCCCAAAGTTGGTTCGGAAAATGTCATTCTCTGCTGCAGAAGAACCGACTTTGGGGCCCCGTATCTTGGGGCCACTTGGTGCCATATGTGGATATGTTATAGTGCTAGTTCCACTGGGTTTGCCCACCGAATTTGGGGTTCCTAGCCCCATGAGCCCCCGAGATACAGGGCCCCATAATCGGTCACTTGTGTCCATCTGCAGAAATGTAATTTCGGGACCTTTTGGGTCCAGTGACCTCAAATTTTGGCTGCAGCTAAGGGGCATCTAGGAACCCTTAACTACCGAGTTTGAAGTTTGGGGAACCTATGGCTGCAAATGGGCACAGTGAGGCATGCAAATTGGCACAGTGAGGCTGCAAATGGGCATTGTTGACCCTCTTTTCCACTTACAGTAGCTGCGCATTTCTCACCCTAGGCTTATACTCGTTTTAATATGTTTTCACAGTTTTTTGGTAAAATTAGGTGCCTCGGCATATATTTGGGTCGGCTTATACTCGAGTATATACCGTAATTTAAATTGTATCTACACCCAAGCACAAAAATTGTTCTTAGAAGTGCTGACTGCATTTGAAGTGTGTTTATAAAAAATGTGCAGAGCTACTCTTTGCAAATGGGTGCAACAATTAATGTTATTAGGCTATTTTCTCTCCAGGTTGAATGTTATTCATTTATATAGAACAAGGTGAATCAAGAAAATGCTGCATTATGACCACTAGACAGAGCTGATGATTATAGTAAATAAATATTTGTTAGCTCCATTTAGTGACCATATTGCAGAATTTTCCTGATTTACTGTATTCTGTATGAATGAAAACCTGGAGAGAAAATAGCCTGCTAACATTTGATTATGCCCCCTTTCACAGAATGAATTTACATAGTTTCACAAAATGATTAGCTCTACACATTTTTTACAAATACATTGCCTACAGTTCTAGGCTTACAATGCTCACTTACTGTACTAGGACAACAGAAACAGGACAGGACTACAAAAAGCTACCCTTCTCCTTTCTCTATAACATAGAGGGACATGGTTCTGTAGTTCTCAACAATACCTAGAAGCGAAAACTGATAAAAGTGCAGCACAGGCAGAGAGCAAATTAAGTTATTCTAGGTAAAAAAATAAAAGCTGCTTGGCTTTTATTCAGAGCTTCACCAGACGTTGCACTCTCAAGTTTTAGTAAATCAATCCCAGAAAGTGTGTGTTGGGAACCTGTACCTGCACAGCTTTAAAATTGGGACCAGCGGCTTTGACTGTGCAGCTATTGCATTCCAATAGACTTGAATGGGACCGCCTGCATGGAACAGCTGTGCATCCCACGTGGGTGAAGACTGCTCTTCACACGGGGGTACACATACATATGAATGAGGCCAAACTCTTGATGAACGTTTGTGATAAGGCAGGTGCATTACAGGCAGAACGTTTAGGTTTTCTCTGATTTGTCATAAAAGTGATAAGCTGTCACTGTCACTGCAGTACATGCTTGTACAAAAATCCTTTCTCAAGAACTCCTAATACACAACAAATGTCTTGCAAATTACTTGCAATCAAAAATGAAAACAAGCAGTCAATGGTAATGTTTCGCTAACCAGTACATGTAAACAGTGCCTCATATCAGGATTTAAACATATAAGAAAACATATGCTTTGGCTTCGGGATCCGCACTCTTTGAAACATCACAAGATTTTCCAGGAAACTCATCTGGATTCGGTCTATGCAGGACATTTCAGAAGTTTGGAATTATTACAAGTGATTCGCTATTATCTTTACAATCCCAGAATACCAGGAGATTCCTCCATTTCTGTGCACTTTAGCTCTCCCTAGGCAGTCTGCAGATTTCAATGAAAAAAGAAAACCGCGCTAATTCACATTCCAAATGTCCAAAGTTGAGCCCTTTCCAGCCTTATCTAGAGAATGTGCAGATTTCTAGCAAATCACTGCAGCAAGGGAGGCCAGTTCTGTAATTCATCCCTTCCAGCAAGCTGCCAGAAAGCTGGAACATGACTTATTTATTGTTTTCCTTTGTTAATAGCAGAATGTGTTTTTTTACTACACTCGGCCAAAAACCTACTATACTGTATATAAAGGAGACTTAGCAGATCTATTATAAAGAATTCTGAAAATAAGCTTTTCATTTTACACCCTGAAAATTTTAAGTGTATTTGCATTAAAAAAAATAGCAAAATGTTTTTTTATTTAAGATGACCTTTCCTTTTTAATCTGCAGCCACTGTCATTTTCTGTAAGATTCAAATTGAAATGCAATATGGCAAACTGGAGGTGTTCTGAACAATGTACAGAATGCCTCCAAAAATATAATTTTCTGTTTTTGAAGTTCAGTTTTTGTTAGCTAGGGTTAAATATTTCTAAAAAGATGCAGTTTTTCCTATTAGAACATTGAGCACTGCACCAGGTGATTATAATGACCCAAACCCTCTTCTTCAGAATCAGTCTATTTCTTCAGAGAAATAAAAGGTAAGAATCTACCACAAAGTTTGTTAAAATCCCTGCAATGCATATTGACTGTTTTTTTCTCAACAAAAAAGTGGGGTTGCTCTTTAAGGAGAATGTGAAGTGGTATTAAAACTACTAAAATGGTAGTGGATTGTAACCATTGACAGACAACTTGCAAGTATCTGTAAGCTAGTTTGACTTTCCCTTTGAGTATTCCAGGAACCCTCAACCTTGGGTGCCCTGGTATGTAAATTTTGACCAGCTTGGCAGGCTGACAATCTGGCCTGGTTCCCTCCTGTGTTTCACTATTGAACCGTTATTCAGTGGTCACACTGGCCAACAGAAGTGCCAGAGCAGGCTCGTTTTCAATAAAGCTTTTTGCAGATGGTATAACAGACTATTGGGTGGGGGGTGGCTAAGTAATAATGAGTCAGGTTCACATATTGTAAATATAGTGTACTATTTATGTTTTTCTTTCTTTCTTTATGTGTGTCTTTCTTTCTGGGTTTGTTTGTGTGAAACGCGTCAAGGTTTTCACAACCTCCCCTTGGACACTCCATTAATTTATACATAAAATTAATATACCATCTAGGTTGGATTTTGAGAGTGATTGTGAATGTATTCTTAAAGTGTGTATACACAACACTGAGAGTAATTCCAAGGTTGTACAACTGTATGAGGGATTATAAGTATTCTATGTATGTTAAAAATATGTGATACACAGGCAAGTTTTTAACTGCATATCGGTTTTATTAACATGGTTATAATTTTATCATTGTGTTCGAAATGGATCCTCGAGCGCTACTAAAAGTCCCATTGCCTTAAATATTTGTATAAAATGATATACAAATGTCAGCTTTTGCTGTAAATATTACGCTTGATCCAATCCTTACTACCATAAATATTGGCTACAGTTTATCATATTTATTAAATGCCTGAAATAAACGCGTTTGCAAAAACTGAATTTTAGGATAAACGGGTTTTCCCCTTCTGACAAGAAAGTGGAAAATCCCTACATTTGTACACTAATGCAAATCAACAGGGATATTTGCATTTGGAACCTCAGCCAATCATCTGTTTCTATGCTTAAAAAGGTAGACCCAAGACAGCTGCAGTACTTCCAGATGTTTGGTCCTTTCTAGAGAGAAGCAGCACTCACTCGGACAAGCTGGAGCCATGATGTATTTAATAAACGGGCAAGATGCTCAAAGTGCAGCACGTCAAAGAGGCTTTTTTTAACAGAACATAGAGCAGCTGACTGATATGGATTCTGAGTGCCAAAACTGCTGCGTGTTCTCATTGGATGGGTACAAATTTGTAGGTTTTGCAATTTCTTGTCAAGAATAAAGCTTGTAGAATTACAGAATACTGTCACTAATAAAGTTAGGAATTACAAACATACTGAATGAGAGGGTTGCTTTGGTTGAATTTTAGAAATCTAACATTAAAGTTGAATTCCGCAATAGGCAAATTTGAAATACAAGAGGCAGTTGTATTCTTCCTTGACTCCACAGATCTTCCAGATCTGTGGAGTAATCTAGTATGAAACGTTTCTTCTGTGCATAAACTTTATGTAATAAAGACCAGTCACCAATACTCTCTGCTTGTACAGGGTGACTGGTCTTGTCTCTGCCCCCTATTGTAGTTTTCTGCAGGCAGCCTATAGTGGGTGAAACCAGCTGGATCCCTCCCACAGCTCTGCTATCTGTACAGGATATGTACAGCACAGTGATCATGTCGCTGCTACATTTACAAGGTAAAAAATGTGTTTCAATTTTTAATTTCTTGATTTTTTGATTTGGTGTAGTGGGTAGCACTCTCGCCTAGCAGAAAAAAGGGTGGCTAATTCAAAACCCAACCATGACACTACCTGCCTGGAGTTTGCGTGTTCTCCATGTGCCTGCGTGGGTTTTCTCTGGGTACACTGGTTTCCTCCCACACTCCAAAGACATGCTGGTAGGTTAATTGGCTTCTGTCTAAGTTGGCCCTAGTATATGAATGTGAGTTAGGGACCTTAGATTGTAAGCTCCTTGAGGGTAGGGACCGATGTGAAGTGTACAATTAATGTGGAACAGTTCAAGGGGTATGAATACTTTTTCAAAGCACTGTAAATGGATTCATTATAGTTGTCTTAACATATGTTGTAGTTATGTTTTAAAAACATTGAAAATAGTTTCAAGGAGTCCAGAACTCATGCAGGGGATTAGGGAATATCCATATTCAACTGATAATACTCCCATCTAATTAAATAAAACCTAATATATATGTATATATATATATTTTTTTTTAATCTTACGTAATCAATGGAACAAAAATATCCTGACTTTGTTGTGACTTTAAAACTAGTTATGGTACCAATGTATCTTTTGCTATACTTATGCTCTAAAGAGCATAAGCTCTTTAGAATGATGGGTCCGATTACTATTCTTCATTAGCTACATGTAAGGAATACATATCTGTGTTTCTATGATTCTGTGGTACTTGAGGTGATCACTAAAAAATGTACTCTGCCAATAAATTTTAAAAGTTAGTAAAAAAAAAAAAAAAAATTGTGGGAGGTTAGCAACCTTCAAAGCAAGTGACAATACAATCGTAAATACAGGTAAATTAAAAATGTATTATTGTAAGAAAAAACCTGTTGGCATGGAAGTGAAGTGATTTCTTGTCTACTTTAACAATTGTTGCTTAGCTATACATTAGCACCTCCAGGGCTTTCCTCTGAATAACTTAATTATGGTAACATATCTTCATGACATCCTTATCACTGACATATGATATATATGGCTTAAGTGCTTCACACATGAGCTGAATTACCCAATCAGAAATGTTACAATCTCTCCTTGACCCCATGGCAACCAAACAATCAAACTAAATAATATTGTTGCTCAATTTTACAGAACAGATCAGGTTTCTGTGTGGAACTACCTGTTTCATGATATCACGTTGAAGATATGTGTGATCTACTCATAGAAACTGAAAGATGAATGATGGAAAGCAGGATACATAAAAGTATGTTGTGGGGGAGGGTAGATACAATGCTTATCTTTCCAAGAAATGATCAAAGCTCCAGCCTGTCTGGGCAATCAAAAACCAACATGATTTACATTATCATATCAATCTTACGAGCAAGGTCAAACTAATATAAAATATTTGGTTCCAAATCATAATTTATTGGATACACTATTTTACCATAAGTAGCAAACAGAACCAATGTCAAAAAACAGTTGCTATTTTCTTGAAGTGTGGATAGGCAGCCAGTCACTGACCACTTTTAACATAAATAGCAAACAAAACCAATGTCAGAAACCAGTCCACTATGTCTTTGAAGTCTGGATAGGCAAGGCTGGATTAAGAGCATCATGGTCCTGGTGCTAAGGATTTTGGTAGGCCTTGTAATGGAAATAAAATGAAAATGCAAACGAAAACGAACAAAAAAATTCGTACATTCGTAATTTTTTTTTTGTTGAATTGGTAATTTTCCGTGTCCCTTACAATGGTGCTGCTAAACGTGCTTCGAATGGATTGAGCAAAAAAATTTGTACATTCGTAACTTTTTTTTTCGATTCGTAACTTTTTAATTAATTGTGTACACTGCATACAGAGCAGGGATGCGCAACATTAGTGACTCACTTACACCATTGGGCTGGGTCAATCTTAAGGAAGGGGCCTGGAGCTGCAGCTCCATTAGCCCCTTTGTTGATCCGGTCCTGTGGATAGACAGATAGGCACTTACCACTTTTAACATGCAGTAAATAGCAATCAGAACCAATGTCAGAAGCCAGTCCACTACTTTTTTGATAGGCAGCCAGTCACTGACTACTTTTAACATAAATAGAAAACAGTGCCAATGTCAGAAACCAATCCACTATTTCTTTGACGTCTGGATAGGCAGCCAATCACTGAACTCCTTTAACATTAGTAGAAAACAGAACCAATGTCAGAAATCAATACACTACTTTCTGGAAGCCTGGACAGGCAGCCAATCACAGATCATTTCAGCAGTAAAGCCATTTGATACCATGAATGCACATTAGAAGTGAGTACAGTTGTTGGATCAGCTTCTAACATGCTGTAACTTGAGACATACTACCTAGTTATCACAACGATCAGCAAACTGCTGCCTAGTCCAGCCACCACACATTAGAGGGCACCTAAGAGCTAAAGCATATGTTTAAAACAAAATTAGAAAACACGTCAACAAATTTAATAATATATTGCAAAGAGCAAAAAAAGTACATATGAAAACTTGGACACCAATGAGGAATTAGTTTTAAACAGCTTAACATGTTCAGACAACAAAATCTGACATCTGATTTGTTGCTACTGTTCACTGCACACCACCGTCATTTGCAATGGAAATAATAGGTTCAATATCGGTATCAGATTCCATCAACTCTAAATGTAGTTCTAAAAATTAACAGCTATTGCCAATGGCTTGTAGGAACCCACAATAACTTATCACAGATCATGTTGCTCTCACTTGTCTACAAAATAATAATACCTGCATGGAAGAAGTATGGAGGCTGCAAATGCTTGCTTTTGGAAATACTAGTCCCTTGGCTGTCATACTAATCCAATCCAAGATTTCCAAAGTCACCTACCAGAATGCAGTTTATGGATCTCTATCTTCACTCCGACTTTTCTGAACCAAATGCTAGTCCCCTGCCCAGTCAGTATCGGAGAAAAATCTGCCTCTCTTTCACTAGCCTAATGCCGCAAACACACGACCAGACTTTTCGACCGAACTGGTCCGACAGAACAAATCCGTCAGACAATTCTTCCGTGTGGGCTTCATCGGACCTTCTGCAGACCTTTTCTGTCGAAAATCAGACGGACTTTAGATTTAGAACATGTTTCAAATCTTTCCGGCGGACTCAAGTCCGGTCGAAAAATCAGTTCGTCTGTATGCTAGTGTGACGGACAAAAACCGAAGCTAGGGCAGCTATTGGCTACTGGCTATGAACTTCCTTATTCTAGTCGTACATCATCACGGTCGAATCCGTCGGACTTTGGTGTGATTGTGTGTAGACAAGTCCGTTTCAACGGAAGTCCGTCGAAACTCTGTCGAAAAAAGTCAGACCGTCGAAAAGTCCGGTCGTGTGTACATGGCATAAGCTTTTTCTATGAAAGAACTGACTCTCTGGAAAACAATGAGAGTAATTCGAAATATATTTTCAAACTATTTTGTGTGTGTAAAAATAAAGCAGAAGTAACCCTCACCTAAATATAGCATTTGTCACAGGTAGTGATAAGAAGAGTATGTAAAAATAAACACAACCTGTCTCCCCACCAGTGACAGAAACTCAAGCAATTTGTGTGGGTTGAAAACAATAAATGCCATAAGAAGGTATCCTGTGGAAAAACATGAAACCACTTCCCATATTGCATGCAAATTCAATACAAAAACTACCACGTGATACCATGAAGGCTGCTTAGTGGTTTCATTTATGACAGGTGAAGTGCTGCAATTTATAGTCCCTGTGTGAAAATATATTTCTTGTAGTAAGCAGGATGAATTTAAAGTTGAGCTGAAAGTTCTGCTTACTCTGCTATACTTGTTGGTTGCAGACACACATTTCATAAGATAATCTACTACGTATCTCATTTTCAGATGCCTGGTGCCTAACCTGCAGCCCTCTGACAATGGTGTGTGGCCCTTGCATAGCTCCCAACTGTCTCTGCCTTGGAGAGAGTGTCCCTCATTTGTTTATCATTTTGTTTTGATGTAAATGCATGTATAAAAAAATACTAAACCTTTCATCCAAATTCTAAATTGACACATTTGTAAATGTCAAAAGTCAGAATAAAGGAATAGTAGTGGTAAAATAAAGCACTTGTGGGTTTAACCCAGGGGTGGACAATTCATTTTCCCAAGGGACCACATGAGAAACTGGGACAGGTGTGGATGGCTAAAAATTAATTCTGCTCAATATACATTTTTGGACTTGGGAAGGGTTTGTAACCATATAGGTGCTAGTATAATAGGTACAACTGCTCATGAAATAGATCTCTTTCAGATGGCCAGTTAGGGGTGGTAAAACAGGCAGCTGAGCTGTGGTTAACCAGCCCCCAGATGCCCACCTGAACTGTAGAATAACAGTTGGACAGGGCTGTTCAGATGTTGCGGCTGCAGCGTTTTTATCTGGGCTGCAGAGTTGTACAAGCCATACTGCTTGTCAAAGCCACCCATTGAGTTCAATGGGGCCTTGCTGTAACCACATTTATTGTATGGGATTGCAGTGTGGTAGTGTGTCATTGTAGGTTTAAATCAGGCAGCAAGGAGGCGATATAACACTTCCTCACTGCCTGTCAAATGCTCTCTAAAAAGCCCCATGACTGAGATCAGTACAGCAAGGATTACTGTAGATCCTGACGTGGAGTGAAGAACAGATGCATGGCTCCTGGGGTCTGCAGCATGCAGGCGTTAACATAAGAAGAACGTGGCCAGGTAGCAGAGTGGCAGGAGAGCGTCAGGACATCTAGGCAATGCTCTCCCCACTAGAAGCAACCCTTGGTGCTGTTCCGATCACCTGCTCAGGCTCTCCCCTTTCAGTTCTTGTACCTCACCACATAGACACCTGTCAGCATGCCTCTCTGAGCCTATCAGCTTTTTCAGTGAAGAAGCTGACAGGCTCAGAGAAGCATGCTGACAGTGGGGGCATCATGGGTCAGGTAGGGACAGCCAAAGGGGCCGCATGTGGCCTTGGGGCCACAATTTGGGGGCCAGGTCTGGTTTAACCAATCTTTTTTATTTTATTAATTCTCCATGTGATCGGGTTGTGATAGGGGTGTGTCCTTTCCTTACATCATTTTAGCTATTAGGGTTCCCATCTCAGAAAGTTGGGAAGTATGTCCTCGGGGCTCCTGCAGACAGTATTATATGTTTTGGTGCCTAATCAAGCCAATGAGGGAAAATTATTCTTTACATTGCCTTCTAATAGTTTTTCTCTTGGTTTTCTATACTTTTTATGTGCTGAAATACAGATTATTCATTCACAATGCATTTGGATATAGTGGGGACGGGTTACAACCTTTCATTGCTCAGTTGTGGAGATTTACCCCCACTTCTATCCTGATCTCTGGACAGGAAGTGAAAAGAAATGTTTCCAATGGGAAGGAGACAGCAACAAAACCACAATATCAGGGCTTCTGCAGCCGGTCCAGCAGTCCTGGGATTTGAATTCCCCATTCTTCCTCAGACATAAGTATAGCAGAAACCAGGAGGCTGGGGAGGGTGCTCTTTAAGGAATTTTCAAGCATACTCCACAGACTCCTGCGCAGCTTTGAATGGTTAAATGGAGCTTTTGGTGACAATTGCCTTTCCTTTGGTATTGTATAAAATACAGATGGTATCACAGTATTTTATAGTCTGTGGCAGGTCGAGTCTGTGTCACTACTTAAAATGGCCTTTCTAGGAAACAGGCACACTAATGATGCAGCTGTGTTCTGGGTTTATGTTGGAGACAGAGTTAGAGGTTAGTGGCTCCACCCTCCTGAGGGGGTCAGTGTGTGAAGGGAGCTTTGAAGAGAACATTGCTCCATACTGCCCAGGTTTGGACAGAAAAAGGCACGAGCCTGTGAGGATGTATCAGCTGGGAGCTGCAGAAGAAACAGTCAGAGCTGACAAAGGTTCAGCGTTTTGTGCATGAGCACTGGAACTGTGTGTTTGACGATCTGGAGCACCAAGGCAGAAGGCCTAAGCCGTGAAGCTAAAAAAAGAGCTATGAGGCTGAACATTGTTTGTTTATCGCATTGATGGTAAGAACCCCCTGCATAGGAAGATATCCTTGTGAAATTTTGTGTTTCTTTTTGCTTTGTTTTAAATAAAAGTTGGCAGAAAAAGCCCTGAAACGTACTTCTAATGTGGTGTAAACTCACGTTTTGACGTTACCAATGAGCTACAGATTCCCCAACTTATCACAAGTCATTTATAGCTAGTCACAATATAAATAAAAAAAAGATGTCTATAAATATAAAAATGCCTTTTAGTCTTTTATCCTGGAATTGCTTTTTATTTTATACAGAGCCTAAAATGTTTCTATGGACAAAACTAGTATGTTCATTTGCTTCAGTAAAGACATCACTTTGTCCAACACATCACAGCTGAAGGCTGCTGACCTTGGCCTTTTGATTCTTGACTCTAAACTACATGCTACCAGGGGTGTTGTAGAGGTTGTTACTCTTGCACTTACATGCAATCTTAGCAGTTATGGTTCACTCTTGGCCACAGTGCTACAAATCTATCTGAATGTGTTAATCACTTTTCACTTAAAATAGCATTTAACGCAAGACAATCTGCTGTTACCAAGCAGATGTGTTAATGAAACCTGAACATGAAGGATATCACTTCTGCCACTTCCAAAGGTGTTTAAATACTAAGTATCTGATGTAAAAGAGATTTGTGTAATAATACAACTCCATGATACAATGGCATGCATCACTAGTGCAATTTCCCTGAGATTTCTGAGATGATAAGCAATGAAAAGTGAAGTTACACCCCAGCTATAAATGCTTGTCAATGACCTCTACTCAACTTCACAGATTAGATTCTGTACTTGTTTTATTTATAATATGATTTAATAAATTATTATAGTGGGCTGTCATCTAGCAAAAGAATGTAAATGACAGAAGTTAAGGTTTTTCATGCTTAAAGCAAAACTTAACCCATTAAATTAACAGTTTCCCAAAACAGTTACGTTCAAGGCAGGCCATGTAGGATAGCTGAAACAATTGCTTGTGTTCTGAGCCGAACTTTCAAAACATAATATGGCTGGTGTCATGACTGATCACCATGGCAGATCAAACAGAGGCTGGGATGGCAGCATCCTTGGCTGTACAGGATAGAAGGGTTTAGTTCTGCTTTAAGAGGGTTGGGGGTGTCAGGGATTAGACTGTGTGTGGCGTGTGTGTGTGTGGGAGGGGGGCAGTTTTTAAATATGTCTTCTAAGGGAGTGATGGAAAGTAATGTGGACTACATTAGGGCTAAAAAAACTAAATAAAATGTCCACATATCTGTCAAAGAATTTTTAGGTATAGTGTTCCTGTGGGTCTTAGTATTCTTAATCTGATTTCCATGTGTCAGCCATACTATAAAAATAATAAGTCACTTAAAACTGTTAAAACTGTGAGAAGGCACAGACGTGATAACCACATTTGCCAGGTCACCAAAACCAAACCGTAAACAATACAGATAGAGACTGCAAGCAGAATAAGGCAGGCTTGTTTAAATAAAGTACATCTAAAACCAGGAATTGCATAGCTCCCAACTATCCCTGATTTTTAAAGAGACTGCCCTGATTTTGAACAAAGTCCCTCTGTCCCTCCTTCCTCCTCATTTGTCCCTCATTTGGTCTAATGTATATAGTTGTATTTATCTTTCATCCAATTTCTAAATTGCTGCATTTGTAAATTTTAAAACACAGTATAAAGAAATAGTGGTGGTAAAAAAAAGCACTTAGGTTTAACAATTTTTTTTTTCCCATTTCATCCTCCTTTAAGGGCGCGTGACAGGGGTGTGTGTCCTATGCCTACATACGTCTGCTAATAGGTGCCCCTCATTTCCATCTGAAAAAGTTGGAAGGTATAGAATTGTGCCCACAATACCTAGATGGAGAGTGATTCCTTTACAAAATAATATCAATGTGCAAACTGCAGAATCCATACAAATCATTCAGCAAATATTTTTTTACTCGAAACAATGATCCAACTTATAGAAAATGAAGTTTGATTGACTGCTGGGAGCTCCTGATTTTACTCATCTTCACTGCACATAAACCAGTATGTCTAAAGTGGCATGCATTTATTTTTCCAATATGACTAAAATCACCAGTGGCACAAACAGCTATTATGCTTCCTATTTTTCACATACAGTAAATTGTACATGTTAAAAAATAAAGCCGTTATTCTAGTGGAGACACATAATGATACATTACATGTAACTGGTATAGGGCACCAACATAGCTATTACAGTAATAAAGGGAAAATATGTTATATTTTTTATTTATATCACATTACCGTGAATATTAAAATACTGTGTAATTTATTTTAGAATGTATTCAAATTTAAAAAAAAATAATAATATTTTGTTTATTATATTTATCCAGGCCTGAGATGCATATATTTATTCCAAATTGAGTTTATATATTTACTATATAGAAAAGGTCCTTCCTTGCATTCCAAGGTGACACACTTCTCTGTTAAAAGAGAAATATGGCCAAAGCTTTTTTTTGCCCATACCTCTCTTGTAGGTCACAGGAGTGCACTTACTTTTGCTCTCTTGTGACCCAGAGTCAACTGACAGTGGGCTGAAGCCTGCTATCAGCTGATATCACAGAGACGCTCCAGGCTCTTAAAGGATCATATGAAAAAAGGGGGAAAGGGGGAGGGGACTTAATGGGACTTTACGTGAAACGCATGTGAATACGTCTCTATCCCTCAGTTCAGTAGAAACAAAAAGGAAATAAAATGGAACTTTGTATGAGGTATGTGCAGCAACAGAAACACAGTCAATATAAAACCACAATGTTTATTGCTAAATAATGATTGCATTATATATTAGAGAAAACCATTCATAGGTTTGTGTCCAAAATGTAATAAACATTGTATGTAAAAAACTGGCAACAACAATAAATGATACATTGTATAATAAATATATGACTGCTGCTTCAAGATAGTACATTGTAGGGTAAATATATAACAGCCATCCTAGATGACACGGACCACCTCAGAAACAATAAAAGGGTAAAATGTGTATATATGAAACTGGTTAAACCATCCATTGAAGATGAGATGCATCGAATAAGCCCTATGCGTTTTGTGGATTTAATCCACTCTTCAGGGGCAAATGCATTAAATATCTGTGAATAAACACAAATATATAAAACATATAGAAAATATTGTATAAAACTATTTAGCCAGAGTACCTGACAAAATTGAATACTAACCAAAGTAGAGTGCTTCTCCCCCTTGGGTACTTACATATGAGCTAAATATGAAGTGGTGAGATTGTAGCAAAAGTGCGGCTCAAGGTATCTGTCACAGGAGCTGAGGTACTGGGACCTAAGGATTGGAAAAGGAGTAAACAAGGAACCACCACAGATAAGGAATGTCCAGAGGTTATGTGTATAGGCTCCAGTACTATAACTCTTAAAGGATCATGACCATATTGTCAAGATCCACCCAGCTGGTGCTGTTTGAGGGGCAGAGCAGAGAGCGATGATTGACAGTCACTGATCTCCACCCTAAGGAGAGCAATCAGCGGTCATGTGATCACTCAGTTCTAGACTTTAGAGCAGGGGTCTCAAACTGACGGCCCTCCAGCTGTTGCAAAACTACAAGTCCCATGAGGCATTGCAAGAATTGGTAGTTACAAGCATGACTCCCTCAGGCACAGGCATGATGGGACTTGTAGTTCCACAACAGCTGGAGGGCCACCAGTTTGAGACCCCTGCTTTAGAGCATCTCACCGATGCTGTATCATAGAGGGGAGTATAATGATTTATTTTTTTATTATGTATCCCAAACTTCTCTTTTAAGGGGATTTCCACTTTATCCACAGATTCATCCAATTCAAACCGAAAACTGGCAAAGATGAAGTGAAGATTTTCTTATAGGGAACATTTAGATATTTTGTGCCCAAAATCTGGACTGAGCTTTGGTAATGTTCCTGTGTGCACTGCTCAATGTTTTTGCTGTAGAAAAAGTTGTACCTGAGGATCTGCAGTCGAAGGATCTCTGTGCATATGCTCTATTGATTCTAACATATTGCAAAACAAATCAGTATAAGTAATTCAGTAATTGGGAAAAGATCAAATGCAGGGAGGCTATAGGCCAGTGATGGCAAACCTTTTTGAGCCCGAGTGCCCAAACTGAAATAAATACATTGGTTTTGTGTTGCAAAGTGCCAGAGAGAGAGAGGGGGGTGAGAGTGAGGGGTGTTAGAGAGATGCTGAGAGGGAGGGGGGCAGAGAGAGAGGGGTGTGAGAGATATGCTGAAAAGAGAGGGAACCGAGAGAGGGAGAGGGGCCGAGAGGGAGGGGGGACAGAGAGAGAGAGAGAGAGGGGTGTGAGATATGCTGAGAGAGAGGGAGAACAGAGAGAGGGAGGGGGCTGAGAGGGAGAGGGGCTGAGAGGGAGGGGGGCTGGAAAAAAAGGGAGAGGGGCTGAGAGAAAGAGGGAGAGGGGCTGAGAGAAAGAGGGAGAGGGGCTGAGGGAGAGGGGACAGAGAGAGAGAGATGGGGGACAGAGAGAGAGGGGTATGAGAGAGGGGGAACAGAGAAAGAAGGGGGACAGAGAGAGAGGGGTGCGAGAGAGATGCTGAGAGAGGGGTGAGCTGAGAGAGAGGGGGAACAGAGAGAGGGGGACACAAAGAGGGGGGCTGAAAGAGAGGGAGGAGGCTGAGAGGAGAGAGAGACCTCTAGCTCTGTCCTGGACCCTCTCGTGTGCCCACAGAGATGGCTCTGCGTGCCAGCTGTGGCACGCGTGCCATAGGTTCGCCATCACTGCTATAGGCAATACTGCTGACCAGTCCTTTGTTCTTTGCTTGCCGTATTTGCGCACAGCTTTCATAGTTCTTTAAAGCTGAACTTCAGGAACTATTTGCATTGCATATTTACGCTGGTCCAGCCTGGCGCAATGTAAGACTGCATATCTCATACCTGATGGAGCACTGGGGAAACTGGAAATCGCTGTATGCAATTACTGCACTACTACGGTGATAGCAGCAATTTTCCTGGGGCTGCTGGTGTTCTGTGTGAGCGGTTTCCTTTTTGCACATTGACCACAGCGGGTTGCTTGCTTTTATTTTTTTCAATGAATACAAGACTTTCCCTGAATGGAGAAGGTGGTGTGGCGGGCAAGGACACCAACTACTACAGTGATTTCCAACTTCCCTAGCAGCCCATCAGGTATGAGGTATGCATATAAATGTGCAATCCAATGTCTGTTCGCATGATTCCCTATGTCAGTCTGCAGCAGGGGAGAGAAGGAAGCACTTGACAATGGCTCTGAATTCTGGGAGCAGTGACCTTACCCATAGGCTCCCATGCACCAACCATTGTCGGCACTCTTTCCTCTCCCCTGAAGCCATCGCTGACACAGGGGAACATAAGCGGGGGGATCACATGACCGGACCAGGGAGGGGTGAAAATAGGTAAGTATACATCATTTTTTTGGACAGCATAGGTAGCAGGAGGGGGAGGGAAGATTTTTAAACAAAGTTAGTGTTAGGCAGGAATTCTGCCCAGCTATTATTATTATACACGTTTTAGTTAGCGCCAACAGTTTACGCAGCACATTACAACTTGAGGGTAGACAGTACAAATACAATACACTTTATTACAGAAGGAATCAGAGGGCCCTGCTCCTTATCGCTTACAATTTACATTACTAACCTGGTCTCAAAATATCAACCAAACCACTCTCTTCGTTCCTCCCAAGACCTCCTGCTCTCTATTTCCCTCGTCAACTCCTCCCATGCTCACCCCTGGGACTTCTCCCAAGCTTCTCCCATCCTTTGGAACTCTTTACCCTAATCTGTCTATCGCCTAATCTAGCCATCTTTAGATGATCCCTCAAAACCCTTCTCTTTAAAGAAGCCTATGCTGCTTCTAACTAATACATTATAGGGGTTATTTAATAAAGGAAAATCCACTTTGCACTGCAAGTGCACTTGGAAGTAAAGTGGCTGTAGATCCGAGGGGGACATGCAAGGAAAATAAAAAACAGCATTTTAGCTTGCACATGATTGGATGATAAAATCAGCAGAGCTTCCACTCATTTCAGATCCACCCCTTAGAATTAGAGCGACTGCACTTCCAAGTGCACTTGCAGTGCAAAGTGGATTTGCCTTTCGTAAATAAACCCCTGTGTTTTTATTTTCTCCATCAGCTCATGCCCCACAGTTCTTACCTTTTGACTCTAAAGCCCCATACACACGCGCGGATTATCCGAGGACCAGGTCCGTCAGACCATGTCCGTCATACTTTGTCTGATGTTGGTTTTGCGTACACACGGTCGGACAAAGTTGTCGGAAAATCCGATCATTCTGAACGTGGTGACGTTTGTTGCCTACGACGGGACTACGTAGAGGCTAGTAGCCAATAGCTTTGGTCTTGTAATGTGATCTGAGCATGCGTAGCACTTTGTCCGGTCGGAATTCGCTACACACGATCGGATTTGGTGTGATCGGACTTTGTTGTCAAAAAATCTATCCAGCAGGAGATAGGACTTTGTCCGTCAGACAATCTGATGGAAACTGTCCGATGGTGCCTACACACGGTCTGATTTTCCGACAACATTGTCCGATAGGACAGAATCCATCAGAAAATCCTACCGTGTGTATGGGGCTTTAGATTGTAAGCTCTAATGAGCAGGGCCCTCTGATTTCTCTTGTACCAAATTGTATTGTAACTGTAGTGTCTGCCTTCATTTTGTAAAGCGGGGCACAAACTGTTGGCGCTATATAAATCCTGTATAATAATAATAATACTAATAATAATAATTCTACTTTAAGGATTCTAGTGTCTATAGGAAACAGTCTTTTTTTTTTAAACATGCACTGAACCAGGTACCCTTTCATTTCTGTTTCTTCTGCATCCTCTGGTTAATCTTTGTTTCTGCTTATTACTGGTCTGTAACCTTTAACAGCAGAGTGACGTTATAGATATAGAGCATCCAATTCTGCAAAGAGATAGAAAGATGGTTTGGGCACAGCGGGTAACCCTGAGCTGTAGATAAGAATAACAGATGGGTGTTTTGGTGTGTAATGTATTTTATATATTGTTACAGCTTCCCTTAGATCACAAACAGTATTTGTTACAAGATGGTAGTTCTTCTACTTTTTATTTCATGAATGCAATGCTGTATAGGCTGGAATTCTCCTGTAATAGTAACCGTGAACCTGAGAAAACACAGTAAGCGTCTTTTAACAGCTTACTAAACTGCTGCCAGCTTTATTTCTTGGAACTTTCTGAGAGCCTAATGTTTAATCTACACAGGTCAGGCTGTCCTCAGCTGTAATAGGTGAGAAAATACTTGTATCTCTTAATACATGGGCCTGGAAACTTCAATCGATTTACATTTACATCTACAAAACCACCCTGAAATGCTCGGATAAACCCCAATACCCGTAAAGTTATAACAAGCAGGCTATTTTACTGGAGCAGTTTTGCATGCCAACCAATCAGCTTTTATTCTGCATTTTCAACGTTTAACTAAACAACAGTGGCCCGCCGCCAACACCACCCCCCCGGTCGGTCGGGTCACAGGAACAGAACCCACCCCCCGGTCTGTGTCAGTCACCAGCCCCGCACTTACTCCATGTAGGTTTGCGGGCATCGCTTCCTCAGGGCGGTGGCTTACCCCTGCGCCTCCTCCTCCTGGGCTTCACGGCAGCTTCCCCTGCGTCACCTCCCTCCTCCTTCCTAGCGGCCAATGGTATCACTTCTCTCAGGCAACTGGGTGACGGGCCTCAGGATCCACTTCCTAAATGGCCGGGAGGAGAATCAGGAAGACAATAGAAAATATTCATTCGCTATTGTCACGCAACTGGGTGGGCTCAGGGCACAGTGCTCACAGTGCTCACAGTGCGGCGGGAGAGGTGCCACCCCCGAATCCACCGCAGAGACCACCATTATCGTAAACAGAACCGCCGGCTCTAAAGATGGATACCTCGGTTGTGGCAGCAGCTGCTGCCATTACCGAGATATCCATCTTCAAACTGCCGACGTATATCTACATGAGTCAGTCGGTAAGTGGTTAAAAGATTTGTTTTTCTTTTTTTTGGCCCTGCCTCTCCTGTGAGTCACAGAAGGGCGCTTACTTTTGCACTCTTGTGACCCAAAGTCGGCTGACAGCGGGCTGTTCCTTGCTGTCAGCTGAGGTAACAGAGCCAAATAATGTTGGGATCCACCTAGCTGCCTGATTGACAGCTGGGTCCGTCTTTCAGTGTGGAGCTGAAATCTGGAGCCAGCTGCACCCGCCTCTTCCCCTACCTGGCACTCCAGTGTTTGCTGGAAGGGGCAAAGCGGAGAGTGATGACAGACTGTCACTGCTCTTCACGCTGAGCTGAGAACTGACCGAACAGTTCTCATGTGATTGCTCAGTTCTAGGGCTTAGAGCTGAGATGGGACAGCTGCAGCATCACAAAGGTGCTGTACAATAGAGTTGAGTATGTAGGTTAATTTAAAAGAAAAGAATCTGCTTTAAGCTCACAGTGACATTATGGGGGTTATTTCCGAAAGGCAAATCCACTTTGCACTGCAAGTGCACTTGGAAGTGCAGTCGCTCTAAATCTAAGGGGTAGATCTGAAATGAGTGGAAGCTCTTCTGATTTTATCATCCAATCGTGTGCAAGCTAAAATGCTGTTTTTTATTTTCCATGCATGTCCCCCTCGGATCTACAGCGACTTTACTTCCAAGTGCACTTTCAGTGCAAGGTGGATTTTCCTTTAGTAAATAACCCCCTATATGTCTTGTGCAAATAAACCAGCCTCAAAAACTGATTCCACATTTAATAAGCAAGTCTAGAACAGAGATGTCTTCTGTGTATCTAATATACTGTATTTTAAATTGAATATTTCTAATAAAAAAGGCAGGAGACAAAAACTGCTTAAAAGCAGGCAAGTTATGAAATGTTCCATTACGATGAGGTCATAACTATAATTTTTCTTAGCAAGATCATATAGGGATGCAAAAAAAATCAAACTCTCCCAGCATACCCCTGATCTCCTGTGTTTCTTCTGTTGACAGGCACTTTGCTAATACTCGCAATATTTGGTATATTAAGTCAAGAAACATTTTTAAAGAGTATAGAAGAATCATATTAAAGTTATTCAAAATACACTGGAGTTTCCTACGCTGCATACTTTATTCACCCAATGTAATAATCCATCTCGCAAATGTGAAATGATAGCCTATAAATATGCAGAAAGGGGAAACATCTGCAATACAGATCAAGGAACTACCCCTCCCGGAAGATCCAGTCTATAGAATTTTTTCACTTGATTTAAAAAGTCATCAGTCCACATTGTAGAATACAAATTTAAGTTTGTTCCTAAAGAGAGAAAAACATTTCATGCTACAAAGGGGATGCAGTAAATGTGCTTCAAACTGGATGAAGATAAAAACATTGCATTTGAAATGACTCCAACAGTTTGTGCCCAAATACTACCATAAACATTAACCATTTGTGTTGATTACCAGATTCTGTCCAAGACCAGACCAGCACTTTTCCAGCAGAGAAGTGCTGGTGTCAATACACAGTTTCTCCAGTTTAGAAATTCCCTTTCCAGCCAGCAGTAAATAATCCTTGAGGACTGGTAGATTTAAAGCAGTGTAATACAAAACCTAACTTGCTACCGCTCACAGCCCAGTTCGGTGTATATCATTTTGATATTAAGGACATGTACACACATTGAGTCCGTGCGTTTCCGTTCACTGGTTCAGGTGTGATTCAGGTGCAAATTTTTGCCTGAATTCACACCTGAACCGAACCCCAAAACACACAGGACCCTTTTTGAAACTGCAGCCATCCCAGACATATGTCAACCGGCTCCATTGGGAGCTGGTCACATTCACATGTCATGAGAATTGAATGCGGCTTAAAATGCATCTAATTCTGATATATGTGAACTCAGTCTAAGTGATCTGTATGCACAAAATTTTCCACCCATTGCTAACTGACCTGTCTGCGAAGATGCATTTAATTGTCTACATGAGCTTTGCCTTATCTCTAGGATAAGAAACATTACATTTTCCACCCATTATGCCATTTTCCTAAAGTAAAGGTTATTTCCAGTGAGCACACAATTTCAATTATTTTTACAGTGTTTACCTAAAAGCAATTTTTTATGAAACTTTCAAATGTTTGCACTGTATATCTGATCTTCTTTATTTTTATTATTGTATTAAATTGTGAGATTTGCAACTAGATGAGGTAGTTGTGCGTTTCAATGTAATCACTTAACTCCTTAACCACCCACTTGCCAGGTGCCATCTCAAATTGCTATTGCAAAACAGTAATTCACTGGTTTCCCCAGATATGTGAATGTCCTGATGGATTTAGTGCTGGGACTTCAAATACTAGGTTGTGGTTACTGAGAAAATTCCATGAAAATCATCAAAAGTTCTTGATCCAACTGTCTACTCCCTATGCAGCAACAGATCACTGCACTAGTGATCTATTGCTCACTGATTAAATTTCTGTGGTTACTGTGTGTCAAACACTCACGCAAGCCTGCCCAGTGTTTTTCAGAATATTTATTTTTATCACAGTGTCATATATTAGTACAAATACGTTTTAGAATGTGCTGAAGCAAAAGACTAAAGCCTTTGAATTTGGAAGCTCTGAAGATCTCATAATGATTCAGATCTTAGGTTAAAAAAGGCTGCGCAAAACCAGCAATCTGCAAACGGTTCCTGTTCCAGGAAAATACCAAAGACCTGTGTTGCATGTGTCTGACCACAAACCAGAACGGCCATAAACTTTGTCATACCAACAACTCTACAAATGAAATAAAATCATCTGATGAACCACCAAAGAATCTCAAAAAAACACTGAAATTGTACAACTACTGTACAACAAATATATTGTTCAGTTTACTGTGTACACACAGACTTATCCCCATCTGCCACAGGCTCATCAAGCAGCAGTAGTCTACTGCTTAAGAGCCTCCAGGCAGGACTGCTGCCTCTCGGCACTCATTCTATGGAAGATCCCTTTTTCTACAGTGAAAGAGGAGCAAGGGTGTGAATACAATATATCAGAAAGGTTAGAGATGAACATAAATAGATTGTGGACAGTCTTTAGTGGGTGAAATTGAAAATCCCTGGCATGCAAAATCACAAACTCTGGATTAGGTGTTCTCAGGAGAGTAATTTGTTGACACGTATTCAATGTCATTTATAATCATTTGTTATAGTGAAAAACTTTCCTCAGAACTATAGCCAAACTTTTATTTTCATTTTGGATAGAGTAAAGGAGGATTATATATTTTTTTGCCATCTGTGTACCATTGCGGAGATTTCCCTTCACTTCCTGTCTCCTAGCCAAACAGGAAGTGGGAGGAAATCCCTGCAAATTAAGGGAATTCTTTGTTGACGCCCAGGTCACCAGAATTAGTGTCTGCATTGGAAGATTACTTTTCTGGGAACAACCCAAATTTGGGATTTTTTTGTACTTTTACTTTCAATGATAATGGTACACAGGACAAATAGAGAGGGTGAATCTCCTTAATGGGGAGATTCCTTAATGGGACGTTCTAATCCCTCTCCACTCTGCCCAAAACAAACAAAAAACGATTTGCATTTGGTTATACTTTAATGTAAAAATGCATACTTATGTATGTGCAGCAAAGCAAACAAAATAATAGATGGTTGAAGTTGTATGCAGAGGTTGCTTTGTATGCGACTTCTGTTTTGGGAAGTTTTTCAGAGAACAGTGCTACGCAAAAGCAGACCATATGATTGATGTAAGGTCAGCTAAGCAGCAGACTTTGGGTGCACAACATCAAAATTCCATATGAAAGATGGCACTGGGCCATGGACTACAATAACAGAGAGCAAACACTTCCTTGAGATACTTCCCGTCACCTGCAATGTGACTTGTACTTGGCAATCAAAAGGAAAAAAATTATTTTCTTTTCAGAGTAAAAGAAGGCAAACTTTACCATTCAATTGAACATATATGAAGCTGATTTAACACAATATTTATATCTGCAAAATACAGAATTTTATATTTATTTTATATTTATATACTCTCTATCTCTCTCTCTCTGTATATATATATATATATATATATATATACACAAAAGCATAATATTCTGTTCTTCGTGCATCTGTCAATGTCAGCAATACAGGTAATGTCATTCTGTTTTAGGCCATTTTGTGTGCCATGGATTTCAAACTAATATATCTAAGTGTCAGCTCCAAAAAAAGGCTGGAATTCATTACTGATACGTTTCTTTATAAATCAGCATCACTGTCATATACAGAGAAACTTGGTTTATCTATTTTGTGCTACCTACAGTAATCAAAAAAAAATCTGATTTACGAATGAACCAGTAACCTTATGAGAAATATCTATACTTACAACTTGTGTTCTTTTGGCTTAATGTAACTGTTGTGGCTGGATGCCAGAAATCAGGATAGCGTGTTGCATAATTTAACAGACTACAAGAAGGTCAAAATGTGAATGCTAAAGCTGCAATATCTGAATACTTGGTGCTATAGTACACAGACAAATATGAATATACTGTATTTTTATGTGTGTAATACTGATCTGTATATGGCACACAGAAAACTAGGGTACAAAACTGTCAGGGAAGTCTAAACACATCTGTATATTGTACACGACGCTGTGGCTGGGTCCTGGAAGGACGCTATATTTCCCCTCTGTTTGGGCTGTGGTCCCTTTAACAAAAGGGTTAACTCACCTGTCAGAGGAAGTGGGTTCAAAAAAAAGACAGGAAGTTGTAGGTGGGGTGCAGAGGAGACGATGGATGGTGGTTTTGTGTGCAGTGATAAAAGTGAACGACAGTGTCCTGCCTGGAAGCCTCCTGGCAAGGAAAGTTACCTGCGACAAAAACCAAGGACTGTTTAACTGCGATAGCAGTTCTGGACTCTGCAAGTCGGTGAGACTGAAATTTCTTTCTGTTGTTGTTGCTGCTGTGAAGCTGTTTAAGTTAAATAAACATTATTTTGATTGCAAAGCCTTGTGCCTTGTGATCTAGCCGGCTCCCCGAACTTGACAATATGCATAGGTCACCTGTGTGGACTTTATACTGAAAAATTATTTGATGTGTTTCTAATTTTGTAGACAAATTAGGATAACACCTACTTTACATTGTTACATGTTCCCAGTCACATAACATACCTGCTTACCCTTTTCATTTTTCTTAAAGTGATACTAAAGCCAAAAATGTTTTTTACCTTAATGCATTCCTTGCATTAAGTTAAAAAAACGTTTTCTATTCCTCTGGCCTCCCTCTTCCCTATGTGAAGGGGAAGAGAGGGAAGAATAGATCCAGCACTGTGCACAGCTGCATCTCTTCGTCCCTCTCTTCCTCTTGACAAAGAACTCGAGCAGCAGCAGGAGCCATTGGCTCTGCTGCTGTCAATCAAATGAAGTGAGGAGGCAGTGGACGTGGGGCTAAGTCCTGCTATTCCAGTTCCAGTAATCCATGTCCTTAGTCTGCTTGTCTTCAGCAAACTGTTTGCAGGCTTTATTGTGCATCATCTTTAGAAGAAGCTTCCTTCTGGGACGACAGCCATGCAAACCAATTTGATACAGTGTGCGGCTTATGGTCTGAGCACTGACAGGCTGACCCCCCACCCCTTCAACCTCTGCAGCAATGCTGGCAGCACTCATATGTCTATTTCCCAAAGACAATCTCTGGATATGACGCTGAGCACATGCTCTCAACTTGTTTGGTCGACCATGGCGAGGACTGTTCTGAGTGGAACCTGTCCTGTTAAACCACTGTATGGTCTTGGCCACCGTGCTGCAACTCAGTTTCAGGGTCTTGGCGATCTTCTTATAGCCTAGGCCATCTTTATGTAGAGCAACTGTTCTTTTTTTCAGATCCTCAGAGAGTTCTTTGCCATTAAGGTGCCTTGTTGAACTTCCAGTGACCAGTATGAGATTAACACCAAATTTAACACCCCTGCTTCCCATTCACACCTGAGACCTTGTAACAACAACGAGTCACATGACACCGGGGAAGGAAAATGGCTAATTGGGCCCAATTTGGATATTTTCACTTAGGGCTGTACTCACTTTTGTTGCCAGCGGTTTAGACATTTATGGCTGTGTGTTGAGTTATTTTTAGGGGACAGCAAATTTACACACTTATACAAGCTGTACACTCACTAATTTACATTGTAGCAAAGTGTCATTTCTTCAGTGTTGTCACATGAAAAGATATAATAAAATGTGAGGGGTGTACTCATTATTGTGAGATACTGTATAAATATATATTGCAATGCAAAGTGTATATATGTGACCTTGAATACACAATGCAAAGTGTATATATGTGACCTTGAATACACAAAGCACCAGAAACTTGTCCGCATTTTTATGAGTTGTGCATCAGAAAATGAAGAGCAATATAGATCATAAATAAATACTCTACTAATAGCTTTTTTTCTTAATTACCTTACCTTTAGTCCTGTCTGTATATACCAGAGTCAAGTGAGCTTCATTAAAAAAGTTCTAGAAGACAAAAAGGAAAAAAAAAGAATATTAAAACACTGTACTAAAACATGAATAATTAGTATAATAATTAGTCATATTTGGAGGTAGTTGGCAGCCATAACAACAATTGTATTGATGTATATACAGTTACCACTAGTTAAAAACGTTTTATCCAGTGTTACATGTACTGCTTGCATCCCAAGTCAATCCAGAATTCAGTGACAGGGTATGTTTCTGAGTGAATACAATATTATTTTCTAACAACTCTGCTTAGATCCACTGTCTGGGAGAGGTCAGATTTAAAATAATGCTTAGTTACATCTCCCATGGTTTCTAATGTATTTAAACCTCAAATAAATCTCAATTCGATAATTCAAGATTCTGTTTCTATGCACCTGAGATTATTAGGTGTTTTCATCTAACCTTGCATCTTCCAGCACTTCTTATTAGATTATTTATAATATAAAATAGGAGTAGTGGGAGCCCCTCATAATGCAGTGAGTTTACAGAATATGGAACTAAAGCATAGGGAGCAAACCAAATGAACAGAGAATTATAAGGTACTGTCGGGTGTGTTAAATCTCTGGCATCTACCCAAAACAGAAATACCACTTTTGGGGAGACTGACTCTTTGAAACAATGTATTTCAAAGACCACATAAATGTTTTCACTCTAATATATTGTATAAGTAGACATTTCTGGTATTCTTTAGGAAAATGTTTGCAAATAAGCCCTTAATGTACAAAAATTTGATTTTTTTCACAGCAAACCTTTTCTCATTCAAGAGGCTTGTTAATCAACAACTTATATGATGATTATCCAATATTGAATAATAATAATAATAAAAATGGTAGTAATGATAATACCACCAATATGTTAACTAAATATCAAGTATTTGAAAATATTCTTAATCACTTTGTACATTACCGCTGAGGTGCATTCCTTCTATTTACCGTTTTAAATTTCCTAGGAATATATATATATATATATATATATATATATATATATATATATATATATATAGATATATATACATACAATTATAATATATATAATATATTATGTGTGTATATATATATATATATATATATATATATATA
This sequence comes from Lithobates sylvaticus, assembly GCA_028564925.1. Classification (NCBI taxonomy): domain Eukaryota; kingdom Metazoa; phylum Chordata; class Amphibia; order Anura; family Ranidae; genus Lithobates; species Lithobates sylvaticus. The sequence continues at coordinate 214,775,651 of CM053028.1, forward strand.
TATATATATATATATATTGTATATATATATATATATATATATACAATTGGCAATAAGCAAAACCTTTCTGGTACAAATTTTTTTTTATTGTATAACCAGTGAAAGATGATAAACACCAGGACTGTTAAATCTATTTATGTCGATTAAGGCTTTACCTTCCCATTAAGTTGAACTCTAATAGGTTTTACATCTGAAAGCTAAAAAGCCTCTAGTAGATTGGGTGGCTAAAATGAATTGGCTTGGCAACCTGACAGCCACAAATGGTGTGTGTTGATGGTGTACTTAAACAATATGGGACATCATCATTATATACATTAAATAGCCTCATACATACACAAACAAATATTCACAATGGAATAAACAGTTGTATATCAGTCATCAGAGCTCTGTAAAATAATCCTGGAAATTATATATTCACTAGGCACAATATGAATGACTGTTTTTCATCTCAGAAGTAAACCTAACAAATCAAGCAAACCAGCACATTTTAAACTTACCTGTCTCTGTAACCAATCAGAAAGCAGTAAGTTATAAACATGCTTCTAAGTCAGATGTACTATTTCATTTTTAAAATGTGGATAACTTTTCTCCCCTCTACCTTCTGTTTTTTTCTATTTCTTAAAAGTGGCATTTTTGAAAGATATTAGGCCAACTGGACTGCAGCCCTGAAGATGGATTTTCCATTTTCAAATGTTAATAAAGCGGCGAGCAAGAAGTAGGCGTATAAGTTAATATTTCATGTAATAATTTTTAACGGAAAACGAGTTTGAGCTTTTTTAAACTTTACACTTCATATAACGGAAAGTGTTACTAAGGATTACTGACTATTTTACATAAATCCATGGTAGGCTGATTTGCCAACCAAACATTAAACTTTTATTATTACCCAGATGTCTATTTTCAAAGGAGGCATGGTAGATCCTTATGCATCTCAACTCAAGTGTAGCTAGTCAATGAAAACATGTACTGGAATTCTAAATCACATTCAGAGAAATTAGTTTAGGGATGGTCTTTAAATAATTGATCCTCTATTACATTACCGAATGATTTGTAATGATCACTCTCAATCATGTTATTAAATCTCAGTAATGTCACAGAAAAACCCTGGCACTTTTAAAACCATTTCTTTGTGAATTTTGAATAACATGTATGATAATTTATATATAGGGTATTCTACAAGGCCAAAAGTTTGTGGATACTTGACCATCACACCTATATGATCTTGTTGGACATCCAATCCTCTTGTGGCTATAACAGGCTTCATTCTTCTGGGAAGACTTTCAAGAAGATTATGGTGCCTGTGACAATTTGTGCCCAATCAACCAAAAGAGCATTTGTGAGGTCAAGTTCTAATGTTGGACAATTCAACCTGGTTCATAATCGACATTCAGTAGAATTTAAGTAAAATCACTCTGCCACTTGAGCTCCTTCATGTCAAAGTTATCAAACAATGTCTTCATGAAGGACCTTTCCCAAACCATCATCACAAGTTTGGAAGCACACAATTGTCTAAAATGTCTTTTTATGCTGAAACATTTACAGTACCCTTTATTGGAAACACCTGAACTCTATTTGGAAGGATGCCCACAATCTTTTGGCTAAATAGCAGCTGTGGCGGTCAGGTGTCAACAAAGGCATTCCAATATACTGTATATATATTGTGAGAGTGCAGTTCTCTGTGATGGAGTATTTCACCCAGGATTCTCAACAAGGCAGGTTGAGGGGCTCCAGGGTGCTTGTTTAATTTGGAAGAAACTGTTCTTTCACTTTCCTCGGAGGTTGATAAAACTGGGTTTGGGACCTGGAGCCCAGGGATTTTGCAGTGATCTGGGCGGGAGGAATGTTTTTTTTTCCCTTTTACAGGTTGAATTAGATGGACTTGTGTCTTTATTCAACCAAACTAACTATGTAACTATGTAAATCTTCAATCCTGGGACCAGGTTTTGGGAACTACTAGCACACTGATTATGCAAGTGGGTGTGGGTCTTATTGGAGAGTCAGGACCAGGAAACTGGGCTCCACCCTCCCAAGGAGTCTATGTGGGTGCAAGGGAGCAGCCACAAGTGTGTGCATGTCTGCATGGCGCAGTCTGTGATAGAACAGACAGAGGGCACAAGCCTGAGGGCCAGAGCAGCAGGGAAGCTGTGAGGAAACAGCAGACAGCAGGTACAGCATTCGTACAAGGAGACAGGGACGCTGTGTTACAAGGCCAGGAGGCTGAATCTGACTTGATGTGTTATTTTGTGTTGCTACTGGAACCCCCCCCCCCCCCCAGCGTGTGTAATGGTTTGTGTTGTTGGACATTCTCTTTAATAAAAGTGGGCCAACAAGCCCTAAATGGCATAACTAGGGTGGACTCTACTGGCTGGTGAGCTCTACACTGAGCTAAACAATCTCAAACTTTTATATATATATATATATATATATTAACCCCTGATGAAGGAGATGATTACAAACTCTGAAACGCATTGGATGAAGGCTATCAATCTGTACTGTCATGTATTACTGTCATGATGTATCTCCAGTTGATTTGTTCATGTTTATTCCAAGTTTTCGATTTTAATTATTTTTCATTCAATAAATAGATTTTTAAAAATACTTTATTGGAATACCATTCAGTGCCTACAAAGTCCCACCCTCAGGGGACTTCTCGCTTCTAGCTATTTAGGAATGTGGCACATTAGGGTATAACAATCACCAATATCTTTCCATATATATACTGTATATATACACTATATATTCTATATATATTAAGATAATAACTGGGATACAAGTAGAAGGTATTCACCCGAGTTTAAAAACAACAGAAATTCAGACTGACTTTGAAAGGGTAATTTTTGCAGTATTATGTTTCTGCTGAATCGTCTAAAAATTCAAGCCATGGGTGGCCCTGTCAGCACCACCCAACTCAACTGCCAGATGGAAAAATGTTGACCTATCAGATACAGTCATTGTTTGGGTATTCAGACAGTGGCTGCTACAAGTGTTTAAAATTCAACGGCAGGCAGGGGGGTTCCTCTAACCATTTTGTTTAGCGTGGACGGAGTAGTCAATTGATTTCTCTTGTTCAGCCCACAAGGCTGAATGAGAGAAATATTGACATGTATTGTATGTCTAGCCTTATGCTGATATGCGTTATCGGTGGAAATGATGTCAGCAGTGTGCTGTGAGTAGAAGTCTCCCCTCTACACTCATCAGCCACACAAACTGCAAGTGAAAGGCAGGGTGGTGAGCTGTGTATGACTTGTGCGCACAGATCAAATCATAAAGGCAACTGCATGGGCCTTGGGACTGACATAGTTCTGTAAATTTTGGGGCATAATCTTAGTTCAAGGATTAGATTTTGACCCTGGATAATGCCTGAAAAAAATATGGTGTGCAAATGTTACATTTTCACACTGTTTAGCAAGCATGCATGATGTTGGGTCCTCCAATGGCTGCTAAAGAGCGATAACAAAAACTGCATTTCAAGTTGGTTTGTTAAAACAAAAATGAACGTTGTAAGGATAATATAAAGGATAATAAAAATAATAATATAATATGTGGTAGTTACTGCAAGAGCAATATCTTCTAATCTAAAGCATGGGTGCTCAACCTGAGGCCCTCCAGCTGTTGGGGAACTACAAGTCCCATTAGGCATTGCAAAGCTTATAATTACAAGCATGACTCCCAAAGGCAAAGGTGTGATAGGAATTGTAGTTTGGCAACATCTGGAGGGCCACTGGTTGAGCACCCATGTTCTAAACTGCATACCAATTCAGCAATACCGTAAAAGAAAATTATCAAATGTCATTTTGCTTGACAACCTGCAGTTAAGCCAGTGTTAAAACTCATCTCACCATGATAAAAGAGAAGCAATTACTCAGCAATTACTCAATAAACAAAAAAACATAATCATGTCATTCAATGCAATAAAGCCACCATGTAATACTGTATTTGTAAGCATGAACAAATCAAAATAGATTCCAGCATATATAAAAGCTTACTCACGCACTGACATAGAGTCTATGAAGTATGCAAACTTATCATGATATATCCTGTAGCGGTCCACATCCTTAGCTCTTCCAATATAAAATGTAATTCATTTGTTTTAGTAATAATCAAATCAGTTTAAACAGCCACAGGAGATGAGGCCTTTAATCAACCTTCCTTCTCACTGCTCTCACCTCCTCTGAACTGGACTGTGTAATTTCGCTCTACTGAACTGAGGTTGCAACATTAGCCTGTGCCATGTTGGACAATCTCTGATGACCATGGTCCTGATTTGAGCCTGTCCTTCACGGGCTGAAGCATGTCATGGCATAACAACTGAGCAGTGGTCTATCTGTGCCTCTTTGTGCTTTTGTCTGATGTCAAGTCTTTTTTTACAAGGTTTAAAGAGGAAGTAAAGGCAGGAAAAAAAAAAACACACCCTGTAAGGCAAAGGCATAATGAGCTAGTATGCATAGCATACTGGCTCATTATGAATAACTTACCTGAGATGGAAGCCCCCGAAGCGACCCTCGTTCTTCTCCTCCATCCCCGCCATCTATCCCAGAGTGACTTCCAGGTATCCCGGCTCCGACGCTGTAACTGACCGGAGCCGCGGTGACGTCACCCCCGCACATGTGGGAGCCGCCACTAACGGCATGATTGCCGTTAGCAGCGGCATGCTCAGTGCGCCTGCGCGCCGCTGTCTATGGCACATGCGCCACAGACAGCGGTGCCTGTCATTTGCAAATATCTCCTAAACCGCGTAGGTTTAGGAGATATTTCTTGGACCTACAGGTAAGCCTTAATCTAGGCTTACCTGTAGGTCAAAGTGGTCTGTAAGGGTTTACAACCACTTTAAAGTCACACTAAACTCTGGTTTAAAAACTCAAAAGAGCACCATCTATTGCTCCCAGCTGCCTCCAGGTCTCCAAATACTTTTTTTTTATTTGTTTGGTACAGTAATCTGACTTCCTGTTAGAGGGTGGCTACAATTTTTTTCTCTGGTCCCACTGTATGTAGGAACGTAGCCACCCTTTCTTGCTCTCTCCTGAGATGTACTAAGGATTATGGACTATGGGATGTTTAATGTGCATAGTGCAGTCCACATGATTGCAACTAACATGCACTGCTCATTCCAAACATACATAAGTAAGAACTCAGAATTAAATAAGAAAATTGATTACAGGCCATTAAGTAGTGGAACTGTATGGATTATTTTTGGAGAATAAAAGTTTCATCTAGTGTCACTTTTATGTCTATGATGTAAAAATGCTTGTGCTGCTGTGTATATTCCTTCCTCCAACTCTGAGCCTGTGAGCACAAATGTAATTCACTAACAAAATAATACACCTAAACAGTAAATAGTGTGGCTCTCCACGTTGAATAAATGTAACCATATAAAATAGTCCCAGTTATATAACATATACGGTGCAATATATCTCATATATAAAACATACACATAATATATTGGTGCAAAAAAACTTTTCCTGGATAATGTTTAAAGTATATGTGCCAATATCTAACCAAACAAGGTACTCTGTTAGGAAAAGTCCCAAGATTGACACATATACTATATTACCACATGTATTGGGACACCTGCCTTTACACGCACATGAACTTTAATAGCATCCCAGTCTTAGTCCATAGGGTTCGATATTGAGTTGGCCCACCCTTTGCAGCTAAAAACAGCTTCAACTCTTCTGGAAAGGCTGTCCACAAGGTTTAGGAGAGTGTCTATGGGAATGTTTGACCATCCTTCCAGAAGTGCATTTGTGAGGTCAGGCACTGATGTTGTACGAGAAGACCTGGCTCGCAGTCTCCGCTTATCCAAAAGGTGTTCTATCGGGTTGAGGCCAGTCAAGTTCCTCCACCCCAAACTCGCTCATCCATGTCTTTATGGACCTTGCTTTGTGCACTGGTGCACAGTCATGTTGGAACAGGAAGGGGCAATCCCCAAACTGTTCCCACAAAGTTTGGAGCATGAAATTGCCCAAAATGTCTTGGTATGCTGACGCCTTAAGAGCTCCCTTCTCTGGAATAAAGGGGAAAGCCCAACCCCTGAAAAACAACCCCACACCATAACCCCCCCCCCCCTCAACCAAATGATTTGGACCAATGCACAAAGCAAGGTCCATAAAGACATGGATGAGCATGTTTGTGGTGGAGGAACTTCCCTGGCCTGCACAGAGTCCTGACCTCAACAGAACACCTTTGGGATGAATTAGAGTGGAGACTGCGAGCCAGGTCTTCTCATCCAACATCAGTACCTGCCCTTACAAATGGGTTTCTGGAAGAATGGTCAAATATTCCCATAGACACACTCCCAAACCGTGTAGACAGCTTACCCACAAGAGAAGCTGTTATAGCTACAAAGGGTGGGCCAAGTCAAAATTTAACCCTACTAACTAAGACTGGGATGTCATTAAAGTTCATGTGTGTGTAAAGGCAGGCGTCACAATATTTTTGGTAATATAGTGTATATAATATTAAATGTGCAACACAACTCCTCAATGCATTATTTCATGAATCCTCTTCCTTGTGACCACGCCACCAGTGCACAACCATTCAGATGGACCTCTTAAGCTACAGGAGGCCATACACAGTTCTGCATCAAGCCACAGCTTGCAGCACCTCAAGGTATAGCTTCTCAAGTGACCACTTACAATTGACTCAGATGTTACTCAGAATAGACAGAAAAAGAGGCTCCATATTGCTCAAAAGTTCACATTTATAAAAAAAATATATATATATACAGTGGTGTGAAAAAGTGTTTGCCCCCTTCCTCATTTCCTGTTCCTTTGCATGTTTGTCACACTTAAGTGTTTCGGAACATCAAACCAATTTAAACAATAGTCAAGGACAACACAAGTAAACACAAAATGCAACTTGTAAATGAAGGTGTTTATTATTAAAGGTGAAAAAAAATCCAAACCATCATGGCCCTGTGTGAAAAAGTGATTGCCCCCCTTGTTAAAACATACTATAACTGTGGTTGTCCACACCTCAGTTCAATTTCTCTAGCCACACCCAGGCCTGATTATTGCCACACCTGTTCACAATCAAGGCATCACTTAAATAGGAGCTGCTTGACACAGTAAGGTCCACCAGAAGATCCTTAAAAGCTACACATCATGCTGAGACCCAAAGAAATTCAGGAACAATTGAGAAAGAAAGTAATTGAGATCTATCAGTCTGGAAAGGGTTATAAAGCCATTTCCAAAGCTTTGGGAATCCAGCGAACCACATTGAGAGCCATTATCCACAAATGGCGAAGACATGGAACAGTGGTGAACCTTCCCAGGAGTGGCCGGCCGCCCAAAATTACCCCATGACGACTCATCCAAGAGGTCACAAAAGACCCCACAACAACGTCCAAGGAACTGCAGGCCTCACTTTCCTCAGTTAAGGTCAGCGTTCATGCCTCCACCATCAGGAAAAGACTGGGCAAAAATGGCCTGCATGGCAGAGTTCCAAGGAGAAAACCACTGCTGAGCAAAAAGAACATCAAAGCTCGTCTCAATTTCTCCACAACACATCTTGATGATCCCCAAGACTTTTGGGACAACATTCTGTGGACCGATGAGACAAAAGTGGAACTCTTTGGAAGGTGTGTGTCCAAGTATATCTGGCGTAGAAGGAACACTGCATTTCAGAAAAAGAACATTATACCAACAGTAAAATATGGTGGTGGTAGTGTGATGGTCTGGGGCTGTTTTGCTGCTTCAGGACCTGGAAGACTTGCCGTGATAAAAGGAACTATGAATTCTGCTGTCTACCAAGAGATCCTGAAGGAGAATGTCCGACCATCTGTTCGTGTACTCAAGCTGAAACGAACTTGGGTTCTGCAGCAGGACAATGATCCTAAACACACCAGCAAGTCCACCACCGAATGGCTGAAGAAAAACAAAATGAAGACTTTGGAGTGGCCTAGCCAAAGTCCTGACCTGAATCCTATTGAGATGTTGTGGTATGACCTTAAAAAGGCCGTTCATGCTCGAAAACCCTCTAATGTAACTGAATTAGGACAATTCTGCAAAGATGAGTGGGCCAAAATTCCTCCAGGACGCTGTAAAAGCCTCATTGCACGTTATCGCAAACGCTTGGTTGCAGTTGTTGCTGCTAAGGGTGGCCCAACCAGTTATTAGGTTTAGGGGGCAATCACTTTTTCACACAGGGCCATGATGGTTTGGATTTTTTTTCACCTTTAATAATAAACACCTTCATTTACAAATTGCATTTTGTGTTTACTTGTGTTGTCCTTGACTATTGTTTAAATTGGTTTGATGTTCTGAAACACTTAAGTGTGACAAACATGCAAAGGAACAGGAAATGAGGAAGGGGGCAAACACTTTTTCACACCACTGTATATATATATATATATATATACAGCCCTCAAAATGTATACTCGCCTGCATTTTGCGAGTAAATTTTGAGGGCTGGCGAGGAAGGGCTGTCTGGGAGTGAGGGGGGGCGAGCACTGCTGGCCGGCGAGTCATTTTCCCAGCGCTCATGAAGGGGAAGAGAGAGGACAGAGCCGGCCGGATGATAAGAGTGCAGGGAACATCACTAGCGCTTTGATTTCAATTCCCATGTGTTCCCTGCACTCGCTTTCACACACAGCCCCACCCCCTGGTCCCGGGGAATTTGATAGACAGATCACCCATCAAACACGGGACGAGTGATGTGTATCAAAGTTCCCTGGCCAGGGGGCGGGGCTGCACGGGACGCCGAACAGCGGGAACACACGGCAATTTAAATCAAAGCTGTTCCAGTAATGTCCCTCTGCGTTATATATCATCCGGCCAGCAATGCTCTTCTTCTCCTCTTCCTGGTAAAGGAACCCGGCAGTGAAGCCTTTCCGCTTCACAACTGGTTCCCTACTGTGCATGCACGAAGCGCGCTGTGCTTTCCAATTGGCCTGGTGGCGGGGGAAGGAGGAAGGGGGCTGAACTTCTGGGAGATCGGGTCATGGTCTCGTCCCCGGAAGTGGGGAAGGGGACCTGTCAAAAACAGGTCCCCCCTGAAAGGTGCCAAATGTGACACCGGAGGGGGGGGGGGGGAACATATAAGTGGAAGTTTCACTTTTGGGTGGAACTCCGATTGAACTCTTGCAGTTAGGGAGCAAGGGTAAATTTCCAGATTTCTAGAGGCTGGTTTTTGTCAGTTTTTATTTCCTTTTGCTATCTGTGGCCCATTTAAGAGATCTTCCTTCACTTCCGGTCCTGTAGACGCAAGTTAGATGGAATCTCTGAAAAGTGAGACATAGTTGTTACCAGAACAAGGGTATCCATTGAAAGATTTGGACTCTATTGATATTTTGGGGACATTTCAAACTTTATGATTTCCCATCACTTTCAGTCCCTGTGCCAGTGAACACCAGTATAGTAAGGGGGAATGACTCCTGTAATAAGTTGTTCCTCTAACATCAGCGCAGTAAATTATGGATTCTTTTGGTTTCTATAGGCTTCTGCACTAAGGAATTAGAACCCGTTATTGAATGAGGACAAATACATTTTACTGGTATAAGTTAATTCAACAATAAGGCCATATACCATTACAGTGTGATAAATAAAACAAGAGATGTATCGTTCTGTGTAGCATTATTTATATATTTGTGTCAAAGAAAATGTTATCTACTCTTCAGCTGCCTACTCATACGCAATTTTAAACACAGAAATACATACTGCTAAACCCATGACATATTTCGACAATACTAAATGCATGATAGCTACATATACATAATATTCTACAATAAATATTGTATTTTAAAATATTTTTTGGAAAATGTATACCACAAATGATACGCCATTCAAACTTTTACACTGAATATGTAACTCATCACCACAAAAGGGTGCTGGCACTAGTGTTTTTTTTTACTGCTTTTTTATTGTGTCTAATTGAAGGAGTTACAGACCAAAATTGGAGGCTTCCAAATCTTGGTGTCCCTCACTAAGTGTGAACTTCCATAATAGAACGCCCACTACACATAGAAACCCCTGCCCTTTATGCAAACCGTAGATGCTGAATCAATATGGTTCTTCTTAAAAAATTTATGTCAGTCTCATTATAGACAACAATCATAGGTCATGAACAGAAATTATGGAAATTGAAAGGGTTTGGCATAATGCTGAATGTTGCTCATTGGCTCTTCCTCTTTCACATCAAGGAAAAATGCTGAAGTACAATATTTTGAATCTCTGCCATTACCTGAGAAAACCCCAGGAAGTGGCTTGAAACGAAGAACAAGATCAGACTTGCACATGTATGAGAGCCTATCAAATACACCCTTCACCCTTCCATCTGCTGCTTAATTTGATATACACAATATAGTGCAACAATGCAGAATCCATAAAGGACGGCAGAAAACGTATCTCAGATAGATCTGGGGAATCATTTGTGTTTTAGTCAGTAAGTAACTTGGGAACCTGCCCAAAAGATTAATCATCTACCACAATTTCACGATCTTAACAGACCTGCACTTTGTACATGACTGTGGGGGGGGGGGGGGACAGACGAAATTACTAGAACTCTGACTGCACACGGGGCACCAATGTGTCAGAACGATTGTCAGGCTGCAACCTATGCGAGAGGCATGATTGTCAAGCTGCTAAATGCAAGACAATGGAGTATATTTTTAGAACTGTTTGGAGAGCGTTTGTTTGCTTACCTGGTCATGTGTTCCAGAATCTTTCTGGGCATCAATACTCACAAAACACATGAGGAAAGAACACTTTATTATTCTTATTTTTCTTAATTAACACCTCACGTCTCTACTGAGAATACATCTGCTGGCCTGAATGCATGCATAATTATGCCTTCCCAGAATGCATCTTTTATCAGATAAAAACAGGAAAAGATGTTTGCCATTAAGACATTCTCTTAGCAGATAGCTTCATTTGTACATGATAGCACTGACTGTCTAACTCCGTCTGAACCCCAACGTTGCTTCCTTGGTATTATAACCAGGGCTTTTTTCCTCAAACAATAGGTGCTGGAATTCAACCACGACCCCCCAAAACCCCTCCCACCAAACACACCCTCCAAATCACATCAAATAGTGGGTGTGGTCATGTTTCACAAACAGTAGAAGGGTCTTAAAGGGGCATTAAATATCAGGATTGCATTACATACAGAGTGCAGAGTTCATGGGGGTTACACACATAGTGAAGAGCTGTCACTTGTAAACACAGAAACCAGACTTCTGTGTTTACAAGAGTTTGTGGTGAGCAGGCACCAAAGGGTCTGAGCCAGAGGTGGTGGAACTGAGCTCCACCAAGTTCCCCCTGAAAAAAAAGCCCTGATTATAACTGACCTCAAATTATCCAGTTATACGCAAACATTACTGAAGAACTGGTTTTCTTGGCTAGCAAAGCTATTACACCACAATAGATAACTGTTCTGTCTATTGTCTGTAAGTTTGCATTCACCAATTAAATGCTTCTAGCCTGGTTGTCTTGTTACAGCAGAACTCCAGGATCTTGCCCACTTTGGACCCTTACCGCTCTTTCCTCATGCACATAAAAGCGCTTTTACAACCCTGGGTACATTATTACTTACCACCTAATTTTAATGAATCATTGCTTCTCCCTTAATGCTTGATTGAATTGTATCAGTCTATTATTCAACTCTCTTTCTGTAAGGTTGGTATACCAGAGTCCCAATAGGATGCCCCTGGCCCCACCTACCCCCTCCTCTCTTTTTCTTTCCTTGTTTGGGTCCTTGGTGTACCTGCTTTACTGAGCCAGACAGCAAGGATAACTTGCCACAAATTTGTGGCAGTGTTGAATTGTAAGTCTGTTGACTTGCTGCACATTTTCACTGGCAAATTGTACATTTGCAGAGCAGTTAAAACACAAGTTCCAGTTGACACTTTTGCAATTTGTAGTAAATTTGCGTGGCTGGGTGGAGTTCAGCTGTAAATACAGTAAAATCTGAGATCTTTGGATAAATGCTCTGAAGGCCTTATCTGGCACTTTATCTTCTCGGTAATGTGACTAACATCCTTGTGATGTTTATCAGCATAACTGAATTGTACACGTCCACTCTTGGCCTTTTCAAATGGTCAGTCCAACTAAAAAGGATATTTCATTTAGGAGTGAAGTATGATGGACTTTATTACATCTCTTGGGGTTCTCAGTGGTGACATTTACCTACGTTAACTCTTAAAGGCCTTGGAGTTTTTGGAGTTCTCACTCCTCTTATGCCGTGTACACACAAGCGGATTTTCCACCGGAAAAATCTTGGATGGTTTTTCCTAAGGAATTCCGAACTGAACTTTGACCGTCAAGAACGCGGTGACGTACAACACTACGACAAGCCAAGAAAATGAAGTTCAATGCTTCCCAGCATGCGTCGAATTGTTTCCGAGCATGCATAGGAATTTTGCGTGTCGGAATTGGTACAGACGATCGGAATTTCCGATCAAAACTTTTTCCGACCGAAAAATTGAGAACCTGCTCTCAATCTTTTGCTGGCTGGAATTCCGCCAGAAAAAGTCTGATGAAGCATACACACTGTCGCATTTTCTGACCAAAAGCTCTCATCTGACTTTTTCTGGTGGAATTTCCGAGTGTATGCGGCATTAGGATATTCTTCCAAATTCTGTTGCGTTCTCCATCAGATAAAGCACATTTTCACAGTTTTTCTTTTTTTTGTTAGTTGTACCCTATCGAAGTGTGACTTTTGCTTCTCTTTAACAGTTAACATACAACAAATCTCATATGGTTTGCACATTTGTTTTACTTTCAGCATGCTCTGCTTTATGTTTGACAGGCTATGGACATTATATTAAAACTTGAGTCTTATACTATACCTGTTATGTATGTATGTGCCAAGAAACACATTTGCAATAAACAGCAAACACCAGTTTGCCAGTTAAAGTGATCGTAAATCCTCACCTTGTAAAACAACCCATTCAGTTTAAAAAATAAATAAAATGCAAAACATTTTCATATAGATGTAAAACATTATATATAATACACTTTTCCTTTTTAATATGTGATCGCATTCCCTGTTTTCTCAGCTGCAAACGAACAGTGGAGAGGAGAAGCAGCAGCATACTGAGCTTTCCAGTGAATGGCTGTGCAGCGGAGGCATGTCTGATCATTAGAGAAGAGTACACTGAGTTCCCAGCAGTTAGGGCTCATGTACACTGCAGCTTCTAAACTTTAGGAGCCAAACTTTTTGTTGCCAAAGCTCCTAAACAAAACTCCATAAAAGCCTATGTGTCCATGCACACATAGGCTTTTACAAGAGTCTATAAGCGGCTGTGGTTAGGGGAGGTTCAACCTCCCTCTCCTGAATGCAGATGAATCGTGTACAGGATAGGAACGTTTTGACAGATGGCCGCAAAACATAGCAAAATCGTGGCTGGCGGTCAACCTAGTCTACGTATGCATGAGCCCTTAGAGAACTGACCACTGTGTGCTCTCCTGCCTTGTGTGGTCAGTTTTTAATAGGAAAGCAGAGAGACTGGCAGGAACCCCAGGGATTTCACATAAAGGAAGCAATACAAAGAGTATTGACTCTGAGACTTTGGGAGGGAGAGCTTCTGCTTTCGATTGCCTTAAGTCGACAGGAAAAGAAGTGGGAGCTGTCAAAATCAGGTACTGGCTCCCCCCCCCCACCCCATCAAAAGCTCATTTTAACAAACAGGAGCTGGGGAAGAGGCCTTAAAGCGGAAGTTCCACTTTTGGGTGGAACTCCGCTTTAAGCAGCCCATAGATTAGTCCGTTTCTTTCGTTCAACTACATAGTTACATAGTTGGTAAGGTTGAATAAAGACAACAGTCCATCCAGTTCAACCTGTGTAGGTATATGTGTGTGTAAAAAATAATTTCCCATATCCCCGTATATTGTTTTCGCTAAGATGCCCCAGACCAGAGTCTTTTAAAACTATCCATACTTCCTGCCGACACCACCGGTTGTGGAAGAGAGTTCCACATCCTTACCACCCAGACAGCAAAAAAAAAACCTACGCAGCTTAAGGTTAAACCGCTTCTCTTCCAGTCTCATCACGTGTCCCCAATAGTGGGATGAACAAAAAAAAAAAAATGATTTGATTTCATCATCCACACACTTGATGTGAATGGGGGAATCCTCCCCATTAAGCTACTGCTACTGGTCGAGTGTAAAAAATCTGACAGGGTGGTTGTACAGACTGGCAGATCAGCTTCTATACAACCTCAGTGTCCAAATTTGGATCGAAATTCGGCCGGTCCCTGCTGAACCAGCCAAATTTTGATCCATGTATGGACCCTTTTAGCACTGTTCCTGGCTATCTCCATGAACCAAAAAACACCTCTCTCTGTTACGGATAAGAGCGGGAGATGTTATGCAGAGCAGTCCTAAGACACTCCTTGCAAGAGTATTTTTTTATATTCCTGAAGTTCAGCTTTAAGTCTCTGGGAACAACTTGCAGCTTGGAATGAATCACTGTTCTTACACAGACAAGACTGAGTTCATGTACCTAAAGGAATGTTTCTCACACAGATCCCGTTTGCAGTGTTTCATGTGACAAGTTCAAACAAAACGAATACAAGTGATCTAAAAACACAAAATTGCCAATGAACAAATGCAGTTCTTAACATACAGTATCTCACAAAAGTGAGTACACCCCTCACATTTTTGTAAATATTTTATTATATCTTTTCATGTGACAACACTGAAGAAATTACACTTTGCTGCAATGTAAAGTAGTGAGTATACAGCTTGTATAATAGTATACATTTGTTGTCCCCTCAAAATAACTCACTACACAGCCGTTAATGTGTAACCGCTGGCAACAAAAGTGAGTACACCCCTAAGTGAAAATGTCCAAATTGGACCCAAAGTGTCAATATTTTGTGTGGCCATCATTATTTTCCAGGACTGCCCTAACCCTCTTGGGCATGGAGTTCACCAGAGCTTCACAGGTTGCCAATGGAGTCCTCTTCCACTCCTCCATGACAACATTACAGAGTTGGTGGATGGTAGAGACCTTGCGCTACCTTCCATTTGAGGATGCCCCACAGATGCTCAATAGGGTTTATGTCTGGAAACATGCTTTGCCAGTCCTTCTTTAGCAAGGCAGTGGTTGTCTTGGAGGTGTGTTTGGGGTTGTTATCATGTTGGAATACTGCCCTGCGGCCAGTCTCTAAAGGGAGGGGATCATGCTCTGCTTCAGTATGTTACAGTACATGTTGGCATTCATGGTTCACTCTATGAACTGTAGATCCCCAGTGCCGGCAGCACTCATGCAGCCCCAGACCATGATACCCCCACCCCCATACTTGACTGTAGGCAAGACACACTTGTCTTTGTACTCCTCACCTGGTTGCCGCCACACATGTTTGACACCATCTGAACCAAATAAGTTTATCTGGGTCTCATCAGACCACAGGACATGGTTCCAGTAACCCATGTCCTTAGTCTCCTTTTCTTCAGCAAACTGTTTACGGGCTTTCTTGTGAATAATTTTTAGATGAGGCTTCCCTCTGGGATGACAACCATGCAATTTGATGCAGTGTGCGGCATATGGTCAGAGCACTGACAGGATGACCCCCCCACTCCTTCAACCTCTGCAGCAATGCTGGCAGAACCATGGCAAGGCCTATTCTGAGTGGAACCTGTCCTGTTAAACTGCCATATGGTCTTGGCCACCGTGCTGCAGCTCAGTTTCAGAGTCTTGGCAATCTTCTTATAGCCTAGGCCATCTTTATGTAGAGCAACAATTATTTTTTTCAGATCCTCAGTGAGTTCTTTGTCATGAGCTGCCATATTGAACTTCCAGTAACCAGTATGAGCGAGTGAGAGTGATAACACCAAATTTAACACACCAGCTCCCAATTCACACCTGAGACCTTGTAATGCTAACAAGTCACATGACACTGGGGAGGGAAAATGGCTAATTTGGCCCAATTTGGAAATTTTCACTTAGGTGTGTACTCACTTTTGTTGCCAGCGGTTTAGACATTAATGACTGTGTTGAGTTATTTTGAGGAGACAGAAAATTTACACTGTTATACAAGCTGTACACTCACTACTTTACATTTGTAGCAAAGTGTAATTTCTTCAGTGTTGTCACATGAAAAGATATAATAAAATATTTACAAAAATGTTAGGATGTACTCACTTTTTTGAGATACTGTATATACTGTAGGTGTCTATCAACGGTAAAAATGACTTTGATGCCAAAAGTTTCAAACAGGTCACTATGGGTCAGCCATATCCGAAAAGAGCAATGTAGTAGCACCACTAATACGATTTTATACAAAACCTAGCATAAATGTATCTAAAAAAAACAAAGTGCCTAATTTCGGACTTTTACATTTAATATACAGCATTTATAGCGATCCCGACTAATATTTGGCACAACTGACCACTTCTGGCGCAATACTGTCTATCTCCTTGTAAAACAAACCTCCCTTCCCCTGTTAAAATGTAATGCTAATATATCATGAATCTAATTTCTGCAGACAAACTACTACAGACTCTCTAGAGATAGATCTATAACATTAGTGTAAATTATAGAGGCAGCCAGGCAATAAATCTTACTCTGGGTTTGACTGTTCCTTAAAGACAGCTTGCTTTAGGGTTTCTAAAAAATAACATCAGTGATTACATGAGCGTAAAGGAGAAGTCCTGTACATGAAACGAACACAGAAAAATAATACGTATTCATTAAGGAGTTATTAGTGAAAATGCCGAACATATTCAAGTCCAAGTGCAGCCTCATTCCCCAGCTTCCAGCAGATGTGGAAGATTTGCTGTGTGGGTCAAAGCATTTTTAAAGGAATGCAGAAGACTTGCAAGTATATACCTCGGATTTTCCACTCCTGCTGTGCCCACATCCTTTTATCAGTTTTATATGAAAGAAGGAAATTCCTAAAAAAAAATATGCCTCTGTCAATGAAGTGCTTGGTGTAATTTAAACAGCTGATGCATTAAGTAGTAGGAAAAAACTGCTCACATCCTTTGGGATTGCTGTCTGCGGCGGAGCTATATGTACTACAAGTTCTACAAACAAACTGTCCTTTGAAAAAAGTGTATATTAAAAGAGACCCATTAATCACGCATAGCTTTTTTTTTTTCTTTTCCTTTGCTTACAAATGTTTCTGATTTACTCATGTTCATGTCCAGGCAATCCAAGCATCCTTTTACTGGAACTCCAAAGCAAAAGCTGTAAAATCTTGCAGTAAGCTGTTACAAGGTCGTGCAATGAAGAATGCCTGAATTTTAAGATTTAATCTGTGTTTTTGACTACAAGGCCACAGCAGATGAGGGCCAACTCTCAACAATAGATTTACATTAACAGATGACAGATTTTAGACTTTAAAGGGTTAGTTCACCTTTATCCAAAAAACTGCATGTGAGGGTAAGGGCAACCTGTAGATAAAAACAAACTGTAAAGCTTTGACCAAAGCTGGATAATGCCCTTATAAGCCTTCTCTTAGCTGTGCTATACCCGAATGGCGGCTACAGCGCATACCTTAATTGCCGGGAGGCTGCCATATGACGTCCTCCCGAGCATGAGCCCCTATGGGGCATGCACGGCATGCTCTGTGATCACCAAGTCTATGAGACTCGGCTGATCACAGATTGGAGTAAGGGGCAGATTCCAGCCTCTTACCACATGATCCGCTGTCAGCCAATGACAGTTGATCACGTGATGTAAAAAGAAGATCAGTCATCTTTTATTTTCCCTCACGCTGTCAGCATGAGGGAAAGAAAAAGCCAATCACCGGCTTCTGCCAGAGGGACATCGGTCCCTCCCACAGAGAGCCGTGGCTGCCTCATCTGTGCCCACCAGTGCCACCTATCAGTACCCACCAGTGCCACCTACCAGTGCCCACAGTGCCACCTACCTTTACCCAAAAGTGACACCTACCAATGACCACCAGTGCTACCAATCAATGCCTATCAGTGCCACCAATCAGTGCTGCCTATCAGTGTCACCTACCAGTGCCCATCAGTGCCACCTTTAAGTCCCACCTATCAGTGCCCTTCAGTGACGCCCATTAGTGCCAACCACCAGCGCCCATCAGTGCCACCTTATCAGTGCCCATCAGTGCAGCCTATCAGTGCCCATAAGTGCAGCCTATCAGTGCCCATCAGTGCAGCCTCATCAGCGCACATCAATGAAGGAGAAAAATTACCTGTTTTCAAAATTTTATAACAAACTATGGAACAGTTTTTTTTCAAAATTTACAGTCTTTTTCGTTTTTTTTTAGCAAAGAATAAAAAACCCAGCAGTGATTAAATACCACCAAAAGAAAGCTCTATTTGTGTGAAAAAAACATTATAAAAATGTCTTATGGGTACAGTGTTGCATGACCACGCAATTGTCATTTAAAGAGTGAGAGCGCTGAAAGTTGAAAATTGGCCTGGGCAGGAAGGGGGTTTACGGTAAGTGCCCAGTAAGCAAGTGGTTAGAGGTGTAAGCCATTTACATATGAAGAAATGTCACCAACACACCAAGGATTTATTTGCATTCAGTGTCTACGGTTCCAGGGCCTGGGGCCACTGCAGCACCCACCAACACTAAACAGTCATCTTCGTGGAACGTATGCCTTGGGGAATTTTGTGATTGGCCATTTACCTACCTCCTGAAGGCTGGCTGGAAAAACAACCACAGATGGCATCATCTTGTCCTGCCTTGTTACTAGGACATTGCTAATACAATTCAAAGCATTTTGCATGCACTCTCTCTCCCCTCTTGTACTAGCTCTTAGCTCTGCAATGCTGTGACAGAGGAGATCATGGGCCACACATATGCATGGGTTTAAGAGTTTTCTCCTGTGATGATAGGGGTGAGCTGTAATTGCTGGGTGTGTTCTGGCAACATACTAGCAGCAGGGCAGAACAGGATGATGCCATCTCTGGGAGTTTTTCTGCAAGGCTTCAGGAGGTACGTAAATGGCCTATACCTATAATAAGGGCATTATCCAACTTTAATCAGAGCTGCACAGTTTTTTTAAATCTATGGGTGCCCCTTACCTGCATAGACAGTTTTTTTGGTGAAGGTGAACTAACCCTTTAAGGCCGGGATCAGCAACCCATCTATCTGCCTGTCAGGTGGCCATGATCAACTGCTGGATCGCAACTCTGACCAGCTCTGAACCGTGCCTACCACCTCTCAGACCACAGCGCCAATCTATAATATGTAACGTGGAGCTAAGGGACATGCTAAGTAAGGGGCAGGGCTGGACAGGAATGAGACAGACTGTGCCAATTACTGAGCTATGGGAGTCCCCCAGCCAGCACTGTACAGCCACAAGCTTTGTCTGTGTAAGGCCGCCACAGGAGAGCCTGGTGGGACTCATGCTGTAGTAAAGGTAACTGAAGGCTGGGTATGGGTGAAAAGGCAGCAGTCCTCAGTGCTGAGCTGGCAGTGTTATATAAGGCTGCTACCTACAACGTAAATGTATACCTGTCAGAAATCAAGATTTATTTTTGCATTATAGTGGCCCCCCTCTAAATTGCCCTGTTGACCCTTTGTCCTCTGCCCTGCTGAACTCTATAATATGCCCTGCAAGCTGCTGACTCCTGTACTATGCCCTGCAAACTGCTAACTTGTCTATACTCCCCTACAAACTGCTAACTTCTGTACACTTCTCTACTGACCACTACTACTGACCACTGTACACTGCCCTACATACTACTGACATATGTACACTGCTTTACATACTACTGACCCCTGTACACAGCCCTGCATACTACTGACCTCAGTACACTGCCCTATACACTACTGACCCATATACAATGCCCTACATACCACTGACCCCTGTACATTGACCTACATATTGCTGATCCCTATACACTGTCCTATAGACTACTGACCCCTGTACATTGCCCTACATACCACTGACCCCTGTATACTGGCCTACATACTACTGACCCCTGTACACTGTCCTACATACTACTGACCCCTGTACACTGCCCTACATACCACTGACCCCTGTACATCGCCCTACATACCACTGACCCCTGTACATCGCCCTACATACCACTGACCCCTGTACATCACCCTACATACCACTGACCCCTGTACACTGCCCTATATACTACAGACCCCTGTATAGTGCCCTATATACTAATGACCCCTATACATTGCTCTACATACCACTGACCTCTGTACACTGCCCTATATACTAATGACCCCTATACATTGCTCTACATACCACTGACCTCTGTACACTGCCCTATATACTACATGACCTCTGTACCCTGTCCTACATACTTCTGATCTCTATACACTGCCCTACATACTCCTGCATCAGACTTGTGGTGGGTGACCAATTACTCTCCAAACATAAAAAAAATACAAAATACAAAAAAGGGTGCCACATCTAGGTGACCTTTGATCTCTTCCATAAATAAAGTCGTACAGCGCTTTAAAAGGCTCCTTGGATTGATCTCATATTGCATTGTGAAACATGCAATCTGCATTAGGAATGTGGGGTGAGGAAACCTTCTATGTACCTGTATGCTAAAACCTTGGAAAGCGTTCATAGCCTATTGTTTCTAGGAATGAGTGAACTGGGCAAAGTTTGATTTGCAGGAGGTTTGGTAAAACCAGCAGGAAGTCTGCAAACCCCAAACATAGTACCATAGCCCCAGATATCCTGCCCCCCCTCCCCCCGGTATCCATTATTAATTATTCCCATAAAAAGAAAAATGTCTTGTTTGTCACCTGGATCTCATTAGGGAGATTTCCCTTTGGTTCCTGAAGTGAAAGGATATCTTTCCAATGTGTGTGAAATCCCCTCTTATGCCCCGTACACACGGTCGGAAATTCCGACCACAAAATCCGTCAGATTTTCTCCGACGGATTTTGTCCGACACTGGTGTTGCAAACACACGGTCGGACAAAGTTGTCGGAAAATCCGATCATTCTGAACGTGGTGACGTTCGTTGCGTACGACGGAACTACGTAGAGGCTAGTAGCCAATAGCTTTGGTCTTGTAATGTGATCTGAGCATGCGTGGCACTTTGTCCGTCGGAATTCGCTACACACGATCGGAAAAAGTCCGATAGGATTTTGTTGTCGGAAAATTTGAGAGCAGAAAAGTCCGATGGAGCCCACACACGGTCGGAAATTTCCGACAACATGGTCCGATGCTGGGACTTGTAACCATTCAATTGGTGTATGGGGCATTAGACAGCTCTCATGAAATAAGAGTTCCTCTACATTCTGTTCTCGCAGCAACTCAAAATTTTGGCTTTCCCTCACTTTCATTTCCGTGACATTGGTGATCAGGAAAATGTGAGGGCACATCTGCTGAACAGGGACACAGACAGTAATAATAACCTGACAGGGGTTCTAACCCCTCTCTGCTCTTTTCAAAACTCCCAAAAGTTTGCTTTTCGTTATACTTTAACAAAGTTATTTATATAGGCAACGATAACAATAGACTTAAAGCGAGGTTTCACCTTACAAAAATTTTTTTTAAAAGTCAGCAGCTAAAAAAAAAGTAGCTGCTGAATTTTAAAAAGTACACTTACCCTCCCAGGGCGCCCGCGATGTCCGTCGTGGAGGACGAGCTGTCCCTCGACGATTCGGTTCCAGCGCCGCCATCCTCGGTAAGGGAAACGGCTTCACGTTTCCTACTGCGCATGCGCGACTCTAATTTGTAAATGGGGAACGCGATGTATTGTGGGACATAGTTCCCACAACACATCGTTCCCCATTCAACAGAAGACGGAAGAAGAGAAGATCACTGCAGAGCTGGAGGAGGCAGATTAGGACGATCTGCCTAGCAACAGCCATTTCTGGTAAGTAAAAAAAAAAAATTTTTTTTTTTTTTTCATTTTAAATGGTTACTAACATATTTTTAAGTTTTTGTTTTCAGGGTGTCCCCCCACAATGTTATATAAACCATCCAAAATCCACTGGATAAGTTGTCAGTGTCCATGTCTGAGCCTGTGGCTCTCTACATGTATCCCAGATGAATGATCATAGGTAAAATAGCAATCAAGTATGCGGATTTTCTTTTTAACTGTGCAGTGCAGTTGGTGATGGATTGACATTTTCTCAAGCAGAGCACATACCACTTATTAGCAATCACATCATTTTCAACATATTCAAGTTAATGTGATGCAGATAACACAACTACTAATAGCTGGTTACCTCATTCAGTAGTATGAAATTGAAATCCATGAAAGTCTGTGTGGTTTAGCCCTTATTGAACTGCACTCTAAGTGGGTTGTTAGGTGATTAGCTACATGTAGGTATTTATGGGAAGCTTAAAGCTATTATGGTAAAAATATGATAATGTTTAGCTACAGTAACAGTAAGGAAATCTGGATGATTACATTATTTGTGTCTTTTTCTCCTTGACTAACTATCTTGATCACAAAATTGTCTTTCCTTGTATTTCAATTCTATCATGCTAAAGCAGCTTTTTTCAAACTTTTTAACATGGAGAAACTCTTGAAATAACTTTCTAGCCTCAGGGAACCCCTGCTAATAATTTCTATAGCTAAAGCATATGGTACATTAGTGTGATGGTCACTTCATTCCGATTCCGATAAGCCCCCCGCCCGCAGACCCCGACAATCAACGGCCAGGGTTGTCGGGAAGAGGCCCTTGTCCTCATCAACATGGCACACGGCCTGTTACGGTTCAGGAGGGGGCGCTCGCTCGTCCCCACCCCTTTCCTGACTGGCCGGGCTGCATGCTCTGATAAGGGTCTGGTATGGACTTTGGGGGGACCCCCACGCAGTTTTTTCAGCGTAGGGGTTCCCATTTAAATCCATACCAGGCGACGGGGCTAGCAAGGTGTCAATCTTGCCGATGGAGGCAGCGACATTGACTTCCTTCGCTAGTCCCGTCTACCTGGAGTCACGTTCAAAATGAATGGACCTTACTCCATGTGTGGGCAAGTCCGTTCATTTGAAAAGTCCGGCGGACTAGCACACAGACGACTTCTTTCTAAGTCCGCCGGACTTTTGGGAAGAAAAAGTCCGCCGGAGCCCACACACGGGCGAAAAAGTCAGCCGGATAGTCTGATCATGTGTACGCAGCACTAGCAAGCTCTGGTGGAACTCTAGGATTCCCCAGAATCCTGGTCGAAAATGGCTGTGCTAGAGTGTACCATTTGTTTACCAGATGTTGGCCTATCTCAGAAAAACAACAGTTATCTGCCAAGGATCTTAATTTCTCCAATCACTTTCTTGCCTGTAAAAAGTACTGGTGGATTGTCTGATGGCACCTGACAGACATAAGATCCCCTATAAGGCTAGTCACACACAATTAGAATTCTCTCAGTAACCACAGTGGGCTAAACAAATCACTCAACTCCCCCATCCACACTAAACAGCATGGATGGAGGAAACTCCCCTGCTGGCTTACTGTATTTAGGTAGCCACAGCACCTGTGACTGTCAGAATAACCCAACAGTGGCTGGATCTAATTGGCTGTAGTCACTGTTCGGCCAACAATTTTCCACCCAGCTCCTTTTTCAAGATGGTGCCAACAGGGTAACAGGCAGCTTGACATTTCAGCTGATTCAGACAAAATTAAAGCTGTGTATGGCCAGGTTTAACATCCTCCGGAATGAGAGTCATCTCATGTCTATGGGCACCTTTAGATTAATCTCAGACTGTTATTTGTTACAAGTAATTTGCATACAAAATGTAGACCTGCTACTTGCAACCTTCACTCCAGACCTACTATTGTACTTTGTACAAGATACCACAATTATGCTTTGTGTTTTATATTTGCATATTATGCATAAAAAATAATACATATGAATGTTTTCTTCTGAATGGCCAACCAATAAAAATATTGTTAAGACAAAGAAACATTGACATTTTACTGCAAAACATACATTGCCTCGAGCTAAAAACACAGGCATTTTTAAATTAGACACCTTAAAGAGGAAGTAAACCCTCTTAAAAAAAAACGGAAAAAAAAAAAAAAACTGCAAGACAAAGGCATAATTAGCTAGTATGCATAGCATACTACCTAATAATGTATCACTTACCTGAGATCAAAGCCCTGGCATCGGTCCTCTTCTCCCCCTCCGACATGTTCTCCCGGAGTGACTTCTGGGTATCGCGGCTCCGGCGATGTGATTTGCCAGAGCCACGATGCCGTCACGCGCATGCGCACGAGAGCGGCATATAACAACCGAAGCATCTGCATATAGTGTCGTTGCTTCAGTTGTTGCAAGTGTGCATGTGCTGCATGACGTCGGAACATGCAAATACAGGTATATCTCCTAAACTGTGCAGGTTTAGGAGATATCCTTGTTAGCTACAGGTAAGCCTTAATATAGGCTTACCTGTAAGCTAAAGTTGTAAACGAGGGTTTACTTCCTCTTTAAATAATGTCTTTGTTTTAAACTGGCTTGGCAGTAGTGTGCAATTCCTCATAATGACAGTGGAAATGACCCGCTACCTATTTACTTACAAGTCACATGGACAGTCTGCGATTGTAGCCTTCATATTGCTGCTGCAAGTGAACTTACTAATAACCACATTCTTAGCTCTCTTGTAAATGATACACAATCCTGATAACTCAGATTCAAACAATCTCTAGCTTTTAGGCAATTGAATGGTTACAAGTCCCAGCATGCACTGGCGATTTATTTTTCGTTTTAAGTTTGACATAATTATTTACCTAATTATCTATCTATCTATGAATGGTTTATTAAAACTGACCGATTAGTCAACCTAAAAGTTTAAAACCAGGGCCATGCTCAGAACCATATTGGATACAGACCAAGCACAAAATAGGCAGTGACCACCAATGTTTGCATGTAGCTTTTTAGTACATTAAGATTAATAATTTGGGGGGGCTTGGAAGGCTCAGAACCACCTACCATGTGACCCCTCTGAGTCAAAGTGTGAACAAGCCCAAAAGGTTCACCGTAAAGTGGATGTAAACCATTGTTTTCAGCCTAGGAAGCTGCCATCTTGGCCTTTGTTTAATCTACAACTGCCATTATACTGTACGTGTGATCTGTTATGAAACCAGACATTGGATGGTTTGACAGTTTGGTTGAGAACACAGGCAAATGTGACAGCTAGCATTTCCGACATGCCGGGAATGTTAACTGTTTTTTGAAACTGTCAAATTGATGGGTTTACTTCCGCTTTAAGAGCAGGTACTAACAAGTAACCACTATTAGTAACAAGAAAAGCTAAGAGCTTGTCCTTAGGGTTAAGCCCTGCCCAACTGAAACCCCCTTATTCAGTCAAAGTGCTTCAGTGGGCAAAAGCAGTACTCTTATTGGACAGGATGCCGGCAGTTGGGCAAAGTTGGGAAAGTCAAGCTGCGATGAAAAAAGCTAACTAAATAAAAGAAGCCCACTGAAGAAGCTTTTCTGGGTATACAGCGCAGACCTTATGGAACCTTCTCCTAGATCTTTTCACACCTAGGGCTAATTCTCACCAGCAGCCATGCTTATTGCGTGGCTGCTGGTGATCGCTGGGAGGAATCAGTGCAGGTGCACATCTCATTGTTCTACTGCTGGCAGCACAGTGCAAGTTGGTGGATCATGTTGCACCACGCTGTGCTGAAAAAAGTACATGCATTGCGGTAGTGTGAACTGGCCGCATAGGGAACAATGCTTTTTGCCTTGAGACTGCATTGGACATGGCTGCCCAGAGCAGTCCCAATGTACTTGGTGTGAAAAAGCCCTTAAAGAATCCCTGCCACTAACTTTAAAAAACTGCAGGTAAAAAGCACAGAAAATTCAAGTATTTAAAATGTTAATTTGCAGTGCTTTCCTTTCCATTATTGATTTTTTCACTTTTTAATACCTCTGAGTATGCTTGAAAAAAATGACTAGTCAATTACCTAGAACAGCTTCATCCCTTCATAACCTTTATGTAGCTGTCAGGGCAGGAGGGAAGGGGAGTACTACAAGTGTTACTTGGGTGAAAGCTCTAAATCTGCTGGGGCTGTTGGTAGTTTTAGAGCTTTTGAATGTCTACACAATAGAGGCTTTTAGACAAAAATAGCATGCATTAAATACATTAAATGTATTAATAAACTAATAAAAAAGATTTTGTTTAAATGATTAATCTGGCAACAAGATCTCACTACTGCTTTACATTTTAAAAAGGTGGAGTGGTGGATTGAGCACCATTTTAAGAGTGCCTGGTTTACATTCTGTTTGCGCCTGTGATAGTGAAGACAGGCAAAATGCACAGAGACAATCAGAGTGGCACTGTGTCTTGTAATCACTTTGATGGCCAATCACAGGGATCACAAATGTAAACATTGAGATCTTTTTACATTTGAGAGCCCTCCCCTTCCTCTCACAACAGAAGGGAAATCTGTGAAAGAAGGATTGAATGATTGCAGGGTGGGATTTATTTTTTAACACTTTTGCACACTCCTTATCTCTGAGTGCAAACTGTACACCTTACCTGCAACCTGTCTCTGACCTGTAATATCCCAGATAGCAAGGATAACTTGCCAAGGTTGGAATACCAGAGTCCCAATGGAATGCCCCTGGCCCCACCTTGTTTGGGTGTTGGTGCTTGGTGTACCCGCTTTGTTGAGCTATAACCCAGACAGCAAGGATAACTTGCCACACATTTGTGGCAGTGTTGAATTGTGCGTCTGCACATTTTCACTGGCAAGTTGTACACTTGCAGAGCACTTGAAACACAAGTTCTAGTTGACACTTTTCCAATTTGTAGCTAATTTGCGTGGCAAGTCTCAAGCAAGAGCAAAGTTGCAGTGGTGAGTCGATAGCAAGAGCTCTGCAAGTTTACAGCATGAAAATTCAGCCATAGTGACCCCTGTGGTGGGATGAATATTGCACAACATAACTGAACCAGAACGTGCAGCAAACTTGCAGAATGTTTTCAAAGAAAGTTGATCTGGAGTCATGCAAGGCGGACTTGCTGCAATTGTGAAACAAACTTGTGAAGCCTGGCAAGTCTAGCAATAGCTTAGCAAATCATTTTCAAACTTGCAGCAAAATTGCTTGCTATCTGGCATAATGCCTTCCCCTCCCTTATCCTGCACATTAACTCTCTCACCTCCAACCTCCCAATGTATGTGGCCTGTACATTAAGAGCATGCAGTAATACACGTGCGTTGCTCTATGTGTTTCAACATTAACTATTTTGGTAAGCGAACTACATATGTTTGCAAAATGACTAAGGTAAAATAAAGAATCTCATTAAAGTAATTTATATAGCTTAGTGAATCAAACCCATCATACTTTATTGTGATTCTTGCACATAAAAAAGGGGGGAAAAGAAGTCCTGTGGGGTGGCCATGCAGCCTTGTTTGAACGGGCCTGGAATTTTGTGGCATTAAGTTTTCATTAGAACTTAGCGCCAATATACTAAATCTTGTCAGGTTTTAATAGATCAATTTGTTAATGCCACCTCTGGCCTTTAAACACCCTTCGGTGATTAACTCCAGGTAGGCCATTCCACGTTAACATCTCTCGGTAGCCTTGTGAATCATATCAAAAATCAAAACAGGCTTTCCAGGCACTGTGCCATGTGTAATGAATTACAGAGAGGTACAGGTCTGTGTAGTACTGCTAAGTCTAGAGCCATACTGTGCTACTTACTATCTTTCTGTCCCAATCAGCCGATGCTTCGGGTTCAGAGCTTGCATGCTATTTTAAGACTTCTAGCCCCTGTGAATTTTTCAATGACTTGGCAAAAATCTTAATCCTGAATTTTGGAACTTGTACATTTATAGATGCATAGACACAACTGTGCTGTATTGTAGCCAGAATTACAGTCCTAAATTGTCTATAATGATAGCGATTAATGAAGCCAACGATTAAAGCGTGTTCCTCTTGTCACACAAGCAAGATGAATCAAGACATAATTCAATGAAACCATGAATACTGGGGATGCATGTAGATAAACCTACCCAAGGTCGTATTAAAAAGGCAGACTCCAAGCCAGTCACTTCTGAAGAAAATAATTAAAACACTAGGCTGAATTTTCTTCCGTCACAAAGCAAAGCGGCAGGAATTACAGATTTTAGCATCCGAGTTGAAATTTTGACCCCCCACACTTCGTCATTGTACCCTCTCCTTAGAATGACCATCACATATCGCTTTCAGAATGAAATTAATCTGTATTGCCTGCATCTTCTTACGCTGCAATCGTGTGTCCCCAGCCATTCAATGAAGAACTTGAAATTCTTGTTATTCATTCCCAAGAGACATAAAAAAAAAAAAAAATCTAAACTGCAGCCGAGACTCCCATCAATCATAAGTCACTCACTGATACAGGGTGCAGGAGGAGACCTACTGATGTCAGCGAGTCACTAGAGAAAATACCCACTGATGACGCATATCCAGGCTTAAAAATAGCTACAGGGCCCCCATAGGGAATCTTCAACAGACACATTTAGATATGCTTACTAGAGACCTGCAGCTGTGTGGTGGCAGTGCAATGTTTGAACTCTGCAGCACACACAGCATTGTAGAGTTGGCAATCACGGCCGTCTCTGTATTGTTTCTGAATATGACAGGCAGAAAAGATCAAAGCTTTTCTTTTTATTAATAATACCAGAATCATGTTATCATCAAGCTCAAAGCATATGATTTATTGTAAAGAATGACAATTACAAGGGAAAATTATTATGATCAAACATCAATATAATTTCATTGCTCAAGAAAGATATGAAAGAGACCCTGTTGCCAGACCATTCATTTCAGCAACAGTCAGCCCATATGATTATTTGGGCATTTAACATATTAACATAAAAGCCTCACTTGTGTGGCTATCCAAAAGCCATGAGAGTCCAGACTCAGAGCTGTCACTCCAGTGTTGCAGGGGTAGGCAAGCTCGTCATTCCAGCTGTGGGGAAACTACAAATCCCATCAAGCTCCAGCATATGGGAGTCATGCCGGTGGCTGTCAGAGCCTTTCAATGGATCATGGGACTTGTAGTTCCACAACAGCAGTAATGCCTAGGTTGCCTAGCACTGCTCTATAACATTCCCGTTCACGCTTAAAGCACCATGCTCTTTCCCTGCAATTTTTTAACCTTTTGGCGCCGGCCACACGCAAATATACGACCACTCGGCGAGTGGGTCTTGGTGGCAAGCGCCAGCATATTTGCGTGCATTAATGCAAATGCAGCTGTGCCAAGAGTGCACGCCCTGCGGTACAGTTACTGGCGGCTATCGGAAAGTTTTTCGATCGTGTGACCACCTGGAGAGCCAATCCCGGCAGTCACATGATCCTAAACCCTGCCTCCTGGCATCCTAAACCCCATAAAGGGCCAGGAGGCATCAGCACAAAGGGGTTAAAAATGTGCAGGGTTTTTTTTTTTTTTTCTTGCGTTTCCTGCAGGTACAGCAGCCAATTCAAAAGAATGGGCTGTTGTGCCCACACAAATGGGACCCGCACCAATCGCATAGATGTAAACCTAGCCTTAGAGTCTCCCCACATTCCAAAAATATATTCCATCCAGTCATTAAAATAAATTCTGCTAAACACCACCACCTATGGCCACATACAAACAATAGCTAGTAGTTTGTGTGCTAACCATAAATGCCATTGAAACTGTCTTTACATTATACCGGCACTCTTGCTGGCAGCATTATGGGAAGTCCTGTAAACACTGCAATTTTAACAGTGATTGAACAAATAAATCTTCAGAACATCAACCTCCGAGAGGAAAACATGCTACTTTTAATGAAAACTTATACTGAGTAAAACTGAGTCTTTCTTTACAGACCTTTCCTTCTGAAAATACCAGTTGCCTGGTTTTAATGCGTTCTGAAGCACAAACCTGGAAGAAGTATGCAGAGCAGAAGATCTTACTTCACTCTCACTTTCTAATTTGCATGACTAATATTGAACAATTGAGCCAATGTTTTATGTTTTTGTTTTGGAAAGCGTAGGGAATGGTTTAAGCCCATGTCAGGTTTTTGCCATATGTGTGCCAATAGGGAGAAAAAGCTTATGTTTTGTAATATAGACCGGATGAAAAAAAAGTGATCCGCTGCTGCACATCCATGCTTCATCAGGAGCCAGCTGTCTTTTCCAGGTTCTTACAGCCAACCCGTTAACGCTAACGTAAGGGCATCATCAGGGGGTCAGCTGTAAAAACCAGGAAGAGACACCCTCCTGATGATGTATAGAGTACCCTGAGGCCTCCTAGGATGTGTAATGTGGTTTTCTGGGAAGCTGTGGGCAACTGGGTACATCATTCTTGCTCGCCTAGATGAAAATCCTGGATGTGCGGGGTGTATGAGTGAAATGAGGGGAGGGTAACAGTCCACTTTAAGTAGCAAAACAAAGACAAGGTACATTGAGTCTGCACCTTATCAAAGATACATCAGTGGAAGTTCCCATATTTTTTTATAATGCTTGTGTGACATCCTCTGAGAGTATTTTGTTTGGGTTTCACACAATTTAATACTCATTGGAAGGAGAAATCATCGTAACCTATAATTGGCAGCATAATTTTGCCAGCATTAGCCCTGGTCTTAAGATTCCTTACTCTAGGACCCATTCACACAGGCATCTAAAATGCTGAATTTAGATGTGCACAGCGATTAGTAAAGAAATCAGTGGTGTCATACAAATAGCAGTGTCTTTAAATAAAAATGTGAACTGCATTTGGCGACATACAAAAAAAAAACACAGCTTTATCTGAGGCCTTACATACCTGCGGATTTTACACAAGTAAGCAGGTATTATTGTGTGTAAATTCACTAGAGGAATTGTAAGCGTTTAAACACAAGTACTTTAGGTGTGTATTTTATTTAGGATCTTCTGCTAGCTTTGCCAACCATACAGAAAATACATATATGCCCGTGTAAATGAGCCCTAATTTTCAAGAGGAAAGCTTTCTTTTTTTTTACTCTTAATTTTTATTTTTGTTTTGATTTGTAAGACATTTACAAGCAAACGTTAAAACACGCATGATCCATAAGAAAATAGTGGTAGATAATTGATAATAATAATACAAATTTGATACAAAAAAGTCACTTCGTGTTACCTAATCAAGACCTCCCCTCCCTTATCCCTCCCATGATCCCCCCCCCCTGTACACACACTACTGGTTCCCAGGTTCGAAAAGTCGGCAGGATGGGCGCGCGGGCCGAGGGAAGGAGGGGGCCCCCGGGCCCGCTCCATGGTCAGGATAGCCATGGTGATTTTTAAGGGATTTATGGGTGTGGGGGCGCCGGGGGGGAAGATCTATCCACCCCGTCGTCACCCACCCTTGGCATGCAGCCCAGCTCACACAGCCAGGGGCTCCATATACGGGCAAATTTCTTAAGGTTATTCTGCCGAATAAACATTGCCCTCTCGCACCATATCATAGAGTTAATCGCCTCAGTCCAGTTCGCTGAGGAAGGAGGCGTCCTGGCCTGCCAGTTCAACGCGATTAGGCGCCTTGCCTGATACAGGCATCTCAGCAATGCAACTTTGGTAGGGGATGATGCAATGCCATCCTCAAAGATTCCCAGAAGGCAGGTCCTAGCCTCTGGTTCCAGGGTGGTCCCAAAGATTCTATTCAAGCTATCCACTACTTCTACCCAGTACCTGAATAGCTTTGGGCACTTCCATACCATATGAAGAAGATCGCCTGGGGCCTTGCATCTTGGGCATTCGTCTCTGGGCTTTCTACCGAATTTAAACAGTTTTTGGGGGGTATAATAGGCTCGGTAAAGAGGAAAGCTTTCTGGTTGCTATTGGCATCTGCTCCACTACTGTGTTAGTTCACTCTGATCCCATATTTTTAAAGTGGTTGTAAAGGCAGCATTATTTTTACCTTAATACAGGCATGTTCAAAGTTCAGCCCGCGGGCCAATTGTGGCCCGGATTCAGGTTTCAAACGGCCCCATGATAATTTGGCTATATATATCTTTTGTGGCCCCCAACAAATCCCGAGCGCCGCGGGGGCCACAAAAGATATATATATATACCTGTATTTATTGGCGTATAACACACACTTTTTCCCCCTGAATCCGATTTCTGCTGTCTCTGAGTGGAAGGAGGGGGTGGGCGCTGCCTGATTAATGCAGCCAGCACAGTTCCCATCAGCAACCTCTCTATTTCCCATTAATGCAGCCCCACCATTGTAAATGAATGCAGCCTGCACATCCTTGCTCACTTACAGCCTCGTCAGTGCCGGATTACACAAAGCGGCGATCTCCTGTGTACCCGGCGATCAGTCACACACAGTCCCACCTCCTGGCCCAGGATTTCTGTCTATCACAGGCGGGACTTTGTGTGAATGATCGCCGGGTACACAGGAGATTGCATGTGTGTAATCCAGCACTGACAAGGCTGCAGATGAGCAAGGATGTGCAGGCTGCATTCATTTACAATGGTAGGGCTGCATTAATGGGCCAAGGAGAGGCTGCTGATGGGGACTGTGCTGTCTGCATTCATTGGAAATGGTGAGGCTGCATGAATGGGCAATGGAGAGGCTGCTGATGGGCACTGTACAGGCTGCATTAATGGGCAATGGTGAGACTGCAGATGGGCAATGGAGGGGCTGATGGTGGGCACTGTGCAGGCTGCATTAATTGGCAATGGTGAGGCTTCTGATGGGCAATGTGCAGGCTGCATTAATTGGCAATGGTGAGGCTGCTGATGGGCAATGTGCAGACTGCATTGATGGGCACTGGTAAGGCTGCAGATGGGCACTGTGACCCTTTTTTTGCTTTAAAGTTCTTTATTTAAAATTTAAGTTTTTTCCCTGAAACTTCCCTCCTAAAATGAAGGTGTGTGTTATACGTCGATAAATACAGTATATCTAAATAACACGCCCGAGCTCACCCTTAGTCCTGAGCGGCGCTCTGGGATTCATTGGGAGCCACAAAACAGATATAAATATATATATATATATCCAAATAACACGCCCAAGCTCATTTCTTCATCATACAAAGCCACAAAGGCAAGAGAATTCTTGTTGCGCAGTGTATTAGTGCTCGGACAAACACACTTAGACCGAATTTTAATGGTTCAGCCCTCACGCATGTTCACTTCATCAAATCTGGCCCTCTTTGAAAAAAGTTTGGACACCCCTGCCTTAATACATTCTATGCAATAAGGGAAAAAAGCCTTCTGTGTGAAGCACCCCTCCAGCCTCCCCTTATACTTACATGAGCCCCATCTCGATCCAGTGCTGTGTCTGAGTTCAATGACTCTCTCCTCACTGTACATGGAGGCAGCAGTGGGAGCCATTGGTTCCTGCTGCTGTCAATCAAGAGAGCGGAGAGCGGGGTTATGCCACTCTATGTGTGTCAATGAACACACAGAGCCTGGCTTGGAATCCAGTCTGTACAACTGCTTGCTATGGGGGCACTCATAAGGGTGGAGGAGCACCAGCGGGGGACCCCAGTAGAGGAGCAGAGGGGCTGCTCTGTGCAAAACCATTGCAGAGAGCATGTAAATATAACATGTTTGTTATTTAAAAAAAATATATATATATATTTTCTCCTTTACAATCAATTTAAGTCAGCTCCCTAGAAGTAGACAAGATGTAACATGTAAATGGTTTTGTCTCTGTTATCGCGGATGCAGGAATTTGACCACTATAATTGATTTAGTAGTTCCTACTATCAGCAGCTGAACATGTAATGCACCATATTACTGTGTTCAAGGATATCATATGGAAATTTTCAATGATGTCACAGTATCATGTGCTTTGACACTGTTGTGCCATATACTTTATCGTGCTTACAGTGCCAAGCATGCATTATTACACCTCAGATTAAATGCAATACATGTTACCTATTATGACATGAACGCATTACGAAATAGGTAGTTTTAGTATTAAAAAAACTAATTAAATACAATAATCTGTTAAAGGAATAAAACTCAGAGTAGTACTACTCTAAAGCTCAAGAGATACAAGAATGACAAGCTATTCTAGTTTCCTTACTGCAAACTCTGCGCATTACTTTAGGCTCAAGGGATTTGTGCAAGGCAGCACCTTACCTAGGTAACAAAAACAGTGTTCAAAACAATATAACAATGTCATACCTCTCTGCCCATATCAAGTGACAAGATACATCATCCATTATTCATTTTTTTCATTGTTTCACATTAGAGAATCTACATACACTATGTACAAGCCAAGACACACTGCTGTTGTCACACATGGGTTACATTTTATGCTGGTTTTTCTAGGGGCTGGTGGTTAAAGGGTTACCTACAATGGTACTGAGAAAAAGGTAAGTGGGTAAAATGACTGCCATATATTTACCAACATTAATTTGATAAAGAGGCCACAGCCTATATGGAACTTGATAGAATCACAAATGTATATAGACCATAAATGCAAATAGGTGATGTTTTTCTCAACTGAACTTCGAGTAAAAAAAAAAACTTTAAATATATATCTCATCTGCGGGCTGTTATCCCTAGCTCTCAGTTCGACCCTGGTACGATTAAGAGGTCAAACCTCTGATTGGGCACCAGTGCCCCCCTGTTTTTCAGAATGCAGTTGGGAACAGACTCAATACTGCCTGCTCACCCCTTCAGGGGTCAGCGATCAGTTCAGGAGCAAGGCAAGTCCAGCTCCCCTAAATGAGCCCTCCCTGGAATCTTATGCCCGATAACCACACGCACAGCAGGATCCCATTTGGGGTGCGTGGTCCAACTGGGGGGAGGCTCCGGACCAGTGTCCCGCAGTAGGCTCCCTGGAACCCGTTATTACCCAGGTTCTCTATACTGAGTCCACTATTCCCCAGCATATTGTTCCATGGTTTAACTAGTATAATGCACGCTCGCAAGTTACCTTCTATTTCTTTGTAACTGCTTCACAATTTATGTATCGACTTCAGCTTGAGGCTATAGTTCTCTCTATGCAGTTGTATTGTTTATATCTTCAATAAACTTTTTTTGAAAAAAAATTAATAAATATATATCTCAATATGCACAAGGAATATAAATCCAGTTTGTGTGCACCAAATACCCTTGCAACCGTTTTGACCTTGTAAACATAGTGGTGACATCCTCACTGGGCTGTATTTAGCCTGTGCAGAGAGAAGAGCTGTAGGAGGGACCTGGCAGACTCCACCCATTAAAGGCTGCCTGCAAGAGTATAGGGTATCGTTGATTAGACTCCAGAATGTGCCACCTCCCCAAATACGAATGTAGACATAGAGGTTCCCCAGTTGTGGGACTTTATAGGCACTTCAAACACATAACAGATAAATTGATGATATTTATTATGAAACATCAGTAAAAGATAAGAAACATGAAATATACATGATAGGAACAACTGAATATACACCAGCTGAAACAGCAAGATGATGATATAATCTGGTATCCTCCAACCGACACATTTCAGATACTATGTGGCTCCTTTATCACGGGTATAAGCGGTAACCTTGTAATCGTTCATTGGTGTATCAAAGAACATTCCATTTTTGGTTTAAAAACAGAGTCTCAGAACTTTCTACCTTTCCGCCCAACCTTGGAGGTAACGTATGTTGTATTGGATAGAAGAGCCAATTGTAAAGAGGAGCATCCAAAAGGTGCTAAACTCAACCTGGAAACCCCATGGGGGCACTGAGGCCTGGCAAACAGGGTCCTGCACCCATGGACCCATTATGGAATGGCAGACCACACATTGAGTAGTAATTTGAGTATGGGCTGGCTTTAGACAGCAGAGCTAAAATGATGTGCCCTCCATAAAGGTGTGCAGCAGGATGATTACAGGAGGGTGTGGAGACAAGACCAGTCACCCGCACAAGGAGAGAGCCGCATTGACTGGTCTTTATTACAGAAAGCTCATGTACAGAGACAAAGTTTCACACTGGATTATTGCACAGATCAGGAAGAAATACACAAAGCACACCAAGATTCAAGGAAGAATGCACATGCCTTTTGTATGTAGACAATATTTGCTAAATTTGGAGTTCAGCTTTACAGATATGTCAAACATAGCGACAAGCACAATCAAAAATTCAATATATAAATACATATATTCAATATATAAGTATATCAATTTATGACAAATATATTAACTATATAATCATATAAAAAAACATCTGATAATACATATAATGTATAAAAGTTACAGAACTACAGTTTTAAGTATTTAGGCTACAGACAAGTACAATATGCAATCAGCAATGTGATTTAAGGTACATATCAAGCAAAAACATATTTCCTATTTTATTTTCGATATAGTAAGTATCTCAGGGACAGGAGGGCAAGAAATTAGAATGGTCAGGCACACACACATGAAAATGACTCTCACAGTGACACTGACAACAGTGTGCAGCAGCACAGATGATGATGACACATCATCGACATGACACGTCCCCTACTGAGTCACAGTGACAGTCTCTCTCCATGCCAGGTAGTCTCTTCAGTCCAAACAGCACTGACAGTCCCGTTCCCTGCTTGCCTTACTCCTGTTCCACAGACCCGCACATGAGGCTCTGGCCGCTCAGCTCAACTCCCTTGCACCTTGACATCACACGACATGCTCAGGCACCACCTCCGCCAGACCCGCCCAAACACACTGTAGCAGGCAGTTTTGAGCTGAGCGTCGCAGCCATTTTTTTTACTAGCAACCTTTTCCTGTCACTGACATTTCCTGGCAGGAGAAAAGTGGCTTTTTTTTCCCTGGCTGCCAGTAAAAATACTGACGGTTGGCAACACTGAGCCAAGCACATTTTGCATTGAGTGTTTTGTCGCAGGCCTGCATACTTGCATTTAGGGTGTCATTAGAAAATAATAGCACCACAACCTCAATACATGTTTTGCCAAGATTTTCTCGCGTTTTTGGAAACACAGACAGAAACATGCATTTCTCACCTCGTTCCCAGAAGGTGTGAATGCAGCCCTCAAGCCTGACTATAATAATTAAACAAAATCAACCCATACTGCAAGGGTAAAATGCTCCTTAGATCTAGGGGAAGCTGAAGAAACTGCATTATTTACCTTAACTCAGCTCTGACCCACTGTCGCGCTCTGCTCCTCTCCCTCTGGTGCTCTGGACTGTGGACAGTCCTTCAGCATCATCACGCACAGTACAAGGCTAATCACTCTTCACTGTACGTAATTATATAAGCAGTTAACAATGTTTTTTACACATTTTAATAAAAAAATGCTACATTGCTAATCATCCATTTCTACTACCTACTCCATCTCTACCACCTACTTTTAACCAAAATTATATTCTGCTTTTCTGGTACATAGTTTTCTATCACAACTGTTAACATGGAGTTCAAATGACAAACCAATCAGATTTCACTATTAGTTTCGTTTCGGTCAACCCAGCAGGTTGAACAAAAAAAAACGAACAGCTCAGGTCGGAGCCGCTGTACTAACAATCCAATGTTAGTTCAGCGATCTCCCCTGCTGTGCTATTGTGTTCTGACAGGGTGATGGCCCCCACCAGAACACTCCCGTCATCGTTATCAGCCATTGCCTGAGGGCACCGATGGGGAGCAGGTCAGCAGACCTTTTTCCGTCATGGCCCTTCTACAGAAGCCTGCTTCTGTCAGATCGGCTGTCGTACACGTGGACTAAATGTCGATGCCGCCCGACATTCTGCTCATGTGTACTAGGTTTAAGGCTAGGCATACGCACAATCATTTCTCACAAATCAGTTCCTGCAAAATGTTCAGGCGGGCTAAACAAAAGAAAATCAATGGATTCCTCCATCCACACTAAACAGAATCTCTCCCGCTGACTATGGTATTCAGAGAGCCGCAGCACCTGAAGCTGTCGGAATACTGAAAGAGGCTACAACTGATTGGTCACTGTTCGGCTAAGAATTTTTCACCCAGCTAAATCGATTGTTAAATTGACTTTTGGTGCAGACAGACAAAATTTCAGTTTATTTAGAAGGAATTGGCAGAAGGTCAAGCCATGTATGGCCATATTAAAGTATATTATTGTTTACAGGATCACTAGAGTTATTTAGGTTAGACACTGGTTAGATGGAACTAAACCTATCTGCAGTTATTTGTCTCATAAATTAGAGCTATACAAAACAGCAATAAAATATTTACAGCAATGGCAGCATTGCAGGGTGCCCCAGTAAACCAAACGTCAGTAACCAAACGCTTTGTCCACTATATAATGATTGTACAAGGCTTGAAGATAAAACAAACACGTTCATAAATCCATCTAGTTATCAGGCAGGAAGGAGGCTATGCCCATGAGGCCACAGACAAACACAGATTTTGCTTTTCTTGTCTCGCTAAAAATACAAGCACTAATTATTTTTAGCTCCAGAACCGAGAAATAGGTTCACATTTCTGTGTTCTGCACATGTTCTGTCAGTCTGCTGCGGCACTTGTCAAAGCTGTCCTCAGCCACCCCTAGCCATATCAGTATCTTGCTAAGTTGAGGATGTCTACTGATACTGGTTTAGTTATGACCCGTGTTTATTAGGTGGACTGCCGCTATATTATGAACATTGCTGTATTGGTTTTATAACACTCTGCATGCAGATTTCTTGGAAAACAATATCCAAGAAGTTTCCAAAACCAGAATAAATGATGCAGATATACATAATTCCCACACATATTTCTCACACTCGAAAGCGCTACATCTTTTTTTTTTTTTTTCTATTATTATTAAAAACATATGATTACTTTAGAAAAGACTATAAAACCTATTCAACCTATTTGAAAAACAAAAATAACAGCATTTTTAAAAGAGGATGGGTATCTGAGACAACTCACTGGGCATGGGCCAGGAGTCTTGTGTTTCAGGACCTTCATATAAAGAAAAGATATACAAATAATGAATGAACACTTTAAAATAAATGAGAACATATTGTGTGAAATAAAAATATTGGATTCCTTTTTATAGCAATTCAACTGGCACATCTTGAGCAAAGCACAATACAAGCCAATGTATAAAGTAGTAAATTTGACTATTACTAAACATTCATTGGTGGTGAATCCCTCACTGTCAGTTAAAACACATACACCTGGAAGATTCAACTTTGGTGGATGTCAGATTCACTACTTCATAAATATTGTACCTTAGGGTACACTCACACCGGCTCGGGCATGCTTCACCCCCTTGATCCAGTTAGTGTGTGTAGTGCAAATGCTCTGAACCATACCTGGGACCACTTGAAAGAGGTGTTCTGGACCCGGTTCACTTGTAGTCGGTAGGCGACACAGTTCACCTCAATGTGAGAAAAAAAAAACTGTGTCTGAGCACAGAAATCTTCATAGATGACTGAGCACAGAAGCAGGGATCACTGGTTGGCAGAGGTGATGAAGTAAGTGTGACTAGGAACACTTGCTTATAGCCCTGTGTGAAGGCAGACCAGCAGGAGAGAGGGGATGGTGGACAATCAAATTTAGGCACTGTTCAGTCCAACCATGCTTGGTATGAGGCCACCATTAGTGATAGTAGTACACCATTATTAGATATCAGTGTTCTATTCAGTACAGTTCTTATAATTTTTGCTCTGAGGAAAACATTACTAAAGTTCTAGAGAATGATAAGGACTTCCACTGCCTTTGCATCAGAAACTCACCCACAACCCATGTCTAGTCTCTGATCCACACCACTTTTTCTAATCCCACAAAAAATAATATTATTTAGACGTTTCAATTTTTACAACCCTAGGGGCTCCATTTCCCTTTATAGCCCCGTGAT
Source organism: Lithobates sylvaticus (assembly GCA_028564925.1). Lineage (NCBI taxonomy): Eukaryota > Metazoa > Chordata > Amphibia > Anura > Ranidae > Lithobates > Lithobates sylvaticus. The sequence goes on from CM053028.1 coordinate 214,815,156, forward strand.
TAGGCTATCACTTGACAGCTTTGATCACAAGAGCAAGTCAATGTGGTTTCTGTGGCTGTGGAAACAGTGCCCTCATACAAATACATAATTTTCATTAACTGTGGCTCAAGTTCATGATAACAGCATTACTAATGCGATTTTTGAAAATGAGTAAAACCTTCACATAGCTTTTATACTTTTGAACTCCAGAATTTTTTTATTTATTTTTTGTTTTGTTTGGAAGTGAGGAAAGCTGTCCTACAAGGGCAACAACAATAAAATAAAATAAATAAAAGCAGCCAAAAAAAAGTTAGAAATGGAGATGGGTTTGAGAAAACTGTGCTTGTTTAAATTGTGCTGCAGTTTATTTTCCTTAATTATGATTTGAACTGTGATTATCATTATTTCTAGTGATTATCATTATTTCTACCCAATTTCTGGCTGTATAGAACATTTGTGTTTTCTAAACTACTACTGGAGTATCCGTTTTAATCACAATGGTACAGATATAGACGTCTGTAGATTCCACAACACTGACATCTAATACTAATCAAATTCCTAAAATGACTTGCTTACATACAATAGATCTGTTCTATGACATGGCATAAAAGAAAGATAGCTCTTTTACAGTCTTTACTAGTTAATAATTGACTATACATATTATCTTAGACACTAGATGTCTTTTGCATTCTTCTGTAAAGTTTATGCAATCACTAGGTGTCAGTTAAAGTGCAAAGCAGCCTGCAATATGATCTGGATAAAAGTGCATTATTTATCACATTGGAAACAATGCATACAGATAATCAATAAATATAGCATATACTCTAAAAGATACCCATACATACAGTAAAGTAAACAGTTATATAGTGAATCAAACGATAATAATTCATGCCACAGTCTGAGTGTGTATAAATGGAAACGTTGGCAGCCAACATGCACTGACCGTCGGGACATCAATCAGATAGGCTGGAAAATTTCCAGATGATTTATATAATCTCTGATTATTACAACAGAGTTGATTACTGATCACCAAGTTTTTTGGCAGACCTTAGACTATGTATATCTCTTCTGCTCAAAAAAACTCATTAACCTGGCTACTAGCTGTTTTTCACCACAGTCAGTGCACACCGTAGGAGCCTGATGATAGATCTATGTACGAGAGTTACATCATCAGTAACCACCCAATAAGTAAAGAAAGAAGATGCCAATATAGAAGAGTAGAGGAAAGTGGAAAGATAGTGCTGGACCCGTAGGTTTATTTTACTGTTATTGTTTTCTTAAGGTATTAATGTTGGTGTAAATGATCTGGTTCCTAGGCAGGTGAGGATCTCCATAGTCTCCTTGGCTTGTAGTGTAATGTAAAAAGGGCTGCAATTTAAGCGCCATGCCACTGCTAAGAGGTCTAGATACAACTTTATTCCATTAAAGGTCAGGGGTACAGATCAAGAAATATCCAATGTGTTTTGGGGGCCTACATGCCTCCTTTATCAGGGCTAGAAAGAACATAGGAAGATTATCATTTCAATCTGACACCAATATAATATCCCCTCCACGGGATCATAATTAATTAGAAGAAGAGGCAGATAACATGGCAGATGTGTCAATGAGGAGCATGGACCTTCCATCATTGACAGAGATTACTATAGCTGAAGTAAGCGTGAACGTTATGGGAAGTACTCCTGGGAATGGCAACTCAGTTCAGCTTTAAGCAAGAATAAGATGGCATGCTCAACACACACTGGGCTTGATTTACTAAAGGCAAATAGACAGTGCACTTTGCAACTGCAGTTGCTTTAGAGCAGGGGTCTCAAACTGGCGGCCCTCCACCTGTTGCGAAACTAAAAGTCTCATTAGGCATTGCAAGGCTGACAGTTACAAGCATGACTCCCGCAGGCAGAGGCATGATGGGACTTGTAGTTTCACAACAGCTGGAGGGCGGCCAGTTTGAGATCCCTGCTCCAGAGCTTAGTAAATGAGAGGAAGCTTCACTTTGCAAAGAATACCCAATCATATGCAAAAAACAGCATTTTTGCACATGACTGGATGATGGAGGTCAGCAGAGCTTCCCGTTGTTTAGTAAGTTCCGGCGCAGATGCCCTTGCAGAGTGCAACTGCCTTTGCAAAGTCAGTTTAGTTGCCTTTAGTAAATTCACTACACTGTCTGTCCAAATGGAATAATCTGAGTTCTCAATAAAAGTCCTGAATGGGTATGTGAATTACGTTACTGTAGGGCAGTTAATAAAACTGGAGGTAACTAGAACTGAATATACTATCAAAAGCAACTAGACAATGTTGCTCTATTTTTTTTTACTTGCGCTGCAATGGGACCTTAATAGGTCTCTATAAACAACAATAAGATTTTTTTCTCCAGTTTTTATAAACTGGCCTTACCAACTGTAATTTTGCATTGCATATACTTGGTAAGAATATTTACCTTGCGTAAATAGTTACATTGACATTTTTTTCCTTTTCCTATTTAGACCAAATGTATAATTATTTTGTAACTTATTCACTGGGGTGTTTTGTGACATGACATACAGTTGTATGTATTGATCCCATAATGAAATAATAACAATGGAAACATCTCAGACTTAAAGCAGAAGTCCATGTAAAGATATACTAAAAAATAATACAGGGGTCACCACTACTGATTTCCCCCTTTAAATGCTACTTGCCTGGCTAACTCTGGCTTCAATTTGTTTTGAGACACTGGCTGAAGAAGAAACACATAGGGATGCAAAAGTAAAGTCAAAGCTCCTAACTTGCATAATTGTTCTAGGTCAGTGTTTTAGAAAGTAATAACATGGGATCAGCATAGGAGCTAATAAAATACTATTTTCAGAAGGGGAGGTCAGCAGTGGCAAACTCTAGACCTCCCCTGTCTAAGTTTCTAATTATGTTAAGCCATTCCTATGATTTACACAATGCGAGCTGAAAGCCCAGTTGACAACTATATTTACTGATATCGCTTTAAAGCCTCTAATGTCTAATCTCCACCCTCAACCTTCACATTGGACAATAAATCAAAATCCTCACCTTTGTCCAATAAGAAGGGAGTTAACTCAAGCGGGCCATAGAATATGGATAGAATTTTGAATGTAAATTCTCAGGAAAAGTTTAAGGAAAAATCGTACAAAAATTCTCAGAACTTTTGAATGTCAATAGAAAGAGCATTTTCTTTTAACATTTGGTTTTGGAATAAATGGACTTTACTCAATGAAAAACCACACACACTGGGGTTGATTTACTAAAAATGGAGAGTGCAAAATCTGGTGCTGCTGTGCATGGTAGTAAATCGGCTTCTAACTTCATCTTGTTCAATGAACCACTTTCGGGCCGAGGCTCTCTTTGACATCTGCTGTTTACAAGTTAAAATCATTTTTTTTGATAGAAAATTACTTAGAATTCCCAAACATTATATATTTTTTTTCAGACACCCTAGAGAATAAAATGGTGGTCACTGCAATACTGTCACACCGTATTTGCGCAGTGGTTTTACAATCGCATTTTTTGGGGAAAAAATACACTTTTTTGAATGACAAAATAAGACAACAGTAAAATTAGCCCAATTTTTTTCTATATTGTGAAAGATAATTTTACGCCGAGTAAATTGATAACCAACATGTCATGCTTCAAAATTGCGCCCATTTGTGGAGTGGCGACAAATTTGGCACTTAAAAATCACCACTGGCAACGTTTAAACATTTCCACAGGTTACCAGTTTTGAGTTACAGAGGAGGTCTAGTGCTAGAATTATTGCTCTCGCTCTAACGATCATGGCAATACCTCACATGTGTGGTTTGAACACAGTTTTCATATGCGGCGCAACTTACGTATGCGTTTGCTTCTGCACGAGATGGGGCGCTTTAAAAAAAAAAAAAAAGACTTTTCTTATTTATTTTACTTTTTAGTTTTGATTTTTACACTGTCCTTTTAAAAAGAAAATGTGGTCAATTTTATACCTATTAGAAGGAATGTAAACATCCCTTGTAATAGAAAAAAAAGCATGACAGGACCTCTTTAATGTGAGATCTGGGTTTTTTTAAATAAAAAAAAAATATATATAATTTTTTTATTTCCCCTTTAAGACTAATGGGCGGAAGTGACATTTGATGTCGCTTCCGTCAACCAATGTTATGGAGCAGAGTTGGGGCCATCTTTCCCTCACTCAGCTGGGAACAGATCGGATCGTCTCTGGCGGCTCCGGTAAGCTGCGGAGATGATCGGAGCGCAGCGGGCCCTCTCCTGCCCCTGTTAAAAGTGATCTAGCGGCGAATCCGCCACAGAGACCACTTTTGTCTTAAAGAGGACCGCCTGCCATTGCTGAAAATACCAGGGTTATGGCAGCTAGCTGCTGCCATAACAACGATATTTAGCGTCAAAGTTTTGACGTACACCTACGGTTGTTTGCGGCATGTAGTCAAGCTTTAACAAAAAACCTAGAAGCTGGTTGGTTACTATGCAGAGCTGCATCAGATTTTGCATTCTCCATTTTTAGTAAATCAACCCCATAGTTCAAGAAAAAAATTCTCTCCTGCTCCTTTGAATTTTCTCATCACTGCAGTCAAAAGAAAATGTCGTCTTTGCCCCGCTAATGATTAGAAAAATGAACAAACTTTCTCACAACATTCTTTTACTAAGAATTTTCATTCGCAATTCTACCCATCTATGGCTGGCTTCGGACAGCGGCACAGCTAAACAAAGAAGTAGCAGATTGATCTTCCTAACTATGTAGTGGAAAAGGTTGTGTGAATGACAGGACCAGCTGAACAAAATATAAATTCTTGGGCTGGTAAAATAGATTATATACATACAAATTTCAACCTGGATTTAACTTCCTGTTCTTGGAGTTCCACTTCAAACAATTTACAAAAGGGTTACAATAACATTACATTTGCAACAAATCTGTGAAAGGTCATTAAAAACCTATAAAACTATTCATATACTTATTAAAGGGTAACTATTTTTGAGAATGGAATGTACAATATTTAAAAGTTTCAGGCTTTTATCATCACATTTTGTTAATGTTACAGAAATAGGTAAAATCTGGGTACTTAACAAGGCCAACCACTTTTCTTCACCTTAACTACAAATGTCAAGGTGTGCATATCCAGACACTGCATAACTAAATTATCACTTAGACTTGCTGCATTATTTTACCATCCCTGGAGCTCTGTTATATCAAGTTTCTTCCAAATGTGTTGAACATCCAGCTATGCAAGGTAAGGAGTATGTTTTGGCAATGATACATGAGAATAAACATAGGTAACTTAAAAAAAATTAATATTGGCAGGTGACTGCAATTTTATCAGTATAGTCATCTGCGGTACCAGCATAAATGTAATTATACAGTCATGTCATGCAGGGACAAGACTTTAACAATTTGAATAGTCTATGCTGTTTATTGTACTGGTATTTTGCTTAACAGAAAAATATTTCTTTTTTATCTGCCTACAATAGCCACGCTGCTACTGTTAAATTGCAGCCCTTTGACAACCGCTGTGCACTTCCTCACCACTGCCAACCTAAAGGAGCTGATGGACGCAAAAAAAACAAGAAAAATAGTGGACTGGGTCATATAACACAAAGTCAATGTACATTAGGCTATAGTATTAATCAGTAAAGTGACTTGAAGCCAGTATGCTGGTTTGGGCAGAACAGGTGCAGCAGAGGCAAGCGTCTCCCTTTCCAAATTTTGATGCACTACACCCGCCTTTTTTCAACCTTTTCAACACAGAACCCTTGAAATAACCTTCATATCTCAGGAAAACCACTGGTAAAAATTAATATGTCTACAATTCACGATACATTGGTGTAATGGTCCTTGGAAAAAATGCTCCATACACTTTTGGTCATTGGGAAAAATGATCTTCTTACAGATAGTTAAAAAGATCAATTGTGAGGTAGCAATATTAAGTCTATTCAAAGTGGATAGCTAGCTCTAGCAACATAATTGAAGTTTTGATTGAAAACATAATAGAAACAATATTTAGGGTGCACCGAGTATCTTAGCTAAAGAAAAAAACGCTAGCAAAAATCTAGATATAACAAACCTCCTTAGACTAGGAAAAATCTTAGGCATGATGGTTGGAGGTGGGGTATATAGCAACTGGCTTAATGTTCGTTTACCAACGTCACAACCTCCTAGGAGCAGCAGTATACACCAACTGTTTCAAAATGTCTTAATTTCCTCTGTCCCTTAATGAACAATAAAGAAAAAGTTTAAACCATATGGACAAACGATGCAGGCACCCCCGGCAGAGCCAAATGGTTTATCACTTTTGCTGGACAACTTCACCTGCATGTTATGCCCCGTACACACGGTCGGATATTCCGATGGAAAAATAGTGGGCTTTTTACGTTGGAATTTCTGACGGAAAAAATTTGAGAGCAGGATCTAAAATTTTCTGACAACAAAATCCGATCAGACTTTTTCCGATCGTGTGTAGAGGATTCTGACGGACAAAGTGCCACGCATGCTCAGAAGAAATTTGGAGATGAAAGCTATTGGCCTTTACGTAGTCCCGTCGTACGTTTTATACGTCACCTAGTTCGGAACAATCAGATTTTCCGACAACTTTGTCCAACCGTGTGTGTGCAACACAAGTTTCGGACAAAATCGGATTTTGTGGTCGGAATGTCCGACCGTGTGTACAGGGCATTAATGTGAGGACTAATATAAATAAAAGCATGTGAAATTTCAAAAAATATATATTAAAACTGAATATCATCACAGGCCATTAAGCCGATTCAGTTACCAGAATACAATATTTTTTGCTTGTAGTCATTTAGTTCATCTAAATTGCCATCATGGTGGTCTATTTACCATCATCTTGTGTTCTCCAGATCTAGTAATCTCCTTGTTCACATCTCACACTAGTGAATCCATATTTTATAGCCTTACTATGAACAAGGTGTCTCATCCACTAGAGAAAAAAAATAAAGAAGAAATGTTCCTTTGCATGAACATCTTGTTTCTATTCGGCCTGTTATGCTGGTAGCCAGATGAGGATTTTGTAAGTAATCCAGGTGACATACGGTGGGAGAGCATCCCCTTTTACAGAACACTGCTTACCTTGTTCTCCATTACACAGGCTCTTCTGTTCATCTGTAGTTGGTGCAGCTGAAGAGTTGTGGCAGGGTGATAAAGCTGTTAGAGTCTAGTACAGAAGACTTTGCTTTATTTTATGTCTGGGCCTTCAGCTCATTCCCTGCCCATGACCTTAATTTCTTATGTTCTTTTAAGTCCACAAATGTGCGGTCAGGAATAGATAACTTACTGAAAAACATCTGCTTCTATATTGCCACCACAAAATATATGTTTAGATTTCAGCTGAAATGTTACTTTACACTTTTGAAAATGGGATGCTAACTCAACGCAATAATCATTGCCAGACGAACAAGCACAGTTAAAGCAGAACCAACACAAAACTTTTTTTTTCTGGATAGAGTGAGTAAGGGGAATCTCCACAGCAAGCTGATGGCATAAACAGCCTTAAAAGAGTTCTACTCTATCTTCTCTCTATTAAAAGTGATTTTATTTCTGTATGTATTCCTTTTTAAAGAGATTTACCCTTGCTATCTATCTTGGTGACTACATAGAAGGGGAGGAGAAAGGTTATATGGGATACAGACAGCATCAAAGGTGTGCGCAGCCTATTGCTTTAGGGTGTGCACCCCAAAGCTCAAACACACATACGCAGTAGAGCAGTGGATGGTGTCAGTAGTTTTGTTTTTATTATTTTATTTTATTATTTTTTACAATTTTATTTTTTTTATAATAATTTTTTTTTTAGAATATCGTTTTTTTAAATTTTTTTTTACAATTTATTAGGAGCCCCATTGGGAGTTATTTGAGAAATAGCAGAGAAAGGGACTGAGGACAGAGATTCCTCAGTCTATTTCTCTATAGCCTCAGCTGCCACGGGGGGTAGGGGCATTCAGCAGGGGAAATCTCCATCACATAGGGTGATAAGGGTGTGCCCAGGCACATCCAGCACACCCTGTGCACACGCCTACGGAAAGCATTTAATACCCGACAGGTATTATAACCCCTTTTCACCTCAGCCAAAAAAATTGGAGTTTGAAAAAAAAGCACACAATTCAACAAACAGGACAACATTTGCATATATAAGGTCTAGTTTAGTGATGGCGAACCTTGGCACTCCAGATGTTTTGGAACTACATTTCCCATGATGCTCAACTACACTGTAGAGTGCAAGAGCATCATGGGAAATGTAGTTCCAAAACATCTCAGGTGCCAAGGTTCGCCATCACTGGTCTAGTTCATGCTTGTGGCAGCCCTTGCCGCCAGTCAGAAAAGTTATCTTCTGTGGATCTATGCAATGCAGGCAAATCATGGCTGGTTGAACGGGCCAGCGGGGGGCTTTACATAGCTTCCTGAAAACATCACCTCGCCCTGCCTCTGTAGTCCTTCCATCAGCCCTTAGACCTGATGCAATCAGTGTGATGGCTCTTTGGAGGAGTTAAGCAAATATCAAAATGCCTTGAAGGCCAGATGTCAGTCCAGAAGATTGGGTGCTTTTGCATGGAGACTGCCCTAGGTAACACCCACACGTAATGCTGAGCCACCATGACTAAAGGAACTGAAATCCATTGAAGCAGTAGTAAAGCTGGGGAGAAAAACTCGGGCCAGAAAATGAGGCAGTCTCTATTTTGCTTGTTACTACTTGTGAGAAGCTCACAGTGTGCAGTAAAATCAGAGTAACCCATTTCAGTATAGGAAAGAAGCCATTACAAGAGTAAAAGTACTATGTTTTGAAATTTGGGGAGTTGTTATTATAGAGGGGATATACCTTACTTAATCAATAAAATACATTTTTATAACTTTGTTATACTCTTGGTGGCAGCAGGCATTAAGAGAATGTTTTTTACTTTGAAAAGTAAATCACCAAGATTTAGAAGGCTCAGTTTTACCAATGCAACCCTGCTTCTATGTCTCTCTTGTAAACTGGGTAAATTACCTCCGTCACTTACTATTGTTATTAGCATGCTAAAAGAAAACTAAACACAGTAATCATGTAATTACATGAGAAAAGTTTCAAGCAATACAATCTCCAGTCCACCCTAAATACTATATGTCACCAGAAAAACATGATCTACATACACATCTTGCAGTCCAATTTGCATTCATGCAGAAGATAATTATTCCATTACTGGACACAATCAGGTGTATGTTCCTTAAAGAAAAACTCATTGGAGAGCTATTTCTGGTTAAATCAATTACATAAGATAACCCTAATACAAAATGAGAACTATCATCCTTTCGGTAAAAACAACACTGTTTTGGTATTAGTCTTGCATATAGTATGAGGAAAATCTAAAGAAATAGTAGCTATGTAAGTTTGTTCCTTCTGCCAAACATGCCATAGCTGTCAAAAAAGTTAAAAGGCATGGCTCTCAACTCCTCATAAGCTGTATGCAGTAAAGAGCAAATATGATGTGGTAGCCAGAGCACCCACTTATGGGGCGACCATGCATATGCTACCAGAGAAGCCATAGAACATCATATCTATGTGGCATATCTACAAGCTTTATGCATAATGTATACCACTAAGCCACGTATGGATGCTTACATTCCTTGTGACAGCAATAAAAGTGATATAAAAAAGAAAGTGTAAAAAAAAAAAAAAAAAAATAATAATAATAAATAATTAAAATGTAAAGCACCCCACCCCCCCATGCTCACGCGCAAAGGTGAATGCATGCGTTGGTCCTGCATGCATAGGTAAATGGCAATCCTACCACACATGTGAGGTATTGCTGCGAAAATCCGAGCAAGTGTCAGTAAAAGGCCTGATCTTCAAGTGGTTAAAATCACCCTTCATCCTTTTAATACTGAACTGCAAGAATTTACTGTATTGCATACTATCGTTCAAATTTAAATAGTGCCACGCTACTTTAAATTTTTATTTAAATTTGAAATATACTTGGCACATTTATGAGAGTGTGAACAGCACCAGCAGCATAGTCAGCTGATATGGTTATTATTTTCATTTAGTAGCTCGCAGGATTTTGATTAAACATGAATATCTCATACCTGATGGACGTCTGGGGGAAATGAAAATTACAACAGTAGTTGGTGCTACAACAGTGATAGCCCCTCTACACACTGACTAGAGAAGGTCACTCGCTCGACACTGCTGTCATTCGTAGAAGGCTTTACATTGTTTTAATGAATGTAAGGCATTCTCTGATTAGACAAGGGTGGAGATTGTGTCAGCACCATTCATCCTCTCCACCTCCTCCAATCAAAGAGCACCCTGTATTCATTGAAAAAAATTACAAGGAGTTCTATGGCAGTGGTACCAAGCGAATGCCTCCTTTAAGTACATAAGGGGCAGCTGCTTGCACAGACCCCAATAGGACCTTGGCTGTACCTGTAGTAGTGCAGACTACTACAACGATTGTCAGCTACCCCAGCAGCACATGAGGTATTAAATATGCATACTTACATTGTGCCAAGTTAGTAGATTCACTGCTTTAAAATCACTGGGATACTATAGAAAAAAACAAACAAATTATGATGATAAAAAACACCATACCTAACCTTTTATTTCCTACAAACAGACACATACAGATATGAATTAATGAACCATATGGACACCGTGATATAAATGAATTGTAGGGGCTTTGCTTCCTGACCACCTTGTGAAAATTCTAGTTGCCTGACTTAGTCTGGCTTATTGTTCTTTCGAATTTACTGACCTAGAACTAGTATGCAGCAAGTAAAGCCAGAACTCCAACTTGTTTTAAGGTCTATGATTCTGAAAGCATCAGGGCCAGCACCAGATAGGCAAATAGCATTTTCTAAATGAGGTCAGCCATTGTAGCCTTCATGTTTCTCCTATGACAGGTTTCCTTTAATGGAAACAGCACATTAAACTACAAAAATGTGCTCAAAGTAAGGCACAATATAGAGTGGAAATATGTGCTGTTATAAATAATTTTCCTGTGGCCATTATACAGAAAAGGGCACAGCAAACTACCATTTCCCATCCATTCATTTGTATTTTTCAATGCAAACAGCCTTCTTGTTTCCATGGAGCTAAACCTCTAGTGTTGTACGCCAGCAAGAAAACCAGTGTGAAAACCCCTACTTAGCTGCACATTGTGTCCACGCTTTCCTTTTTAAAATGCTTCATGATTATCTACATTCAGCCCTGTTTTTCCAAATTATTTTATTCATTTATTCACCCATTTCAAAATATGAAGGGTGATGACAACATCATCATAGTTTACCTTAAGTAAAATAAAAAAATAAAAAAAATATTTGTAATATTTATCTGATCAAAGAACAAGGTTACCATATGGTTTCATGAACAACAATTATGAATATTAATGACACTACCTGGGGCACATATGTATTGGAGCATGGTGTTTCCGGAACACAGACAGAAGATAGAAGAGGGACAGAGGAAGAAGGCCAAATGGTCCTTCGAGTCTGCACCATTCTTTATTTTTTCTCTACCTTTTTTTATCTGAGTATAGATCTATGTTTGTCCCAAGCATGTTTAAGTTCACTTACTGTTGATTGGCTCACTATTTTTTAAAGTGTAACTAAAAAACAACAAGCTTCACTTCTCAATTGTTTCAACCTGTTATATTTAGATCCCAAGTTATGTTTGCTGATTAGATCCTTGAATAGCAAACTGTTCACTACTAGGGAAGTCTAGATAATTACTCTCTGTGGAATTGGACTACAGTTTATCTATTTGTGGTACTTTCTGCAGTTCAGGACACATGCTGACACAAAGGAATGGGGAGCATCCCATCAACAGATTAGAAAAAAGTTCCTAAATTGAATGGAGCTCAGCATAGAAGGTAATTTGTGCTGACATATTCTGTACTTTGTTATTTTAATTATTCTTTAAATTGAACCATGCTAAAGCATTCAAATATTCTGAACCAACAGTGAAAGAACTAAAAACAAACCCCCATTCACCTCTGTAGCTATAGGCATTGTGGAAAAAGTTATCTGCAATGTTTACAACAGAGGCAATGAGATCTTTACCTATTACTTTATATTACAACATAATCTTCACAACCTGCTAACCCTCAAATGTAAACACATTGCAGATGTTTAGAAACTAACTGAAACTTGACTTTAGAGTCTTTGTTATGATCTCTGATATATTTTAAACTGAATTAATTCACAGTACAAATAGCCAGAAGGGCTGGTGATGTTTTTTAAAGCTTTATACTGCCTGTTAAATCTGGGTACAGGTGCATTTTAAGGCCCCTAATGGACTACGGCAATCACTGGATTTGGTCACATCCCCTTGCCACAGGAAACAAAATCATTCTTACAAAGGAAGAAAATGTGCACAAGACAGTGCTGCAATACATATATAACCTACATGTACATGTGTAGTGAATACATACATTACCTAAGACTAGGAGGAAGAAATGCACTAGCACCTACCTAGCACTCATGAATGGTAACAAGTGAGATTTTGAGAAGTAATCCAGAAAAGCAGGAATAGTAAGATGGTAACAGTTCACGCGTTTCAGACATGATGGTCCCTAATCATAACTGGGGAATTTAAAAAGCTAGAAATGCTTACACAAAGAAAACTTGGGTAGCAAAACATGTCTTTCACAGAAAAGTAATGGGATTATCATATAGAAAAATACAATCAAAAACAGGGTTATTATTTTCTACATAAGAACTCATCCGAAAGGATGTCATCAGTAACTAACTATTCACTAATGTGTATTTAGCCTGACTACAAGTGCCCATTCCATGAACTAAATCAACAAGAACATAACAAGTGCAGGTGAGAAGAGGGTGGCTTTTCACTTGCAAAGGTCATTCGATCTATGTTGTACTTTGAAATGTCTGTCTGTTCACAATCTGCGTCATTGTAGGGTTGATTGCACCTGTAACTGTTCTGCAGGAATGACACCAAAGCTTTCTATAACTGTCACTATGTTACAATTAGAAAATAAAAACTAAAGAAAATGACTAAAAAGAAAGGCAACTAAACTTAGTATGTCATAGTTTCACAATTACCATGTGTAGCCTTCTGTTTGTTGAGTTTGTTTAGTATATGGATACAGTACCTTTACTGTAAATGAATCATTAAAGCCCAACTCCAGCATTATCTCCATGAAGGGTTCTGCAAACACCTTGTCCTAGCACATATCAAGATCAAGTCTTCAATACTCAACTCTTCCTTGCCCTGGAAATCGTATATGTCCTACCCCATGGACCAGATGGTTTTGGCCACTGGTTGTCTTCTTGGGGACAGGTCCCCTTGCCACCCCCTGTAGTTCTTCTGCCTCTGAAGTCTCTGTCGTAGGAACCCTGACACTGAAACTTTAACATCCAACATCAGGAATTGTCCGTTTCATGGAAATGCCAGCCAGATGTAAACAGAGAAGAGGAGACTCATGACCCAAGCGTCATGTGGCCGCAACTTCAGTTGAATAAATAGGACCTTCGGATTTTAGGTTTCTTTCCATTTATTTTAGGGATTAGCTAGTGAATATAGGAGGTAACGTGTTATTGCCTTGCCTAGAATTGGGCTTTAGATTTGTAAGCACCCGTCAATGTTAAAGAAGTCCACCTTATAACGGTTCACCACAACCTATGCAGTCAATGGGCCCCAGTGTATTGGAATACTGTGCAGCTTTGTAAAATATTCATTCATTGTATTTTTTTTATACATGTAAGCCATTTGGGTCCTCCTGTGACCCTAGCTGAAAAAGTGAGCATCCAATGGTTTTCATGTCTTTGCAACAAGGCAGGATGAGAGGATGTGGTGTCTGCCTTGTCGCTCACTCCCAGCATTACAGGGGTGAAAACCAACAGGGCAGGATGTGGGTACTGCTAACTGGGAGTTTTTCAGCCAAGCTTCCAGGAGAGCCCAAATGGCGTACAGATGTAAGAAAAAAAATACAATTAACATTTTACAAGGCTGCAGTTTTTAATACTGAGGCATCTTAACTGCATAGGCTATTTTAAAGAAAAGGTAAACTTAGCTTTTAAAGCGGAACTAAACCTACAATTTAAAAGAAATTGTGGGTAGACAACACTTTACAGCCCTCTTCCTTCCTGGAAGGAAGAGGGCTGAAGATGGACGCTTCAAGCCAGCGGGGACAGCGGTGACATCGTAGGCTTCGTTTTCAGGTAAGTGATACATAATGGGCTAGTATGCGATGCATACTAGCCCATTGTGCTTTAACTTTAACAGTAGCTGTGCTGGCACAACTAACTCCTGTGCATGCACAGGATGATGTCATCTCCCACCATCCAACAAAGAGGTTAAAAACCCAGAAGTAGGGGTTGGGAAGATGGAAACGGCTTGTGAAGGATGTAAGAGCATTGCTTGAAATTGGGGATGAGTAATGTGTGGAGTTCATTCACATGTGCATCCAAGGGGCAGTTAAACCAGGAGGTTGAGCCACAGTTTGACCACATACCCCCCCCAACCCGACCTCTTTCTTGAACAGTGACATGCAGCTGCTCATGACTGTATACATGCCGTGGCTCCATTTTTGTGCTTAACAGCCGTGGCAAAGAATTTTGGTGAATGCAAATCTAAACAAGCCCTAATGAAGGTCTATGGGAATGCACCACAACCTCATGCAACGTATGTGACTGCGGTGCAGCACTGCAGCATATATAGCTATAGCTTGCTGGCAATAATCGCACGCTAGAAATCCAGCAAGCTGGTTGTACCCAAGTCAATTAATGGATTGACTTAGGTACAAACAGCCTGTCCATGCATGAATCAATTCTCAACCGGTCCCTAAACCAGCTGAGATTCAAACCATCTATAGATGGCTTAAAGTGGTTGTAAACACTGTACTACTGTTTTACCTACAGGTAAGCCTGTATTAAGGCTTAATTGTAGGTACTCAATCTTGCCATTTCTAAAGGGATTGTGCCATGACTGGTGGCTCCCACACACATGCGTGGGAGTGACGTCACGCGACTCCGGACAGTCACAGAGCCTGTGGTCCCGTAAGGAAGAGGGCTCAAGATGGATGCTTCAAGCCAGCGGGGACAGTGGTGACATTGCAGGCTTCGTTTTCAGGTAAGTGACACATTGGGGGCTAGTATGCGATGCATAATAGCCCGTTATGCTTTAACTTTGCAGAGAAGTAAACAGGAAGTAAAACCCATCAGGGTTTACTTCCTCTTTAACTGCCACTTATGCTAGACATCTTGGCTTGTTAAACAAAGCTGAAAAATATCAGATCCACCAGCAAGGTCAACAGGGAAAAATCTATGTTACAGGGGAGACACCGAAAAAAAAAAAGCTGTGAATTCTAGTGACAGACTGCATCATATATGTAATTTTTCTCTTTTTTCTTCTTGCACATAGTGTTACTTTTACAGCCCTGCAGATAAGGAGGCTGGAATGTATTTTTTTTCAGGTGCCTTCAGTACAGTGTTGCCAACCGTCAGTATTTTTACTGGCAGCCAGTAAAAAAATTGTAAAATTTCTCCTGCCAGTAAATGCCAGTAACAGGAAAAGGCTACCAGTAACTTGGCTTGGAATTGCACATGCCCAGTTCCAGTCCAGAGCCGGCCAAGACCATCTAAGTGCCTGCTACAGTGTGTTCGGGCGGCACCAGCAGGAGGGGGGTCTGGCGGAGGTGGTGCCTGAATGTGTCGTGTGACGTCATGCAAGGGAGCCAAGCAGAGCAGCCAGAGTCTCGTGTGAGGGTCTGTGGGATGGGAGTAAGGCAAGCCAGAAGTGGGACTTTCAGTGCTGTTTGAACTGAAGGGTCCCCGTGGCATGGAGAGAAACGATCACTGTGACTCAGTAGGGGGCGTGTCATGTCGGTGAGGTGTCATCATCGTCTGTGGTGCTGCACACAGCTGTCAGTGTCACTGTGAGAGTCAGCTTCATGTGTGTGTGTGCCGCCCATTCTAATTTCTTGCCCTCCTGAGTCCTGTCCCTGAGCTACTTACTTACTATATCGAAAATAAAATAGGAAATATGTTTTTGCCTGATATGTACCTTAAATCACATTGCTGATTGCATATTGTACTTGTCTGTAGCCTAAATACTTAAAACTGTAGTTCTGTAACTTTTGGAAATGCCAGTAAAAACTTGGCAGTGTCAGTAAATTTCAATCTGCTTGGTTGGCAACACTGCTTCAGTAGTAGATTGGGAAATTGACACACAATCTATAGATAGGCTGTAGCACAGTGGGTTGCCTTCTATACATCAAAAGTGTTAGTCTGTTGTCAATTGTTTTTTTCTTTAGAAATATCATATTTGCTCATGATTCTCATGTGACAGAACTTCATATATAATACCCATATAAATGATTGCTTGGTTATTTTTGTGCTGTATATAGCCACATGAAGACTTCCTAAAATGTTTTAAACTCTTGCTAAATATATCCAGAGCAGCAATGAACATCTGGAAGATGAATCATGTTAAAATATTCAAAATCATATATTTTCATGCAAATTGGAGTTACAAAGCCCAAAGTGGTATTAGAAGCAAAATCGCGTTCCCTAATATAGCTCAAGGAAAAGCATATTGCCAAGGCCTGCACATTTCATAGGAGAAAAAATAATACTATCGGAATGAAACAACACAGATACTCCTATAAAGCTCATCCTTCTTAATCAATGATTATTAATAATAATGTAAGAAGAAATGCATTCAATGTGGTCAAAAAATGTACAGGAGCCTGTCACATAAAGCCTATGTTGCACAGAACGCAGCACCTTATAAGTACATCTGACCTCTGAGTCTTAAGCTTCGTAGCACACGATCGTATTTTCAGCAGGGAATTGTGTGATGACACACTGTTTGCCTAAAATCCGACCATTAGTATGCTCCTTCAGACAATTGTTGTTCAACTTTTCGCCAACAAATGTTGGATGGCAGGCTAATAAATTTTCAGATTTTCGTATCGTGTGTACACAAGTCCGTCACACAAAAGTCCAAAGTACAAAGACGCATGCTCGGAATCAATGGTCACCAAACAGGACATTAGCAGAAGGTGCCCAAAGGGTGGCTCTCAAGAGCTGAAATTCCACGTAGTACGTCACTACATTCGTTTTTGTTGGCCGACAATTATGTGCCGTTAGTATGCAAGACAAGTTCCTGGCACACGCCCTTCAGACAAAAGTCTGACGCTCTGTTGGCCAATAATCTGATCGTGTGTACGAGGTTTAACAGGCAGAGTTGCCAGGTTGTCTAGTTTCAACCAACTCTGCTGATCAAAGACACCTCTGAAAATCAAAGTACTTTTGAAGAATCAAATGTTTCTATTAGGAGCAGTGCTGGGCTACTTTTAAATCTGAAATTTAGGTATGGCATTCTTTAGTTGGCTTGGTCCAGCTTGAACGAATGTAAGTATGCATGTACCATACCTGTGGCATCCCAGTGAAAGCTGTAAATCACGGTAGTAGGTACCATTACTACAGTGATTTCCACCAGCTTGCAGGTCCAATGCCGAGAGGCTGTCCTGCTGTATTGTGAAAATAGGAGGTCGCTCGCTTGGAATGGGCACCATTTGGAGAACACTTTGTATTTTTTTTAATAATTCAAAGCATCTTCTGATTGGAAGAGGTGGAGAGGCAGGGTGGTGACATAACAATCTCCACCTCTTCTGATCAGAGAACACTTTACATTCAGAGAGAATGCAAAGTGCTCTCTGAATGGTACGTATGCCAAGCAAACAATCTCCTGTGTTAAGTAAGCAGCAGACCAGCTGCTCAGCACAGGATCTGGAAGATAATGGCATTCACTGTATTAGCGGTATCTCCTAAAGAGATTTTCAGTTTACATGGGGATCCTACAGGTATGCCACATACATACTTATTGTACATTAGTCCAAGCTGGATTAATGTAACTATGTAAAATGTGCCATATCTAAACTTCAGCTTTAAAGTGTTATTACCCCAATATTTCTTCTTCCTGATATATGTCTGTTGTATCATGTACTTATGTTAAAAGGTATCCTGTTTTCTTTGTATTTCATCCTTTGTGTCAGAGAAAGTTGACAAACATCCTTTGTGTAAAATACCTGGTGATCCTGCCAGTCCCCCCTTTTTCCTATTGCAAACTGAACACATTATACATGAGAGTTCACTCATCCCTCTGTAATCAGTTTTTTAGCTGCACTGGGAGCACAGCCTGCCTGTCCTCCAATAGTCAGACTTGTTCTAACATGCCCCCATGCACAACCATTCACTGGGAAGTGTATTGCCCTTTTCTGCCTTCTGCTGACACACAGCTGAGATTAGAGGTCATGTGACCCCTCCATTCTGATGCTGTCCCCCTCCATTCTGCTGCTGTCCCCCTCTGTTCTGCTGTCCCCCTCCATGTCCTCCTCCGGCCCCCTCTGTCCTTGATGTGTCAGGATGGAGAGCGTTGATAGTAGCCGGTAAATCCGGCTCCTTCCTTTTCCAAACGAACAGTCAGTAATCACTGTCCATTCACATAACTGAAACATTGTAACCTGTGTTTACGATGTCTCCGTTTATGAATGTCTCCTCTCCATTCATTTTCAGTGCAGCTGAGGCTGCTGAGAAAGGGACTGGGGAATCTCTATCCTCAGTCCCTTTCTCTGTCTCAAAGGGGAGATGTTAGGGGTCTGTTAAGAAGACCCCTGATATCTCACCAAAGACCTCCAACAGGGCTGATAAAAAAAAAAAAGAATTGCAATAAATAATAAAAAAAATTAATTGTAAAAAAAAAAAAAACACACTGACACTGTCCACTCCACTGTAAAAAACAAACAAACAGAACAAAAAAAAATTCAAAAAATAATAAAAAAATTGTAAAAAAAAACAAAATTAAAAAAAAAAAAAACACTCACCGGAACGGTCCAAATTGGGCCCAATTGTAAAAAATATAAAAAAAAACACTCATAGGAACGGTCCAAGCAGGTTTGTCCTGCACTTTTAGTCAACATAGCAATTAAAAACAACATCAATGCAAGTAGGTTTTGTACAGTAAGCCCATAGCATAAAACAGATTAAGCATCTGTTTGTCTGTGTCAGTTCTTAGCAGGGTGCCCCCTAATGGGTTCTCCAAAACAAATAGCACATGTACCTTGCACACCACACAGAGCTGGAGAGAGTCCCTAGGAAAAGTCAGCTCAGATATAAAAATGCCTTGGACATGGAGATATGGGCCTAGGAGTGGAGGCTTCATCACATCCAAAGCTCTACCAATCCTCCAGGCCCCAGGACCAGAAAACAAAAATGATGCTTCCTTTATAGCAGATACAAAGGCTGGAGTCCCCCACCATATGTAGGTGAGAAATCTAGTTGACGAGTATACACCAAATATATAAATATACAGGGAAAACACACAAAACACACTGGAGCCTCAATTAATATTAAATCAAATTTTACCAATTCTACATAGAAAAAGTTATTACATCATATACATGCTTCGAAGTGTATTATATAGCTCACATGTATTTACAGTTAAAGCAATAATAGATAGCCCGTGCACCCATAAAATAAAATTGGCTCTACTACAAAGAGCAGCTGGAACTTTACTAGTTGATGAAGTGTATAAAAATAAAAAAACAGAAACACGGGGCAGATGTAGCTCCTGTTACTAGATCCTTTGATGTAGTGTGTCAGTATCTGTGAGATACTGTATGATATCCCCCTCCGCCATAAAAGCACCCCAAATTGTCTCGGAAAACTATAAGGTGTAGGGGTTACATGTTGAGGTCGGCCTACAGAGAACATTAACTTGACTGCCTTAGAAGCTCTTACAAGCTATACAGATTTCTTAAGACCAATGCGGCTTCAAGGATTATTTACTAGAAGTTGACTCTAATAATAGATTTGTTAGCACGTTCAATTAGAAAAGCTGAAGCTGCAGTGCCACTTTCTGAAGCTGCTTTGACAGATGGCAAACACCTTAGATTGGAGTAAACCCCTATTTCTACATGAGAAAAATTATCATTCATGAGCAATTATTTTATTAGTCATGCTGTTAAAAAGTACAGGAATCCTGTATATCGTTTATATTAAAGTCAAATATTAAAGAGGTTCTTTAGCCTTTTTGAAAATGAAAAGTCAGAAGCTACAAATACTGTAGCTACTGACGTTTAACCACTTCAGCCCCGGACCAAATTTGCAGCCAAAGGACCAGGACCCTTTTTGCGATTCGGCACTGCGTCGCTTTAACTGATGATTGCGCGGTCGTGCGACATGGCTCCCAAACAAAATTGGCGTCCTTTTTTTCCCACAAATAGAGCTTTCTTTTGGTGGTATTTGATCTCCCCTGCGTTTTTTATTTTTTGTGCTATAAACAAAAATAGAGAGACAATTTTGAAAAAAATTCTATATTTTTGACTTTTTGCTATAATAAATATCCCCAAAAAATATTTAAAAAAATTTTTTTTCCTCAGTTTAGGCCGATACGTATTCTTCTACATATTTTTGGTAAAAAAAATCGCAATTAGCGATTATTGATTGGTTTGCGCAAAAGTTATAGCGTTTACAAATAGGGGATTGTTTTATAGCATTTTTATTAATATTTTTTTTTTTTACTAGTAATGGCGGCGATCAGCGATTTTTATTGTGACTGCGACATTATGGCAAACACATCGGACATTTTTGACACATTTTTGGGACCATTGTCATTTATACAGAAATCAGTGCTATTTAAATGCACTGATTCCTATGTAAATGACAGTGGCAGTGAAGGAGTTAACCACTAGGGGGCGGGGAGGAGTTAGTGTGACGTGTTGTGTTTTTTTTTTTACAGTAGGGGGCGTGGCTGACGTCTGACGTCACTGATCGACTGTTCCCCATGACAGGGAACAGCCGATCAATGACAGGCAGTGTAGGAAGCGCGGGGAGAGGTTGGTTTACACAGACCTCTCCCCGTTCTTCAGCTCTGTGACCCAAACGCGGGACACCAGCGGCGATCGGGTCCGCTGGTCCCGCGGCCGCGGTCACGGAGCTCCCGGCCGGGTCGCGAGCGCGCCGCCGGTGGCGCGCGCGACCCCATGGCTAGGCAATTAAAGGGCACGTATATATACGTGCTTTTGCCTAGCCGTGCCATTCTGCCGACGTATATTTACATGCGGCGGTTAATAAAAGAAAACATAACTGTCCATGGATCCAACACCATCCATACCCAGGCCAGTTCTTGGCTGGTCTTCGGGTCACTGGAGCCGGCATGTTTAGTGTGGGAAGCCAGCTGTGACTCCTTGTGGCTTCACAGCTGGCTTTCCACTGTGCATGGTCCCGTAGCCTGCTGGGACCTGGAACGTGTCCCAGAAAGCTGCAGGCAGGGTGGAGGGGGGGGGGGGGTGGTCAAACTTCTGGTGGAATCGCCTAGGCGATCAGGCCGGAAGTGGGAGCGGGAATCTAGCAAAACTAGGTAAACGCATACACCCCCAAAAAATAAAAACACCCAAAAGTGTTATAGGAGATTGGAAGGAGGACATAAGGCAGAATTGCCCTTTTAGGGTGATGTTCCGCTTTACCCAGCCAGCCACCATTTAACCAGGGAAATAGAAAAAAAAAAAAAACAGCGCAATTACACATTTTTAAGGGTTACAATAGAAAAAGAAGTGACTTAAAGTAGATCTGAAGGCAAGGAAGAGGGGTTAAATCCCTTGTCAGTATTGTTTTGCCATCTGTATCCCATTGGGGAGAATTCTCTTCACTGTCCCATAGCCGCAACAGGAAGCCAGAGGAAATTATTCCTAAGTGAGGGAAATCCCAGGTCACCAGAACCAGTGTCCCTGTTGGAAGACTTCCCTTCTATTTCTGATCTGGTATTACTCAAAATGTGGAATTTCTTTTCACTATTGCTTTTGGTGTAAAGGGTCACCAGGACAAATGGAGAGTCCTAACGGGCACACGGACAGCAATAAACACCAGAAGACGTTCTAATCCATCTACATTCTATCTAAGTCCTCGTACACACAATCTGACTCTCCGCCAACACAACCGTGGAATTTTGTCCGAAGGGTGTTGGCTCAAAATTGTCTTGCATACACACGGTCACACAAATGTTGGCCAACAATTACGAATGTAGTGACATGCTAGACGTACTATGTGGTTTTTCAGCTCTTTAGCGCCACCCTTTGGGCTCCTTCTGCCAATTTCGTGTTAGTAGAAGTTTGGTGAGTGTTGATTCGCGCTTTTCTCTTTGCGTTTTTCATTTTGCGCTTTTCAGTTCGTTTCTGAGCGGCCGTTCTTCAACCAGACATGTTGCAGAATCGGAGGAAACAACGTGTTATTTATTATTGGCCATGGGTTATTGCTTTGACATTTTTTTTTTTTTTGGTTGATTAATGAATTGATTTGGTATATTTTCTATATTTTTGGATGCATAGAATGCACCTTTTTTTTTGTAAAATTAGTAAATGCACAATAAATTTTTTTGGGAGAATATGTGTTTTACTTCAAATGACAGTTTGGGAGTAGGCAGTTACATTTTAAAAAATACAATGTAAAATTGACAAGGGACACCAACATAGTTGTATCTTTGATCTTATAATCTACGATTTAATGGTAACTTGCACAAATAAAAAAAATAAAAAGCATAATAATATTATTCTTGATATCACTAGAAAAAAAAGCCTTTAAAAATTTGTTTGCAATAACTCCATCCGTATCACCAGCAAAGCAGCTTAATTATTATCCCATTAAAGAAGAAGAGAATGTGCGATGCATTTCGAGATTTCATAATTTGCCATGTCATGAATGTTAATTCTCCATTACAAATGCTAGTTTACAAGACTGACCGCTTTTGCTTCCGAGCATGCGTGTTTGTACTTTGGACTTTTTTCCGACGGACATGTGTACACATGATCGGAAAATATGACAACACACATTTGTTTGGCGGAAAATTTGAAGACATGCCATCCAACATTTGTTGGCGGAAAGTCCGACAACCATTGTCCAATGGAGCGTACACGCGGCTCGATTTTCCGCCAACAGCCTGACATCCAACATTACCCGTCAGAAAATCCGATCGTGTGTACGGGTCTTAAGACTAAAAAAGTTCAGTTATACTTTGAAACGTCTTGATAATGTTTTGCATACATCATTTCCGTAGTATTTTTACTGTTAGTGCTCATGTATTTAGCTTACTCTTATTTTTATGAGCTATACTACAGCTGCTGAGTGCCTTAGGCACCATTCACATCTGTGCACTGAGAAAATGCATGCAAAATCTTGTGTTTCTCGCAGCGCACACAAATGTGTCTTTATTGCAGTTGCACTGCGGTGCCATGAATTCTCAACAGCACTTCAAAGCACCTTGCATTTTAGTAAATCAGAATGCATGGTAACAAAGTAGTGTGTTTCGACAAAAAAAGCACTTCTGTGGCCCATTTTTAATACGTTTGAACGGGCTGCGCTAACGCAACACATATTGGGGGAGATTTACTTAAACTGGTGCACACAGAAGGTGCCGCTGTGCATAATAACCAATCAGCTTCTAGGTTTTATTGTCAAAGCCTAGTTGAACAAGCTGATTGGTTACTGTTCACAGCGGCACCAGATTCTGTGTGCACCAGTTTTAGTAACTGTCACTCCCAAAGAAACTCTTGTCTGTATATGGTCCACATACACATCGTATGCAGATGATTCTTCACACTTATGCATAAAATTACAAATGCAGATAAAAAGCATAGTATATATCTATATAAAGTATATAAAAAAGTGTGTACTTTTTGCAGCAATATTGTTAGATCTTATTTCAAATGCTTCTAGCCCTCCAGCTGCTGCCACTACAGCTCCTATGAAGATCATTCATTCATGTCAGCAAAGGCTGGAGTGTCAATGATTGCTCATCCTTGTGAAAATACAAATACCTACGATCCTTTTCTATTTGCAGAACACCGCTTTAGCAGTGCTAAATATAACCCAGATTAAATCTGATTTTGCTAAAAGGTACTTACAGGTTTAGTTGCCGTCTTCTTTAGTCTCAGAGTTCCCAAGCAGGCAACTAATCTTATGGGTCATGTCACAGCAGCATGCAGAGGTGACGTCTGGGGCAGCCTTGCTTATATTTCCATGAAGCGCGCGGGCATCTAGAAGGGAAACATATGTTGATAACTTTTTAAGTGCACAATGCAAGCATGCAAACATAGCCCTTGTATGCTTTTGTTCTACTAAAATGAGTAACTGTAAACCTGTATGCACACCTGAGCAGAGTGTACTCCTGGTGATTTTTCTCAGGCACTTTTCAGTAATTTTACAGTCGTTTTACGGACATATTGCAGACGTATTACAGGCATTTTTCAGATGTTTTACAGTTGTTTTGCAGTTATATAAAAAGTTGTTTTACAGTTAGGGAAAAAAGTATTTGATCCCCTGCTGATTTTGTATGTTTGCCCACTGACATAGAAATGATCAGTCTATAATTTTAATGCTAGGTTTATTTTAACAGTGAGAGACAAAATAACAACAAAAATATCCAGAAAAACGCATTTCAAAAACGTTATGAATAGGATTTGCATTTTAATAAGTGAAATAAGTATTTGATCCCCTATCAATCAACAAGATTTCTGGCTCCCAGGTGTCTTCTATACAGGTAACAAGCTGAGATTAGGAGCACTCTCTTAAAGGGAGTTTGTTTCTTAGCTTGTTACCTGAATAAAAGACACCTGTCCACAGAAACAACAATCAATCAGATTCCAATCTCTCCACCATGACCAAGACCAAAGAGCTGTCCAAGGATGTCAGAGAAATTATTGTAGACCTACACAAGGCTGGAATGGGCTACAAGACCATCGCCAAGCATCTTGGTGAGAGGGCGACAATAGCTGGTGCGATTATTCGCAAATGGAAGAAACACAAAATAACTGTCAATCTTCCTCTGTCTGGGGCTCAATGCAAGATCTCACCTCGTGGAGTTTCAATGCTCATGAGAACGGTGAGTAATCAGTCCAGAACTACATGGAAGAATCTTGTCAATGATCTAAAGGCAGCTGTGACCATAGTCTCCAAAAAAACAATTGGTAACACACTACGCCGTGAGGAACTGAAAACCTGCACGCCCGCATGGTTTCTGTATGAATGAAAATTGTTGTCTGATTGGACAAGGTGGAGAGTGAGATGTCACCACTCCGCCTCTCCATCTCAACCAATCAGAGAATGCTTTGCATTCATTCAGAAAATATGCAAAGTATTCTCTGAAAGGTGTTGGTGCTGAGCGGCCAACCTCCTGTGTTCACAAAGCATCAAGCCGGCCACTCTGCATGGGACCCAGAAGCATGTGGAGGTAACGAGGTCTACTGCAGTAATGTTCAGCTTCCAGGGACATTGAACTGTAACTATACAATGTAGCTATGTAGAAATAGGCCATGCTTGGAACTCCTTACATTTTTGTTTTTGTGTTTAGATAATAATCTAATAATTATGACATCTGCATGTGTTGTGAACATAAAAAATGCCTCTTGAATAATTGGGGTGTCTTGTCATATAAACATAAGAACAATACAAAAAACAGCTGCATAACAATAGTATATAGTCATAAGTTTGAATTGAGAAAAGACAGACATTGACTCATTTTTCTTCTGTGTTTCACTGCATTGCAAATGTTGCTTTGTCTAGCAAAACCAAGTTTAATACATCCGGTGCAAGTGGTTCGATTGCCTTTAATCATAAAGGTAACAAGATCTGTCCAAAAGTAAGAGTGGAAGCCAACGGAAGCGAGGGGAGTGCCCTGACAGCTAACATTTACCATCGACCTCATGTTCCCTTGTGTTGACTTAAGGTTATGTAATGGATTAGGGATTTTCCAGTCATTGCCCCTTGGATGAAGCAATAAAGATACTGCAGATAATGACACCATTGTTTTCAAGCAAAGCACATTCCACTCAGAATAACCGCACTTCTCTCATAAAAAGGACATTTTGGCATTTAGTATAAGCAACCTCTTCAACAGCCTGGCAACCTGTTTCACATTTCCTTTTGCAGGACGTTTGGATTTAGACTGTGGACTGACACGGGGGTGCCACCTGCACATATTATAGACAGCATGTCATTCAAAGAGGGGAAAACGGAAAGGCCCGGTGGAGGGAAGACATGCTTTACCTCATTCCTCTTGTGGATTCCTTTGACATTTTGCAAAACACTCAATGTGCCAGCAAAATACAGCAACGAGGTTTGCGTCTCATATACTCATTTGTCGTTATTATTTAGATTACTATATTTCTTGCACATAGTGTTTTTTCTCCAATTAGGCCTCTGGCACACGGATATATTACTTTACTGATGTTTATACACAGGATCTTAATGCAGAACGAAACACTCTTAATGCAGAAAGAAACACAAGTTATGTTCCGTAAAAAAACACCATATGCATGTACAGAAGCGTAAATAGAGCATGTGTATATACGTGTAAAATTATTTTTCATCCTATGCTAGCTGCCAGTTTTTTTTTTTTTACAGGTCTGAAGGCATCGTTGCATTACGGATCATTATGCAGCCGTGTGCATTGCCCACATACAACAACTATGTTCAGAAAAGTAAAAAAAAAAATGTACACAGCTACAGACAGCATTTTCTTACCTACCTGCAAAAGGCCTGAGGCCCCGTTTGCACTTGTGGTTTAGGGGAGGTAAAAAAAGTGTGGTTTAGTCCCACAAGCATGTGCAATGCAGGTGCTTACAGCGCAATGGGGCTGTTTTTTTTTAGTGGTTAAAACATGCAGTGAAGAGATGACATAATGCCTCCCCGCCACCTGCTAACATCCTCTGAAGAGCCCTTCAGAGGCCACTGTAGAGGCCATGAGCCCTGAGGCCTAAGGGTGGACCCCTGCACGTACAGATAATTCTGTGCATTATTTACAAATGTAATGCCCTCATATAATATGTTTTTTTTTTTCTTTTGTCTTCCAAACTTGTGATAAGCACTTGAGTTTCCCAATAACCTGCAGTAGACTCTGCTTTAGCTAAGGTTTATCCACAAAGACTACTATGGGCAGGGTGGATATAAATTGATGATTTAAAAATCTTTTTTTTTAATCAGATTTTTTGTTATTTACATTTATTTTTTTATTTTTTTAATCAGATTTTTTTTTATTTGAATAAAATGTTTTTGGAGTCAAATCTATCTAAAGATAGGTTTCTATTTTAAATATGTTAATAATTACATTTATTCAGCATGAAATGGAGCTTAGTTATGTAGCATGAGGCTGTATATTCTGCAATATTTACATTTTTGGTAAACTCATTCAATGAATCCAAGCTCTGAAAGCTGAGATAACATGCACTGCATTGATGCATTCACACAATTTCACAGTAACCACGAGATAAAACAAAGTTCAGGAATATTCCTTTATCCCATTGTTTTGCACATCTATGTACACTGTAAACTGTATGATTGTTTGAAGAGAAGGAGTGTGAGGAGGAAGGGCAAGCATTAAAAAGGAAAGTGAAACCTTCTAAGCAGCTTATAAACCTTGTGATCTTTCTGCACATAGCTTGAAGTGCTTTTTTCCTCCCTTGAGGAGCAAATAGGCAGCAGGCCGTAAAAGAGACCCAACTAGGAAATATTTGAATGAAGTTCCTCTACTTATGGATAAAGCAGGTAATATAATGTTATTGTTTTAATTAAATAAAAGAATTAGAGCGGTGTCCAACTATGTGTGATTAACATATTAAAAGTGGAGTTCCAGCTGTTTTTTGTGTTCATCAAGCAGCTATTCTTCTTATGCCCCGTACACACGGTCAGAAATTCCAACGGAAAATGTCCGATCGGACCATGTTGTCGGAAAATCCGCCCATGTGTGGGCTCCATCAGACTTTTTCCATCGGAATTTCCGACGGAAAAAAATTGAGATCCTGCTCTCAAATTTTCGACAACAAAGTCCGATCGGACTTTTTCCAATCGTGTGTCGAGAATTCCGAAGGACAAAGTGCCACGCATGCTCAGATCAAATTACGAGACCAAAGCTATTGGCTACTAGCCTCTACGTAGTTCCGTCGTACGCAACAAACGTCACCACGTTCAGAATGATCGGATTTTCCGACAACTTTGTCCGACCGTGTGTATGCAACACCAGTTTCGGACAAAATCCGTCGGAAAAAATCTGACGGATTTTGTGGTCGGAATTTCCAACCGTGTATACGGGGGATTAAAGCTGCTCATGCATCTGAGATAAAAGATGCTAAGTACCACAACTCTAATCACTGTTGCAGTATGGCATTTCAGGAAAGATTAGTGTTAAATATTAATGAGAATTATCTGATTATTATTATTACTAAGAATGGGGGGTGGTGATGATTTCACAAATCAGTTTCCAAATTTAGAGACTATCTCCGTACCGAACAAACAATAAAGAAATTGTATAAAATGTTATTTTTATTTATAAAAATAAAAAATGTATATGGATTGGTATAGACAAACCACACCATTTCCAGTGTTCACAAACAGGACAGTTCAAATTTTATACAGGGGTATCTTAATACAAGTCCTCATGGAACAAATGGTCCTCTACATGTTTTGCCACGTCCTTACAATTGGACTCCACCTGTCTCTCCCAAATGAATATTGGCTAACATGCTGTACACTGTATTTTGTGTTAACCATATCTCATGATGTGTATACCTGTATTTATGTACTATGTGATATTTTTGTTCTAGATATGCTTCTGATGAAGCGGTAATACATTGTGAAACATGTAGAGGACCATTTGTTCCATGAGGACTTATTATTATCGCCACTCTGGAGCATACTAAGTATCATCCCTTTTGTATTACGATACCCCTGTATACAATTTTAACTGTCCTGTTTGTGAACACTGGAAATGGTGTGGTTTGTCTATACCTAATCCATATACATTTTTTATATTTATAAATAAAAAAAAAAAACGATTTTATACAATTTATTTTTATTATTTGTTGGGTACCAAGATAGCCAATTTCCTCTAAACTTGGACACTGATTTGGGGAATCATCTCCACCCCCCATTCTCGATTCAATAAGGTGATGGTACCCTTTTCTTTGTTTTCTTGATTTTTTCTTTAATCGAGGCTTCCCTTTGTAATTCAATATTATTATTCGTAGATGAGCAAACATCAAGAGAAAGGGTGGGAGTACGTTCATTCCCACATTACAAACAGTCACTGCAATACAAGTACAAGATGTACAGGAGGAATTTACTGGGAGAAATGGAATGCAACAACAAACTAGACATCTACAGAACTTAAAAAGAATATTTAAAGCAAACCTGTAAGAAAAACAAATTGAAGTTAATACTACTTCTGCAGCATTACTACAACTGGTAAATAAGCTCAGAGACTACGTAACATAAAACAAGCTCCAGGGTATAGGGACAGTAGAAACGCTCCTCCATACCACAATGTAATCCATATTGACTGACCAACCTATTGCCACGTTCCATGGTGGCTGAGGGTGTACCTTAACCTATGCAAATACATGCTTCCAGGAAGTAGATCATTGCATAGAATCATCTGGGAGACCTGAAGGCACTTTGTAGACAACTGCAGAGATGCAAGTATTCTTGACCTTTATGGTTCTTAGTAGAGGTCGACCGATATATCGGCCGGCCGATATATCGGCCGATATTTGGCGCTTTTTAAATAATCGGCATCGGCCGATTCTGCTGATAAAAAAGGCCGATTATAACTTCAGCCGTGACTTGCAAAAGACTTCTGTAATAGAAGTCAATGCAAGTTGCCTCAGTCTTCCCCTTCTCCTCTCTGGGCATTCTGCCAAAAAAAGACCAAAGTGTTACAATGATTACAATGTTTACACTTAATGAATAGACTCAAGGCTGTGTGTGAGAAGTTCTCAGTTTAACCATTTAAAGACTAAATCTTTTCTGACACTTGTTGCTTACAAGTAAAAATCCTGTATTTTCTCCTAGAAAATCACTTGGAACCCCCAACAATTATATATGTTTTTTTAACAGAGACCCTAGGGAATAAAATAGCGGTTGTTGCAATATTTTATGTCACACGGTATTTGCGCAGCGGTCTTTCAAACGCATTTTTTTTGGAAAAAAATACACTAATGATTTTAAAACTAAAACAGTAAAGTTTGCCGATTTATTTTTTTATTTTTTCGTCCTAAAGTTTTGATTACCTATTTTTGTGTATTTAATATATAGTTTTTTTTTAAATTATACATACAAGTGAACTGATTGGAGGTTTGTTTTGTTTAATAAATGTTTAAATGTAGGAAATTTTTTGTATCACTTAAAGCTGCTTTCACACTGGAGCGGGCAGCGTTGACGGTAAAACGCTGCTAGTTTTAGCGACGCTTTACTGTCATTTTAGCGACGCTATTCGGCTGCTAGTGGGGCACTTATAGCCCAGCTAGTGGTCGAGGAAGGGGTTTAAATGCGCCTGTGAATCGCCGCTGCCAAATCGCATTGCAGGCGCTTCAGCAGCGGTGCCCATTCATTTCAATGGGCAGGAGTGGTGGGGGAGCAGTTAACACCGCTCCAAAGATGCTGCTTGCAGGACTTTTTTTTTTAAGGTCCTGCCAGCGCATCGCTTCAGTGTAAAAGCACTCGGGGCTCCACACAGACTGCAGGGGAGACGTTTTGCAGGCAGTTTACAGGCACTATTTTTAGCCCAAAAGCGCCTGAAAAACGCCCCAGTGTGAAATCTCATTAGATTTTATGAGATGAAGGGAAAAAATAAAAAAAATTAAAAAAATCGGCCTAACATATCGGCCCAAAAAAATCGGCATCCTATATCGGCCATCGGCCGCCGCGATTTCTAAATATCGGCATCGGCATCGGCCAGAGAAAAACCCATATCGGTCGACCTCTAGTTCTTAGTATAAAGAAACCTTTCAAATTCATATCATGTTGTTAAGAACAATGAGAGTAGATGCCAAGTAATATGGTCACTGCTGGGAAAGTATGTGAGTTTTAGCAGACAGAAACCAATTTTTCTGTTTCTGATTTGGCTTAGCTCTTCCAAAAATGTTGCGCCCAACATAAAACATGGGCTTCTGATTTTTGGAAGCTTCCTTGCATATTTCTGCCATGCTACTGGATAGGACCCATTTCTAGTACAGACAAGATCTGGTACATGAATTTGAATGTGTTCTTGCAATTGCTAATATAGTAATATCAAAGGACACCAGTCTTCAATGCAATTTAACTACAATAGATTAAACTTGCTGCTGATGTTTAAAGGTATTCTAGAACCCATTTGTTGGGAAAATGTGCTCCATTTCATGCAAAGCGTACCTCTACTATTCTATGTGGAGCACACAGTTTTCCTTTTATTACCCACCGAGTAGTACTATGCAACACCTTGCTACCTCTGTTTATAGCTCTTAGAAGCCCTGAATGCATAAACTCTAAAGAGGGTTAATTCAACAACAAATGCCTGAAAATTAACCATCTGCCAAACCTACAGCTGGTAAAACTAGCTACTAAAACTACAGAGGAGTGAAAACAATATTTAAGATAAAAAAAAAACACACCAAAATCTAATTGAAGATGGAAGCAAAATTTGAAATCAGCCTTTGTATATAAAGAAAATATTAGGATACGTAATCATCATTTACTGATATATATGCATCTCCCATGCATTGCCCAATGTCCATTGTGCATTATTACCAACAGATTAAATTAGGTAAAATTAGAAAATTATAATTAGAAATATTTTAATAATTATAACATTTACACCAATGTTTAAAAAAAAAATTAAGAAACTGAGAGCTTTTTTTCTTGTCTTAGTCTGAGAACATTTGACTATGAGCCTAAAACTATTTAATAAACACGGGAAGTCAAATACTTAGTTTTGACATTGTTCCAAAGAAATCATGCAAAATGTATTTAACTATAAAATAGCAAAATCAATATTAGCAGATGTAGAAGAGAACAGTGAAATCACTGGTCTGGCAAATGCCCGTAAATTATACAAGCCTATGTCCTTGGATTGCAGCGGTGTGAAGGAAACTAGTATACTACAATGCATCTGTTATCAGGACTGAGAGATCAGTGTGGGCAGTTTTTGACCAGAGGGTCCTAGCACTGAAAACCAGTGTAAATAGTGCATGGGCCATAATTTTACTTCCCACACTAAAGTATATTTAACAGTTCCCTACCTGAACAAACTACTGAACTAAAATAAACCTATGGCACATAACTTCACTATTAATTCCTAACACCTAAAAAGAGCCCTTAACAATTCACGACAACCCCCCCCCCCCCTTACCTGAACTCTAATATTAGCCATTAACGCCTCACCATTAACATAAACCCTTACAACAATCTTAACACTTCCAAACCTTAGCACTAAGCCCCCCAACATTTAACCACTAAAGTAAGCTGTTAAAACATAACCCCCAACTCTATTCCAAACATATAATCTAAACCTTACCCCTAAACTAAGTCCTAATGTCTAAGAAAGAAAATGGAAACTCATACCTACCTTACTCAAAAGGAAAACAAAGACTCAAACCCCACGTGATAAACCATGAACCCCTGCTATCAGTATAAAAATAAATACAAAAAAGTGGAACTATAGGCAAAACATAAAAAAAAGTTTATTATACTTTAAATAACAGGATTTACATTCCTAAGATCCTACGAAAAAAATACACGCAGCTAGACTGAGCTATCCAGGGTATATTTAAAGTAGAAATCCAGTCAAATACTATCTAAGCTTACAAACCCCCCCATAAGCCTTATACTAACTACCATGTAAAGAAAAAATGCCTATACTTACCTATAGGCGATCTAGTCTGGTCACGCGAGCTCCCCGGTGGCTGGCCTAATTGAAGAGGAGAGATCGCTGACAACGGCTGCAGAGCCTGCTCAAACTATGGGTCATTAGCTGTTAGCTGTCCCACCTCTAGATCGAAGCCGGTGCTGGGTGCCAAACATGTTACTGGACCAGAGTGCCCTCAGAATAGTAAGTACAGACATCTTTCCTTTACAGGGTAGTTAGTATAGAGCTTAGAATAGAGTAGGAGCAAATTTAAGCTAGTTAGTATTTGACTGGACTTCCACTTTATATCAGCAAGAGTTAACTGGGAGATAAGATTTTTTTGTAAAACTGATGACCTTGCAATGATGTTTCTAGCTGGGAGAGTTTGTAAAATCAGTTCTTTACTGCAGCTTTTTAAAAACTGATTGTTGGCAAAGAGCTTTTAAGCAACCATATGGGGACAGCTGTAACCTTGGAGACTCCCAACCATATGTCACAGCCACTTTCTCTTATATAGGAATGGGCTTGATTATGGAGAAACCACAATTAACCATGCTGTAATTTAGTCACATTGACTTCCACAATCCATCAGTCACTTTAGAAATATGGGCACAGCCTTGGTGAAAATGTTCCCTTCAGGCAGAACCAGTATTTAGGCGTTTGGGGATCCAGCAGGGGATCCACTGCAGCTTTCCAGGGTAACTCTACATGGAAGCATAGCTTGGAAAAGCTGAACCTGGAGAACACTGGCTCTATTATGAACATACCGTGTAGCCATACAAAGGCACAGGTGCTTGATAAGCATCCTTAAAAAAATTAACAAAATGATTATGGTCATGTCATTCTCATTTCAACCACAAAGTGCTTTGGCAGTGTGGCAAAGTTATATAACTAAGCACTAACATTTAGGGGACCATGGTTAGTAGTTGGAAGGAATTACAAAACTCTCAAAAGCAACAACCATTGAGATACACAATGCCCTCTGAAATAGAGAGTAGGGGTAGCACCATGCATTGCTCCCCTCAAGAGAGGGGCAGCACAAAATGTTCTCCACTAAACATGTTCCTAATTGGTGAGAGTCTGACCACATGGCCTTAAAACTAGACAAACCAAGAGGCAAGTGGTTCTAAATGGCTTCATTGTATAAGCATATCCAAGACAAGAACAATAAGATGGAGGCGTCAAATAGGTAAATCGAGCAGCTTGGCTGAAAAGTTTCTGATAATAGGCTGTTTGCTTTTTGTTCAGTAGTTCACATGATAAACAAATTTCAGAATTTTCTAAATATTCATAAAAATTCTAATATAAGAACTATTACATTTAGCACCTATAATTGCACATATTCGTCCCATTTCTTTTTATCTTACTACATCAAAGAATGCAAACCTCTGTAATTCATTAAACAGAATTACCCTGTTTGAACCAGTGCAATAGTAAAAGTTGTTACGCAGCCTACAAAAAGTAAAGGATGT
This sequence comes from Lithobates sylvaticus, assembly GCA_028564925.1. Taxonomy (NCBI): domain Eukaryota; kingdom Metazoa; phylum Chordata; class Amphibia; order Anura; family Ranidae; genus Lithobates; species Lithobates sylvaticus. The sequence goes on from CM053028.1 coordinate 214,849,249, forward strand.
TCTTTCAATGAGATTACAAACAGCCAGCACTGTCAAAGTCCCCAATAGCACAGGGCGTGCTCAAAACAGGACTAGAACATAAAGCCTGAATCTCCAAAAAAAAAACTGATAATCAGTAACCAACCACAGCAAATAATTAAAAATGTAATGTTTATTATCATATTAAATATATTAAAGTACCTAAAAAAAACTATACAAAATCAAAACACCATTAAAATAATGCATGATCTGTACAAATGTATAAAATGTAGATGACCTCTCTCTGTAGGGGAGTAAAGACATCTCTCTCGCTACTTGTAAACAGACCCAGGACTCTTTTCTCTGTTTCAAGGACTTTTTTAGGTAATTAATGATATAGTAATTATAGACAGGTTGACAACCCCAAAAAAAAAAAAAAAAAAATATGTATAAAAATGATACTCTCCAATTAAGGTTACTGTACAGCAAAAAATGAGCGAGGACTCAAAATAAAGTGCAAGATCACAGTGAACTCAATATCAAACCATCAGATTACCACATATTAGCTGTGTAAAAAAAATAAAAAAAAAACATCACGCGAAAGTGTACTAAAGAAACACATCTATGTGGACAAAAAGTATGGTGTAAAATAATCTTAATGTGGAAAGGAAAAACACATTTGTTATCTGTGGCTATACGATAGGCTTGGGTTTTGATGACCAAAAAGAAACAAGTGCTCTTCAGGCCTTTCTAGAAAGCTGAGAGGTTAAAAAGACAGCAGTCACCTGACTGAAGGTATCTTAGTGCTTCTCCGGTTTCACATTGCAAACCTGCCAGTATAAACAGAAGTCACCAGTGACTAAGCGTTTATTTCAGTACATGACAGTCAGTGGTGGTGTACTGCCAGAAAAAGCTTACACAATGCATTGCTTTGTATTTGTCTACCCAAGTTACTATCTGAGACCTTCACGGTTTCTATAAAAGTATCCTGTAAATGATAGCTCTTCACATGAAAAATAACATCAGAGATACCCTTTTTCTAAAAAATTAGGAGCCAGGGTCAACAAATAATAAGCACAAGTTTTGTAAGTACATATTTGGGTTAATTTACTAAAACCGGAGAGTGCAAAATCTGGTGCATCTCTGCAAAGATATCAATCAGCTTCCAGGTTTTAGGCGGGGTTCACACTGATACAACGCGATAGTTGTAAGACTGTCATCCTACTTTGCCCTGCAACATCGGTCCTACTTTGGTCCTACTTCCACCCGACTTGAATGAACAGGATAAGATTTTGCTCCGACTTTGAGATAGTTTGACTTGTCCTTTGACCAATCAAAACCATCCCAGTGTGACATAAATTCCTTTTACTGCTGCTGTAATCACCATGTCGGATTGTCACAAGTCAGATGGTTAGGTCAAGGATCCGACTTTGATCCAACTTCAATGATATTCAATGGGCTGAAGTAGGACCAAAGTCATACCAAAGTAGTGCAGTAACCTTTTTCAAAGTCGGACCGATTTGTGTCGGACTAGTTAGGACGGTTCTCATAGGGAATTATTGATTTACACACGCCATGCGACATGTGCTCCCAAAGTTGGAGCGTGTGTCGTACCAGTGTGAACCCGGCCTCGGTGTCAAAGCTTAATTGAACAAGCTGAAGTTAGAAGCTGATTGGCTACCACGAAAAACTGTACCAGATTTTGCACTCTCCAGTTTTAGTGGTTCAACCCTACTGTGTATACTTTAGGAATAATGAGTCATTTTGATATATACCTTAAGGCCGGCCATACACCGTGAATGGGCAGGCTAAATATACCAAGTTGATAGATCAACCAATCTTGAGTACAACCAGCCGGCCACCTTCTCTTGCAGTTATTGCTAGTGGCTGCGATAGGCTCTAGCGATAATCACTGTCTTCGCCCAGCAGGGACAGCTTCCCCCTGTCCTCCTCTTCCCCCCGCCAGGCAGGAGGAATTTTCACATCTGTACTGTATGTATTGATGGGGGAATCTAGCAAATTTCTTTCCTGCAACCCGTGGCTGCAGAAAAGTAATTTGCTTTGTGTATGGCTGGCCTAATACTATGCTTGTATATACCAGAATAAAACAGCCACAATTGTGCTGGTGATATTCAGAAATATATTTTATTCAACCCCTTGTCAATTCTTAACTACTCTTTTGTAACCACCAATTTAGAATTTCCTACATTGTCCTATAATGACTGACCTATGGCTACACCTTGTACCCCAAACAAAGTATAATCCACTTAGTCACACTGGACTATATCCTACCTCCAGCATAAGTAAACTCAGCTTGTTCTCCTAAAAACAGCATTACTATAATAGTGATTTCTACACAGCATTCCAAAGCATTATCAGGTTCTTTTGAATAGCACCTTAACGTGTTACTAAACCCAGGACCCTGAATTCACTATATCTGGTCTCCTACAGTACACAGAACATGGAAATGCAATTATTTTAGTAAATATAAACTGCTAAATACCTTTTCTCATCAGCAGTATATAGAATCTTATGGCTGCTATCAGTGTCTGGTTAAAGCTTCTAAGAGGAGTTTTTATTCTGCTCTGACTGTTCTATGAGGCTGCATGACCCCTGACCCTCTGTCTGTACAGTGTTGATTGGCCCTATGTTGATCACATGCACCTTCCCAAGAAAAAAATAAAATCTCTAGCAATACACACCAAACTGAACATGTGCAGGTTGACTCCAAAGGCTCTGCCTTATCAGGAGATGGATTGGGGACAGTGGAAGAAGGGGAGAATCAGAGAAGGCAGGATCAAACAGCTTTTTACAAAATGAGGAGCATTAACCCCTTAATGAGTATAACAAGCATGCTTTACTGCATATACAGACTGATTTTACTGTTGTGGATTCAGTAACACTTTAAGTTACACAACCCTCACTTACATAATCGACTGCAGAAACAGATGACAGTTTTTAATTCCAATTTAATTTAAGACTGTATCAACCTGATCAGGAATAATGCAATATCTTCAGGGCCTTTGTCGAAAGCCTGTGGACTTGCTTCAATGAAATAATACAGCTTGCTTTCAGGTTCATTCTACTTGCATTTGATATGAGTTTTGAGATTATTCAGAGTTCTTTGACAGGTGCATTTTAACTGCAGTTGACCTTCTTTTAATCTGAGTGTGACTTCCTTTCAAGCTACATCAGCCTGCTGTCATCTACTTGTGTTCTCCTATTGACTTCAATGGGGGAGAAGCAATTCTGATGTGGACAAACGTCCATCGACACGGACATTTTACACTGTTTTGGAGAGGACAGTGAAAATAAATCCAATCACTGTGGCTGGTGCTTTCTTGGAGGAGCTATTCCTACAAAAACATGGACAAAATTGTGGATATAAAAGCATGCTATGACTACAGTCATACCCCCATTCACATGAAAGCACAATCCTTGGACTAGGCCTGTATGTATAGCTACTTTTCTTATAATACATAATGTGATGACTGAAAGAAACAGAAATTCTTGATCCAACAGCTCTTCCCAAAACCAACAAACCAGAATCCTCCAACCCTCTCAGCTACGTGACTGCTGCATGGCATATACACAACAATATAAATAGGGCACATAGCACATAGCACCTTTTACTATGAAACATTTTTTATGGTACACATTACATAAAATTAGCTTTTATGCTTTATGAATAGAACAGATGCCTCCCTTGAGAGTGTGCTGAATTTATCTTTTATATACAGTTGTGTTTATAAGTTTACATACCCTGGCAGAATTTATGATTTCTTAGCCATTTTTCAGAACATATGACACAAAAACTTTTCTTATATTCATGGTTAGTGTTTGGCTGAAGCCATTTATTATCAATCAACTGTGTTTACTCTTTTTAAATCATAATGACAACAGAACTACCCAAATGACCCTCATCAAAAGCTTACATACCCTGGTGATTTTGGCCTGATAACATGCACACAAGTTGACACAAAGGGGTTTGTATGGCTATTAACCCCTTAACAACCGGCCCATAGCCAAATGACGGCTACAGGGCGGTTGCATAACTCTGGGAGGGCATACTATGACATCCTCCAAGAATCTCGCTCTCGTGTGCCCCCTGGGGCTTGCACCCAAACACATCCGTGACCATCACAGATCACTAATAGCGGCCGTTTACCGCATGATCGCTCTGTCAATTGACGGATCGATCACATGTAAACAAACCGGCGTGATATCCGGCTCCTCTTTCCCCTCTCCGTCCAGTGTGAGCGGAGAGGGAGAGATCGGTGGCAGCAGCGCTGTGGGCTGCATGTATAGTGTCCACAGTGCTGATATGTGACAAATCCATCCATCCATCCATTCTCAGCCATGCATACCCACCCCTACTCTGCATACCGATCCATACTCTGCATTCTCATCCATCCATCCATACTCAGCATACCCATCCATACTCTGCAAACCCAACCATACTCTGCATACTCATCCATCCATTCATGCTCACCCATCCATACTCAGCATACTCATCCATCCATCCTCATACATACTCATCATACTCATCCATCCATCCATGCTCAGCCATCCATCCATCCTCAGCAATACTCATCCATCCATCCATCCATGCTTAGCCATCCCATCCACCCCCATCCATAATTAGCCATACCCATCCATACTCAGCCATACCCAACAATACTCAGCCATACCCCGCAATACTCAGCCGTACCCCGCCATACTCAGCCATACTCAGCCATACCCAGCCGTACTCAATCGTACCCAGCCATACTCAGCCGTACCCAGCCATCCCATCTATACCCAGCCATCCCATCTATACCCAGCCATACTCAGCTGTACCCGGCCGTACTCAGCCGTACCAGGCCATACTCATTCATGCTCAGCCATCCCCATCCACGCCTCATCCATCCCCATTCATGCTCATCCATCCCCATTCATGCTCATCCATGCCACATCAGTTATCATCCATGCCACATCCATGCCACTACAGTGCCTTTACAAAAGTGTAATAGGTAGTCAAATTAGATTTGAAACTTATGGCCCTAGAACACCTGACAGTGCTCCCTGCATGTTGGGCCTCTGTATGTGGCCATGCTGTGGAAAAGTCTTACACATGTGGTATCGCCGTAGTAGTAGGAGTAGGAGAATCTATTTTGGGGTGTAATTTTTGGTATGTACGTTAGAAATATTGTGTAAATGGACAAATGCTTTTTCATTTTCTTTACACATTTTCCAAAAACTTGAAGAAAAAAATGACATGTTCAAAAGACTCATTATGCCTCATAGATTATACATTGGGTTGTTTTTAGGGCTGAAACAACTAATCGATTAATCGACAACTAATCGATTATGAAATTAATAGATTACTATTTTCATAATCGATTAATCGGCCAGTAACATAATGAGGGTTAAAAAAAAAAAACTAAAATTAGCCCTTTATAGTACAATAAGAGCAAATAATTGCTACTGTAAATATGACAGTCACAGTTCAACAGTAAAAAAAAATGAACCCCTACAGTAGTGATTATCTGCTTTTTTTTTTTTGTACTATAAAGGGCTAATTTTTGTTTTTTTTAACCCACATTATGTTACTAAACGTCTCAGGCCTGGTTCACACCTATGTGTTTTTTGGTGCTTTTTTGCAGAAATGCTCCACAGTTCATTTACATGGTTTCCTATGGGACACGTTCACATCTATGCTTTTTTCAGCCACTGCTGTTTGGAAAGGGTCAGGGACTTGGGTTTTTTTAACGCAAAACGGTGCTTTTATTGGTTCAATATAATTCAATGGAGAAGCTGCAGAAAAGCATGTAATGCGTTTTTGCAGCAATTTGTGGTTTTTAATCTGCCCAACAACTAATTGGCCAAATAAAATATACCTCTTCTGTCTGTTATTCTCAGAGTGGATTAAATATTTTGCTCCCTAACCATATAGTTGGTTATTTATATTTACCACTGCATATAGATATTTAATAATAAATTGCCTTTTTTTTAAACTTTACATATTAACTAAATTATACACCACACTTTTTTTCTAAGGTTATTAATCGATTATTCGAAACAATAATCGGCCAACTAATCGATTATGAAAATAATCGTTAGTTGCAGCCCTAGTTGTTTTATTTCCAAAATGGGGTAATTTTTGGGGCGTTTCCATTGTTCTGGTTCTCCAGGGCCTTCAAGATTGTAAGAGGTAGTCAAGAAATTATATGTGGGGTGTAATTTGTGATATGTTGTGTGTGAGAAATAACCTGCTAATATAACAATTTTGTGGAAAAAAAAAAAAGGAAAAAAAATCTTGATTTTGCAAAGAATTGTGGGAAAAAATTACAACTTCAAAAAGCTCACCATGCTTCTTACTAAATACCTTGGTATGTCTACTTTCCAAAATGGGGTCATTTGGGGAGTATTTGTACTTTCCTGGCTTGTTAGGGTCTCAAGAAATGATATAGGCGGTCAGTACTTCAGGTGTGATCAATTTTCAGAGATTGGCACCATAGCTTGTGGACTCTATAACTTTCACAAAGACCAAATAATATGCACCGATTTCGGTTATTTTTACCAAAGATATGTAGCGGTATAAATTTTGGCCAAAATATATGAAGAAAAATGACTAATTTGCAAAATTTTATAACAGAAACAAAGAAAATATCTTTTACAGAATTTTCGGTCTTTTTTCTTTTATTGCGCAAAAAATAAAAAACCCAGCGGTGATTAAATACCACCAAAAAAAGCTCTATTTGTGTGAAAAAAAGGACAACAATTTCATATAGGTAGTGTTGCATGACTGTGTAATTGTCATTCAAAATGTGAGAGCACCGAAAGCTGAAGATTGGCCTGGTTAGGAAGGGGGTTTAAGTGCACAGTGGCCAAGTGGTTAAAGGTAGCCATCCTCACTGTGATCTATTTGCTTGAAATTAGTGTGTGTGTGTATTAAAGGTCAATGAGTTTCTGGACTCCTGACATACCCTTGCATCTTTCATCCAGTGCTGCACTGATGTTTCTGGATTCTGAGTCATGGGGAAAGCGAAAGAATTGTCAAAGGATCTGCGGGAAAAGTTAGTTGAACTGTATAAAACAGGAAAGGGATATAAAAATTAGCCACCAGCGCCCCCGGACCTCTGGCCACATACGGTAATATATACACAAGCGGCGTGGGTCCTGATCGTCTTGTGAGACAGCCTCGCAAATCAAGTCAGGATTTAAAAAAACATATATCTCGTCTTGCGAAATGCTCGTCTACCGCGTTACTCGCAAAACGAGGTATCACTGAATACCGGGTCAACAGCAAGTTCAATGTTTAGATTTTAACTTACTTTCATTAAAATTATCCTTGTAAAAACCAACCTGCTTATCTGGTACCCACAGATATAGATTTATTTAAGTAGAATGATAAGCTTGAATAAGTCCCTGAGAAAACAAGATGTAGTGACCTGTGAATTATTGGGCATACATCTGGTCCAGGTTAATTAGAAATCCTAATTTTGCTTAGGTGTAACGCGACATCGTCCTACGTTAGGCAAGTAACGTTGACTGGGGAGCTTGTCTTTATCCCTCAAACATGGTATCTGGAACTGAATAGCTTTGCTTATGAAGACAGTGGAAAATATGTATTTAAGATTTTTGTTTGTCCTATCTAGGAATGGGTGAACCGTTCAGCCTGAGCATGAGTTTGGGCCAAACATTTGCCTGCTTGATTGTTCGCGAACACCCAAATTTGCAGGGTGTTCACTCTGACGAACATCATGCAATGCATTAAGCTCTGCATGGGGTGGGCGTCGTGATTGATGATGGATTTACATCAAGGGACACTATTTTTTTATTTTTTAATAAAGGACAAGTCAAAAAACGTTTCTTGTGGTCTTTACTTTTTGACACTTTTTTGGTGAATGGGTAGGGGTACGATGTACCCCAACAACCACAGCCCAGGGTTGTCAGGAAGAGGTGCTTGTCCCCATGTTGCACCCCCCCCATGTTCAGGGCATGTGACCTGGTATGGTTCAGGAGGGGGGCGCTCGCTCATCCCCTCCCCTTTCCTGACCTGCCAGGCTGGATGCTCAGATAAGGGTCTGGTATGGGTTTTAAGGGGGACCCCATTTCTTTAGAAATTTCATTTTTGCTGTAGCATGTTTTATGCATGCTACAGATGCTCCACTTTACAGGCATCCCCCAGGCACTATATTAAAAGGAATTTTTCATTTTTACTGTTGCACTTTATGCATAATTAAAATCACTGCTCCTGAAAAAAACTATTGTTTTTACATTTTTTTATTTTATTTTTTTAGATTATTGATACATGTCCCCCAGGGCAGTACCCAGACCCCCATACCCTTTTATGGCCAATTACTTGCATGTAAGCCTTCCACATGGGCACTTTTTCCTGGTCGGCTGCCATAGACCCCTTAATGGGGTTTGCTGTTTAGGTTAGAACATTTCCCCTGTTCGGGAGTTATGCTGCAAACTGAACAGGAGTGTGTTTGGCTCAGCCCTAGTCCTATCCCTTGTGTATATAAAAGTAGAACTATAGGCAATTTTTGTTTTTCATTTTGGATAGAGCAATTGAGAGTTATAACCCCTGTCAGATTTTTTTTCGCCATCTGTGTCTTATTTGGGAGATTTGCCTTCACTTCCTGTCCCAGATCTGAACAGGAAGTGAGAGAAAATACCTGAAAATTAATGGAAATTACTTGGGGTCCCCCATGTCACCAGAACTAGTGTCCCCATTGGAAGATTTTCCCTCTATTACATTTCTGGGGACAACCAAAAATGTGGGATTTTCTTTTACTTTCACTTTCAATGATAATGAGAAACAGGATAAATATAGAAGGTGAATCTCCTAAACGGGGGCACAGACAGCAATACAAACTGACAAGTGTTCTAATCCCTCCTCACTCTATCCAAAACTAAAAACATATACATTTTTTACAGGGTTTGCACTATCAGCTTTCTCTTTCTTAGGTTTTATAAATGACCTAAGAGCAGATAATTTTAATGGAAAGACTCTAAGCCCAAGCATTTATATACATTTTGAACTTGGCCTGCAGGACCAACTAAACATGAACAGACAACACAAACCTAATAAAATTACTGAAATTATTTTCTGTGAAAAATTTGTGCCCCCTCTTGCCCGGCGTCTGATATTTTCCTTTTTTACTCTAAGTAAGCAGTAGTATCAGTCAGTACAATGTATTGGAAGTTGTGGGTACTAAAACAAAACTGTGCTGGAACTACCAATTGTGGACCAGCCAGGGTAGGAAGACAAAAAAAAAAAGGAGTTGCCATAAAAATAAGTAAAAGGCTCATATCACGTGTTGGAAATCACATGTCCTGTATTTGTCAGCCAACAGAAAACAATAGGAGGATTTGTTTGCCAGCAACAATGGCAAACTAATGGTAAATATTTATATTTTGTTTCGTTTTCCTTGGCACAGTGTGCATGGGAGAGATTGAGGGATTGATGTACCAACGGCAAACAGACCACTAAGTTTGCAAGGCAATTTTTCCCAGAGCTTAGTGAATGAGGTGAAACTCTGCTGATTTCCGTCATCCAATCATGTGCAAGCAAAAATTATGTTTTTTGTTTAATTTGTTTCCTTGCAAGTGATTGGGTATTACAAAGCAAACCTTTACCACATTCACAAAATTCTAGGGCAATTCCCCTGAAAATGTATTTGTCACCATGCACGCCTGCCGACCGGTAGAGTCCAGTGCGGCCATTACAGCTTACTACTTTGGACAAGTATTTTTACTTCCGCTATATGCGGTTTTGTTATCCTTGCCCACGCATTAATTGCTGTTGTGTGTATTATGACTGCGAGTGAGGAGGCACTTTTTTAAATTTATTACGTTTTTTAATAAATAGTTTTTTCACTGAATACTCTATGAGCATATATCTTTTATCTCCTGACATATTTGCAATATTGCTGGAGTAATCCTGATGGGAGATATGTTTGGTGTCTAGAAGATCCCTTTTAAAGGGATTAAACAAGCGCTCCTGACCATTTATTCCAATGGTCCACATCATCTGGTAAGAGGTTCCCTAATGTGGTGTCACTTGGTGGTGGATGCACAGGAGGTTGGAATGTAGGGACACTTGTGAATTATATGGACTGCAGAAGGATTATACTTAATTTATATGTATTATATAGGCTCTGCAGCTTACAAATGCTTTTGCAAATGCGTGCAGACTAAACTCCTCCTTTTAACGCATACTGTTAGACAGGTTAATTTGGTTGTCTGCGAGCTGGTCAGTAAGTAAGCTTGTTTTTTTCCTTGGATTTATCCTTGGCTCTGTTTATACCGTATGTCGCCCTCCAATGCTGCTTACTGCGATGGTGGGGGCAGTGGTGCTTTTTTTGTATCACTGTATATTGGTCAGGCAATGCACTGACACTTCCGCAGCCATTGAGCTACATGCTGGGTGCTCAGTGTGCTCCTGTATCTTTAAGAAGAGGTGGGCTCCCCTTCAGTCCATCTGCCCTCCACCTATCCATCAGAATGCATGTGTTTCCACTGTGGAGACACTTATAAGTTAGTGTTAGGAACTACAGATACCAGGATGCCGTGGCGAGGCTCTGTAGCTTACGCATGCATTTGCAAATGTGTGCAGACTAAACCCCTGCTTTTAACGCATACTGTTAGACAGGTTGATTCGGTTGTCTGCGAGCTGGTCGGTAAGTAAGCTTGTTTTTTTCCTTGGATTTACCCCTGGCTCTGTTTATTAATTTACATATATGATTTTTTTCACATTTCTGGGGCTTTTGTAAAAAGGTCTCTGCAGATTGAACTTTCCTTTTTTTTACATTTGATTTTTTTCACGATTAAGAGGATATATTTGTATTAATGGACTTTCCACTACTATATGAATTTATTAGTTTGTGGTTTACTATACGTATATATGTTTTGATTTAGCGCCATTTATTTATATTTCAATTGCCCTGAAAAGTGCAATATCCCTTGAACAGCCAATTTGGAGTTTGCTGCACTATTACATGAAAATGGCTCACTTTTTTTGTAATAGAGGATGTTCTGCCCCAGTGATGTTATAATGTCCCTCAGAACAATGAGCTACTTCCGGACCCAGGTAAAGGACTATTTGTCTGTAAGTCACATCTATGCAGGGAATCCGCACTACATGGAGTGGCAATCATATGTGTGGGGCAGCATTGGGGCTGAGCAGGCCTGCCAATCAGAAGTTGCCTCAGCAGTGGGCAGTTCAGAGCAGGAGTCTGAGACCCCTGTATACACCCACTACATCGAACGGGGACAGAATTGCATTTCTGCTCACTGTAAGAAGAACTACAGCAGGCATGTGAGAAGACTGGTGGCCAGAGTAATAGTGGCCACAGGTCTTACAAAATGAAAATCATAGGGTATTAAACCTGTGATTTAAATAATGCATCCTCTTTTTCTCTCAAACTACAGACTGAGCAACAAGATGGACTACATATTCGTATGCACCAGCAAAGTCAGGGAAAGAAGTTTTTGCCCATAGTTCAGCTTTAAAGTAGATCTAAACCCAATCAATAAAATCTCATATAGAGTAGGCTTTAACATGTTATAGTGATTCCCATTGTTGTCACTATCAGGGAACCATTCCAGAGCATTGATGTCCAGCTGACGCTATAATGAGTGATTGTAGACAGGAAGTGGCTAAAAAGGCTAAAAGAGATTAGCAGTGCTGGAATGAAAAAAGGTGAAACCAATATTTCTAAATTCAGCCATAAAAGCTAACATAACTTCACAAAAAGAAAAAAAAAAGTTCACATGTTCGCTTTTATTTATTTATTTTTTACATAGAAGAATAAAGAAATGCAAAAACGATAATATAGACAGACTGGAATTGATTTAAAAGAGGTAAAAATAGTCTGTACTCTGTTCACTTTGCAGGGGGATTTTTCCTTAGCTTGCTGAATGTGGTAAAAGTTCACTTTGCACAGAATACCCAATCACGTGCAAAGAAAGAAAAAGTTTTCTTACTTGCTCGTGACTGAATGAAAGAAGTCAAGAGAGCTTTGCTTCATTCATTAAGCTAAGGGAAAATTACCTTGAAATGTGAACAGTCAATTTTCCCTTAGTAAATCAACCTTGTGTACACAGTGTAAATGTTCTTTTGAGGAAACACGTGTATTATAAAACATATGTTGATTAGTTATAATTAGAGCACATAACTACTACAGATCATAGCTCTGGGACATAAGCACAGGATTAAGTTTATTGAAGTAAGGCTTACTAATAGGTAAGCATTAGGATGGATAGTACTTAAAAAAATATTAATCTTGAACAGCTTCAGACTACTCATTCATACTATTATTCTAACATAAAAGTTATATAAAGTCTTTGAAGTAAAACCTGTCATTCCCAGAGCACACTTATGTGACACAACGTGCGTTAAAATTACTTGCCCGAACTTCCCAGCTATTTTTTTTACTGGGATCTGACATGCTGCCTTTTCTGAATGGATCAATTCAAAACTAATATCACTGTTATAGTGGGTGTTACTCCAGTAATTCACCCACTGATGCTTTGTGGAGTTCATGACTCCGATCTCACCATGGAATCTCGTGACCACTACTACTTTCTCTTCAATAGAAAATCTATGCCTCTCCCTCATAAAGGCTAAAAGCACGTTAGCAATTTACATGCAAAAATCTGGTCCCTGAAGTCTCCAAAACACATAGGAAATTTGTATCAGTTAACAAATATTTATCCCAAAATGTAATAAGATATTCAAAAGCCCGGTATTGCCAGTCCCTTTTGGGTTCAGCATTGAAATCCATGGTAATGCCTGACACAAGCACTGGGAGACCACCAAATTCTAAAAACGTTGCATGGGTTACATCAAAATAGAAGTCTACTGCACTATAGAAAACAGTTGTCAGGGACAACCTGCACCCATTTCAAGAAACTATAGAAGAAGAATCCAATATGAAGGGAGTGGACAGACAAAATCTAAAAACTATTCACATATGTTTATAAAAAAATATAAGGAGGGTTGTCACTAAACGGTGACTTTTGATTAAGGAGGAAAGTAGTCAAAAGAGAACACAAAGGAAATGTCAAAGTGACCATGACTTATTCATTCACACATTGTTGTTAAAGACCTATTGTACTTCTGCATTTATATCTAGATCTAGAGATCTGCCATAGTTAAACGTACCAACCAAAAACCCTCAAATCTCTTTGACAGCAGATTATCTTGTTCAATGTGTCAATAAAATATCTTACCCAACATAAATGAATATTACAAAAGACGTTCAAGTTTCGCTTAAAGAAGCAAATGTACCTCAGACATGCGTCATGCTTCGACTCTGGGCTCAAGCACACTCTTTGGCAGCGATATCCCAAAAAAAATACATTCCACACAAAGAAATTAACTGTGAAAGGTGCAGTGCATTTTGGCTGATGCCAGTTCTGCATTTTCCTTTTCGCTAGTTCTGCCAAAAACATGGTTTTTCTTCAACAAAAGGAGTTTGCCCAACATAGTTGTGCCATATAAGGCTAAGAAAATGACCTTGTGGTTAAAGTATACTTGGCAATTCTACTTAAATAGCAAAGTAAAATTATACTGCTGCAGTATTCGTACGTCTAATTATGTTATAGCATAGGCACCAGTGCAACAATATACAAAGAAGCTATAGACCATCGTACATGCTTCTCATTCACTTTATCATAATGAGGTGTAGCAGTATAGCAAAGTCCAACCAGTAAAATCCTAGCCATGACGTGTGTCATACTTTTCAGAGATCTTGATATCAAAAAAATGGAATATGGTCTCAGGTAGTAAATGTCATCAGTGTAGTTATTCCATAAAAACAAGTTATTCATGTAAAGGAAGTAACTTTGTGACATACCCACACGTGAGTCATTTTATTGACTGATTTGCTAAAACATACTAAAGCATAAAGAACACAGTGGAGATACTTCCATCTACAATGTTAGTGTGTGTGAGAGAATCAATGGATTTTCTCTCTCTTCTGTTGGCTAACAGCCAAAATTTGAGCTGTCTATGGCCAACCTATGCAAATTCAGTGAATAATGCAACTTGGATGTCTGTGTTTTGTCCCTAGGGCTCCATCATGCTTTTAAGGGACTATGACTGGGTTTATTTGGGCACCTGAATTTGATGTTTGTTCACGGCTTACTTTTTCATTTATAAAACTGGCCACACACATCGTATTTTGGCTGATTCATCCTGGATATAAAACTGGCCATGCTCACATCCAATTTTGGCTGATTCTTTTAGGATTGGCAGAAATGTGTTCTGTTGGGTGGCCCTGTCAACACCAACACTTTTGTTGAAGAACTTAGGTGGAAAATTGTTGGCCAAACAGCTCCTGCATCAAATCAGATGCAGACATGGTTTGGGTACTCTGACAGTTGGTGTTCTGTCAAAACAGAAGATTTCGATGACTTGACTGTTTTCACAGAACATAGGCAGCATATACACTATGGCAGTGGTTCTCAACCCTGTCCTTAAGTACCCTCACAGGTGCTAGCTTAAATCAGAGTCAATGGCCTTGGTACTTTGGACAGCAATTTTATCTAAGAGAAATTCCCGAAACAAGGCCTGTTGGGGGTTCTTGAGGACAGGGTTGAGAACCACTGCACTACGGTACACAATATAATGAGTGGACATTGTAAGTCCGCCCGCTAGTAACCAACAATATGGCTGCCTACAAATCGGTGACAACTTTTTTACTCTTTAGCCAGTGTCAAAACAACCAACTCGTCATGTACAATTGTGTATATGCTGCCGGTGTTCTGTGAAAACAGCCAAGTAGTCGAAAATCTGCAATTACTGCTGCTGGAGAGTCACCGGAAGTGGCGTAATTGGAGATTTTGATGAGTTGGCTCTTTTGGCAGAACACCGGAACCACCAGCTGTCAGAATACAAGATGCAACAGTGGGAGATTTATCCATCCATGCGGTTAAAGTCGAGGGAGGAATCTGTTTTTTTCGTTCAGCCTATATGTGTATAGCCAAGTACACCTTCATGCCAAACGTAGCTGGACTAATCAATTTAGAATACAAGACTGTAAAAACTAAATAATTACTAAATGGCTGCATCCAGTTGAGATCCTAAATTTTGCTGAAGAATATTACACTGAATCTATTAATCAAACTGAAGCTGAATAATTTAAACAATCCTTTTCACACACATGCCTGAAATATTAGGACATTTAATAACAGGGCCAAAAACCCCTTACTTTATAAAATAACCCTTCTTACAATTTTTATGAATTTGATCCAAGCATAACATCATGTCATGTTAACTGTCTATGGGTGCGGTGGAAAAAGTGGCTCACAAACCATACATAGAAAGGAGTGATGACAGCATCTTCTGTTTGGTGGAAAAAGAAAGCAAAGTACAATAACCCATACATGAGAGCATATGTACAACACGACACTTTAATCAGCACTGTATGTATTTTTCCAATGCCAATAATTTCCTTTTACATAATTTTTCATATCCTGTTCTTTCAAAAAGCAGCGTAGGCCTGTAATTGTACCACACATTTACCTACATAACAATGTACATGGGAGGAATTCAACAGAGATCCAGGGACACAAGCAGCAAACACATTAACCCTCCCCATTGGCATCCACAATTTCACATGAATGAAAAAGAACAGAACAGAGGCTGTCAGAAAAAAATCACACTTACACATTTCAATGTAGGTAAAGTGTTAGTTTACATTTTCAAAGAGGTGAACAAAGACCGAACATCCTTCCCACCCCCCGGTCTCTGCTGTACTTACCTCCATGGGTGCTGAGGTGTCCACGCTGGGATTTGAGATTCCCACTCTTCTCCCTTTCCTTTCTGCAGTGGTTCCAGGACAGGTCAGAGTGATTCTGATGGGTCAGCGGCGGCACAGGGCATCGCTCTGATCCGTCCTGAAAGTGATGCAGAAAGAAGAGGGAGAAGAACGCAGATTTTAAATCCCCAGACCACTGCACTGGCTACGTGGCTACTTACAGCTCATCACCCATGGGGTGGAAGATGAACTTACTCTTTAAAGTGGGAGTAAACTCCAATGCATGAATTTTACCTGTAGGTAAGCCTATAATAAGGCTTACCTATAGGCAGGGCTTTTTTTCAGGGGGGGGGAACTTGGTGGAACTCAGTTCCACCACCTTTGGCTCAGATCCTTTGATGCCTGCTCACCACAATCACTTGTAACCACAGAAGTCCGGTTTCTGTGTTTACAAGTGACAGCTCTGCACTCTGTATGCAATGCAATCCTGGTATTTAATGCCCCTTTAAGACCCTCCTACTGTTTTCGTGAAATTTGACTGACCACACCCACTATTTGATGTGATTTGGAGGATGTGTGTAGGGGGAGGGGTTTTGTGGGGCTATGTAAGTTCCAGCACCTATTGTTTAAAAAAAAAAGCCCTGCCTATAGATAGTGTAAATATAAACATGCACTATTTAGGAGAAATTTACTGGAGATGCAGCTGGTGACGTCACCGGCGCATGCGCTCTGAAGTAATGGAATACCCGTGCCATTCCTTTAGGGCCCTGTGCCGTAAATGGCGTGCATGCACAGGAGTGAGATCATCACTCCTCCAGCCACACACCTGGACACATGTTTATGTTATATTGCGGCATTGAAGTTGTACAAAGTAGCGCGACTTTAAAGCTAACAATTCAGTGCGACTGAATCAGTGTGACTGATTGCTGCTGTGCGACTTAATTTAACAGATGTCAATGCAAGTCAGAAAGAAGTCACACAAAAATAGTGCAGGAACCCTTTTTCAAAGTTGCTGCGATTTGAGCGGTTCCATTGCCGCTAATGGGGTGAGACGTGTAATGTGACTTTGAACTCCCAAGTTGCATGGTGTGAACCAGGGCTTATCTATTTCTTTGACTGAATAAGTACAACATGGGGTGCATATCTTTGTCAGCATTGATAGTGTTACTTTGTAGGTATTTCAATACAAATAAAAAACACTTTTGGTTTAAAAAGAAAGATTGATTGCTAGCTGTTGGTGCATATCCAGACTTTTTTCTTTATATGTTTTCTTTTTCTTCTGGCTTAACAAATTTTTTTTTGTATTTTTGAACTTACTTAGGTTCAGATTAACAGGACATTTTTTTCACCTTATGCACCAGAGAGTGATATGACACATAGCTAAATAAATATAGATAAATGCAAAACATTTATCTGAAAATCAAAGCCCAATCGTTTTATCTCTAGCTCTACAATCAATAAATCCAGGTTACTCCTGAGTATGAGATCACTATGACATAACTTTATTAAAGCTATTATGACACAGTTACAATGATAAAAACCAATAACGTAAGTTAAATCCCGGAAAGATGAGTTAGATGGCACCACATATAAAAAGGATCCATCCAGTGAACTGATATTTGATCTAACCATTCTCCATCTTCATATATCTCCTGTGCACTCTGTTTGAGAGTTCCAGCTGTGACTATAAAAAAATGGTCACTCTCTTTGCTCAATTTTTCCCTATTAAATTATGGAGATTGCAATAGAAGAACCTTGACTTTCCTTGTGGCAGCTTCAGCAGCGAAATCTCAACACGGAAGTCTCCAGATGGTATAAGGAGCTAATGGATGAGTACATTCAGCAGAACTGACTGACCTTTTAATATAAAAATATTAGATCTATGCTGTTTAATGAGCCATGAGAAACTCTAAAAGCAAAACTGTGGAAATAAAAGCTCAAGCTACCCCCAAACACCATATATTGCCCACACTTACCTTTTACCTTCATTTATTGCCTACATTTACCTGCCTACAATCCTGTCCAAAGTCTACTCTATGCTGCAGCCATTGTCCTTTCAGATATGGGCACATGTGCATGTTCTCACCAGTGTTGCCAACCTACCAGATTGAAATTTACTGACACGACACCCAAAATTTACTGGCACCGCTTCATTTTTACTGACATTTACAAAAGTTACAAAATTGCAGCATTAAATTCAAATGTTAGTATTTAGGCTACAAACAAGTACAATATGCTATTAGCAATGCAATTTAAGGTAGATATTAAGGCAAAAACATATTTACTATTTTATTTTTGATATAGTAAGTAAGTAGTTCAGGGACAGGATTTAGGAGGTCAAGAAATTAGAATGGACAGACACACACATGAAGTTGACTCTTACAGTGACAGACAGCAGTGTGCAGCAGCACAGATGATGATGACACCTCACCGACATGACATGTCCCCTCCTGAGTCACAGTGACAGTCTCTCTCAATGCCAGGTGGTCCCTTCTGTCTACTCCAGACCAAACAGCACTGACAGTCCCATTCCCAGCTTGCCTTGCTCCTGTACCGCACACGAGACTCCGGCCACTCCGCTCAGCTCCCTTGCACCATGACATCACACAACATGGTCAGGCACCGCCTCCGTCAGACCCCTACTACCCCACGGGCGCCACCCGAACACACTGTAGCATGCACTCAGATGGTCTTGGCCGGCTCCAGACTGGAACATGTGCAGTTCAGAGCCAAGCGTCAAAGCCATATTTTTTACTGGCAACCTTTTCCTGTCACTGGTATTTAATGTCAGGCGAAAGGTCACAATTTTTTACTGCCTGTCAGTAAAAATACTGATGGTTGGCAACACTTGTTCTCACTGAACTCCCAGAATATAGTACTCAGCTCCTGAGCAGCTAACCATCATTCCTGAGCACTGTGTCATAAGCAAGGTTGTAGTGGCCATAGTACTGACCATAGAGTATTTGCATAGGATTTTTACAGGGGTTGCAAAAGGGATCAGGGTGGAAGATAGGAGCAGCAACATTAAAGAGGAACTGCAGTTTCCTCACATAACTTGTAATAAAAACATCTTTGCCATTCTGAAGCTTCCAACCACTTTGCATATTATTTTATATATATTGTGATTCTGTACTTGCCAAATATGCTGCATAAATCTCCCTCCATTGAGTCTGACTGCAATCATTTTAACTGTGGGCAGCTGAAGCTGCTGCCTGTTCACTTCCTGGACACACAGAGGTACACCTCCAGCTCTGCAGCTCTCATTTTTTATATTTACCCTTAATTAGGTACACTGGCTTACAACACCCTGTATTCACTAGTAATGTCTGGGAAAAGTTAAAAATAAATCAGTACATCTTTGCAATGCATATGTGTTTTCAACGGTTTGTCTCTTTAAAATACTGCAATTACCATACTGACCTATTAATTCTGCACAAAATCCAGTAAGATACCACTTCCTGTAGTGAGCTGACAACGCTACCTCTGCTGCACTGAAATACCAAGTTGTATTGTCAGCCCTACCTGAGTTCCTCCCTGCTGGACTAGAGAACATCTCCCCATATGTCATGGAAATAAGAAGAGGGAGCGCATGCATGGCTTACAACATTGTTCGCCAATTCATTTCAGCTCAATAAGTTAGAAGCTCACTGAATTTTGAGCAGAATCAACAGGTATATTGCAACATTTTGTTGTTTACATTGCAAAGACGTAGTAAATATGTTTTATTCATTTTATTTTCATTTTATTCATTTATTCATTTTATTTTGCACAGACATACTGTACACTTTTAAAAACAGGTACTTTACAAATCCTAAACCACTTTATGATTGCCTTCCGGATTTTACTTACTGGCTGCTTGTTTCCACATTATTTACTCTAGTTTTGGAGAGGTGGTTTAAATAAACACCAATGATGTATTTGAGTTAGCGCACGCCTTTGGGTAAGGTGGCAGGAGCTTTCTCAATGGTGATGGTCTATTCCTGGTCAGGGCTTGCATGACTTATTTTAATGTGTTTGTAAGCACAGCTTGCACATGATGTTTTCCTGAATCCCCAGGAAGTCTAAAGGTGAAACACATAATTTGGGAATTAATGTTACTAGGCTCCAAATAACAGGCAACGGAATAGTGATTCTACAACGTTATAAGTTCTGCCAATTACAATCCTTGTTTATCGATGCATTTGCCATATCCATGCTATATTAACCATTTTGTTCCAGCAAAAAACTTTTTTTATATTTGTTTGATAGAGCGGTGGATGGTTAGGGGGGCCTCTGTCAGTTCCCCCTCATTCCTGTCAGATCAGAAAATGATTGGAAGTTGCGCCACATCAGAACAGAAAACAAAAACACATGTTTTAGTAGTGTAAGAAAGGGATGTTTTTTTATTTATTTTTTTGCTGCATGTGATTCCTGACCCTAATGCCTGATTCATGCAATGAGATTATTTTGCATGCTAGTCTCCATGTAGAAAATGAAGAGTTTACTAAAGTTACGAAAATTCTCGTACAACAGAATAAAAATTCAGAAGTGATGAAATGTGTTGTAGCGTATTTGTATTGTATTTGCGAACAACTGTTCTGATTAACCACTTGCCGCCCGCCATATAGCAATATGACATCGGCAAAGTGGTTGCGGTATCCTGACCGGATGTCATATGACGTCCCCAGGATATCAAGCTGCTGCGCGCCCCCGGTGATCGTTGTTGCGGTGTGTCAGTCTGACATACTGCAACTCCGATCTAGGTAATGAGTCTCTGACGGAGACTCTTTACCGTGTGATCAGCCATGTCCAATCACGGCTGATCACAGTGTAAACAGGAAGAGCCGTTGATTGGCTTTTCCTCACTCGTGTCTGAGAGACGCGAGTAGAGGAGAGCCGATCGGCTGCTCTCCTGACAGGGGGGTCTGTGCTGATTGTTTATCAGCGCAGCCCCCCCTCAGATGCCCGCCCCAGGACCACAAGGATGCCACCAGGACCACCAGGGATGGTCACCACACTGGACCACCAGGTATGCCACCCTAGACCACCAGGGAAATTCCAATCAGTGCCCAGGCAGCTGCCAATCTGTGCCATTAAAAAATGCCTGCCAGTGATGCCTATCAGTGAAATCCAGTGCCAGCCATCAGTGCCCATCAATGCCCATCAGTGCCGCCATTCAGTGCCCATCAGTGCCGCCTATCAGTGCCCATCAGTGCCGTCTATCAGTGCCATCCATAATTACCCATCAGTGCAGCCTTTCAGTGCCCATCAGTGTCATCTATCAGTGCCCATCAGTGCCCACCAGTGCCACCTATCAATGCCCATCAGTGCCACCTATCAGTGCCGCTTATCAGTGCCCATCGTCAGTGCCCATCAGTACCACCTCATTGATGCCACTTCATTGGTGCCGCCTTATCAGTGCCCATCAGTGCAGCTTATCAGTGCCCATCAGTGAAGGAGAAAACTAATTTACAAAATGTTATAACAAGAACAAAGAAAAACGTTTTTTTTCAAAATTTGCGGTCTTTTTTTATTAGTTTAGCAAAAAATAAAAAACGCAGAGGTGATCAAATACCACCACGTGCTGTGAAGGAGCCCTTATTTTTTTTAACACATTATATCCATTTTTGTAGGTTCTGACTGTATTAGTGTGTTTTCACCTTAAAGCGGAATTCCACCCATTTAAAATTCAGCAGCTACAAAAAGTGTAGCCGCTGACTTTTAATAAAAAGACACTCACCTGTCCCGCGGTCCAGCGATGTGGTCCAGCGGTCCAGCGAAGCATCGGTTCTCTCCCTCACATCACTGCCTTCCCAACACTTTTTGTAGCTGCTGACTTTTAATAAACAGAGAAACGTCTGGAACTCCGCTTCAGGTCTCTTTTTTTGTACCTGCATATTTTGCTGCCCCTTTGGAGGTATGAGTGCCACACATGATATAATTGATGTGTTAGCCTTGCAATGACGGCGCTGAAGAGAGGAGGGGGAGAGAAGCGAGACTTCGGCCGGCCGCATCGCTGGATCATGGGACAGCTAAGGGTCTGTTTATTAAATAAGGAAAAAAGCCTAACAAAAAACACGAAGGCAGCTACCACATCTAATAATTGCTTAGGTACAATATAAAACATTTTTGTTTTTGGGTTTAGATATGCTTTAAGGTGTATCAGGTCAATAGGGAAATAGGACAAAATCACTATTTGTATTTCCAACAGGTGGTATTCACATGTCATCACTACCAACACCAATCCAAATAAAAACAATATGGACTTTAGATTATTGGACAAAAAAAATTTTTTTTTTTATTAGTAATGGCAGCAATCTGCGATTTTTTTCGTGACTGCGACATTATGGCGGACAGATCGGACACTTTTGCCACTATTTTGGGACCATTGTCATTTATACAACGATCAGTGCTATAAAAATGTACTGATTACTGTGTAAATGACACTGGCAGGGAGGGGGTTAAACACTGGGGGGTGATCAGGGGGTTAAGTGTATCCTTGGAAGTGATTCTAACTGTAGGGGGGGATTGTCTCACTAGAACATGACAGAGATCACTGTTTCCGATGACAGGGAACAGTAGATCTCTGTCATGTTGCTAGGCAGAACAGGGAAAAAAGTCTGCGAGACCTGCGGGAACACTCACGGAGACGTGTGTGCCCACTATGCCACGATTTAAAGGGGACGTACCTGTATGCCCATTTGCCCAGCCATGCCATTGTGCCAACGTACATTCGTTTTACAAGGTGATCGTTTTCAATCACTTTAACTGTCTATGCATCCTCACACACAGTCTGAATTCCAGTTATGAATTCCAACTTGCACATAGCTATTAAAGCTCAAGAGTCGCAGGTTTGGTAAGTGTTTACTGGATGGATACATTTCCAAAATATTTTTGTAGACAACAGATGGCACCCCTCTTAGGGGAGCAGTGATGGTCACAGTGCCCCTTGGGTATTGATCTGTTCATAATTAATTATTCATCTGATGTGTGCATGATGATGATGATTTATTCCCATCTGAAAGTAATTCAGCCATACTGAGAGAAATGAACCAAAATGTAGTACAGTATCCTATATGCCAACCACTTCTACAGAAAATGGACCGTGAATAATCAGTCTTTTTTTTCTTCATTATTCACAGCTTCATTTTTGAACAAATCCCTTGTTGGACCTAATGGAGACATTCTGGTTAACCTTTGGCACCCAAAACACTTAAGTATCAAATGCTTAGACTAGTTTAAAAACATTCTAAAATAAGGTTTTATTATTCCACAACCGCAGTATACAAATAAGATTGCTTGCTGTATAATTTGAAGCATATTTTAAGATTTATTACTTCTACAACATACCCCGCTGTCTATTCTTAGTATAAGACTGTCTTTACAAACACAGCAATGCGCAGCTCTAATATACCCATGGGCCACTGGGCATCCAACACGCCTCTGAAGTAGAACTAAGAATGATGGTCTATTTTTTTTGCCAGTTATATCTTTATACTCACATTAAAAAAAACTGAAAAATGAATTTCTAAAAATATGAATATGGGATTGAAGGTTGAAGGAAAGTCAAAAGAAAATAATGCACACAAACGAGCAAACAGAAACGGTGAAAGAAACTGCTTCTCTTGCCATTACCAAAAGATTCTTCCACTTTATACAGTGCCTTTATAATAAACATGTCAGCCAGATTAAACTTTGACATGCCCAAGATCAGATACCATCATCTTTGTTAGCCAAGACCCAGATAGTAAGGATAACTTGCAGTGGCGGCTGGTGCTACATTTTTTTTTGGGGGGGGGGGGGGGCAAACAAACCCCCTCGCCTGCCCGCCCACCTATTTGCTCGCCAGCTCCGCACTTACTCCATCTAGGTTGTGGGCGGTTTTCCCGGCTTCTCCTCCTGGCAAATCCAATCTTAGGACCCACTTCCTGTCCTGATTGGCCAGGAGGAGAAGCAGGAAGACAATACCAAATGTTGTATCGCTAATGTCACAAGCGAGTGGGCTCGGGCCTCAGGCTCTAATCATGTGCTTCAAAAAAAAAATCTATGCACTTGACGCCCCGCATGTAGATTAGGGGCCGGCGCATAGAGATTAGGGGGCAGCACCCCTGCGCCTCTTATGGACTGGCCGCCGCTGATAGCTTGCCACAAATTTGTAAGTCTGTTAACTTTGCTGCACATTTTTACTGGCAAGTTGTACACTTGCAAAGCAATTGAAGCTTCTAGTTGACACTTTTCCAATTTGTAGCAAATATGTGTGGCAAGTCTCTAGCAAGAACAAAGTTGCAGTGGTGAGTCTACAGCAAGAGTTCTGCAAGTCTACAGCATGAAATTTCACCCACAGTGACCCCTGTGGTGGGATGACTATTGCACAACATAACTAAACAAGAACTTGCAGCAGACTTGCAGAATGTTTTCAAAGAAAGTTGATCTGGAATCAAGCAGCGTGGACTTGCTGCAATTGTGCAACAAACTTGTGAAACCTGGCAAGTGTAGCAATTGTTTAGCACGTCATTTTTAAACTTGCAGCACAATTGCTTGCTATCTGGGAACAAGCCCCTCCGTGTGCCTCCCAGAGGCTGGCTTCACACAACTGCACACCTGATACATATGCATTGGTGTGTTAAGGTGACATTTGTTTTGAATAGCTCACCAAAGACAAAAAACAAGCATGATTTACTGCATATGCACACTGATTTAAGGCGTCTTCAGCAATTTGGTCAGTTGTGACATTTGTCTATGTAATACATTCCTTCTGTGTATGCTATATTGCATATATTGCAGAGATCTTGTCCTATCTATTCCTTTGATTGCATATGTACAACATAGGTGCATGTCTTTATCAGCACTGATGTTGTTACTTTAAGCCCATTGTATTACCAATAAAAACTCATCTGCATTTAAAATATATATATATATATTTTAGGTATACTATGTGACTGGGAACAAATAACAAATATTTAGTAGGTTTCTAAATCTTGACTGCAAAAGTGGTAATATCAGACAGTCACAGTACATTAGATTTAAATAGCATGTCTGTAGCAACACCACTCTCTCTTCCTGGCCTCACGGGACAGCGGAATACATTGGCTCCTGCTGCTGTCAGTCAAATCCTGTGAGAATGGAACGAGGGGCGTGACCGAGCCGTGCTGTGTGTTACTATGGACACACACAGCCTGGCTTATGACCATGCCCACATGAGTACCCCCACAGCAGCTGGCTTCCTCAAGAGGCACTCATAAGAAGATGGAGAGGAGATTGCTGGCAGGGGATTCCAGAGGAGGAGTTAATTGACTGATCTGTGCAATCATTGCACAGCGCAGGTACCATATTTTTCACACTATAAGATGCACCCCCCCCCCCAAAAAAAAATGGGGGAAAATGTCTCTGCGCATGGAGCAAATATTGACCAGGCCCCCGCCGCCGCCGTGTTATATACCGGCCCGGCCGTGGTCCAAGAGCACGGCCACAGAAGGGAGGCAGGCAGCGCCCCCACCTGCTGGAACTTACTAGGGGCAAAGGCGGTAGCACTCATGATATTCGGGCCTGGCCGGGCCCCAACAGCACGCATGATAAGCATATTACAATGGAAGGGGGCCCGGCCCGGGTAGAAGCCCAGGAATCTTTGAAACAGGTGAGCAGGCACAGTCATTACGTGTTAGACCAGGAGAGGTGTCAGATCAGCAAGCCACAACAGGGCCAGGGACCAGGAGTCATTGCCACAGATCAGGCTGCATGTCATGGGACTGGTAAGGCTGCATTTCATGGGCACTGGTAAGGCTCCATTTCGATGGCACAGGTCAGGCTGCATTTCATTGGCACAGGTCAGGCTGCATTTTATGGGCACTGGTAAGGCTGCATTTAATTGGCACTGGTCAGGCTGCATTTCATGGGCACTGGTCAGGCTGCATTTCATGGGCACTGGTCAGGCTGCATTTCATGGACACTGGTAAGGCTGCATTTCATTTCATGTGCACTGGTAAGGCTGCATTTCATTGGCACAGGTCAGGCTGCATTTCATGGACACTGGTAAGGCTGCATTTCATGGGCACTGGTCAGGCTGAATTTCATGGACACTGGTAAGGCTGCATTTCATTTCATGTGCACTGGTAAGGCTGCATTTCATTGGCACAGGTCAGGCTGCATTTCATGGACACTGGTAAGGCTGCATTTCATTGGCACAGGTCAGGCTGCATTTCATGGACCCTGGTAAGGCTGCATTTCATTGGCACAGGTCAGGCTGCATTTCATGGGCACTGGTAAATATTTTAATACACCATTTTGTGCAGAATATTTTTTCTTGTTTTCCTCCTATAAAACTTAGGTGCCTCTTATGGTCTTATGGAGCGAAAAATACGGTAAGTATAACATCTTTTTTTTTATTTTAAATTGAAAAAACATATCCTTTACAATCACTTTAAATGTTTCTTAAAAAGCTAAAAAGGTCAATATTCATCCACTTCAGCAGGGATCGGCCAGGATTCTGATCAGTGCGTGACCACCCTGATTCAACAGAAGTCGATGTTTTTATTCCTGCACAGGCACACCTTTAAAGAAACAAATTTCTTTTTTATGACATTAAGCACATTTTAATTTGAGCAAGCGCACCCTTACTGTTTTCTATGCTAATTATTTCTAATCAATGCAACATCCTCTCTCTCTCCTGCCAGGCAAAAACTGGTAATTAGCTCACAGTACACGTGTTTTTTTTTCCCCTGACTTCCAAAATGCTGAAGCGAAGAAATCTTCCACAGTAACACAATGTGCTAAACAAGAGCGTGTAAAAAATTGCAGCTCCTCTAAAACTTGCTAAGTTGGTAGAAATCTGTGAGCTTTGTTAGCAGGCCTTCTCACTTCTTCCCCTCTCCTGTCAAGCTGAGCTTCACGCACTGATGTCAGCAGGCAGAACTTGGAAGCAAGGTGTGTGAAAGCATCCAAGGTGTGCTAGAGCAGCAGGCATGTATCAGCCTCATGTGCAACTAACTTTACTTGGAAGTGTAAATTGGCTTGGCCTTGGGCTAATGCTAAGCTGACGTCAGCATAGTAACACAGAAAGCAAAAATAAATAAAAGTTTTAGCAAGTATTTGTTCACTGCCACACCAAGAAGAGACATGCAAAACATTTAGAAAGCACACATTACATAAAAACATATAGGACTACACCTATAAAGTTAACATGTCAAGTACATACAGATTACAGCAGCTTTGGTCAACTTGGCGCCACGATAGACACTGCAAGCTGCTGACCATTTTCATACTTTATTGGAACCTGTGCTTTGACAATGCAGGGTGAAGCAACAGGATCAGGAAAGGATCACATGGAGTAAAAAGAAAAGTCTTGTGTAAGCTATGAGTCACTGGAGTAGTAGATTGGACCAGTGTTTGCCTCATAGAGGGAGAAACATGCTCCTCCATACTCAGAAGTACCACATGCTTTCCTCAGCTCCCGACACCAAGCATAGCAGTAGGAGTGTGAAGGAAATGTAAGTACAGTAAAACCTTGGATTGAGAGTAACTTGGTTTGAGAGCATTTTGACGTGATATACAAGCGATGTCTTGATATACAAGTAAAGTCACAACTGAGTATAAAAAAGAAGAGAGGCGTCTCTAAGTGTAGCAATATGGTTACATTTAATGAAGGTACAACATTTAGCAACATTGCTACACTTAGAGGCGCCTCCCTTCTCTTTTATACTCTGTAGCTCCTGCTGGATTTTGCTTCTAAACCCTTTGTGGAGGCTTACATTTGTGGAGGGACATTTTATGGTTACACAACCTGGTCACATAATATACTATAATCTTTTTATATGGACTATAAACTGAAGGACCTATGAATAAATGGTTGTGGAATGAATCATTTCAGTTTCCATTATTTCTTATTGGGAAATTTGCTTTGATATACAAGTGCATTGGATTACAAGCATGTTTTTGGAACGAATTTTGCTTGCAATCCAAGGTTTTACTGTATCTGTTGGGGAGGGCTGGATTAGTTTAACTTAGCCACTCCCATAAGCATACAGTGCCTTGAAAAATTATTCATACCCCTTGAAATTTTTCACATTTTGTCATGTTACAACCAAAAACGTAAATGTATTTTATTGGGATTTTATGTGATAGTTGAACATCTCAAGAAGCATTGTTCAATCCATCGTCTGAAAATGGAAAGAGTATGGCACAACTGCAAACCTACCAAGACATGGCCATCCACCTAAACTCACAGGCCGGGCAAGGAGAGCATTGATCAGAGAAGCAGCCTAGAGGCCCATGGTAACTCTGAAGGAGCTGCAGAGATCCACAGCTAAAGTGGGAGAATCTGTCCACTGGACAACTATTAGCCGTGCACGCCACAAATCTGGCATTTATGGAAGAGTGGCAAAAAGAAAGCCATTGTTGAAAAAAGCCATAAAAAGTGCCATTTGCAGTTTGCGAGAAGCCATATGGGGAACGCAGAAAACATGTGGAAGAAGGTACTCTGGTCAAATGAGACCAAAATAATCTTTTTGGCCTAAAATAAAAACGCTATGTGTGGCAGAAAACTAATACTGCACATCACCCTGAACACACCATCCTCACCGTGAAACATGGTGGTGGCAGCAAAATGTTGTGGGGATGCTTTTCTTCAGCAGGGAAGCTGGTCAGAGTTGATGGGAAGATGGATAGAGCCAAATACAGGGCAATCTTAGAAGAAAACCTGTTAGAGTCTGCAAAAGACTTGAGACTGGGGCTGAGGTTCACCTTCCAGCAGGACAACGACTCTAAACAAACAGCCAGAGCTACAAAATGGTTTAGATCAAAGCATATTCATGTGTTAGAATGGCCCAGACAAAGTCCAGACCTAAATCCAATTGAGAATCTGTGGCAAGACTTGAAAATTGCTGTTCACCGATGCTCTCCATCCAATCTGCTTGAGCTATTTTACAAAGAATGGGCAAAAATGTCACTCTCTAGATGTGCAAAGCTGGTAGAGACATCACCAAAAAGACTTGCAGCTGTGATTTCAGCAAAAGGTGGTTTTACAAAGTATTGACTTAGAGGGACTGAATACAAATGCACACCACACTTTTCACATATTTATTTGTATAAACTTTTGAAAACTATTTATCATTTTCCTTCCACTTCACAATTATGTGCCACTGTGTGTTGGTCTATCACATAAACTCCCAATAAAATATAGTTACGTTTTTGGTTGTAACATGACAAAATGTGGAAAATATCAAGAGGTGTGAATACTATTTCAAGGCACTGTACACTTTCACTCCCCGTGATGCTTCCCATTCGGTCACATGGAGTAAAACGTTTAGTCCAGGGAAATCTATGGGGTTGATTTACTAAAACTGGAGAGTGCACAATCTAGTGCAGCTCTTCATAAAAATAATCATCTTCCAGGTTTTTTTTGCTTGATTGTCTACATGTACAGCTGCACCAGATTTTGCACTCCATATGATTTACTGGAGTAGTAGCTTACACAGTGCTATGAACTTCCTGTGTATTAGTACTGATTAGCTCAGCACTGCCTCGTAGAGTAAAGCCTGGTACACACTATTATTATTTTTTCATTTAATCCAGCGGAATAAACGGAAAAAACTGAGGAGCTCTGCAATATCAGTACAGCAATCTCCCCACTGAGCTATTGTGTTCTCTCGGGGGGCTGCCCCCTGCCATAACACACCAGTCAGCACTTGCAGCCATTGGATGCCGATCAGCTGTTGTTTTCCACACACTCCCGTTCCACAGAAGCCGGACAGGCTGATGTACACATGGGCTAAATGTCGTCCGGTTTCTGTTGAACTGGCTGATCCCGGCCAATATTCAACCCAATGTGTACCATGCTTAAGTCATTCTCCTCCATTCTCAGAAGTGCCAGATGCTTTAGCTTCCAACATTGATCTGTGTTGGATATTTATGAACTGCATAGACCCCAGGATTTACATGACTGTGTCATCTTTGTTAAACTTACATATTAATTAGCGTCCATGTACTTAATGTAAAAAATATATCTGATGCTGGGTTCACTTTAAAGAAAATGTCAAGTTCCTTAAAAAATTTAACTGAAAAATGAAAGAAAAACACAGCTCTTTGCAGTTTCGAGTTGTGGAGCAGTTTCGATCTCTCGATCTTCAGAAAAGGTATGAGATAGAAATTTAGATGTAAACCACTGTTTTTAGAGTTCATCTTTAAGGTGAACCTGACCTGGCTTTAAAAGTGTCTGAGAGGTAATAGCATTTTTCCACAGGGGCACAGGAATTGGTTTTAGGACCCCTTTCACGTGTGCGTTCTGTCAGTCCATATCTGACCCTAAATTACATGGATCACAAATGGACTGCAATGCATCACCATGCAAACTTGTATCTGCTTGCATATACTGTATATCCACATCTAGGTCTGATCAGGTTTGCGAAATCTACCACAAATTTAGCTTTTACTGACCTGACCAGACTTGGGTCGATATAGGTAGACGATAGACCTCTTATATCTAGCCACCATAGGGGCTAGATACAAGATGAAGGAAAAAGCAGAATAGACCAGAATAGACCTGGACATCTGCTTTAATCAGACTCAGCAGGGAATCAGTCTGGTATCCCCTGATAAAATGTAATGGTTGACACCCATTTTAAGGTGCTAAAGACTAACACAAAGCATTGCCCTTAAGAAGCATTGTTTCCTTTTAAAAAATGTCTACATTAATTCTACCATACCTAGTAAAGCATAATTTGCATTGCTATTGCTAATGATGAAAGATAAAGAAATACAAGGTCCTTCAGCCTAGCATGTTCTACACCTCTGCAAGCTAAAAGGCCAACTTCACTTTTAGGTGTCAAAACAAGTACCTAAATTGTGAAACCATACAGCCCACAGTCTTTTCTGCAAATTGTAACTTTACACAATGGCTTCTGCACTATGGTTAAATCAGGCCTGGCTGTTCATGTGTATCTGTAATTTACACATAGTTGAGGAAGTAACTTATTAACCTTACCAATATTCAATAATTAGATTCACGAGAAACCAGTAACAACAGTGATCACTTCTGACACATAATTAGAATTGCTAAAGAAAAGCAAGCATTTACAGCATAGTCATTCACGGCTCCCAGAGTATCAGTAAACTTACCTTGGAAAATCTAGAATATTTTACTGCCTGCAAAGTAACTCATTGCCATTGTTACTGGAGCAGAAGTTCTCTACACAAATTAAGACCCACCTGTCTAACCCCCCCCTCCCCTCTATTTAGAAGTTCACTATCTTTACTGAATTGTATATGTATATATCTAAATCTGCCTTAGAGCTATTGCTTTTTACATGGTTGTACTGTGAAAAACCCAATAAAAAAAAAAAAAAACATAACAGCTGCTGAACTTTAAGGCCTCTTTCACACAAGCGGACCATTTATCAGTTTTTCATCCATCCAATGATGTGTGATGTGTGAAAATGTGTGTCTTCATCTCTATGGAAAAACAGATGTAAACAGATGATCATCCATTTGCATCGGTTTACATCCGCATTCGTCAACATCTGTTTTTTTTTTAAACAGATCAAAGCACTATTTGTCTTTCATTAAAAAAAAATGAAATGGACGCAAATGGACAAACCGTCCGTTTTTACATTGGTGGTGGATGTAAAAAAACTGATGTAAAAACTAATGAAAAAACTGATGTACAGTTCTTTGAAAAAACATGACTGAACTAATGAAATGAATGGTCTGCATGTGTGAAAGGGGCCTAAAGCTGGACAGTAGCCCCCCCAACACCATTATCTTTGTATTTTGTATGTCTAATTATGTTGTGAAATGTATTAATCACAAGTGAATCTAAAGTCTTGGTATTTGATATCACTTGCAGTTTTTTCTGTGGATCATCCAAGCAAGCTAGTAAAATAAAAATGATGGTCACAGTGTTGGCCAATACTGTATATCAGGTGTTTGCTAACCAAAAGTAATTACCGTATTTATTGGCGTATAACACGCACAGGCGTATAACACGCACATTCATTTTAAGAGGGAAGTTTCAGGAAAAAAAAAACATTTTAAATAGGGAACTTTGAAGCAAAATAAGGGTCAGTGCGCATCTGCAGCCTCACCAATGCCATCAATGCAGCCTGATCAATGCCCATTTGCGGCCTCACAAGTGGCATCAATGCAACCTCATCAGTCCACATCAATGCAGCCTCACCATTGCCATCAACGCAGCAGCCTTGCCATTGCTGTCAATGCAGCAGCCTCGCCATTGCCATCAATGCAGCAGCCTCGCTATTGCCATCAATGCAGCAGCCTCAGCATTGCCTTCAATGCAGCAGTCTCAGAATTGCCATCAGTGCAGCCTGATTTTTACCCAGCCACCACCTCACAAAATAATTGGGACTTTATGGTATTGGAAATCAGGTGACATCATTGCAGGATGCAGTAAGTCTAAATGACCCACCAGGCCCAAACACTGACAAGTGAGGAGAAGAAGAAGATCACCAATCCTATATGAATTCCAGGGCTCAAGTCCTGCGGGAACGCATGGGAACGGAGTTCCTGTACTTTTTCCACAACAGGAACTCGGTTCCCGTTAGCAGCCGTGTCCTGCAAGACTTTGAAGTTTGCGAGCTGTATGGTAGGTGCTACACCAGCAGCTGCTGACACAGCTCGCAATAGTAAGTGCCGCACACCTGATCATTCAGGCATTGCCAGTTGGGGGCCCCATGACAGATTCTGCTTCGATCTACCTGTCAATCACAGCTAGCTGAAAGGTAGATCAGGTCCCTGCTGCTAAGAGATTGTATTAAGTCAGACCTATCGTGATACGCTCCTCCCCACCGGCCCCTCCTGATTTTCTGTCTCCTCATCCCCCCCCCCCCCCCCAGTCTCCTGCATACTTGCTCTGTGTGTCCCGCTGAATCCCCCCCTCCTCTATCTTAAGTGCCATATGATGAGAGAACCCAGAGGAGGAGCACAGCTATTCTGCTCACAGGACATGCAGAGAGAGAGGTGCGCTGAGGGAGGAACATCAGTTTGGGGTGGTAAGCTAGCAAAGTATACCTGGTAAAAGTTTAATGCCAGGAGGGAAGTTTATGTGGAAATATGTGAAGGGTTGGAATAGCAGCGAGTGTGTGTTGGAGCCCTGCAGAGTTTGCAGCCCCACAAGCTAACATGCATCTCCTAAGCAGGAACACATCACTATCTCCCCAAGCATTCTGTCCAGATATTGTGCAGTATATTTATGACATTTCCGTTTAACCCTGTGTTATCCAAACTCTGTTCAATGAAAAGTGTAAACTCACCACATAAACACTTATATACAAAATAAAATTCCCCATTAAAGAGCAGAACATGATGTTCACATTTGCATGGAAGCACAATTGAATGAATGCTGATTATTCAGAGAATTACCGTATTTATGTTTATTGAGGATTGTTTTTTTTTATGTACTAACAGTTAAGCTTCATACACAAAATACGAAAATTGGATGAAAAATACCACTTTTGAAGCGTTCGTGCATATGAGCGTATCACTTTTTTTTGGTGGGGGAGTGGATCTTGGGTGGGAGTTCCCACACTTTTTTCCCCAGGACTTGACCCCTGATGAATTCCAACACCACCCAACATGAAGCTTATAACGAGTTTACTGTATCCTACATCTAAGGGAATAGGAGAAATGCTGGTAAAAGGTAGCTACTGTATATATGACAGACACCCTTTTATAAAGAAAAAGATATAAAGTCAATAAACCTTTACTGGTGGTACTGTTCCACCATAACTAATTTTTGCACAGAAGGGCCAAAAGTGTCTCATGAATGGTTCCATAGTGTTTCCGGTGTGTAAAGTGCCCATTCACACTAGCCGCATGCTAAAATGCTATGTTGAAGCATTCATGCTGGTGTCTGTATTGCCGGGCAGTGAGGGAATGGGGCAAGTTGCTGTTTCGGTGCTTCGCACTGTTAACAGTTATTATTTCACTTTATTGAGAGTGTACAAAGCTATGCTCCATTCACGCCTCCACACTGCAGCACATTGCACAGTGGTGCAATGACCTGAAGTATCATCCGAAGTGCACATTATACCAGCATTGTGGTGTAAATGGGGCACAGAGAAAATTATTATTTTCCATGTACCCTTGCAGTAACTGCCGTGGATCAGGTGCAGAAGAATGCCAGTCACCACATTGGCGTACTGCGCATCCCATCACCACTGCATTGTGGTGATCTGAGTTCTCCTTGTGCATAAAAACACAGGTCATCACATAAAGTGTGGACAAGCTGAGCATGTTGCATCTTTTCCAGCATGCGATCTGTCAACATGCTTGTCTGACTGGTTTGCATATAAAGGTTGTAGAAAAAAGCAGCTAACCTCTGTTAGAAAAATGATGTCTAAAACATGTCCTTGTATGCAGAATATTAAAGAAGTCATCATGGTGCCCTCAGCAACCAGACCATGGTTAACAATAGGTCAAATGTTGGTATAGTCAAGGCATAACATGTTCATTGTTCATTGAGTGTAGTCTTTGGTATAAAGCAGTCTTATAAGCAGTTTTTGGGTTCAAAAGGTCATTTCTATTAAGACTTCTTACCCACAAGGTCTTTGACACAATTAACAACATCACTCTTTCCAGACTTCTCATTATTAGTCATTGAATTTATGTTCTTATAAAAACAAAAGCTTGCACAATCAGAATAGGAAATTGGACATCAGAAACTGTTTATCTTTATTGTCAGCTAATATCGGCTTACAGCAGAGCTATGATATGAGTCTCATGACTACAGGATATAAAAGCAAACCCTCAAACATAACCATTCCTTCAGGTAATCAATTAAGCAACTACAATCTTCACAAAAGCTATGCCGGTTTAGCAAGAAAAATAATATAGTTTACCACCTGCTAGCACTTTTTCTTTAAAGTGCTTGTAAATCCTTCCATTTACCCAGTGAAGTGACTGGGCTCAGGTGATACATAGAGATGAAACACATAACCCTACATAAGTTGTACCTGTTTATCTGTAGCCCTCTCTTCTCTACATCTGTTCAAACCCAAAGTCCAGAATTTATACAGCTTGTCTGAGCTTTCAGAAACAAATCTTAACGCCCCGCAACCACTCCGCAACTGCCTGCCAAAGCATTTGGGAGGCATTACCATAGACTTGAATGGGAGGTGTTGGAAGGCTTGAAACGCCTCCTGACTCGACATGAGGCTTTAATTTTGAAGCGACGCGACGCTAACGCTTAGTGTGAACAGCTTTATGTGGTGTCTATTGTATCTTGTGCATAGGCGTTTAATGTCTCTCAAACTCCTCTCAAACGCCTGCTCTTAATGCCAGGGCCTTAAGGTAGTGTGAGCCATGTACAGGACTTTATATGGTTTCTAGCCAACCATCAGATAATTATGACGGTAGATTTATATCCTAACTGAATGATATTTTGTTTGCTAAAATACTGTGTATCATGAACAACTGCCATTTATTTCCCCCATAAAATACCTGTTTTAATTTTTTCCTCTTTTGTTGTATCTCAGTGCTGCCTTCCCGCCTACATGGATGCACTCCAGTGATGGGTACATGGCATTTTTTATGGCGGGGTTTCCTGAGGGGACAACAGAGGACAATGCCCGCCTATCTAACATGCCCGTCTATCTGCATTGACAATGCAGGTGCACAACCTCAAGACATAAGAGAGCATTGTCACTCTACATAAGGAAGTGCCTGAATAAGAAGTATAAGAAGTACAAGGTGTAATATCTGCTTTACTTCCATTTCTGGCAACTGGTCCTCCAAAGCCTTTTCTAAAAAGCACTCTGGGTTGCGGTTGCATAATGATGTCATCAAGTACTACGCAGGGCCAACTGGCCTATATTTTCCATAAGGAAAGTGAGGGATCAACCCCAGGCTGAAGCAGAGGAGAATGTCAAAGCCTGCTGGAGCGAGGAGTGAGGTAAGTAATACACCTAATACATCCTCTAGCATTAATGAGCATTTAACCCTTGCAGTGCAGGGGGGGGCAAAGAAAGGGTAGATTTTTTGTAATTCCTGGAGTTGGGCTTTAAGGCCTGAAGTAAGCCGTGTTCACGCAATGTGTGAGAAAATAACTTACGGCTGGGTTCACACTACCGCATCCAATTCACATAGCAAGAGGTTTGTGACTGGCTCTCTATGGATCCGGTTCACACTTCTCCGCAATGGCTATGATGCGAATTGCACAGGAGTCCTGTGCGTCTTTTGGTCTGTTTGGGGTCCAAATTCAGCCCAAAATTTGGGGTGAAATCAGACCTGAAATAGTGAATGGAGACGCACCGGACTCCTGCTGTTAGCTGCTGCGTTCTTAAAGTGTGAAAATAGCCTTAAGGTGGTTTTCTGTCCAAACTGTGCGTGAGTTCATGGAAGACTGACTGGGAATTTCTGTTTTTTTTTTAAAGTTTCTGTTTATAAAAGGCACAACAAAATGGGGCAAACAGGTATTTTCTCAGACAGTACTTGTTTTTCTTCCCTAGCATCAAATACATATCTGTTGTACTTTTCTTTTTTCCTTGAAACATTTGTTTTGCATATTCCGGCTTTGACTTGAGCAAATGCCTTGAGGGCTGCTCAACAGGTCAGGGGAGTCGGGGAGATACTGAATGTGCGTCACACATGGACATTCCACTACATAACGCTACAGCTGGTATGCAAAGTCTTACCGAGCCAACAAGAAAAAAAGAAGAGAAATTAAAATTCTTTTCATTTTCACTTGTCATTTTTCAGACCTGAAGACATATTTTCATATAGTTTCTTGGTCCTAGAAAAGTTTTCAAGAATGATATACATAACTTTATTATGAGTAACTTAGTGCAACCACTAATATTTCCTGCAATGGCCGCCAGTTATAAAATGACATTGCCACATACTGAAACCAGTGCATATGGATGTCCCTGTACCTCTGTACATTAAACATTTTGCCTTACTAAAATGCGATGGAGTTTCTATACATAAATGGGGCAATGGGGGTTATTTACTAAAGGCAAATACACTTTGCATTACAAGAGCAAACTACAGGTGCAAAGTGCACTTCAAATTGCACTGAAAGTGCACTTGGAAGTGCAGTCGCTGTAAATCTAAGGGGTAGATCTGAAATGAGGGGAGGCTCTGCTGATTTTATCATCCAATCATGTTCAAGCTAAAATGCTGTTTTTTATTTTCCTTGCATATCCCCCCTCGGATCTACAGCGACTGCACTTCCAAGTGCACTTTCAGTGCAATTTCAAGTGCACTTTGCACTTGTAGTGCACTTGTAGTGCGAAGTGGATTTGCCTTTAGTAAATAACCCCCATTGTCGCCAGCGAGCAGTAGTCAAGGATGGCACCATGGATGAATTCAGACAGTTACATTTTACAGGGTTAATGTACAATAACCAATATACAAGAACATTTTCTTCCCTGGGACTTTACTGCAGCAACATACAATGTCATAAAATGTCATAAAAACAATATCCTTTATTGTACAATACATTAAAATATAACTATATTTACATCAATACTCATATACACATGTACTGTAAGTTGCTGCAGTAAAGTCCCAGGGGAGAACATTTTCTTGTATTTGTTCATAGGGGCTTAGCAGCTTAAAGAGGAACTGCAGTCTGCGCACATAATTTGTAATAAAAACATCTTTGACATTCTGAAGCTTCCCTCCAACCACTTTGCATATTATTTTATATATACTGTGATTCTGTACTTTCCAAATATGCCACAGAAATCTTCATCGACTGAGTCTGGCTGCATCCATTTTAACTGTGGGCAGCTGAAGCAGCTGCCTGTTCACTTCCTTGATTTACACAGAGGCACACCTCCAGCTTTGCAGCCCTGCAGCTCTCATTGTCCCTCTTTTGACTCACCCCCCCTCCTTTCCTGGCAAATTCTCACGAGAGTTAGCGAGAGAGCTCTGCACGATGTCATAAGCCTAGGCTTTTTACTGGACAAGAAACAGGAAGTGGGCTGTATAAGGTATTTACTGGTAAAAAAAAAAAATGTTTTACAATCCAAAGTTAAAACAACATGGGCAGAGGATTTAATAGGTGGAGAAATTGAAAAATAACTGAAGGTCCGCTTTAAGATTGCTCCAGGGAGGCCCACCTGTTCTATTTTTAATGTACAATAACCTGGAACCTCATGAAAATTACATTTCATTTTTAGAACCGGCCACAAACACAGAAGACTCTACTTTGTTCTATGGGTCAATTTGTTATCGCTAGCATCTTGGATACCATTACCCTCCCTGGGCTGACTCGGGCCACAATCTGGACAAAGGGCAGACGTCTGAATTTGCCACCTTGCCACCAGTCAAAACAATGCCAACAGTCTTCTGCAATGGACTTTTAGTGGCATATTTTTTCTCATTTCCTGTCTAGATGACAGGTGGTCAAACCGAAAGAAAACAATGGAGAATCTCTCAAATCAGAACAGTGGCAGCAACTAAAACACAATATTTTAGTGGAGTGGTGAAAGGGTTAAAACTAAAATAAAATAAAAATATTGTTCTAAAACTTGGCTTTCAAATTCTCCTAGCTGGTATACTTGGCTGCAGTCAGCTGATCAAGAAATATTTTCCAATAGTCCTGTGACGAAGCTTCCGTCAGTATACCGCTTCCTAAGTCCTGGAACATGAGTCCAATGGATCTGGCTATAGGAGCCCCCAAGAACTAGACAACACAGTCTTGGAGTACATCAGGAATAGCTTTTATTTGAGATGTCACACACATATATACAGCCGGATGACTAAAAACCTAACCTAATTAGCATGAGCTAATTATCTAAATCAACACTGGACTCCTTCATTCAATTGCAGGGTTAATTAGCACATACAGCAATAGGTGAAATACTCTTTAGAATCTGTGTCAAGCCAGACTACTCATTTGCATTATACAAGACAACAGGAAGGTGGCTGGAGTTGATGATATTAGCATCTGACATGTCCAGAGTTTATGTGTCTTGGGGAGCCAGCATGGACCTAAATCCAAGTAAAACCAGCTCAGCGGTCCCCAGGCATACAGCTCACAAACAGCACCGCTCCCCCAAATGCCAGGGCCCATAATCGCAAGGCAAGAGGCTTGCATTACGTCCCCTCCAACAGCCTCTGTCCCGGCTAGGTCTGTCACAAGTCCTATTTTACAGAGGTAGATTAAGTGGGAACGGCCATAGCTCGATCAAATTTTGGCCAGTCCCTGCTAAATGGGCCAAATTTCGATCCATCTATGGGCAGCTTAACTGTAAGCCTAGGTAAAACAATGTTTTTATGATGATGTACCAGTTGACAAAGAGTACAACAAATGCTTTAGCAAACAAAGGTTACAATTGGGCAGCACAGTGGCTAATGGCCCATACACACGATCCGAATATCGTACGAAAACTGTCATCCGAGGAAGAATCGTACGATTTTCGTATCATGTGTACACTACTTTCGAGAGCTGATCACGACAGTTCATCTGATATTATTCGACCGGACAAGCAGGAAAATTTTCCTCGTACGATACCAGATCGTACAATTTTCGTGTAGTCAGTATATTTGTTGTCTGAAAATACAATACAAATACATTACAACACATGACATCACTTCTGTTTTTTTTTCTGTCGTGCGAGAATTTTTGGGACTTTAGTTACCTATTCAATTTCTACATGCGACTATTAAGCGAAAAAAGTTGTACGATCTGTCGTATCATATTCAGATCATGTGTACAGGCCATTAGGGTCCAAAAAAATGTTGCTCCTAGGAATTGTGTGTCTTGCCTGTATACGCCACCAATGTTATCCTATGTGTCCATGCATCTTTTAGGCTTCATGCACACTAGAAGTTTTTACAGCTACTGTTTTTGGCTTCACGCATTTTTTTTTTTAGTCTTATTTTCCTTCTAGGCTGTCAGTAGTTTTTACTTTTTTTATTGAAATTGAAGAACAACTGTAATGATCCTACGTAGGGGATATAAACATAAAGTATATCATGGCACAGCTTAATTAAAAGCATATTTGATTGTAGAAGTTGTCAAACATCAACAGCCCCCCGGCCTTGTCAACATAGGGTAAATGAGCTTAATTGCTCAGGGGTTAAGGCGTGGGGTAGTCATTTTTGGAAAATAAGACTACAATTGTGGTCTTACGGACTAAGAACAAAAATAGAAAAAACACCAAAAAAATAGAGAGCGAGAGAGAGAAAGAGAGAGAGAGAGATAGAGAGAGAAAATATGGTGAAGAGGGACACATGGAATGAGAAGGAAAGACGGAGAAGGAAAAGGTGGTACAGAGCAGGAAGGTTGGGTAGGAAAAAGGTTCCCCCAGGTCGGGAGGGTAAAGGAGGTCAATTAGCGAGGCCTAGGCTGGTCGGGTGCAAAGAGGGAAGAGCGTAGGACCACCACGGGCCCCACACCTTAAGGAACTTGGCGTGGGAATCATGGAGAATACTAGACATCTTCTCATTAATCATGAGGGTCGTTAGGGTGCTCTTCACCTCGCAAATGAGACAGACGGTTTCTTCAAGGCCCTCGCTATTGTACGCTTTGCAGCGATAAACAAGTAGGTAGCCAGCTTTTTCTGATAAGAAAAGAAGCCCGGGAATCGGGCTGTGGAGTAAGGCCAATTTGGCATTCTTGCGGCGGGATATATGGAAGAGAGTGGTTAGAAGACCGAATACCCTCGACCAGAATCCCACTAAGCGGGGGCAGGACCACCAGATATGAAGTTCGTCTCCACGCTGACCACAGCCCCGGCTTCAGGATTTTTTTAATGGGTTTTCAGAGGAGTTTTTTCAGCTGTAAAAAGGCTCTAACTCTGATAAAAGCATAAAAATGCAAAACAAATTGCAGTTATTTTGCATTTATCAGCGTTTTTGAGCCATAAGCTTTTGTTGGAGTATAGTTTTGCTAAAAAAAAAGCTAAAAAACGCTTAAAAACACAGAAAAATGCTAGTGCAAAAATGCTGCAAAACTCACTCTACAGTTACAGCTTTCTACAGCTAATGCTACTGGCGTTTTTATACCGTCCAGTGTGCATGAGGCCTTAGAGGCATATTCTAAGCTCAGCGTTTAGAGGCAGAAAAGAACCCTTCTGTTTTGCATTCTTGAGAGCAGTTTTCTGGCAAAAAAAAAAGCTAATTGCTCCTAACCGCTGATACAAAAAAAAACACTCAAAACTAGCATTTTTTTATGCCAAGAGCACTCGCATTTTTTAAGCCAGAGTGCATGGACCCTAAGGGCTTGTGCACACTGCAGCTCAAAGAAGTGGCTCCTACAGGCTTTTGAGCTCTAATTTTTTATGCCTGGAAACTCCCCTCCATGTTAGCCAATGTGTCCATGCACACTATGGATTTTTCAGGAGTTTACAGGCATATGCTCTTACAAGCAGAAAAAAAACTGCACCAAACTCGTGTTTTTGAGAGGAGCTTTCGAGCAGAAAAGATGCCTAAGTGCCCAAAAACGTGTGAAAAAGCGAGGATGAGCATAAAAAAGCATGAAAAAGCTCTAAGAAGCTCGAAAACACACAAAGAAAATAGGAAAAATTAACTGAGGGGAGGGTTTGTGGAAATAAAAATGACTGTGCTCAAAAAAAACTCAAAGAAGCTCAAAGAAGCTTAAAGCGGGATTCCACCCTAAAGTGGAACTTCCGCTTTTCAGAACCCTCCCCCCCTCCAGTGTCACATTTGGCACCTTTGAGGGGGGAGGGGGTTGCAGATACCTGTCTAAGACAGGTATTTACACCCACTTCCGGGCATAAACTCCCACAGGAGTTTACACCACTTCCTGTCCTGTCTGCCGGGACACACACGTGGCGATTCTCATTGCGCTGTGCGACTCGCGCATGCGCAGTAGGGAACCGGGAAGTGAAGCCGCAAAGGCGACACTTCCTGATTCTCTCACCGAGAATGGCGCCGGCAGCAGCAGAGAGCCGAGCGATTGATCGGCCTCTGCTGCCGACATCGCTGGAACCTGTGACCGGTAAGTGTCCATTTATTAAAAGTCAGCAGCTGCAGTATTTGTAGCTGCTGGCTTTTAAAAAAAAAAACTTCAGGTACAGTCCCGCTTTAATAAAAGTGTGCAAAAGAGCCCAAAAAGCTGATTTTTTTTTTTTTTTTTTTTAGCTGCAGGGTACATGAGCCCTAAGTGTTTAGAACTTCTGCCTTTGACTAGGGTGCTCAGTTTGTATTCCGGTCAAGAGACCTCCTGCATGGAGATTTCATGTTCTCCCCTTGCTTGTATAGGCATACCTCCCAACATCTTGAGATGGGAATAAGGTACACCTACTAGCAAACGTATGTAGGCATTGGACACGCCTCCTGCCACACCCCCTTAAAGGGGAAATAACAAAAAAGGTTAATTAAATCCACAAGTGCTTTTTTTTTTACCACTACTATTCCTTTATATCGGCTTTTAAAAATTTAAAAATACAGCAATTTAGAATTTGAATGAAGGGTTTAGCACTGGTAAACACTTTTTGAAAGATAAAAAGTGCATTTTTATATACAACTATATAGATCAGAGCAAAATGAGGGACGAATGAGGAGGAAAGAGGGGCATTGCTCCAGATCAGGGACAGTCCCTCAAAATCAGGGACAGTTGGGAGCTATGGTATGGTTTTGTCCCGCACTTCAAAGACATGTTGTTGGGTTAACTTTATGCTGTCTAAATTGGCCTTCAAGTATATGTATGTGAGATAGGGACCTTATATTTTAAGCATCTTGAGGGCAGGAGCCAATGTAAAAGTATAGTACGTAAAGTGTTGCGTAAATTGATGGCGCTATATAAACAGGTAAAAAAAATATAAACATAGTGTTCTATGCGACGGGACATTGCTTCACTTGTTAATTACTCAATTACTTTCACCATGTGCATCAAGGACGTCAATTAAAACCTGACCAAGCAGCCATATTCTGTACACTGGGCAGTTATTCAAGTATGTTAGGAAATCCCTTACCTGTTGCAGCAGATCAACAGTCTGGAATTCCATAAATATTATGTGTGAGCACAAAGGCGATAAAACACACCTGAACAAGTGTCATTTAAACGAAATGGCAGAATTGTCTGACATTATAGTGATTCATCACCTGGCATTACAAAAGATAATTTAGAAGGTTTTCTCATGATTTACATGATGAATCACAGAGGTGAATGCAGCTAAATGACAGGTACAAGCCCTTGTATCAAGGCTAGTGCTACTGCACATAACTTATTATGCAGACATTCTAACTATATATATTTAACATACAATGGTAAAGAATTAGAGCACAACATCTTTGCTAAAAAATGATGCAAACCAAGTAACACCAAGATTGTCCAAGCTCTTTAGCTACTAACAATGGAGGGCCTGATAACACTGTATAACTGCAGTCAAAACTTTTTCACCCGGAACTCACATACCAAGCTGAAATAACCCCCTCTCGAAAACCCCATCAAAGCGCGCTAAAATTATTGCTAAATGCTAGGTTTTCAACTTTCATGCACATTTTAGATTAATGTACACATGCAAAAATGTGAGTATATGGTTTTGTGCTTTTAAACCTGCTTTCATATCTGTTTTTTGTACATACTGCATATCTAGGTAAATGGTCATCCTACCATTTTGTATGTAGTCAATAGCATTTCCCTAAAGCAACCCATTATTCCCTTGAATGATGATAGGTCCCTGCTCCCCTCCTTCCCTCTGCAGTTAAAAAAAATGCAGTTTTTCTGGTTTTGGTCATGTTTTGAGAATGACGTACATGTCTCTTCTTCCACAGCCTCCTGTGATCGCCCCATCACATATTTACAAGCTGACCTCAATACACTGTTTAATTGTGCAACGGTGTGGCAAATTAGGTTTAATGTTGAAAAATGTAAAGTTATGCATGGGAGCTAAGTATATGCATGCATCATACATACTAGAGAGAGTACAACTGGGGGAATCAATGGTGGAGAAGGATCTGGGGGTTCTGGTAGAACATAAGCTTAATAGTGGCATGCAATGCCAAGCTGAGGTTTCGGAAGTGAGCAAAATCCTTTCTTGTATTAAGAGAGGTATGGACTCCAGAGAGAGAGAGAAATATAATTTTGCCACTGTTCAAATCATTGAAGACCTCATCTGGAATATGCAGTTCGGTTTTGGGCACCAGTTCTCAAAAACGATATCGGAGTACTGGAGACAGTGCAGAGAAGGGCAACCAAACTGATAAGAGGAATGGAGGTGCTCAGCTATGAGGAAAGATTAGAGGAACTGAATTTATTCAATCTAGAGGAGAAGAGGAGAGAAGAGGAGATTAAGGGGGTATTATCAACATGTACATATACATAAGTGGTCCAAGGGGGCACGCTTTAAATCTGGAGTAAAAAAAATTGAATCTCTAAATATGGAAAGTTTTTTTTTTACAGTAAGAGCTGTGAAAATGTGGAATAGACTTCCCTCCAGAGGTGGTTCTGGCCAGATCAGTAGTTTGCTTTAAAAAAAATGCCTGGATTCTTTCCTAAATGTATATAATATAACTAGATACTAACATGTATAGGTAAAGTTGATCCAGGGAATATCCAATTGCCTTTTGGGAACCTGGAAGGATTTTCTTCCCCTGCTGGAGCAAATTGGAGCATGCTTTGCTGAGGATGTTTTTTGCCTTCCTCTGGATCAATTGTGGGATTGTGTACATAGGATTG
This sequence comes from Lithobates sylvaticus, assembly GCA_028564925.1. Classification (NCBI taxonomy): domain Eukaryota; kingdom Metazoa; phylum Chordata; class Amphibia; order Anura; family Ranidae; genus Lithobates; species Lithobates sylvaticus. The sequence continues at coordinate 214,893,544 of CM053028.1, forward strand.
TAAAATCTTTTTTTTTTTTCCTCTTATTGGTTGAATCCGATGGACGTGTGTCTTTTTTTCAACCAGGCTAACTATGTAACTATATCCCAGGAGGCTTAAAGAGTGGGAACACACAGCAGCCATGGGCGGAGCTGAAGCACTTCATCAGGGTACTGCAGTGTTTCTCAACTCCAGTCCTCAAGGCGCCCCAACAGGTCATGTTTTCAGGCTTTCCATTATTTTGCACAGGTGATTTGATCAGTTTCACTGCCTTAGTAATTACCACAGCTGTTTCATCTGAGGGAAATCCTGAAAACATGACCTGTTGGGGCGCCTTGAGGACTGGAGTTGAGAAACACTGGGGTACTGGGTACAGGGTACTTCATCAGGGTACCAGTCGGATCATAGCAGGACAATGCTGGATGCGCTGCCCAGGTGAAAATGTGAATTGAAGATAAGCCATCATAACAGGTAAGGTGAAAACATGCTGGAGGGAATTAATTTTTTTAATAAACTGACAACGATCAATGCTCTGCATGCAATGCGCCGATGCCGTTGTCTGCACTTTTGCATCAGGACTACAGGCCTAAGTGGTGATCTACAGCCTTTCCACATCCTGTTATCCTGCCCAGCTTGTCAATGCCCTCTGCTCAACTGCCAATAGTTCTGATGGGAGCAGCATTATCAGCCAATTGGTGCTGCGCTATTAAACTGGCAAAAGTGGCGTTCCCATGCAGCCCTTGCCTTTAGAGTAAAAGAACGTTGGTCATATGACTGCTCTATAACGAAAAAGACAAAAAAAAATGTTTACAGGGAAAGGAAAGGGGAACAAACATAGTTGTTGCCCACAGTGACCTATCAGTTGTCTTGCACCATTTCTCAAAGAAAAAAAGGTTAAAAACCACAGTGGTAACAACTGGCAACAATTCAAGTTTTGTTCCTTTTTTCTGTACTCAATTATTTTTAAGAAGTGGAACCTTTGGTCTTTTTTTATTTATTTTTTATTTCACCCAGTAAAACTGTCAAACAACTGCAACATAAAGCAAATATCATACATTGTTGCATATATTTATTGGCCTGCTCTATAGTGCTGCCAGACACTGTTGTTGTTTCATAGGGAAAACAAATCAAAGGCGTGATAAAGATATACATATGTACTCCAATCCCTAAAGGTCAAGAAATAAATCAACACTGAAGAATGTTGGGCATTTATACCGGTAGCAGTTATCACACATTTAGTGTTGTATTTTCCCACACATTAGTTTAAAGGCTGTTTTGAATTATCAAAGATCGAGAAGCCTGTCAACAATATGTATCTACAAATGCTAACGATAATCTAGTAGTAAAGTAAACCTGTTAGAAGAGGCACACATAGAATGTAATAGCTGACCCTTTTATGAAAATGTTAATTGGCTGCCATGATGATGTGATAGCTTCAGTCGATCTTGAGTCAGTGGTCAAAAATTGAGATTACAAATTCTGAAGCTTTCCTGACTTTTGTTTGCTGCATGCTTGTTCCAGTCTAATAAATATAACAGCCAGGCAATCGGCATTTTAAGAAGGAGGTCAACAATGAAAAATGCCACACTTGTCTATTGTCATCTGTACTTTAAAATGAGGGGCATGGATTAGAAGACTATACATTACAAGTCAACCCATTCCAAAGATGGTTTCCTATACAATGTACAACTGTCACAAAAGATTATCCTGTTGAAGTTAGGAACAATGTAGGCCTCATTTACACAAGAATGCCAAACTTGGTCATCCACTACCAAATAAACTAAAAACAAAAAACATTCCAAAAGGTTCACCAGATGGTTTAAAAATGCTGAATACAGCAATGTGTGTCTCAGCAAACTGTACAGTAATGTCGTCCACACTCTCTCTTAAGCTGGTGCCACCTTGGATGTGTCCTTGCACCTACCTACTCCGCCCTTTCTTCTACCCATCATTGACACCAGCAACAAATCCCATGCATAGGCACAAGAACATTGGGTTTGCTGGAAGAAGTATTGCAAACAAATATACCGGAGCTAGAGACTGATTTCATCTCAGCAAGGCAAGGATGCTGAGAATAAAGGACAAACTGGACATGCGCAGGTATAAGCTACCTGCTAAAAACCTGACGATGACTTGACAAAGAATGTTTTGGAGGACTTTTCTACAATGGATGGCATGTATGTATGCTGCACTTTGATATGGGGGAAAGTTTCCATGGAGAGTTTAGTTTCGCTTTAATCTTGTAATGCTACTCTAAAGATAATCGGATTTAACAACATTTACAAACTGTTTAACAAGCTTTCAGCAGCTTTCTTGAATCCCTTACAAAAACTACTCAGTTCCAGTCTAGAAGTGCTGTATACAGATGTTGATGGAACATTGGCTGTAGCTTTAAACAAGCTTTTAGCAGGCTTTTTTTTTTTTTAATAAACTTCACCTCCAGTTATCATGGACTGACCTCTGAAAAATGTGCACTTGCATTCCCTAAAAGATAGTGATCTTGCTCACAGCTTAATCTGCAGCAGATAGCCAGTCACTGGAGATGCTGGCAACATGAGGGTACAGAAGCCCCACAGAGAAACATCAAACAGTTCCCAACCTGGCTAACTCCATTAAAAATCTGCTCCAGTTTCACATGCCCCAAAAATGAATTCCCTCAAGCGCATGTTTAGCCAAAACACTAAGGCTGATGTCAGATGAGCGACTCTCTTGCTAGTGATCCTGCCATAGATAAGGCAGCAAGATGGCGCTCCCATTGCTAGCACTGAAGAGGCAGCATCATTTGGGCCAACAAGAGAGTGATATTACACTGCATCTGCCTACAGAGGGAGCAACTCCATAGGGGCAGATAGAGATCCTGACAATGATGATTTGTCTCTATCATCAGAAACGCCTGTCTGACATCAGCCTTAAAAAAAGGAGTCAAATACCAAAGAACTGGAGCTTATAGTAGTTGTAAAGGAAAATTATTGAAATCTAGAAAATCTAGAATCTAGAAATGTAAAATATTTTTGTCCTGGATGAAAGGTGATTAGGTAACAATACATGCAAAAATATACTTTCATCTGCCACTCTCATCCAGTCTCTTTATCTTGGTAATCTGCTGCATGCGCCTCTCATTTTATCAGTCACACTGACTTCAAAAAGGTGAATATACTGACAATAACAGAAGCAAGAGGAGTTCAGCAAAGGAAATTCACACCGACTCGAAACTTAGCAATCTTTGACAGTGTGAAGGTATACTGGGGTGGCGGGGTAACAAATGGAAGGTTAGTACAAACAACAGATTTCCTTCAATTTGCTCATTTCCAGTGGAGGGGCTATAAAACTTTGAGCGTCAGTCCTTTCAAGCCAGATATCAAAGGTTTGGGCATATGCCAGCAGGTTCAACCACTTGCTTGTGTGTGAGGCTTTGTAATGGTTGCTGTTGCAAACCATGAAGATGAAAAAAGTAGCTGGGTTAGTCAACCCATACATCAGTTTAGGACTGACTTGCCTATTACTAGAAATTCCTTCTACAATGCCGCACAAAAAAAATTATGAAAATCACAAGAAAACAGACACCACATAATAAATGCCTATTATACTCCATAAGATAGCACCTAGATCTGTCTTTATAGAATCTTGCTGTAGGTGAAACCTTAGGATGAGGGAATACCTCTTTTGATAACTCACATGGATTCATAGAGTCTACATCAGTTGTGAGAAAAAATGGATGAAGAGTTGAAATAATAATTTCATGGAGAATATTTAAAGAAAACGGGAAGGTTGTTGAAGTGTGTTCTAGTTACTGTTAGGTAGTATAGGTAGTATTGACGAGAAGCAATGTTCAACCTTCTACAGGCAGAGCTAATGCTTAGAGGTCGGTGGTATCCATTTATTAAAAATATAACTAAGAAATAAGCCTTTACAATACATATGGTCATGTATTCCTTAAACAAAGATGTGCCAGCTCTGTTCTCATATATTTGTTCATGTGCAGAGTAGCTCCTCAGCTTGAGTGCACCACTTAGTGAAAAACAAGAGGGCACACTCCCATGTATTGGAACTAATTAGGTTATTGATGATTTACACACACAAACACACCCAAACCAATCTTTTATCAAGTACATAGAGTACCTTCTAAGAAGGAGTACCTACTTAACTGACTTCTCCTTCCGGGGATTCTTATCACACATGAATAATATCAGCATACATCCCAGATGAGCTTGAGACATTCTGATTCATGCTCTATCACCAAGGCTGCCTTGAAAAATAACAACCTGCAGATTATGTGGGAGTTTCCTTGAAAAGCTTCTTGGCATTCAATGAAAAAACAGAGTATATGTAAAAAAAAAAAAGTATGTGTACTTCATCCAGGAATGTGCGTCTGTGCATGGATCAAATAGTTTCCAACAGTCAGCTGGTGATTGACAATCAGAAAGCTTGTCAGCCTTTTCTATAGACAGGAGTGTGGTCGTCAATACAGGCACAATCTGACAATCCTCTGATAGCTGTGCTGGGCACGAGGAATGGGTAGGAGTGGTGCTGCCAGATGCTGTTGGCTCTGCTCTTTATTACTGGGGGAACAGTATTGATTGGCATATGTTTGTTAACCTGCTTACTGTATCATTGCCCCTGGGAGAAGTGGCATACACATCAGATCATCACTTGGCCCATCTGGCATGCCAGCTCTATGGGTAAACGATCATCTTGTATCATAGTTTTAACTGCCTGTACCAATATATCCAAGCTGCCTGATATGTTTAATGGGATTTTTAATTATTATTAAATGACAGTAATTATTATTATTTGTGAAGTCACCAGACAAGCACTTGACGCACTGGGGTTGACTTAGTAAAACTGGAAAGTGCAAAATATGGTGCAGCTCTGCACAGAAACCAATCAGCTTCCAGTTTTTGTCAAAGCCTATTTAAAGTGGTTATAAACTCTATTACACCACTTGTACCTACAGCTAAGCCTATAAGGCTTAGCTGTAGGTACTATGAATATCTTCTAAACGTGCACAGTTTAGGAGATATTCACCATATGCGCTGCTGCCGACATCATTGGTGCATGCGCACTGAAGAAACAGCCTGCTAGTGCCGTTTCTTCAGTACTCACGCCGTGACTGGCGGCACCCATGCGCATGCAATCACATCGCTGGAGCCCGCAAACCCGGAAGTAACTGCAGCGAAAGATGTTGGTCGTGGGAGCGGAGTGCAGGCAGCACTGCAGGGCATAGTTCTAAGGTAAGTATTTCATAATGAGCTACCACTTCAATACAGTGCACTTATACACCTTCCCGCCCAGACCAATTTTCAGCTTTCAGCATTGTTGCAATTTAATTGACAATTGCGCGGTCATGCTACACTTTACCCAAACTACATTTTTATCATTTTGATCCCACAAATAGAGCTTTATTTTGGTGGTATTTGATCATCTCTGGGATTTTTATTTTCTGCTAAACAAATAAAAAAAAAAAGACCGAAAATTTTGAAAAAAAAAAGTTTTTTTTGTTTCTTTTACAAAACGTTGTAAATAAGTAAGTGTTCTCATTCACTAATGGGCACTGATGGGGCTGCACTGACGGGCACTGATAAGGCGGCACTGATGGGCACTGATGAGGTGGCACCAATGAGGTGGCACTGATGAGGTGGCACTAATGATGGGCACTAATATGCGGCACTGATGGGGCACTGATAGGTGGCACTGATAGGTACACATAGGTGGCACTGAAAGGTGGAACTAATGGGCACTGATAGGTAGCACGAATGGGCACTGATAGGTGGCACGGATGGGCATGGATGGGCACTGATAGGTGGCACTGATGTACACTAATGGAGGGTACTGAGGGATGCCAATCAGTGGCAAACAATAATGCCTGCCAATCAGTGATGCCCTGATTTTGGGCACTGATTGGCATCCATTGTGAGCATTGATTGGCATCCCAGGTGGTCTAGGGTGGCATACCTGGTGGTGACTAGTGGTGGGTATCCCTGGTGGTCCTGGTGGCGTCCCTGGTGGTCCAGTGTGGACATCCTCGGGGGGCTGCACTGATAATCAATCAGCACAGACCCCCCCCCGTCAGAAGAGCAGGCGATCGTCTCTCTTCTACTCGCGTCTGACAGACGTGAATGAGGAAAAGCCAATCAACGGCTCTGTTTACATCGTGATCAGCTGTGATCGAACATGGCTGATTACATGGCAAAGAGTCTCTGTCAGAGACTCTTTACCTACATCAGAGTTGCTGTGTGTCAGACCGACGCAACAACGTTCACCGCTATGTGCGCCCCGGGGGCGCGCAGCAGCTTGATATCCTGGCAACGTCATATGACGTCCGGTCAGGATATCGCAACCACTTTGCCGATGTCATATTGCTATATGGCGGGCGGCAAGTGGTTAAACAAGCTGAAGTAAGAAGTTGACTACCATGCACAACTGCACCAGATTTTGCACTCTCCAGTTTTAGTAAATCAACCCCACTGTAACTGCATCTATACAATTTTTAAATTACCCCTTTATTTTGAATAAGACCACTTGATGTAGGCAAGGAGACGTTACTGACCCAGACAATTTGTAGCCGTAGCTACGCACGGCCAATTATTACCGAAAACACAGCTTAGTCACTGCAGGTCCACACTGGGATTTAGCTATACTACGGGGTATTTCATGAAAATAAAATTTTATGACCTTTGTGTTTTTTTCCAACAAAACAACGCTTTTCTATAAAAGGGTTTGCACCGTTCAGCGTTAAATAAAATCAAACATCAATTGTAACACTAGTTAAATGTCATAAAGACTCCTATATCTAAAATGGCAAAGTCTTTGCAGTGTTTTTTTTTTTTTTTTCTTTGCAGTGTTTTTTTTTTTTTTAGTTTGGGACTTCAGATGTGGCAATATGTGTTGTTTCGTATGATGTGGCATTATGTGTTATTTCCTATAAGAATTCTGCACAGGTCAAAATTGTTTTAAGAAAAGTATTTTCCTAAGGCCACAGTAGCATAGCTACTTTTGTGCCAAAATTAAAATCCCTCTGTGATTGGGTGACATTTGTTACTGTTTATAATTTTGGATTCTAAAGAAGTGGGGACCTCCCTGGCTGTTATCATTGTGTGGGTAACCAGGTGCCCACCATTGAGTAAAGAGAGTTTTGTGTGACACACAACCTCTCCATCCTTTTGCAAATGTTTTTAAAATGACGCAAAACACTTTCTGCGTAGGTCTCAGTTATGCTAGCGCTATTTTTTTTTAAGTTTGGACTCTAAAGAATTGGGGACCTCCCTGGCTGTTATCATTATGTGGCTAACCAGGGGCCCACCATTGAGAAGAGAGAGCTTCGTGTGACACACCACCCCTCAATCATTTTACAATCTTTTCTGAAATGACGCAAACAATTTGCTGTTTCAATTCTGGATAGGTCTCAGTTATGCTAACATTAGTTTATAAATACTTAAAAAAGGATGTGAACATTTGGTGTACAAAATGTCTCTGCATCAGTGGGAATAAACAATTCCCCATCATTGGTGTCAGTGGGAGTAATTGTGCCCCATCATTGGTGTCATTGGACCCCATCATTGGTTCTATTGGGAGGAATTGTGCCCCATCATTGATGTTATTGGGCCCCATTGTTGGTGTCCTTGGGTGGAACTGTACTCCATTGTTGATGTTTAGCTTTAACTTGATGGGCTTGTGTCTTTTTTCAACCTCACCTACTATGTAACTATGATGTCACTGGTAGGAAGTGTGCCCTTCATTGTTGTTAGTGAATAAAATAGCAACCCGAGGGCCAGATAAAAGCAAGCAAAGGGCCACATTCGGGCCCCCAGGCCACAGTTTGGAGACCACTGTTCTATAATATCAGTTGCTGCTTGTAATTCTGGACTCTAAAGAAATGGGGACTTGTCTAGAAATCATTCTACTATAATGTACCTTGTATACATAGATTTATGACATTTTATTTAACCACTTGCATGGTTTAAATTTACAGCCTGTTTATACCTATTCATCATTACCAGGCCACTTTAGGTTTTCAGTACTTTGATAACTTGACTGACCATTACTTGGTTATGCTGTACCCAAAACAAATTGGGTAAAGTTTACCCAAAAAGTTTTATACCATTGTTTTGAGACAGATAGAGTTTTTTTTGATGGTACTTAATATTAATTACTTATTATTTAATAACCACTGTTTTTTTTATTTTTTATTATGTAAAAGAAAAAAGAAAAACATACAAATTAAAAAAAAAAAAAAAAACAGTACCCCTTACTTTCTGGTAAAATACAAATACCAGGACAGTATGAACACCCCCTGAAGTTACCTCTTTTTAGAAAGCAGACGGCCAAAGGCGATCTCATTTTTCGCCACAATTTTGGGGGAAATTAAGAAACATGCTGGTATTGAGGTGGTTAACATGACGGTAAGCCTTCAAAGGCATAAAAACAATCGCCAGCTTATGTTTCAGATAAGGGCCATGAGATAGATCTGCCTTTGTCTCCAGGAAGAAAAGAGAAGTGTGAGTAAAGGTATGCAGCAATTAGGTATTTTCCAGTTCCAGTACAGGAACCCCTGAGCAAGCAAGGACAGCACCATTCTTTTGTAATAGGAAATCCCTCTGGGATGGTGTATAACCGCCTCAGTGCACAACTTCCCAGCATGTCACTGGAGACAGCTGCACGCCTGCCTATCTACAATGGATTGCTGCTATTAGTATAGATGCATCATTACAAATATCCAGACAGAAAGCGAGTTTTATTCCATCCCTGCAGGGCAATGTTTTGCAAATACAGAAGAGAGACAGAAGGAGAGGGAGAACATCTGGTTTGATGGCAGGCAGAGCCCCTTGTTAACCCCCTTCCTGTGACTATTACACGTCATGGAACATTCCCGGAACGGGCCAATGTTCCACCCACTCCTGAGAACACACAGGCATCTGAAGACACACAGGCAAAGGCAACACAGACAGCTCTCATCTGTGGATGTGGAAGAGGTGGCCTGCTCCTCTCCCTGCAAAACATGTTTGTCTTATTTATACTAGGCATGCACACTGAGCAAGCAACTGCCATATTGTCTTACCAAGATCACTACTAACACAAACTATAGAACATGCAATAATAATAGTAACGATATATGAATTAAATATACTTGCTACCATTAATTAAAAGGTATTGCGATCAACCATACAAGTTAAACACACATTATATATATATATATATATATATATATATATATATATATATATATATATATATATATATATATACACCGTATACATATAGTATATACCATACCATAAACATCATGCACACATAACTTTTATAATACACATACATATATATATATATATATAGTATATACTCATACACACAGTACCAAGTCAAACATATAATCTTTATTGTATATATATACTGTATAGATATGTGTGTATATGTTTTGACATATTATATATGCCGCACATTATATGCTACATTGCAATAACTTTTAATTTATTAGATTGTAAGCTCTTATGAGCAGTTCTCTTGTAACTCTCTTGTATTTGATTGTATTGTAACGGTTCTGTCTTCCGTTATTTTGTAAACTGCTGCACAAACTGTTGGCGCTATATCAGTTCTGTACAATGATAATAATAATAATAATAATAATTAAAAAAAAAAAAAATATATATATATATATATATATATATATATATATATATATATATATATATACACACACATACTGTATACATCCCTACATTTCTATTTATATAAATATATATATCCCTATATTTAAGTAAAATGCTGCGCAAACTGTTGGCGCTATATCAGTTCTGTACAATAATAATAATAGTTATATATAGATATATCTATATAGATATATAGATAGATAGATATCTATCTATATAGATCGATAGATAGATAGATAGATAGCTATCTATATATCTATATGTATATATCCCTACGTTATTTGAAGGCATACATACAGTACAGTATAAATATTTGAAAAGCAAGCCGTATGCAGACAAGCAGAGTAAAACAGCAATGAAAGGCTTATTATGACTGGGAGCCAGAGTGAATGCCTATATGCTGCTTTATATACTTTACAAACACAAAGCTCTAAGAATATGAAATCAGAAAAATATGAACCATTCAGAGACCCAATGAACATACTCTGATGAGCTGAATAGACACTGGCCTACTCTTTCCCAGTTGTGCAGCAAGTAAAGGCAATCAGTCACATCAGGGCAGAACTGGGCATGTCAAAACAACAGAGCAGCCAAGCTCTCACCCATGGTGTACTAATGGGAGGAAGGAAGCAGATTTTTTTTTTTTTTTAGCAAGAAGTTTAAGAAGTCAGGTTGTAGCCTTGAATCCCCTGCTCTGTTCACAGAGATGAGTAGAAAACCTTAAATAGACTGAGCCCAGGCAGTTGCTGATCTTTGCCCCCCTCTCTCTGCCTGGCTGTCATTAGGAGCCATACAAATTCCTGTGGATATTACGCAAACCTCCCCCTAATCTGCATACATTTACAGCCTGGGTATTCCCCACATTTCCCAACCATCTTGAACAAATGTAAAACACTCTAGTGATCCGAATACTTGTGTGAAGGGTGTGGGGAGCTTATCATTCACACCACTTTATCCCAAATTAATTTGATGAGCACTGTTTTATTAAATGTTGAGTTTTAATAAAAATAAAACTAAGACCACCTTCCAAGAGATCACACTGCATTGGTGGGACAATGTAGCTGCATCCATTGAGTTTCCTCCATAGACATCCATGATCATACCCAGTGCTTTCACTATTCAAAGGTGGCTAGAGGTCAATGTAAAAAGCTGGTGGGGAGCCAGTTGCTGAATTTGTACGTTTCAGTTTATCATTATTGTATAGAAGGCAGATTTCTAATCTGGGTCAACATATTCATATTATCAGGCTGAGCCTGTCCCAATCAGGACTTGATGATCAGTTAGGACTTTAACACTTGAGATGACCTGAAGGCCCAAAGCACCATAATAGCTACCTTCTCTCCATGCTAACCCCCCCTCCTTCTGAAAGCTTGCTGTAATCACTAGCTGGGCTAACCTTCCATGCAGCATCATTGGGGTCCCCCCCCCAACCCCCCTTGTGACAACCAAATCCAGAAGGGTGGGTTTGTTTACAGATCCTAAGGAGTCCTAGAACAGGCACAGGTTCCATCAGGAAATCCATAGTGCAGTATTAGAAGCATTGCCAAGGAAACCAGGAGCAAGGAGAGGATACTGCCCAGCTATATAATAACATGCACTCTTATTTATTATACATGGGATAGGTGTTTACAAATGTCCTTCTAAATACAGGATCCTGAGTGTGACACACACACACACACACACACATATACATATACACAATATATTTATATAAACACACAACACTGATGACAGCAGATGCCATGCCATGGGGCTCTCAGCAATCTATGTGGCTTGTCGCATTGGCCAGCCATGGTATTGGTATGTACCAGCTCAGGATGACCCAGAGGAGTGAGATTAACCCCTACAGGGCTGGAGGTGTGCTACAAGCCTAATGAGATCACATCTATACATGCAAATGGAGGCAGCAGTGACTCACCGGATCTGGAGCTGTCACAGTCCAATCCCAAAAAATCAATCCGAAAAAAATAAAATAATAGAAGAGCAGCAACAACAAAACACAAAAAATAAAAATAAAACACACAAATCCTGGACACTTTGTTCTTCTGTTGGGTCTTTTCTTTTTTTTGTCCTTCCCAGGGAAGCCAGAGAGAGAGCAATGATCATGAAGTGTAACAAGTGGTTCCTGATCAGCCTCTGCTCCTTCCTCTAGATGTGTCACTGGAGGAGAGGAGAAGGAGAAGAAGAGAGGGCCAGCCTGCTGATCGCCGGAGAGGAGCTCTTCTCCTGCCTCGAGACAAGCAGCTTGTCAGTGTGTGCATGATCTATGTGTCAGCATGATGTGTGAGTGTGCCTGTCAGTGTGTGTGTGAGTGTCAGTGTGTGTGTGTGTATGTGTGCTGATCACACAGGGGCAGGCACACAGAGGAGAGAGGGTAAGGGAGAGTTCACAGGAAGAGGAGGAGGGAGGGAGCTCTACTCATGGAAAGGGGTGGTGTTTTCAGGGGGGATCCCTGCTGCAGCCAACCAACAAGTATCTATAGAAAGGATGCCTAGGACACACTGCAAGGGATCTGTCATCAGCTGGGATCGCTAGGGAATCCCTACTGCAAAATGTCCCCACTGATCAGGACAGAGCATGCCGTGCCTGTGTCATCCAGAGCAGAGGGTGACCCTGGAGCTGGGGATAGATACATAGGAGGAGACATGGACACATACACTACCTGGGTGTCATCACACTGACAGCTCTCCTCACAGTGACGTCCACCCCCCCCCCCCAATCAGCTGATCGCTGGGATGAGGAGGAGGAGGAGGATGATGGAGATCAGTGCTGTGCTGCATACACCCCCCGCTCATCTGCTCAGCTCTGCCACTGTGGCGGGCTCTGCAGGGAGAAAAATGTATGTTTTGCTGGCAATGCACGAGTCTAAAAATAAGCTATTGAGAGCATAGGGAGGGGGAGGGGAGAGGCTTGTCAGGGTACAGGGGGGGGGGGGGGGGGTGCTGTGCTAGATGAGGAGCCTCCTGTACTCTGCAAACACACACATAGACACACACACACACACACACAGGGCTATTCCTGCCACTCCGAGGGGGGAGCGCTGCCTCTGACGTCATCGGATCCCCCTGTGCTTCCCTCAGAGAGAGGAGGAACCACAGCACACAGCAACACTCACTGCACAAGGGACAACACTCACTGCACCATGTCACCCTGCAAAGGGACAACACAATACTCACAGCACCATGTCACCTTGCAAGGGGACAACACAATACTCACAGCACCATGTCACCTTGCAAGGGGACAACACAACATTCACAGCACCATGTCACCCTGCAAGGGGACAACACAACAGTCACTGCACAAGGGACAACATAACACTCACTGCACCATGTCACCCTGCAAGGGTACAACACAACAGTCACTGCACAAGGGACAACATAACACTCACTGCACCATGTCACCCTGCAAGGGGACAACACAACAGTCACTGCACAAGGGACAACATAACACTCACTGCACCATGTCACCCTGCAAGGGGACAACATAACACTCACAGCACAAGGGACAACATAACACTCACTGCACCATGTCACCCTGCAAGGGGACAACACAACACTCACTGCACAAGGGACAACATAACACTCACTGCACCATGTCACCCTGCAAGGGGACAACACAACACTCACTGCACCATGTCACCCTGCAAGGGGACAACACAACACTCACTGCACAAGGGACAACATAACACTCACTGCACCATGTCACCCTGCAAGGGGACAACACAACACTCACTGCACAAGGGACAACATAACACTCACTGCACCATGTCACCCTGCAAGGGGACAACACAACACTCACTGCACCATGTCACCCTGCAAGGGGACAACACAACACTCACTGCACAAGGGACAACATAACACTCACTGCACCATGTCACCCTGCAAGGGGACAACACAACACTCACTGCACCATGTCACCCTGCAAGGGGACAACACAACACTCACTGCACCATGTCACCCTGCAAGGACAATACACACAACAACACACACATACAAGTCACCCTGCAAGGGACACAACATACAATATATAAGTCACCCTGCAAGGGACACAACACACATATACAGGTCATCCTGCAGGGGACACAACGCACAACATACATATACAAGTTACTCTCCAAGGGACACAACATACAATATACACATAGGTGTCACCCTGCAAGGGAAACAGCATAAACATACAAGAAACCCTGCAAGGGACAGAACACACAACGTGCACACAGGAATCACCCTGCAAGGGACAGAACACACAACGTGCACACAGGAATCACCCTGCAAGGGACAGAACACATAACATACACATACAAGTCACCTTGCAATGGACAATTCACACAACATGCACACAGGAGTCACCATGCAAGTTACAAAACACACGATATACACATACAAGTGACCCTGCAAGGGACAATACACATCCAAGTCACCCTGCAGGCGACAAAACATACACATACAAGTCACCCTGCAAGTAGGGTTGCCACCTCATCCCTTTAAACCCGGCCGAACACATATTCATTTCTCAGGTTTTGAGGTTAATTTAATGCAGATAAGGCACCAAGTGAGTTTAATTACCACTTTAATCAGCCACAGAACCTGTGTAATTCATATGTGTTCAGTTTTAAAGGGATGAGGTGGCAACCCTACCTGCAAGGGACAATACACATAACATACACACACAAGTCACCCTGCAAGGGACAGAGCACACAACATACACATAGAAGTCACCCTGCAATGGAACACAACATAGACATACAAGTCACGCTGCAAGCAACACAGCATACACATACAAGTCACCCTGTAATGGAACACAACATAGACACACAAGTCACCCTGCAAGCATCACAGCATACACATACAAGTCACCCTGCAAGCAACACAGCATACACATACAAGTCACCCTGCAATGGAACACAACATAGACATACAAGTCACACTGCAAGCAACACAGCATACACATACAAGTCACCCTGCAAGGAACACAACATACACATACAAATCACCCTGCAAGGGACAATACACATAACATATGCATAGGAGTAACCCTGCAAGGGACAATACACATAACATACACATATAAGTCACCCTGCAAGGGATAATACACATAACATACACACAGAAGTCACCCCACAGTGTGTGTCAGCTAAATGCTGCATATCACACTGCAAATACACTGTGCTGTTTTAAAGTTTGGTTGCACTCTGCAAGGCCATTTACTCCAGGCTACCCTTAGTAAATGAGGTGAAGCGCTGCTGACTTCCATCATCCAATTATGTGCAAGCAAAAATGCTTTTTTTTTTTTTTTTTTATTAAATATATATATATTTTTGTTACTTTCCTGCATTTGATTATTTTATTTACATATTCTTTGCAGAATGAAGTTTTACTTCATTCACTATGTTCTGGAGCAAATACCCTTTCAGAGTGCACAGTCTATTTGCATTTAGTAAATCAATTCCACTGTCAACTATACTGCTACATACACAACATACACATATAAGCAGTGCAATGCTTACTTACAATAGGCTAAAAGACGATACATTTTTCTGCTGGAAGAACAACATTTATGGTTTTTTTTTGGTAGAAACTTATGGCAGTTCCAGTTTAGCTTATTCACTCCAGATGCTTTAAACCACATGCACTGATTTGCACTGTGTTTCTGACAGGCTTCTTAAATGGAAAAATGTATGACAGTGCACCAAAAATGTAACACAGAGAACCTATTTCCAGGGCCGGATTAACATAGGGGCTATTGGAGCTGCAGCTCCAGGCCCCTTTCTCAAGATAGGCCCATTTGCCCCGAAAAAAAAAAAAAAAAATTCTAAAAAAAAAAAAAAAAAGATGGACTTTGAGGGTTGTAGCTCGGCAATCAGGAGTCACAGAGACCCTACATTTGGGGGGTAGGTAGCTAAAGACCTACTCCAGCACCGGTTAAAATATGGGTCTGCTTTCATCTATAGTTCCGGAGATACAGGGCTGCTTGCGCAGCCTGTCAGAAGCTACATACAGAGCGGCCGGTTTAAATACTAAATAGCTGGAACACTCTGCAGCAGACTGAGAGGATGACCTCACAGTGCTTATAATAATTATTTGTATATTACTTATGGTAATTAACCCCTTGCCACCCAGGCCAATTCTGACGCTTCTCTCCTACATGTAAAAATCATCATTTTTTTGATAGAGAATTACTCAGAACCCTCAAGCATTATATATATTGTTTTAGAAGACACACTATGGAATAAAATGGTGGTCTTTGCAACTTTTTATGTTACACAATATTTGCGCAGCAATTTTTCAAAAGTTTTTTTTGGAAAGAAACTGTTTCATTCATAAAAAAAAACACTAAAGTTAGCACGATTTTTTTTTGTGTACCAAGTGATGCTTTACATTTTTTTACAGGTTACATGTTTAGAGTTACAGAGGAGGTCTAGTGCTAGAATTATTGCTCTCGCTCTAACGATCGTGGCGTATGTAACCTGTGTGTATCTGGCTCTGATACTAGCCAGTGCCTACCCAGCCACCGACTAGTATCTCTCCGCAGCCTGTCCCCACACACCCTCTCACCTGCTGACCTGTGGATGGGGAATCACTCCTGCAGTCTTAAGCCCCATACACACGGTAGGATTTTCCCATGGATTCTGTCCTATCGGACAATGTTGTCGAAAAATCCGACCGTGTGTAGGCACCATCGGACAGTGTACGTCGGATTGTCCGACGGACAGAGTCCTATCTCCTGCTGGATAGATTTTTCGACAACAAAGTCCGATCACACCAAATCCGATCGTGTGTATCGAATTCCTGACGGACAAAGTGCCACGCATGCTCAGATCACATTACAAGACCAAAGCTATTGGCTACTAGCCTCTACGTAGTCCCGTAGTACGCAGCAAACGTCACCACGTTCAGAATGATCGGATTTTCCGACAACTTTGTCCGACCGTGTGTATGCAAAACCAACATAGGACAAAGTACGACGGACCAAATCCGACGGACCTGGTCCTCGGATAATCTGCGCGTGTGTATGGGGCTTAATTGTGTTCTGCCAGTCAATACAATAAATAGTGTTGCTAACTATAGCTGGCAGCACTGATTGTTTTGGGGAAAACCTGACAGGCTGGTTGTACTCAAGTCGGTTAATAGGTTGACTGTAAAACCAGGTAGCCCATACATAGATCGACTATGGCTGGTCTCTGCTTAATTGGTGTAATTGTAATCCATGTATGGCCCGCTTAACCACTACACAGTCCCTAAACATCCTTCCACAAACCTTTACATTTTTCCTTCCCAGATTACTTCATTCTCCTCTCCTATACATAGTGCCCACTGTCATACTCTCCACACTTCTCTCCTGTACATACTGCTCACTGTCATACTCTCCACACTTCTCTCCTATACATAGTGCCCACTGTCATACTCTCCACACTTCTCTCCTATACATAGCGCCCGCTGTGATATCCTACACACTCCTCTCATGTACATAGTGCCCACTGTCATACACTTCTCTCCTGTACATAGTGCCCACTGTCGTACCCTCCACACTCCTCTGCTGTGCATACTGCCCACTGTCATACTCTTCACATGCCTCTCCTGTACATAGTGCCTTCTGTCATACCCTCTGCAGTCCTCTCATGTACATAGTGCCCACTGTTAGACCCTCCACATTCCTCTCCCTCACCTGCACATACTTCCCATTTTTATACCATCCATACTCCTCCCCTATGCCTCTTACCCACAAAAACAGTTCTTTAAAATTATACTGAATATCCTCAATGTTACCAGCTCTATAATGGGCACACTTTTGTTAGTTCAACTAAAGGAAATCTCAGTCCTCATATTTGTTCTGCCATTATTAGTACTTATTTAATTTTGTAATTACTATTGTGATGTATAGATGAACATAGGGGATGTCAGCTACTCTAAATATAGCACTTGTAAAAAAGTGTCCCTGAAAATATTTTTGAAATGTTGGCAACTATGCGGATCAGTAGGGGGCCCCATGAGAGGCTCCTGGGTTCCAATGATATTAAAGCAGTAGTAAACTTTTCTAACGTTACTATTTTTTAGAGGCCCTTAGGTAGGTTATGCCATAATGTACAAGTATGCACAGCATATTAGCACATTAGGGTACACTTAAATTGTCAGACTGAGCCCTCCAGTGCTGTGCTGTGATCAATCCGGCCCGGGCACTTCCATCTTTACACGGTCTTCCTTCCGGGTTCTCTGCCTTCGGTCACTTTACCTGGCCGTGCTGTGTTGATGTCATCCACGCATGCTCATGTGCATTCTCTTTCTCTCATCCTCTTTCCCTTACTCCTCACACCTCTTTCATCCCCTTTCTCTCTCTCTCTCTCATCCTCCCTCTCTCTTTAATTTAATTTGTTATAACAAAAATTGTCTGCATTTTTATTTATTAATTTATTGTTTATAAAAGGCCCCACCAAAATCCTCAGCACCAGGCCCATGATGTTCTTAATCTGGCCCTGCCTATTTCCAGTGCAATATATTGGTGTTGAAGGTCCTCATTGTGAGCAACCTTTATAAATAATTTTAAAGTATAACTAAAGGAAAAACTTTTTTTTTTTTTTTGATAGAGCAGAGAGGGATTAGAACCCCTGTCAGTTGTTATTTCTGTCTGTGACCCCTTTAGGGAGATTCACCTCCTCAATTTGTCCTGTTTACCTTTATGACCAAAAGTAAAAGAACATTCCACATTTTGGGTTATCCCCAGAACAGGAATAGAGGGAAAATCCTCCAATGGGTGGGGACCCTAGTTCTGGAGCAGGCACAGCCTATGTAAGAGTGGCAAACACCAGCATTGTCATGTAAGTCACATGCATACCCATACCTGAAAGTAAAGGATATTTTTCTTTGCTTCCAATGGCTACACAATATAGGGCAGGGAACAACAGCACACGCAACTGGGAAGGGTACTAGTTAAAGCCCAGTTTGGGCTCATTCACACTAGCTTTGGTCTCTGGAGAAAATATTTGACAGGTGTTGTATAACCTTCTCAGCGCCTCCATTAACTTCTTGATCCCTACATTAACACTCTGCAACCATTTACATTGCACACAGTCATGGGGCACTTGCAGAGCGGCCCTATTCACTTGAATGGGTCACATTCGGTGGGTGATATGCCTGCTGAAAAGCGTCAGTGGGTATCGTTCCTGCCAAGAAACAAAGTATTATGGCTGCAGCATGTGTACACCACTGGCTGTTACCTCTGCAGCTAAAAGGGGGTAGCAGTTGGGGGATTAGTTAAAGCACAGCTCAGCTGCTAGTATGAATGAGCCCTTTGAGCATTACATTTAAGCGAAACCCCCTGACAGCTATTTAAAATATAAAAAATAAGTTCTGGCAGCTATACTCACCATATCCCCAGGGATGCTCCCCACAGTTCCTTTTCCAGATTGAAAGACACCCACTGTTATTAAACCCTCTTTTGAGCCCAGGGGATCAAGGCTCCACCTTGGAAAGACCTTAAAGACATGGATGAGCACATTTGGGGTGGAGGAACTTGACTGACCTCAACCCAATAGAACATCTTTGGGATGAATTAGAGCAGAGACTGTGAGCCTGACCTTCTCGTCCAACATCAGTGCCTGAACACACAAATGCGCGTTTGAAAGAATGGTCAAACATTCCCATAGACACACTCCTAAACCTTGTGGACAGCCTTCCCAGAAGAGTTGGAGCTATTATAGCTGCAAAGGATGGGCCAACTGTCACAAACCATGAAATCAGGCTGAGACAGAAGTACAGTTAAATCACACTTGTTTAATATTAAAAGTAAAAAGAACAAACATAGTCAAAACATAGCCAAAGTTCAGTAACCGGAACGGATAGTAAGTCAAGCCAGAAATCAGGGATCAATGTAGTGGAACAGCAAGCATGATCTGGAGCCAGAAGGCATGTCAGCAAAGCAAGTCTTTATCAGGATCACAGGAGTTTCTGTGATGTTGACCAATGCGAAAGCAGAGAACCTCTTGACTGGACGGCTTAAGTAGGCAGGACTGACGAGCAGGATATCATCAACAGCTGAGTAACTGTGGAGAGATAGGAGCTGGCAATTAGCTGACAGCTGAGCAGCCAGCTCAGAGAAGGAAGGGCTGAGCCCAGCACTGAAAGTACCCCCGCCTCAACGACCCCTCCCCCTCGGAGGACCACCAGTCTTGAGGGGAAAATGTCTATGGAAATCATGGAGGAGAACAGGGGCATGTACGTCCAAGGATGAGACCCAAGAGCATTCCTCCAAACCGTACCCTTTCCAGTTCACCAGGTACTGTATGCGCCCACGAAACCTACAGGAGTCAACAATGGACTGTACTTCATACTCCTCATGGTTCTCAACCTGTACAGGGTGAGGACATGGCACCGAGGTGGTAAAGCGGTTGCAGACCAAAGGTTTTAATAAGGAGACATGAAATACATTTGAAATACGCATATTAGAAGGAAGGTCTAATGCGTAAGCCACTCACTTGGTTAATCCTGCGAAGAATACGGAAAGGCCCAATAAACCAAGGTGCGAACTTCAGTGAGGGAACATGAAGTCAGAGGTTGCGAGATGACAGCCAGACCCTGTCCCCAACCTGATAGGAAGGCACAGGCAGGCGTCTGCGGTCAGCATGGAGTCTGTACCTATCATTAGCATGTTGCAAAGCCTCCTGGACTTGTGCCCAAGTGGAACGAAGACCATGGAGATGCTCCTCTAACGCAGGAATACGCTGCAGAACAAACGAGTCAGGCAACATAGAAGGTTAGAAACCATAATTCGCCATAAATGGGGACAATCGGGAAGCAGAATTCAAGGCACTGTTGTGAGCAAACTCTGCCCACGGTAATAGGTCTGACCAGTTGTTATGATGGTCAGAAATATAGAAACATAGGAATTGCTCCAAGGACTGATTGGCTCGTTCTGCGGCCCCATTAGACTGCGGGTGATACGCAGAGGAGAAAGCAAGCTGAATTCCCAACTGTGCACAAAAGGCTCGCCAGAACCGTGACACAAACTGACTAACCCTGTCCAAGACAATCACCTTGGGTAGCCTATGTAAGCAAAAGAGTTCCTTAGAAGTGGGCAACTTCTTAAGTGGAATACAATGACACATCTTTGAGAACCGGTCAACCACTATAAGGATAACTGTGTTGCTCTGGGAGTTGGGTAACTCCACAATAAAATCTATTGACAGGTGGGTCCAGGGCCTCTCTCCATTGGGTATGGGTTATAGGAGGCCCACTGGAAGGTGTCGTGGAGTCTTGCTAATTTTAAAGGCTAATATGTTTTTGTCATAAAAAGTGTTTGGGGACCTGGGTCAGTGATTTTAATAATGCTTAATGTGAAACAATAAAAGTGAAATATTCCTTTAAATTTCGTACCTGGGGGGGGGGGGGGGGGGTGTATAGTATGCCTGTGAAAGGGCGCATGTTTCCCGTGCTTAGAACTGTCCCTGCACAAAGTGTAATTTTTGCAGGAAAAAAAGCTATTTAAAATCTCTTGCGGCTAATGAATTGCCGGCTCCCGTAACACAGAGAACAGTCATTCATTGAAAGTCATTGATAAAAAAAAGTCATTGATAAAAAAAAAAAAAAAAAAAAAAAAAGCGTGGGGGTTTCCCCCAAATTCAATTACCAGGCTCTTCAGGTCTGGGATGGATTTTAAGGGGAACCCCGGCAAAAAAAAAAAAATGGCGTGGGGTCCCCCTCAAAATCCATACCAGACCCTTATCCGAGCACGCAACCTGGCAGGCTGCAAGAAAAGAGGGGGGACGAGAGCGGCCCCCCTCCCTCCTGAACCGTACCAGGCCACATGCCCTCAACATTGGGAGGGTGCTTGGGGGTCTGTGACCCCTCAAAGCACCATGTCCCCATGTGTGATGAGGACAAGGGCTTCATCCCCACAACCCTGGCCATTGGTTGTGGGGGTCTGCGGGCGGGGGGCTTATCGGAATCTGGAAGCCCCCTTTAACAAGGGGACCCCCAGATCCTGCCGCCCCCTGTGTGAAATGGTAAGAGGGTACAAAAGTACCCCTACCATTTCACCAAAAAAGTGACAAAAATTAAAAAAATGACAGGAGACGGTCTTTGACAATTCCTTTATTAAAATCTTCTTTCTTCTGGTCTTCCTTTCTTCATCCTTCGGTTTCTTCTTCTTCTTCCTTCATCTTCTACCATCTTATTCCATCTTCTTCTTCCATCTTCTTCCTCCGATCCGCTTCTTCTTGCTCTGGTCTTCTCGTCCGGCATCTTCTTGGGCCGCTCCACGCAATGGGAGGCTCCCGCTGTGTAAGGCTTTGCTGCGTCTGACAGCTCTTTTATAACGGTGACCTGGTGACCCCGCCCCCCTCTGACGCACGGGGACGTCATGGGGACTTCCCTATGGCTTTCCCCGCGACGTCAGAGGGGGGCGGGGGCTGTCCGCCCAAGAAGAGACGCCGTGGAAGAAGATGCCAGACGAGAAGACCAGAGCAAGAGGAGGCGGATCGGAGGAAGAAGAAGATGGAAGAAGAAGATGGAAGAAGATGGTAGAAGATGGAAGAAGAAGAAGAAACCGAAGGATGAAGAAAGGAAGAAGGAAGACCAGAAGAAAGAAGATTTTAATAAAGGAATTGTCAAAGACCGTCTCCTGTCATTTTTAACATTTTTGTCACTTTTTTGGTGAAATGGTACCATTTCACACAGGGGGGGGGGGGGCGGGATCTGGGGGTCCTCTTGTTTCGAAGCTTACAGATTCCGATAAGCCCCCCGCCCGCAGACCCCCACAACCAATGACCAGGGTTGTGGGGACGAGGCCCTTGTCCCCATCAACATGGGGACCTGGTGCTTTGAGGGGTCCCCCAAAGCACCCCACCAATGTTGAGGGCATGTGGCCTGGTACGGTTCAGGAGGGAGGGGGGGCGCTCTCGTCCCCCCCAGGTTGCGTGCTCGGATAAGGGTCTGGTATGGATTTTGAGGGGGACCCCACGACATTTTATTTTTTTTGGCCGGGGTTCCCCTTAAAATCCATCCCAGACCTGAAGGGTCTGGTATGGATATTTAGGGGGACCCCTATGTCATTTTTTTTTTTATTTGAAGTGGGGTTCCCCTTAATATCCATAGCAGACCTTAAGGGCCTGTTAATTGAATTTGGGGGAAACCCCACGCTTTTTTTTTTTATCACAATCGCTTTTCGAATTTGCCGCGAACACCCCAAATTGTTCGCTGAACAGGCGAACAGGCAATGTTCGAGTCGAACATGAGTTCGACTCGAACTCGAAGCTCATCCCTAGTCTGGAGCACGGCAGCACAGAGACTCTCTGGGACAAAGCAGCAGTCACAAGGTTTCTCAGGAGGAGCATGGACCTGAGCAGCAAGAATTTTTCTCACCCAAAGAAGAAGTGAGACTGGTGCAAACCATAGCCAGAATACGATCAGGAGGAATCACAGGAACTGGAACCAACTCCAACTTGGAAGTGGAGGAAAATTACCGTGACAAAGCGTCAGCCCTTACAGTCTTAGTACCAGGTAAGAATGAGACAATGTAATTGAAACTTGACAATAAAAGAGCCGATCACGCCCTTCTGGGAGAGAAGTGTTTAGCCTCAGACAAGAATGTGAGATTCTTATGGTCAGTAAGAAGGAGAACTGGCACAGTGGTACCTTCGAGGAGATTCCTCCATTCTTTCAGGGCTAAAATGATCACCAACAGCTCTCTGTCACCAATCTCGTAATTGCACTCTGCAGGTGACAATTTCTTGGAAAAGTAGCCACAAGGATGCATAGTGCTCTCAGAGGTAGGACGTTGAGACAGAAGGGTGCCAACATCGGTCTCAGAAGCATCAACCTCAAAGATAAAAGGTAACATAGGATCAGGATGTGCCAACACAGGAGCAGAAACAAAGGCAGCCTTGAGACTCATAAAGGCCTTAATGGACTCCGGAGACCAACTCTGTGGGTTACCGTCCTTTCTGGTCATATCAGTCAGGGGCTTGACCAGAGATGAGAGGTTACGAATAAATGTCCGATAATAGTTGGCAAAGCCCAGGAAGCGCTGCAGAGGACATAAACCCACGTGTCGGGGCCACTGTAGAACTGACGAAAGTTTCTCTGGGTCCATCGAAAAACCAGCAGTGGAAATGGCATATCCTAGGAATTTAACCTGATCACGAGGGAACTCACACTTCTCCAGTTTACAATAGAGATTGTTCTCTCTTAGTTTCTGAAGCACAGGACATCTGTGTGGCGGCTCTCCAGGAGCTTGGAAAATATGAGGATATCATCAAGATAAACCACCACACATAACTGCAACAAATATCGGGGGACATTGTTAATAAATTCCTGGAAAAACTGCTGGGGTGTTACAAAGGCCAAAAGGCATTACGAGGTACTCATAATGGCCTGTTCTGGTATTAAACAGAGTTTTCCACTCATATTCCAGCCAGGGCAGTATCAAAGGTTATCTTGATGGGTATGTATTCGTCGTATGGGCACTTCTGGTTTCCTATGCCCCAAATCTCTAACTCCTCCAGTTTGCACAAAGGGATATGCCTCAAGTACTTGTGGTAAAAGTCTTGATACAGCAACGTCACCTGGGCTCCAATATCCAGTACAGCTTGATTACAGATGCCCTCTACTTGTAGCAAGGCTATAGGGGAGGGCCCCACTAGGTTCTTTGGCAGGTTTCCAGTGGGTGACTCTATAGTTTGTTTTCTAATCAGCCTCTTTGAAATCAGTGGAGTTGGTCTAACTACTCGCTCAGTTAGGTGTGCATTGATTTATTGCTCTTGTCTTTTTTTCCCTGAGGGTTTTGTTTCTTTTGTTTTTGGCAAGAGTAACTTCTGTAAGGCCTTCAGAACCTCCATGAGTAATTGAGGGCTGATGCTAATCTTGGGACACTCGGCCCGGAAGTGTCCATCCTCTCCACACCCGTAACATTCTTTGGCTTTTCTCTTCTAATAGAGCCTCTATGTAGTCAATGGTAACTCAAGTTTTCTTTCCCATCCTCAGATTACGGATCACATTAGCCTCCGGGCCTTGAAGACTCTCACTGAGCCATTACCATTTCACAACCTCTGAAACACTCTACTCTTCCATGGCCTGAAGGGCCTGGTTCATCCAGGTTTCAAACTCATCTTTCCCCATAGGAGTCGATAACTTCCCTGAGAAAAACCCTGAGTCTCCGATAGCTCTGGTTGGCATTTCCAGACCCGTTCTTCACTAAGCTATCAACTAGCCCGTTCATATCTGTGTAGAAAGGCAAGGGTGGACATTTTCCCTTGAGAATCGGCTCCCACGGATACGGGGCCCTTCTCCTGAGCCCTTGACGATGGCTGCCTTTTAGCAGACTCTCCCCCCACTTTAAGTTGGATCACTCTAGCAATCACCCCTTCGGCTAGACGTGCCCCTTCCCCTGAAAGCACACAGGTATCCAGGGCCGCTGATAGGCCAGTACAACTGGCCCTGTTGTACCGGGCCCGGCCAGCAGGGGGGCCCGGGCAACCTGAACACAGAACTAATCAATGTAAAAAAAAAATCGTCCAGCCGCCATGACCATTGTCCATCCGAGTCATACAACAGCCACCCCCCCCCATTTCTTTTTGCATTTTCTTTTATAGCTCAATATCTGCACTGCATGTGGCGACAGGGGGAGGGACTATTTTTTCTATTTCGGGCGCGGAAGAATGTCTCTACCGCGCCCGCTCCTCATACTGGGTCAAGTCCCGGCCAGCACGTCCTTCCCTGGCGCCGCGGAGTGATTCCTCTCCTCCTCTGCTCTGTTCTTCACTTGGCCCGAGAGAAGAAGCAGTAAGGCGAGCGG
Source organism: Lithobates sylvaticus (assembly GCA_028564925.1). Classification (NCBI taxonomy): domain Eukaryota; kingdom Metazoa; phylum Chordata; class Amphibia; order Anura; family Ranidae; genus Lithobates; species Lithobates sylvaticus. The sequence goes on from CM053028.1 coordinate 214,918,950, forward strand.
CGGCGCCGGTGGCAGAAGAAAAAAAAGAAGCAGCTGGCATTTGATTTGAATAGTTTGTGGACACTCGCACTCCAGTCCAGGCAGCAGCATGATCAGGGAGGGAGTGACTCCTCCTGGGGCCCGGGTAACACAGGTGTGTGCTTGCTTGGGGGGGGGGGGGACTCCAGATCTACTAGTACTGCAGCAGCATCTATACATTACGTCATTGGCGGCATGGGTGGCACTGTCTGCAGGTAGTACATGTGTTATGGGCCATAACAGACAGTGCCACCCATGCCGCCAATGCCGCAATGTGCTGCAGACAGTGCCACCCATGACGCTAATGCCAAAATACATGTGCTTCCTGCAGAGACAGTGCCACCCATGCAGCCAATGGCATTATGTGCTGCAGGCATTATGCCATTGGCGGCATGGGTGGCACTGTCTGCAGCACAATATGGCATTGGCAGCATGGTTGGCACTGTCAGCAGGCAGCACATGCGTTATGGCATTAGCGTCATGGGTGGCACTGTCTGCAGCACATTGCGACATGGGTGGCACTGTCTGCAGGCAGCACATGCGTTATGGCATTAGTGTCATGGGTGGCACTGTTTGCAGCAAATGACAGCATGGGTGGCACTTCCTGCAGCACAATATGGCATTGGAGGCATGGGTGGCACTGTCTGCAGGTAGCACATGCATTATGGCCCATAACGCATGTGCTGCCTGCAGAGACAATGCCGCCAATGTCGTAATGTGCTGCAGAGACAATGCCACCAATGCCGTAATGTGCTGCAGAGACAGTGCCACCCATGCCGCCAATGCCGTAATGTGCTGCAGACCATGCCACCCATGCCGCCAATGCCATAATGTGCTGCAGACAGTGCCACCCATGCTGCCAATGGCGTTATGCCATTGGCGGCAGGGGTGGCACTGTCTGCAGCACAATATGGCATTGGCAGCATGGGTGGCACTGTCTCTGCAGTACATTGGCATGTCCCGCTGCTAAGTTGCTGATCGCCACCATTACTAGTAAAAATAAATAAAAAATACATAAATATATCACATGTATTGTATTGTATTTGTAGATGCTATAACTTTTGTGCAAACCAATCAATAAATGCTTTTTGCGATTTTTTTATTTATTTTTTTACAAAAAATATGTTGCATAATACATAATGGCCTAAACTACTGAAGAAATGTAATTTGTTACATTTTTTATTGCAGAAAGTAAAAAATATAATTTTTTTATTTTCAAAATTGTTTTTATTTATTTGTTTAGAAACGCAAAAAGTAAAAACCGCAGAGGTGACCAAATACCACCAAAAGAAAATAAATATAACTTGTAGACAGACCTGCACTTTTTTCCAAGGCGGGGTCTGGGGAGGGGCCAGGGGTGGAGCTGAAGGGGGCCCCGTCAGGTTGGCTGTATGGGGCCCCATGATTTCTATCAGCGGCCCTGCAGGTATCTCTTCCTGCCATTCCATCAGCACCCTGACTTGGTCCAGGTCGTACTCAGCTTCCATATCCGCAATGTAAGCCTGGTGTCCTGGGGCCAGAGCTCTCACCCACTTTCTAAACTCTCTCTCAGTGTGTTCACTCCCAGAGATCTCTAGAACGATGCTCCGCTCCATTTGAGCTCCCTGACTTTTGCCCCAGACAACCCCGGCCACCGAAGTGGCTTCCCACGTGGATTGTGGCTCTTGTCTAGGTTGACTAGGGTCAGCTACAGATGGCATCCCGGATGAGCTCCCAAATGTAGCATGACTCCCTTGGGGACTGCTTGGACTTACCTGCTCATCTGCATCACCATGACCATGAAAACATTTCAACCCACCTGACACTCTGGGTTCAGACATCTTTGCACCACCTTGCAGTAATATATCAAACAACTCAGTGTGTTTATAATCTAATAACATTTACTGGAGTACTTCAAAGAATATCTTGTTGCACAGAAGAGGTAATAGATCAACTAGATCAACAGAGCTTTGAATAACAATCCTAGCTCAGTAGAAGAATTCCTCTATAGTCATACAAGATAAGGCAGTGTGGCAATAACAAGATATTATATACACCTATGCACAATGAAATACCACTTGAACATGACCTGAAAAGATAAGCAAGAGTTAAGCATTAATTCTGTCAATACTTCTAAAGGGAAACCCAGGCCAGCCTATTTAAACTTTAATCCTAATGAGAGATCAAGCAAACAAGAATGGTATGAGGGCCCTTTAAACAGTACTGACAGCAATGTCCCAGTTGCAGGCCTGATGGTCTTTGCCGGAAGTTGGAGCTCATTAACTATATCCAATAAGGTGCAGTAACAGTGTAATGGTATTTCTTGGAATGGTTGAAGCTAAAGGTGTCTATGTACAGTGTTCAAATAGAAGTGCAGTAAAGTATTCCCATGGTAAAGCTGTCTATACACAGTGTCCCAGTGAAGCGACAAAGAAAGGTTTGCAAAGGTGGGCAGTTGCCCTCTCACCAATGACCAGGCCGATTCAATGCCTTCCAAACAGCGACTCCCGGAGAGGCATCCTTTTAGCGCATCCGCTTGTGACGATCACCTAATGCGAAGCACGGAGCGCGGGTTGTTGGAAGGCTGAGTTGATGCTGGAAAGATGACTGGCGAACAGCAAGCAGTGCTAGGCCCTTCTCAGGCAACCTCACTCTCCCTGTACAGATAGGTCTTTCACACATCGGGCCCAGGAGGAAGAGAGCGTGGAGCGAGTCTCTGGTCTCTTTTATAGCTCCTCCCAGCAATCTCCCTGATGGTAGCAAAGATCCCTGGGATATGTAGTCCGGGTATATAGTTATGCAGAGGAATAGCCATTCTAAGGAACTACCAATCCCACAATCCCTTTGGTTTGGCTCACAAATATGATGTCAGTTAGTGACGCTGGGTACTAGAGGGACAATACAATCTATAGAATGACAGGAAATTGCTGTGTACTTTGCAATCATAGTCCACATTGCTACATTTTTTTTAAAAGAACCTGGCTCCCAGGTCTTGCATGCATTTTGCAAGTGGCTATTTTATTATATATATTTTGCAGGGCTGAGTCGAAGTTGCATTGGAGCGAAGAGGTTATGTCTTAAAGTTGCTTTGCCCTGCATGTTTGCCCTTCTTGGAAGTGCTAGATTTTTCATCACTTACTGTCTAGTGAAACCATCGTCAGCAGGAAAGTGAGGGGAAATCTCTCTTATGAAGCCCTAGACAGCAGTAAAACCCAACACTAAAAACACACTAAACTCCACTTTATTATTCTTTCCATGAATTCAGATAATTGGATAATGTTTATAAAATATTGGTGAGCTCCTGTACCTAGATGTTACCTTCTATGTTTGCATTTGCCTCTGCTATTTTCAGTAGTAGTAAATGACCTGGTTGACGGAGGTCGATGTTGAGAACCTAAATTGTATTTAAGGAAAGGATGCTCATTTGTAGGGGGCCAGTGAACTGACCTTCACCACTTTGAAAAATGTCCTTTTGTTTTCCTTTTGTCAATGGCCTACACAGGAAAGAACTTATCCACACCACCACAGCCGTATTTAGAGTTTTTGGCTCATGTGAATAAAGAAATCTTTATTACTGTAAGGTATCAAACTTTGAATTGTCATTGGAGACAGAATTGCTTCTGGATGTACAGCAAAAGTTGACAATTGTAAGAAAGATAACATGGCTGCATGTTGCATGAGTTGTAGAGAGTCTTGTGACTTGTCTTAGCACTCCCAAAGTCTCTTTCCCCCTTTCTCCCTGCTGCTGATTAGGCGGTGGCAAGGCAAATCTATGCAAAAATGCACACATACAAAAACACTGATCCAAGAATTTAGCAAAATAATATTTCTTATACACAGATGCATCTCATAAAATTAGAATATCATCAAAAAGTTTATTAATTTCAGTAATTCAGTTCAAAGAGTGAAACTCGTATATTATATAGCTTTATTAAACACAGAGTAATATATTTCAAGCATTTTTTTCTTTTAATTTTGATGATTATGGTTGGTTGCTTTGATAGCGGCCTTCAGCACATCTGCACATCTGTATTGTTGGGTCTGGTGTCTCTCATTTTCATCTTGACAATACCCTACAGATTCCCTATGAGGTTTAGGTTAGGCAAGTTTTTTGGCCAATCAAGCACAGTGATACATGATCATTAAACCAGGTATTGGTACTTTTTGCAGTGTGGGCTGGTGCCAAGTCTTGCTGGAAAATTAAATTAGCATCTCCATATAGCAAGTCCAAAGCATGAAGTGCTCTAGAATTTCCTGCTGAAGTGCTGCGCTGACTTTGGACTTGCTATATGGAGATGGTGATTTTATTTTTCAGCAGGACTTGGCACCTCCCCACACTGCCAAAAGTGCCAATACCTGGCTTAATGATTATAGTATCACTGTGCTTGATTGGCCAGCAAACACGCCTGACCTAAACCCCATAGAGAATCTGTGGGGTATTGACAAGAAGAAAATGACAGACACCAGACCCAACAATGCAGATGAGCTAAAGGCCACTATCAAAGCAACCTGGGCTTCCATAACACCTCAACAGTGCCTTAGGCTGATCGTCTCCATGTCACGTCCCATTGATGTAGTAATATATGCAAAAGGAGCCCCGACCAAGTATTACGTGAATACTATACTGTACATTGACATACTTTTCAGTAAGCAAACATTTCTTTCTTAAAAATCCTTTTTTTATTGGTCTTATTTAATATTCTAATTTTCTGAGATACTGGTGTAGCGTTACCCCCGTAGAGGCTGCTGAAATGTTGGATTGTATGTCACCCTGCCCAGCCCGGCATTCACCTGTCAGATACTCAGAGACATAGAACAGTCCACATGCTTTGTTTTTTTATATTTTATTGAGGGGATTGAACTTGGATGGGGTAAGGGAAATATGGGATGCCCAGTATATTTGGTAGCACTTGCTTGGAACAACTATATACAGTCCAGTATATACACTCCATTTCTCCTCCTGCACATCACTTCCTCTTTAATATCCAGGTCTTTCTCCTCCAGCACATCGCTTCCTCTCTAATCTTCAGGTACAGCTAGCACAAAGTGGTTAGGCCTGACACTGGCTCAGCCAGGCCTTTAGCAATTGCCCTTTGCAGGCAGGGACCAATAGTGTAGCAAAATAGTGTCTGGTACTAGCAGCCCTACACACAGCTACTGAGCCCAGTAACCCATCTTCAGGCCCTGCCAGCCCTCCTGGCTGCAGCTACCTCTCTCTAATGCCCCATTTACCACAGTCCACTCTTCTGGTTCTGCACCCATCTCAGACTGCTTACTCCTAGTCCTAACAGGCGTGCCTCCCCAGTCCTCTTGCCTGTTACCAGTTGTCCTCCCTGGAGTCTCTTAGTAGTGCTCTCTCCTGCTGTACTCTCCTTACTCTATCTTGTGCCTCTAGTCCAGGACCTCTTCATGTGTTCTTGAAGGTGGTCCCGACTGCGTTCGATCCCAGGCCCAAGATCGTCCCCCCATCCAGAGCTCCCTAAAAGGCCCTGGCAGCCTCCCCACTCTCTCACTCCAGCTCTTCCAACCCACAAATCCTCCCCAGCTGGGCTGGTCCTGGGTACTTAAGGAGGCCTGCCCCCTGCCAATCCAAGTTGGGGATTGGTCAAGGCTCCTTAGAATACCCCAGACAGAATCTTCTGGAAAGAAGGGGGATGTCTTGGTAATGCTGCCTGCGAGTCACCAGCTGCTACCCTGAGCCACTCCTAGCCCAGAACAAAAACAAAAAAAACAGGCCTGACTGCCAGCCAGGCTTGCCTAAATTTACCTGTCCACAAAAATCCTACCTCTAGCACCTACCTACCTAGAGGGTGCTACACTGGATTTGGGGGTTTCACTAGCTGTAAGCCATAATCATACAAATTAAAAGAATGAAATGCTTGAAATATATCGCTCTGTGTGTAACGCATCTATATAAAATATATGAGATTCACTTTTTGAATTTAATCACTGAAATAAATTAACTTTTTGATGATATTCTAATTTTATGTGATACGCCTGTATACATTTTTTATTTTAGCTGTTTTCATTTGTATTTTGTACAGGGTATTTATCACTTTTTTTGTAGGAAGTATATTTCTTTACATAACTTTCACCTACTTCTTCCAGGAAACTTCTTGGTTCTTTGTATAAAAAATATAGATCAAAACATTAAAAACAATATGATTTCCTGCAGCAATCACCAGGTGCTCAACCACATTTTAACCCCTGTATGCTGTAACAATGTTAGGAATTTACCAGATGCTTTGCACAGTAACTGCAAATATAACATGCCTTGTTTGTACTTCCTTCTACACCAATTTTTAAATTTTTACTTTAAAATTATAACAATGTAGTTTGAAATTTGTAGTGCTTTTGTGCATGAATGAAATGTGGTGACATAGGAACCAAAGAGACTATACCGCTGCTTTAGAAAAAACACATATTTATTTAAAACACTGTGCTTCATAAATGTTCTTAGCACTCTAGTAAATTGGCACTGAACTATTTTCTTCCTCTCCAAAAATAATCTATATACATTCACTAATTAATAGCCCTGTAATCTATTTTTCATTAAAATGTTTCTCTGCCTTCTTGAAACATTCTCCAAAGGCTCCTGAACCTCTTATTTTCAGCCTCACTTACACTTTATTGTCCAAAGTATTGGGACACCAATGCCTTTACACGCACATAAACTTTAATGGCATCCCAGCCTTAGTCCGTAGGGATCAATTTTGAATTGGCCCACCCTGTGCAGCTATAACAGGTTAATTTCTTCTGGAAAGGTTGTCCACAAGGTTTAGGAGTGTGTCTATGAGAATGTTTGACCATTCCCCCAAAAGCACATTTGTGAGGTCAGACACTGATGTTGGACGAGAAGCCCTGGCTCGCAGTCTCCTCTCCAATTCATCCCAAAGGTGTTCTATCGGGTTGAGGTCAGGACTCTGTAAAAGCCAGTCAAGGTTTTCCACTCCATATTCACTCATCCATGTCTTTATGAACCTTGCTTTGTGCACTGCTGCTCAGTCATGTTGGAACAGGAAGGGACCATCCCCAAACTGTTCCCACAAAGTTGGGTGCATGAAATTGTCCAAAATGTCTTGGTATGCTGATGCCTTAAGAGTTCCCTTCACTGGAACTAAGGGCCAAGCCCAACCCCAGCTGTTAACCAGCTGTTTATCCCTACACATAACCTTACAGTACATTAATCAAGGTCCTAATCATGATATCACTTTTGCAGAAAACAAGTCTTACATTTAAACAAACCAGGGCTATAGTATACAGAAAATTACGGGGCTCGGGAGCAGGTGATGGGTAGATTGCATCCCCACTGTGCTCACCTTCCTTCTGAATGCTCCTCCCCATATGCAGACTGGCATCAAGATGTGACATTGCTACGTGTAGTGCACTGATCCCTTCTAGCCCACCTGTCTGTTCCAGGCGCTTGTATGTGACATCACACTAGATGGGTGAGAGAGGAGGGCTGGCAGGAATCAGCACACCTGAACAGGTAGCAATGTGTTACTGCAGCTTTTCTGCACTGCTCTACATATGGCGGAAACCACTTTTGCCCTACAGACTACTGACCCCCGTAGTTTGCCCTGCTGCTTCCTGTAGTCTACCCTACTGCTACCTAAACACTGCTCTGCTGACCCTTGTGTACCTTGTATACTACCTTGCTGACCCCTGTACACTACCCTGCCAACCCCTGTAGTCTGCCCTGCCAACTTCTGTACTCAGCCCCGTTAATCCCTGTAATCTGCCCTGCTGACCCCTGTACTCTGCCCTGCCGACCCCTGTAATCCACCCTGCTGACCCCTGTACTTTGCCCTGCTGAGACTGGAGAAGAAAGAAACCACTGCAGCTGGAAAACAAGGATTTTGTTGGCTATGTTTCTTAACAGAAGAAAAGATTAAAAATGAATAACCAATTAACACAGCACCATCAGTGTGTCATTGTTCAGGGATCCCCAAGTGTCAATGTGTCATTGTTCTGGGACCCTCAGCAGTCCCTCTATACCCTACATACTACAGATCTCTGTACACTGCCCTACATACTACTGACCCTTGTTCACTGCTATACATACTAATGACCCCTCTACACTTCTCTACATACTACTAATCCCCGTACACTGCCCTACATAGTAATGACCCATGTACACTGTCCTACATACAGCTGATCTCTGTACACTGACCTACATGCTACTGACCCATGTACACTGCCCCATGTACTAATGATCCCTATACACTGACTTACATTCTACTGACCTCTGCACATTGCCGTATAAACTAAAGCCCCCTATACACTACCCTACATACAACTAATATCTGTACACTGCCCTACGCACTACTGACCTCTATACACTGCCCTACATATGACTCCTGTACTGTGTGCGAAAAATCACTGACTGCTGTACTATGCCCTACATACTATTGACCACTGTATTCTGTCCAACATACTACTGACCTTTGTACTCTGCCCCACATCCTCAGAGCTACCTTTAGGAAAGAGGGTATATTCCTTGAAGTGTGCAATGTTGCTAGGTATTCCATATTGGTTTAACCAATATAGTCTGAGAGATACTGACATGGAATTTACTACATGCTTATGAGTTTAAAGCTTTTGTGAGCATGTGTTTACACTTTTTATTATTAAATGGTACTTGAGATAATGGACTAGGTTGATGTGCCCTGCTTTCTTTAGCATTACAGATCTCCCTAATCTGAAGAGGGTCGCAGGGCTGTGAATGGATTTATTTTATTGTTTTGAAGAACCTTTATCATGTCCTGTAACACTTGAACACTGATGTGGTGTCTTTGTTCACTGCCTCACATACTACTGATCTTTGTACACTGCCCTAAAGACTATTGACCTCTGTACAATGCCCTATATACTACTTACATTGGCCAGAACTCAACCCAGCCAGTCGGACCAGAATTTAGACCAGACTTCCAGGGCTGAAACTAGTTGAGCAAGTCAGCCTGCAGTACTAGTTGTTCTGCCTTCATGAAGAACTTCTGCATCAGAAGTTGATCTAATGACAGCGACAATTCTGCAACTGAGCAAATTTCAGTGTTTTTGATTTGATTTAATTATTTAATAATTTTTATAGTTATTTATTATATTTTAATTTATGATTTTGTGTTTATCATACCCGGGATGTCTACTAGACTCTGGTTTGGACAGATTTAAGTGAGTTATTCCTAAGAATTGCAGGTCTACAATATAAAATGCCAAAATGCCATGCAAAATAATTGTACTGCTTTCGGCACCTAAAACCAGAAAAAAATCATACCGCCAGGGAGGTTAATGTCTAAACCACTGGCAACAAAAGTGAGTACACCCCTAAGTGAAAATGTCCAAATTGGGCCCAATTAGCCATCTTCCTTCCCCGGTGTCATGTGACTCATTAGTGTTACAAGGTCTCAGGTGTGAATGGGGCGAAGGTGTGTTAAATTTGGTGTCATCACTCTCACTCTCTCATACTGGTCACTGGAAGTTCAACATGGCACCTCATGGCAAAGAGCTCTCTGAGGATCTAAAAAAAAAGAATTGTTGCTCTACATAAAGATGGTCTAGGCTATAAGAAGATTGCCAAGACCCTGAAACTGAGCTGCAGCAAGGTGGCCAAAACCATACATCGGACAGGACAAGTTCCACTCAGAACAGGCCTCGCCATGGTCGACCAAAGAAGTTGAGTGCATGTGCTCAGCATCATATTCAGAGGTTGTCTTTGGGAAATAGATGTATAAGTGCTGCCAGCATTGCTGCAGAGGTTGAAAGGGTGGGGGGTCAGCATGTCAGTGCTCAGACCATACGCCACACACTGCATCAAATTGGTCTGCATGGCTGTCATCCCAGAAGTAAGCCTCTTCTAAAGATTATGCACAAGAAATCCCGCAAACAGTTTGCTGAAGACAAGCAGGCTTGACTGACCAAGCATGTCTCCAGACCTAAACCCTATTGAGCATCTCTGGGGCATCCTCAAAGGGAAGGTGGAGGAGCACAAGTTCTCTAATATCCATCAGTTCTGTGATGTCATCATGTAGGAGTGTAAGAGGACTCCAGTGGCAACCTGTGAAGCTCTGGTGAACTCCATGCCCAAGAAGGTTAAGGCAGTCCTGGAAAATAATGGTGGCCCCACAAAATATTGACACTTTGGGCCCAATTTGGAAATTTTCACTTAAGGGTGTACTCACTTTGGTTGCCAGCGGTTTAGACATTAATGGCTGTGTGTTGAGTTATTTTGAGGGGACAACAAATTTACACTGTTATACAAGCTGTACACTCACTACTTTACACTGTAGCAAAGTGTAATTTCTTCAGTGTTGTCACATGAAAAGATATAATAAAATATATACAAAAATGTGAGGGATACTCACTTTTGTGAGATACTGTATCTCTGCAGCAGCTCCAGTGTGAATTGCCCATGAACCCTGTGCGTCTTTTGGTTCGTTTCAGGTCCAAATTCAGCCAAATATTTGGGCTGAAATTGGACCTGAAACGGTGAATGGAGACGTACTGGACTCCTGCTGTGAGCTGCTGCATTCTCAAGTGTGAACCCAGTCTTACTCTTCACTGTGTGCCCACATTTTTTTGTTGAAACACTCTTCTGTGTTAATTACACTTCACCCACAGTCGTAAGATTAGACTTCAGACCAGATTTTTCACCTTACAATGTAGACCTCATACTTCTATAATGTCAGGAAGCATTAGGGCTACCAATCCAAACAATTCTGGACAATTGAGTTTTCAAAGATATCAGGTTCAGAAAGAAACAATAAAACAATCCATAGTGCTTTTGACAAAATCACAATCCTTTATTATAATAATCATACAGCAGTCACATGTAGAGATGAGTCGAACACCCCCCTGTTCGGTTGATAGCAGAACTCCTGAACAAGGCAAATGTTCTAACCTGAACAGTAAACTAAACTCCATTGAAGTCTATGGGAGCCGAACAGGAAAAATTTTAAGTGCCCATTTAGAAATGGTATATGCAAGTAATTGGTAAAATGGGTATGGGGGTTCAGGTACTACCCTGGGGGACACATATCAATGCAATTTTTTTTAAACTATCGTTTTTTTTAGGAGAAGTAACTTTAATGATGCTTAAAATGCAACAATAAAAATGAAAAATTCCTTTAAATATGGTGGCGGGGGGAACCCGTATAGTCTGCCTGTAAAGTGATGCATATAGTATATGTAGAACATCTTGCAGCAAAAATGAAAAGAAAAAAATGAGTTCCCCCCCCCCCCCCCCCTCCCAGTTCATGCCAGGTTCTTCAGGTCTGGTATGAATTTTAAGGGAAACCCTATGCAAAAATGTAAAAAAAAAAACATTGTGGAGTCCCCACCAAAACCCATACCAGACCCTTATCTGCGCAAGCAGCCTGGCAGGTCAGAAAAGGGGGTGATGAGCGGGGCCCCCCTCCTGAACTATACCAGGCCACATGCCAGCACTAATCAGTGTATTTTGACAGCGAGGGGGTCTCCCAGCTGTCAGAACACAATAGCACAGCGGGAATGAATTGGGTTATTTTTTTCTTTTTTAACCCGTTGGTTGAATGAAAAAGAAATGACTAATGAATGGGCTGCCTAACAAGCAAGGCTCCAAAAAAGTAATGACAGCGTGAAGAAAAAAAACAAGTAATTAAAACAATGTCACTGTAAAAATATAAATCTAGCCTACCTTTAGGCCCCTTTCACACTGGGGCGGTTTTCAGGGGGTACAGCGCTAAAAATAGCGCCTGTACACCGCCTGAAAAAACCGGCACCATTCACTCCAGTGTGAAAGCCGGCGGGCTTTCACACTGGAGCGGTGCGCTAGCAGGACGGTAAAAAATGTCCTGCTAGCAGCATCTTTGGAGCGGTATAGGAGCGGTGTATTCACCTCTTATATACCGCTCCTACCCATTGAAATCAATGGGACACCGCGGTAATACCACTGTAAAGCGCCTGAAAGAAGCCGCAACTGCAATCCCAATGTGAAAGCCCGAGTGCTTTCACACTGAGGCGCTGCGCTGGCAGGGCGTCAAAAAAAGTCCTGCAAGCATCTTCTTTGCAGCGCTTTTGGAGCAGTGAATACACCGCTCCTAAAGCGCCCCTTTCCCATTGAAATCAATGGAAAGCGCCTGCAAAATGGCCGAAAAGCGCCTGAAAATGCCCAAAAAGCGCCTTTGGCAGGAGCGCTTTGTGGGCGCTTTTAACCCTTTATTTGGCCACTAGCAGGGTTTAAAAGCGCCCCACTAGCGCTCTAAAAATGCAGGTAAAGCGCTGCTAGTTAAACCCCCCTGGCGGTAATCCCGAGTCTGGCTCGGGGTGGGAACTTCAGTACCAAAAGCGGTAACCCCGAGCCAGACTCGGGCTTGCATTGCAGGATACAGGGGAAGTTACTTACCTTGTCCCCTGGATCCTGTGATGTCTCCCCGCTCTGTGTGCGAGCTGTCTGCTCGCTCGATTCACACAGTACCCGAGTGCCGCTGATCTCCTTCCCTGCGACAGTACGACGCACGGGAGCGGAGATCGGTGCCAAATTCCAAAAAGTTAAAAAACACACAATACACATACAGTACTGTAATCTTACAGATTACAGTACTGTATAAAAAAAAATACACATCCCCTTTGTCCCTAGTGGTCTGCCCAGTGCCCTGCAGGTCATTTTATATAATAAATAGATTTTTTTATGCCTGGAAACTGGAGATTGTCCATAGCAACCAAAAAGTGTCCTTTTATGTCAAAAGTGGTTTTAGACCAGCTAGAAAACAACGATAATAAATTAGAATCACAATTTATCATCAAACACTAAATTTAATGACAGCAACTATTCTGCAACTGAGTAAATTTTTGTGTTTTTGATTTGATTACATTATTGAATAATTTTTATATATATTTTTATTTTATTATAATTTATGATTTTGTGTTTCAAACTTTATCATACCCGGGATGTCTACTAGACTCTGGTTTGGACAGATTTAAGTGAGTTATTCATAAGAATTGCAGGCCTACAATATAAAACGCCAAATTTCCATGCAAAATAATTGTACCGCTTTTGGTACAAAATTCCTGACATAATCATACCGCCAGGGAGGTTAAGTGGCGCTTTACGAGCGTTTTTCGGGCGCTGGCAGTGTGAAAGGGCTCTTAAAGCACTTGGGCTTTCACATTGGGATTGCAGATAAGGCTTCTTTCAAGCGCTTTACAAGCGCTTTTTTTAACGCTAAAGTGCCTAAAAAATGCCTGAAAAAACGCCCCAGTGTGAAAGGGATTAGTGTTTGATGACGAATTTCCCCACAAATTGATATTGCTCAATTCTGCAAGTGATTCTAATTTATTATCACTGTTTTCTAGCAGGTCTAAAATCACTTTTGACATAACCACTTTTTGGTTGCTATGGACAATCTCCAAATTCCAGGCAGAAAAAAACAGTATTTATAATATAAAACTACATGCAGGGCACTGGAGAGACCACTAGGGACAAATGGGATGTGTCATTTTTGTATACAGTACTGTAATCTGTAAGATTACAGTACTGTATGTGTTTTGTGTGTTTTTACTTTTTTGAATTTGGCACCGCTCCTGTGCGTCGTAACGTTGCAGGGAACAGAGATCAGCGGCACTCGGCACTGTGTGAATCGAGCGAGGAGACAGCTCGCACACACAGCGGGAAGACATCGCAGGGTCCAGGGGACAAGGTAAGTAAGTCTCCCTGTATCCTGCAATGCGATCCCGAGTCTGACTCGGGGTTACCGCTAATGGTACTGAAGTTCCACCCCGAGCCAGACTCAAGTGTGTTGAGTTATTTTGAGGGGACAGCAAATTTACACTGTTATACAAGCTGTACAGTCACTACTTTACATTGTAGCAAAGTGTAATCTCTTTAGTGTTGTCACATGAAAAGATAGAATAAAATATTTACAAAAATGTGAGGGGTGTACTCACTTTTGTGAGATATTATATATGAACTGGCTCCATAGAGAGCCGGTCACAATCTCCTGCTATGCGAATTGAATGCGGGGAAACCCACATCCAGTTTGCAATAGTGTGTACTCAGCCTCAATGACACAGGAAGAATTTGTGAATACTGTTTTCACTTCAGCTCAATGTGATTTATGGTGTCAGTTTGTGGATGTATTGTAAAGCCTCGTACACACGATCGGACTTTCCAACAACAAAACCGTGTAATTTTGTTTGAAGGGTGTTGGCTCCAACTTGTCTTACATACACATGGTCACTCCAATGTTGGCCAACAATTATGAACGTAGTGACGGTTTTTCAGCTCTTTCGCGCCACCCTTTGGGCTCCTTTTGCTAATTTTCGTGTTAGTAGAAGTTTGGTGAGTGTTAATTTGAACTTTTCTTTTCGCGTTTTTTATTTAGAGCTTTTCAGTTCACACTTTTCAGTTAGTTTCTGAATGGCCGTTCGTCAACCAGACATGTTGCGAAATCAGAGGCGATAACATGTTATTTATTATTGGCCTTGGAGTTGTTGCTTTGACATCATTTTTTGGGTTAATTAATGATTTGATTTGGTATATTTTCTATATTTTTGGATGCATAGAATGCACTTTTTGGTTAAGTTCAATTGGCAGATAGCATGTCTATTTTTTTTTTTTTTTTTTAATGCACAATAAAAAAATTGTGGAGAATAATACGTGGCTATGTGTTTTACTTCAAATTTCAGTTTGGGAGTAGGCAGTTATATTTTAAAAAAATACAATGTAAAATTGACAAGGGAAACTAACATATATATCTTTGTTCTTAAAAACTAGGGGATAATAGTGTTGTGGTAACTTGCACAAATAATAAAAAATAAAAAAACATAATAATATTATTCTTGATATCACTAGAAAAAAAAAGCCTTTGAAAATTTGTTTGCAATAACTTCATCAGTATCACCAGCAAAGCAGCTTCATTATTATCCCATTAACCGCTAGGCGCCCGCGCTATAGCCGAAAGACGGCTGCAGCGCGGACGCTCCCTGCCGGGAGGACGTCCCTGGACATCCTCCTGTTTACTTCCCTAATGCGCGCTCCTGAGAGCGCGCATCGGGGAAGTTCTGTGCTGGCCGTGTCCGTAGGACACGGCCGGTCACATCTCGCTGTAAACGGCCAATCACAACGGCCGTTTACAGCGAGATCGGCGTGTCCAATGAGAGATGATCTCATATGGAAACATATGAGATCATCTGTCAGCGCCGCTCTCTCTACTCACACTGTCAGCGTGTGAGAAGAGAGAGGATGAACGGCCAAGCGGCCGTAAGTAAAAAAAATAAAAAAAATAAATAAAAATGTGCGATCTGTGCCCGCTGCCTGCTGCCCCCATCTGTCCCCCCCCTGCCCGCTGCCTGCTGCCCCCATATGTCCCCCCCGCTGCCATCTGTCCCCATCTGTCACCCCGCTGCCATCTGTCCCCATCTGTCACCCCGCTGCCATCTGTCCCCATCTGTCACCCCGCTGCCATCTGTCCCCATCTGTCATCCCGCTGCCATCTGTCCCCCCCCTGCCTGCTGTCATCTGTCCCCCCCCCCTGCCCGCTGCCATCTTCCCCCCCCCCCTGCCTGCTGCCCCCATCTGTCCCCATCTGTCCCCATCTGTCCCCCCGCTGCCATCTGTCCCCCCCCTGCCCGCTGCCATCTGTCCCCCCCGCCCACTGCCATCTGTCCCCCCTGCCCGCTACCATCTGTCCCCCCGCTGCCTGCTGCCCCCATCTGTCCCCCCCCGCTGCCATCTGTCCCCCCCCTGCCTGCTGCCATCTGTCCCCCCCTGCCCGCTGCCATCTGTCCCCATCTGTCCCCCCGCTGCCATCTGTCCCCCCCTGCCCGCTGCCATCTGTCCCCATCTGTCCACCCTGCCCGCTGCCATCTGTCCCCCCCTGCCCGCTGCCATCTGTCTTCATCTGTTCCCCCCTGCCCGCTGCCATCTGTCCTCATCTGTCCCCCCTGCCCGCTGCCATCTGTCCCCATCTGTCCCCCCGCTGCCATCTGTCCCCCCCCCTGCCCGCTGCCATCTGTCTTCATCTGTCCCCCCCTGCCCGCTGCCATCTGTCCCCCCTGCCCGCTGCCATCTGTCCTCATCTGTCCCCGCTGCCATCTGTCCCCAGTGCCACTTGTGCCACGTGTCATCAGTGCCACGTATCAGTGCCATCTGTCATCAGTGTCACGTGTCATCAATGCCACGTATCAGTGCCATCTGTCATCAGTGTCACGTGTCATCGGTGCCACGTATCAGTGCCATCTGTCATCAGTGTCACATATTAGTGCCATCTCTCATCAGTGCCACGTATTAGTGCCACATGATATCAGTGCCACATATAAGTGCCATCTGTCACCAGTGCCACATATTAGTGCCATCTGTCAGTGTCACGTGTCATCAGTGCCCCGTACTAGTGCCATCTGTCATCAGTGCCACATCAGTGTCGCGTGTCATCAGTGCCACGTATCAGTGCCATATGTCATCAGTGCCACGTCAGTGTCACGTGTCATTGTCCTGGTGCTCCAGGGCCTTCAAAAGTGTAATAGGTAGTCAACAAGTTAGATGTGTAATTTATGCTCCTAGAACATGTGATGGCGCTCCCTGCATGTTGGGCCTCTCTAAGTGGCCAGGCTGTGAAAAAGTCCCACACATGTGGTATCGTAATACTCAGGAGGAGTAGCAGAATTTATTTTGGGGTGTCATTTGTGGTATACACATGCCATGTGAGAGAAATAACCTATTACAATGACAATTTTGTGGAAAAAAATAAAAAATAAAAAAAAAATTCACTTTACAAAGAATTGTGGGAAAAAAATGACAACATCAAAAAGCTCACCATGCCTCTTACTAAATACCTTGGAATGTCTACTTTCAAAAAAGGGGTCATTTGGGGGGTATTTGTACTTTCCTGGCTTGTTCGGGTAACAAGAAATGAGATAGGCCACCAGTGCATCAGATGTGATCAATTTTGTATGATTTGCACCACAGTTTGTAGAGTCTGTAACTTTCACAAAGACGAAATAATATCCACTAATTTGGGTTATTTTTACCAAAGATATGTGGCAGTATAAATTGTGGCCAAAATTTATGAAGAAAAATTAATAATTTGCAAAATGTTATCACAGAAACAAAGAAAAATGCTTTTTTTTTCCAATTTTTCGGTCTTTTTTCATTTATAGCGCAAAAAATAAAAAACCCAGAGGTGATCAAATACCACCAAAAGAAAGCCCTATTTGTGGGAAAAAAAGGACAAAAAATTCATTTGGGTACAATGTTGCATGAATGAGTAATTGTCATTCAAAGTGTGAGAGCACCGAAAGCTGAAAATTGGTCTGGGCAGGAAGGGTGTTTAAGTGCCCAGTAAGCAAGTGGTTAAAGAAGAAGAGAATTGTGCGCTGCATTTGGAGATTTCATAATTTTCTTAATTCTCCATTACAAATGATAGTTTACAAGACCGACCACTTCTGCTTCCGAGCATGCGTGTTTGTACTTTGGACTTTTGTCCGACAGACTTATGTACACACGATCAGAAAATCCGACAACAGACATTTGTTGGCAGAAAATTTGAGAGCATTCTAGCCAACATTACACACAGTCGGACTTACTGCCAACAAGCTCACATCCAACACTTCCCATTGAAAAATCTGATTGTGTGTATGCGGCATTAGGGTTTTTGATCCCACAGTATACTGTGATATAGGTTGTTATCTGATTTGCAACAAAAAGACACAGATAACATTTTAATATAGCACAAGCACTTTTTTATGTCTTGTTTAGTAAGTCTTCTTATATATTTATACTATATTTAATGTTTTTTTGGAGCACTATTTAAATAGTTTATGGGTTTAAGTAGGTAGTGTTTTTAACTCTGCACTCATTTGATTCTATATTCACATGGTACACCGCATGGTGGCCTGACGGCCTAATGAATGTGGGTGGGGCTCTTTGGTCCGCTGTATCTGCCTGTCCACTTGGCATGTTGTACACACAAACCCACATGCCATGGTATGTACTCTCACAGACACTAAATGTCTAGATAACTATTTTGTCCAGATAATTATTTGGGTATGAAGGTTTATACCATCGCTGTAACTGCAATCATACATTTACAGTATATATAAGGTATATAAAACATATATGGGGAGATGGTTTATTATTATTGATATTATCATATTATACATATATTTTTTATTTCAGTTAAATATTATGTATACATTGTGATGGGATTCGGGGAGATCTTGTGGATACTGCTGTAATCATACAGTATTGCACAGGGTTATCCATTAGTTGCCTTTTGTTTGTAAGTGGAAGTGCTGTTGTTCAAATGAATTAAGAAATGGCTTGTGTGTGTATATTCTGTTTGTGGAGGGGGGGGGGCGTCACCTAGAGATCAGTTTTAATGATGAGGAAGGCTATATAAAGGAAGTAGATGTATATGTCAATTAGTTCTGAGGAAGAGGGTTCACTCTTGAAATGTTAATATAAAAATTGATAATGTGGCGCTTACTCAAATAAATGTGATAAATCTACAAATATATCAACTAAAATACTATAAGTGAGCAAATAAACAAAGTATAAATAATCCTTCATAAGCAATAATGGGCAATATTCCAAAAAAAACAATGCTTGAAAACAATACAATGCACATAATAATAAAATGTGATAAACTTTTCCTTCAATCATAAAGTGCAGTAATTCCAGAGTGACAGTACAGTGAATTAATGTGCATGTGCCTAATCATAAAGTTTATAAATATAAAGTGCTTGTGCAAAACAGCAGGGAGATCCAATTTGTCCAAATGCTTCCACCATCCGCTGTGTGCTAGTGGTTTGCCCCAGCCTCTCACCTTGGAAAGAGACTACTACACCAGGTCGAGTCAAGCCTCTGTATAGATGTAACTCCTGGTTCAACGGTGGGCAAATCCTTTTTCCAGGGACACCCAGCCAGATGGATAACAACGATTTGCTCTAGCAATGTAAATAACTTTACAAGCTCTTCCTTCCCATCAAACTGCATATGATGGGAAGGAAGAGCTTGTAAAGGAGTAAGCGCCACATTATTCATTTTTCTATTAGCACTGTGTGGGAACACCATTTATGTTGGCAGCTACTTCGTTTTTTATTTATTTATTTGTTTTGCGCATAAGTACTTACATGTTCACTCTTGAAATGTTGAAATGCATCAGCCAGGGTGCACACTCTAGACAACAACCACATTCTGTCTTTGTATTTTGCTGTAGGCTGTGGACCTATCCTTTAAACCCCTCATGCCCACTATTTGGCCCGCAAATAGCCTTGCTACCATCCACATAGGGAGCCTTTGATGTCATAGGGGGTATTTATGAGTACAATTAAAAAACCGCTTCAGCCAACAAATGTAAGCATTCATGGAGGCACTAATAATACACAGTAATCACAAGAATGTGATAAAGTCAGAAGGTTCACTTTTTTTTTTATCTGAGTTTTGCATATGATTAACCCCTTGCCGACCAGCGCACGCCGATATACGTCAGCACAATGGCATGGCTGGACAAATAGGCGTACAGCTATGTCCCCTTTAAATTGCAGCATTGTGGGTGCCCATCCCTGCCACGTACTCCGTGACCATGCCCGTGGGTCCTGCGGACTCGATGTCCACTGGGGGCCTGAGATCGTGTCACAGAGCGGCAGAATGGGGTGATGCCTATGTAAACATGCCTATGTTTCCCTGTTCTGCCTAGCAACATGGCAGAGATCTACTGCTCCTCGTCATGGGGAGCAGTGATCTCTGTCATGTTCTAGTGAGACAATCCCCCCCACAGTTAGCATCACTCCCTAGGACACACTTAACCCCTTGATCACCCCCTAGTGTTTAACCCATTTCTTGGCAGTGTCAATTACACAGTAGATCGCTGTATAAATGACAATGGTCCCAAAATAGTGTCAAAAGTGTCCGGTGTGTCCGCCATAATGTCGCAGTCACGATAAAAATCGCAGCTCGCCTCCATTACTAATAAAAAAAATAATAATAAAAATGCCATAAATATATCCCCTATTTTGTAGACGCCATAACTTTTGCGCAAACCAATCAATATACGCTTATTTCGATTTTTTTTTTTTACCAAAAATATGTAGAAGAATACATATCGGCCTAAACTGAGAAAGAAATTTGTTTTTTTATATATTTTTGGGGGATATTTATTATAGCAAAAGTAAAAAATATAGCTTTTTTTTCAAAATTGCTGCTCTTTTTTTGTTTATAGCACAAAAAGTAAAAACCACAGAGGTGGTTAAATACCACTAAAAGAACTCACGGGGGTCCCGACCGACGCACGCCGCCCATGGCGCGCACACAATGGCACGGCTGCATATTCAAAAGGACGTACCTGTACGCCATTATGCCTGGCCGTGACATTCTGCCGACGTACATCGTCGTATGCCAATCGGGAAGCCGTTAAGCATACATCCCTTTATACAAGATCAGTAGGAGGATAGTAGGAGGGTATTTCCTGATGCCTGTGCGATTTTACTTCCTCCCTCTATGCTTTCTGTTTTGCTTTATCCTTTGATTTAACCACTTAAGGACCAGGCCTATTTTTCAAACTTTGTTTAATGTTTTTGTTTAAAGTTGTTTACAAGTTAAAATATTTTTTTTCCTAGAAAATTACTTAGCACCCCCAAACATTATATATATTTTTTCAGACACCATGTAGAATAAAATGGTGATCATTGCAATACTTTATGTCACACTGCATTTGTGCAGCGGTCTTACAAACGCAATTTTGTCTCCACCGCTCATTTTAAATAATGAACTTTGAAGCGAAATAAGGGTCAGTGCCCATCAATGCAGTCTTATCAGTGCCCATCTGCAGCCTCACCAGTGCCCATATGCAGCCTCACTATTGCCCATCAATGCAGTCTGATCTGTGCCTATATGCAGCCTCACCATTGCCTAACTATGCAACCTTATCTGTGCCCATGTGTAGCCGCACCATTGGCCATCATTGCAGCCTGATCTGTGCCCATATTCAGCCTCACCATTGCCAATAATTGCAGCCTATGTGCCCATATACATTCTCGCCATTGCCCATCATTGCGGTCTGATCTGTGCCCATATGCAGCCTCACCATTGCCCATCATTGAAGCCTGATCTGTGCCGGATTACACAGAGGGATCTCCTGTTTACTCGGTGCTCCCTGTCACACACAGTCCCGCCTCCTTGGCAGGCTCTTATTATACAAAGAACACTGGTCCAATGCCAGGACATGTGACATCTATCCTAAGAGCCGGTCCATGAGGCAGGACTTTGTGTGACTGCGAGCACCGAATTATTACACAATTTTTTTTTCTTCTGTCAGGATTTCCCTGGTTTATAAAAAATCACTTACCGTGGAGTAACTTTTTTTATAGTTTTCTTTCTTGTTCTTATTCCTTTCTGCACACCCAGACCTTCCCTGTTAATCGTATTGGGTAAAGAGTTATTTTTAACTTATTATTACTAATGCTCTGCTAAACCCAACCTACTGTATATTTTTTCCCTAGTTCATAATAGCATGCTTAGTACATTGCCAGGAGGGGCAACTGGTGTAGCAACAGTAAGATCTTCATCTACACCCTTTTGTAAACATCCAAAAGAACTGCCAAGTATATGGCTTGCTGTAAAATAAAAAGAATACAAAAATATATAAAAAAGAAAAAAAAATGTCATGCTCTCCTTCACCTCAAAAAAATGTTAAGGCTGGGTTCATATTAGTGCATATTGGAAGCGTTTTTCTCAGCATCCAATTCGCATGACCGGAGATTGTGACCGGCTCTCTATGGAGCCAGTTCACATATCTCCGGGGCGGATGCCGAGTGGATTGCACAGGAGTGCAATTTGGCTCCATTTCAGGGCCAAGTTCAGGTAAAAATTCAACCCTGATTCATTCCTGAAATGGAGACCCCTGCTGTGAGCCTCATGTGACTTAGATGTGAACCCAGCCTTAAACCTCATGAAACCATTAAACTTAATTTTGGAGAAATTGGTAATTTGTTGTGCATTTTTCTAAAAATACATAGAGACCAGGACAATGCCCAAAATAGAAAATTGTCACTATTAAAAGCATATTTTATGTTTTAAACTTTATATTTATATTATACAAATATATATTTATTAATATACAAATACAATATTTATACATATCAAATTATGAATTTCAAAATTCTAATGATGTAAACTAAGTTAAAAGTGTAAAATTAGAAGAATGAAAGCTTAAAAAAGGAAATTGCACTTCAAGACATTGCTTTGGAATACATTTCCCAGGCTGAAAGAATGTCTAAGGAACTTGGCTAAATTCTCGTTTTCTTCCTGACAGATCAAAATGTGGTGCTGGCCAGACAGCAGAGGAAAAGACAATAAAGAGGAGGGAGGAGGGAAGTGCGGAGAAGGGGAGATGCGAGGAAGGAAGGAGGATCCCACATCCTGGCAGGAAATTCTTAAGCTGGGAAAGACGCACAAGTCTGACATGACAACTTGTGACTGATTCTCAGGGGAGCTCCCTCCTGCTATGATTTTTCAGCTCAGAGGAGTGTAAGTGACTGCTTCAACAGGCAAGATGTACAGCTAGTGGACCTGTAGGAACTTTCCCATCATAATGTTTTCCCTCTCCACATTCATTCCCCTCTCTATACTAGTGTGCTTTCCAGTGTAACCTCATCACAGCTATGCAGAGCCTGCCCGCGCTCCTACATAGACTCATGCAGGATATTATTATTATGTCTACATGGACATGCAGATGTTCATTGACATGGCAGTTATAACAGAAGATATCTATAAGTCAAAACTAAAATTAAAACTAAAGTAAAACTAAACTAAAGAAAAATAAATAATTCTATAAAGCTAATAATGTTCATGTGTGTGTGACAATCTGTAAAAGAATGGCATTTATTTTTCAGGTTTTTATTCTGTGCTGTTAAAAGGAAACTTCACTCGCTCCTTTGAGTTTTTTTCCCCCCTTGCCTGAATCATACTTGCCACCAGTCCCGATTTTCCTGGGACAATCCCGAAAATTGGACCCTCGTCCCGATCTAAGCGCATCCCAATCAAAATCCAGATTTTTTTGCTTTTGTCCCGAGAATCGGGACTTTTTTGGCACCGGCCGCCGCAGCTTCTGGCTATGTAAACATGGCCTCAAGATCTCCTTCCAGCTAGCAGGTCTCTGTCACCATACACTCCACACCTCTCTCATGTACATACTACCCACCGCCATACACTCCACACCCCTCTCATGTATATACTACCCACCGCCATACACTCCACACCCCTCTCATGTACATACTACCCACCACAATACACTCTGCACCCCTCTTATGTACATACTACCCACCGCCATACACTCCGAACCCCTCTAATGTACCTACCACCCAGCTCCATACACTCTGCACCCCTCCCATGTACATACAACCCACCACCATACACTCTGCACCCCTTCCATGTACATACAACCCACCTCCATACACTCTGCACCCCTCCCATGTACATACAACCCACCGTCATACACTCCGTGCCCCTTTCATGTACATACTACCCACCACCATGGATACTGGCTGGCTCCACTGGTATGGTAACATTGTACTAGTAACAAACAAATGGCCCCTGCCCCCACCTATAACGCTTTCACAGCAAGGAGCACATGGAAGGGCAAACGCATGAAAGACAAAAAAAAAAAAATCCATAGCTCAACTCACCAACCAGTCTGCCAACCGACCATATTAACCTGTCCAACAGTGTGCGTTAATAACAGGGGATTAGTTAGCACACATTTGCAAACACATGCATAAGCTGCAAGGCCTCTTCACTGCCCCCTGTGTATTGCTTGCAGTCCTAACGCTGAGTTTATAAGCATCTCCACAATAGAAGCACATGCATTAAATGGATAGATGAGGGGCAGGTGGGCCTGGAGGCAGCCCAATCCCCCTTAAAGGAACAGAAGCACACTGGACACCCAGCAATAGCACAGTGGCAACGAAGGTGCCCAGTGTATCCCCAAACCATATTTACACCAGTAACAAACAAATGGCCCAGGCCCGAACTATAACTGGCCTTCACAGCAAGGAGCACATGGAAGGGCATACGCATGAAAGACAAAAACTGAAAATTCCATTCCATAGCTCAACTCACCAACCAGTCTGCCAACCGACCCAATTAACCTGTCCAACAGTCTGCGTTAAAAACAGGGGTTTAGTTAGCACACAACCCCTGTTTTTAATGCAGACTGTTGGACAGGTTAATTTGCTCGGGTTGGCAGACTGGTTGGTCAGTTGATCTATGGAATGTTCTGTTTTTGTCTTTCATGGTGACATTGTACTGGTGTGACTATTGATTACTGGTGTGACAGTGTTACAAAAGCAGCCAGCCAGTATCCCTGATCACTAGACACTCCTGCCTTTAACTTGTTCTAGCAGTGTGCATTAAAAGTTGCAGCAAGTCAGATAAAGCCCACTTCATTGCCTGGCTGAAGCATACCCAGCTTATACCCTATACCTGCCGCCTCTCCCCTATAAATGCGCCTGGCCTCTTTCAGGACGCCGGAAACATGGATTCCTATGGCAGCGTTTTTTTTTAAGCATCTAATTAGAGCCAGAGGCTTTAATACTGTAGGCTTCAAAAAGGAGTGGGCTCAGGCGCAGGGAGTGCTCCCTGATCCCACAAAATTGTGTGACCATAGCGAATGAATTGCCACTATTTCCGCCAAGCAGGAGGCAGGTCAGTGAGACCTGTTTCTCGATTGGCCAAAGCGCCAGGCATTCCTATTAACAAACAAGGAAAAGGGGGGCGCCTCTGAGTATTTGTAAAAAATTCCATTTATTAAAACAACAATATCCACTCACATGGAGGTAAATGGTGTCATATTCAGGTCCTGCGTGCTGGGCTGGGAAGGTGGGGGAGCTGCAGATCTTTAGCAAGTCCACTTCACTTTTCTTTCAGCTTGCATCTTTGTCACTGGGATATGGATGTGGCAGAGCGTGATGCTGGTGAGGAGAAAAACTTCCCACGAGTCCAGGTGCAGGTATAGGCCAGTCCAGTCTGAAGGTGGGGGCACAACAAAGCCCGTTAAACAGAGCAGGGGTTCCGGTGGTGGGGTTCAGAGTGGTGAGGGGACGCCAATGCCGGGAGAGCGCCGTGGTATTTTTCATAGAAGCCGTCAGTTTCACCTAGGAGATGTTAGAGGCACGGCCGTGTGCTGGAGAGGCGAAAACGAGGCTTGGAGAGCAAACAAGGCGCCGTCGCCCAGCTGTGACGTCACCGGGTCACAGCCGGGCGACGGCGCCATGGGTGGAATACAGGGCGCCATCCTAAAACTTCATCAGCCGCCAGTGTCAGCATTACTGTCCCTGGCTTGCCCCTTTCCTTCACTTAATTTCCGTTTGTTCAATCATGGATGCTCAGCATCACATGTTGGCTTTACAGAGGACAGTCTGCATACAAATACAGTCTGGCTCAGAACACCTTTCCTCCAGACTGACATCCACCGACATACACACATTGAGACATTTTAAGATTTGCATAACTCCTCCCAAGACCCAGCAAACTGCTTAGATCAGGTCTAATGGCTCTTGAGAAGTGTACTGAGCAGGGTACTGTAGTGTTTTCAGGAAGCTTTTTGCACCAACCTGCTCACCCCTTCCATCAGCCTTAATCTGCCTGCAATGCATAGAGCAGCACATAGTGATATCAGTGGTTCTAAAATAGGACATGTAATGAAAAAAAAAAGCCTTTTGTTTAGGAATGCCGCTCACTGGATATTTTCTATTTTTTGGACCATTCTCTGTAAACCCTAGAGATGGATGTTCATGAAAATCCCAGTAGAGCAGCAGTTAATGGTGCCAGCCCATCTGGCACCATTAACCATGCCATGATCAAAGTCACTTAAATCTCCTTATCTTCCCCATTCTGATGCTTGGTTTGAACTTCATCAAGTCGTCTTCACGATGTCTAGATGCCTAAATGCATTAAGTTGCTGCCATGTGATTGGCTGATTAGCAATTTTTGTTACCAAGCAATTGAACAGGTGTACCTTATAAAGTGGCCAGTGAGTGTATATTATATTGTGAATAAAATATGAGCTTATGAGATTTGCACATCATTGCATTCTGTTTTTTTATGTTGACTTTACACATCATACCAACTTTTTATGGAAATGGGGTTGTAATATCTAGGTTTGCAAAGGGGCGTGTTGCACACAAAGTGGTTTTATATCCTTTGTGACTATTGAGGAGCATATTTCAATGAAATGATTATATCAAAAAGGACAGCAATGATAAATGGTTAGGTATGTTGTCACCATTAGCACGGATGCACCATACCAAGGACACACAAAAGTGACAGCACAAGAAAAAATAAACTTTTTTGTTTAATAGGGAAAAACAAAATGTATTCAAATATGCTACAAACTGCAAGGTTTGTAAACAAAATTTTAGATTTAAAAAAAAAAAAAAACTGGTATGATAAATGTGCTCGACCTTTTAATTTTTCACACCACCACTGCGCACACACAAACTAAACTAAACCACCTAAGTGAAATGTTCTAAGCAGCTACTTAAATGAAATATAATGTAAAAGTGATTTTAAATGAATAAAACAGCAGCGCTAATAATCACAGTGTTGTGAATAAACTGAATAATCAACCTGTGAAGACAGTGCTTGAAAATAACCGAAATTAATCACCTAAACACACAATATTGAGAAAATAATGTGATTAACATTAAAATCTTGAAGTGACTTGAACAAAACTCTTGAAGTGACTTTGAAACCAAATCTTCCACCACACGACCTGTGTTTAGTGCTACCGCACCCTTAGGAAACGCACTCACCAGAAGCATATGCCTTGCATTCTAATGCTCAGCCAACTTGCTTAATAGTCCCACACGGGAATCAGCTGGATCCAAACAGGATGTTAGAGACTTGCACTCCACATGGAAAGAAAAGATGCTTGCAATAGTGACGTAGCGTAAAACCATTTATTAAAAACAGCACATAAAACCTTCAACTATTGCACTCACATCCTTCATGTAAAATCAAGGCACTTCAACGTAAACTCTTCAAAATGAAGGGGAGAACCTGCAGTGGTGACCAGATGTATTACGGTCTCGGGGGACCCGAAATAAATACCAGTGTATCTCACCCTCCACGCTGCTTCCTCTCTCTGTCACTTCACTTTCACTCCAAACGGCACAGCACACCCAGTAGTTGGAACGTAAAGTGTCAAATGCTCCTCACAGTTGCCATGTAACCATGCCCAGACATGTTTCGTCAAAGTGACTTATTCATCCCCACTGCATTTTGAAGAGTTTACGTTGAAGTGCCTTGATTTTACATGAAGGATGTGAGTGCAATAGTTGAAGGTTTTATGTGCTGTTTTTAATAAATGGTTTTACGTTACGTCACTATTGCAAGCATCTTTTCTCCCAGAATTCCCCTCTTGCGCGCCCCCTGGGGGTATTGCAGGGTATGGAGGGATGGCTGAGCATGGATGGATGGATACCTAGCAGTACTCTGCGATACTCTGCCATATCCTGCGATACTCTGCCATACCCTGCGATACTCTGCCATACCCTGCGATACCCAGCAATACTCTGCCATACTCTGCGATTCCCTGCGATTCCCTGCCATATTCTGCAATACCCTGCAATACTCTGCGATACTCGGCAATACCCAGCAATACTCTGCCATACTCTACAATACCCTGCAATACTCTGCAATACCCAACAATACTCTGCAATACCCAACAATACTCTGCCATACCCTGCGATACTCTGCCATACCCTGCGATACTCTGCCATACCCTGCGATACTCTGCCATACCCTGCGATACCCAGCAATACTCTGCCATACTCTGCGATTCCCTGCCATATTCTGCAATACCCTGCAATACTCTGCGATACTCTGCAATACCCAGCAATGCTCTGCCATACTCTACAATACCCTGCAATACTCTGCAATACCCAGCAATACTCTGCAATACCCAACAATACTCTGCAATACCCAACAATACTCTGCAATACCCTGCAATACTCTGCCATACCCTGCGATACTCTGCCATACCCTGCGATACTCTGCCATACCCTGCGATACCCTGCCATACCCTGCCATACCCAGCAATACTCTGCCATACCCAGCAATACTCTGCAATACCCTGCAATACTCTGCAATACTCTGCAATACCCAGCAATACTCTGCAATACCCAACAATACTCTGCAATACCAACAATACTCTGCAATACCCAGCGATACTCTGCCATACCCTGCCATACCCTGCGATACTCTGCCATACTCTGCGCTACTCTGCCATACCCAGCGATACTCTGCCATACCCAGCAATACTCTGCAATACTCTGCAATACCCTGCAATACTCTGCAATACTCTGCAATACTCTGTAATACCCAGCAATACTCTGTAATATCCAAAAATACTCTGCAATACCCAACAATACTCTGCAATACCCAGCGATACTCTGCCATACCCTGCCATACCCTGCGATACTCTGCCATACCCTGCGATACTCTGCCATACCCTGCCATACCCTGCGATACTCTGCCATACCCTGCAATACTCTGCCATACCCTGCGATACTCTGCAATACCATGCTATACCCTGCAATACCCTGCGATATTCTGCGATACCATGCGATACCCTGCAATACCATTCAACACTCGCTACGATCGAAGCCAGGATCGTTTTTTTATTTTATTTCAGGCTTTCCAGCCTAGAGGTGAGGTCTTATTGACTCCATATCTCACTGTAAAGAGGACCTGTAATGCCATATTCCTATTACAAGGGATGTTTACATTCCTTGTAATAGGAATAAAAGTGATCAAAAAAAATTTTGGGGAGAAAAAAGTGTCAAACTAAAATAAATAATGTAAAATGAACAATAAAAAAAATAAAATAAATTAAAGCGCCCCTGTCCCCGTGCGCTCGCATGCAGAAGCGAACGCATACGTAAGTCCCGCCCACATATGAAAACGGTGTTCAAACCACACATGTGAGGTATCGCTGCGAACGTTGGAGCGAGAACAATAATTTTGGCCATAGACCTCCTCTGTAACTCAAAACATGTAACCAGTAAACATTTTTAAAGTGCCGCCTATGGAGATTTTTAAGTAGCGAAGTTTGGCCCCATTCCACGAGCGTGTGCAATTTTGAAGGGTGACATGTTAGGTATCTATTTACTCGGCGTAACTTCATCTTTCACATTATGCAAAAACATTGGACTAAATTTACAGTTTTGTTTTTTGTAACGCACAAAACTTTTTTTCCCCAAAAAAACGTGTTCGAAAAATTGCAACGACCGTCATTGTATTCTCTAGGGTCTTTGCTAAAAAAACATATATAATGTTTTGGGGTTCTATGTATTTTTCTAGCAAATAAATGATGATTTTTACATGTAGGAGAGAAATGTCAGAATTGTCCTGGGTGCTCCAGAACACCTGATGGTGCTCCCTGCATGTTGGGCCTCTGTATGTGGCCACACTATGTAAAAGTCTCACACATGTGGTATCGCCATACTCGGGAGTAATAGCAGAATGTGTTTTGGGGTGTAATTTGTGGTATGCATATGCTGTGTGTGAGAAATAATCTGCTAATATGACAATTTTGTGAAAAAAAGAAAAAAAATTCTTGAATTGTGGGAAAAAAATTACAACTTCAAAAAACTCACCATGCCTCTTTCCAATTACCTTGGAATGTCTTCTTTCCAAAAAGGGGTCATTTGGGGGTATTTGTACTTGTATGGCATGTTAGGGTCTCAAGAAATGAGATAGGCGGTCAGTACTTCAGGTGTGATCAATTTTCAGATATTGGCACCATTTTGGACTCTATAACTTTCACAAAGACCAAATAATATACCCCAATTTGTACTTATTTTTACCAAGGATATGTAGCAGTATACATTTTGGCCAAAATTTATCAAGAAAAATTACAAATTTGCTAAATTTTATAACAGAAACGAAGAAAAAATCTTTTTTTTACAGAATTTTCAGTCTTTTTTCTTTTATAGCGCAAAAAAATAAAAAACCCAACGGTGATTAAATACCACCAAAAGAAAGCTCTATTTGTGTGAAAAAAAAGGACAAAAATTTCATATGGGTACAGTGTTATATGACTGAGTAATTGTCATTCAAAATGTGAGAGCACCGAAAGCTGAAAATTGGTCTGGTTATTAAGGGTGTTTAAGTGCCCAGTGGTTAAAATGACTTTTACAAAGTTTTAGATTTGTAAAAAAAAAGTATGAAAAAAGTGGTAAAACTGCAAAGATGTTGTTTCCAAATTATTATTGTGAACAGGAACTAAAAACAATAAATGTATGCACATCTGGTCATATATATTTTCCTAAATTCAATAGTTATCTTATATATATATATATATTATATAAATATATATATATATATATATATATATATATATATATATATATATAGACACATACGTACACATACTTTCTTAATTGAACTTTAGTAAATGATGCCTTTCATATTACTGCATGAAAACTAAAAATGTAGTTCTGTCATTCTGATAAATAAATGTTCTTAATTACGCTTTGACATTTTGCTTTGATTTTTTTTAGATGGCGGTAGGGAGAAAAAAGCAAAGAAGAAGATTTAAGGGATAATTGAATACAACAGTAAAGCAAGCGAAGTAGCTTTAAAACTACTGAGACTTGCAGAATACTTGGCTGTATAAGCAGAGATCTAGACTTTAGCAAGACAGATATATTGATCCTATTGGTCCAAAGATGTCTCATGATTGGTTTTCTTATCTTTTAAACTGTACAGGAGGTGCTGATGTTGCCTTACAGTAACAATATTATCTGAGGTGCAATCACAATTGTTTTACTTTTTAACTGCTTGCTGCCCATGCAAAGCATATGTACGATGACAAAGAGGGTGGACTGCAACGTCCAAACTCCCCACACATATGCATCCATGGGCAGGCAAGGTTCATTTGCTGAGAGCATGCCCACTGTGCATTCCCAGCACAGTGACCAAGCTACTAAAGACAGCTCTCAGTCTCTAGTAATGATCAGAAGTTGGCAGGACCAGCTACTGATCACCACCGTGACAGCCAATCACACTGGTCACGTGATGGGGCAGTCTTTCTTGCCCCCTGGGTATAAATACCTTGTTCAAAGGATGCAGAGGCTAAACAGGAAGGGCATAACTAATTTCTTTGTATTGGTTTCTGGGCACATTTTCACTTTTAGAACTTCTGCCTTTCTCAACCTTTTTTTTAACACTCAGTAACCATTTAATTAATTTTCTTGTTCTTGGGAAGCACTGTTAATAATTAGTATATCCACACCTCATGGTACTGCAATGGTCAGTGGGAAAAAATGCTCATAATATTTGTGGAAGATTATCTGAGAGGTAGAAATTGCTCATCCCAAGCATCCCAAAGAGGAACCTTAGGGCTGCACTAAGGGCCATTTCACACCAGAATGGGGTGTGGGAAAGGCGCATTCCATGCGTGTTCCATGGACATCCTCCGGGACTGTGACATCACAAGGTGGCGGGGTCACCATGTGACATGAGCATGTGACCCTGTCCCCTTGTCCCTATATAAGTCCCAGCACAGCGCGGCTCTGGCATTCCGGCCAGAGAGAGCGACGTGTCACCATCGGAAGAAGAACAAGAAGAAGACGGCGGAAGAAGAAGAAGAAGGCGGCGCAGAAAGCGACGACAGCGGCAAGAACAGAAGAGACCCCGGAAGACCCCCGAAGGCGGATCGAGACCCCCAGACGACGGCGGCGATGACGAAGAAGGTAGCCGGACTTCTCCGCTCGGTAAAAGAGCTACGTAAATGGCGGAGGAGTCCGGCGAGAAGACCCCCCAAGACGGAAGAAGACCCCCGGAGCAGTGCAATAAAATATTTTTTCAAAAGTGTGGTTTTTTTTACTTTACATTTTACACCTTAGGTGAATGGGTAGGGGTACATCATACCCCATACTCATTCACATAGGGTGGGGGGCCGGGATCTGGGGCCCCCTTATAAAAGGGGGCTCCCAGATTCCGATAAGCCCCCGCCCGCAGACCCCGACAACCAACGGCCAGGGTTGTCGGGAAGAGGCCCTTGTCCTCATCAACATGGGGACAAGGTGCTTTGGGGTGGGGGGGCCGCACGGCCCCCTTTCCCCAGGGCACCCCCCATGTTGAGGGCACGCGGCCTGGTACGGCTCAGGGGGGGGGGGGCGCTCGCTCGTCCCCACCCCTTTCCTGGCCTGCCGGGCTGCGTGCTCGGATAAGGGTCTGAGATGGATTTGGGGGGACCCCCACGCCGTTTTTTCGGCATGGGGATTCCCTTTAAATCCATGCCAGGTGAAGGAGCTAGCGCGCCGGCATTTACTGCCTACGCTAGCTACGTACCTGAAGTCACGTGCTAAATGAACGGACTTTCCGATGAGCGGCAAGTCCGTTCATTTCAAAAGTCCGGCGGACTAGCCTACTAACGGCGGGATTGTCCGCTGGACTGCCAAGTCCAGCGGATAATTTTAAAACAAAACTTAAAACTTTAGTCCGCCGGACTTTTTGAAAAAAAGTCTGTTGGACACCCACACACGAGGGGATTATCCCCTGGACTTGAGGCCAGGGGATAATCCCGCGGGATAGTCCCTTCGTGTGTACGCGGCATTAGTTTAACTTCTATAGTTGGGAAGATACCGGAGAGATTATTAAAAGACCACATAGACGAGTTCTTGCAGGAAAAAAAATATTTTAAGCAACAGACAGCATGGATTCATGAAAGACAGAAGTTGTCAGACAAACCTGATTTCTTTTTATGAGGAGGTAAGTAAAACCTTGGACAGAGGCGTGGCAGTGGACTTGGTATACTTGGATTTTGCAAAAGCGTTCGATACAGTTCCGCACACACGGCTCATGTGTAAGGTAAAGTCTACAGGTTTTGGAAATATCAGTTTGTAAATGGATAGAAAACTGGCTAAAAGACAGAATTCAGAGAGTAATGGTTAATGATTCTTACTCTGAATGGTCTAAGGTTATCAGTGGTGTACCCCAAGGTTCAGTGCTGGGACCCTTACTTTTTAATATCTTTATAAATGATATTGGGTCTGGGATCAAAAGTAACATTTCCGCCTTTGCAGATGACACCAAGCTATGCAGTGGAATAACGTCAATGCTCTGTCTAATTGGACGACTATGTGGCAGATGAGGTTTAATGTTGATAAATGTAAAGTTTTGCACTTGGGGGCTAAGAATATGCATGCATCATACATGCTAGGGGGAGTACAACTGGGGGGATCCATAGTGGAGAAGGATCTGGGGGTTTTGGTAGGTCATAAGCTCAATAATAGCATGCAATGCCAAGCTGCAGTTTCCAAAGCGAGCAAAGTCCTTTCTTGTATTAAGAGAGGTATGGACTCCAGAGAGAGAGATTTAATTTTGCCCCTGTTCAAATCATTAATAAGACCTCATCTGGAATATGCAGTTCAGTTTTGGGCACCAGTTCTCAAAAAGGTTATCGGGGAACTGGAGAAAGTGCAGAGAAGGGCAATGAAACTGATAAAAGGCATGGAGGAGCTCAGCTATGAGGAAAGATTAGAGGAACTGAATTTATTCACCCTTGATAAGAGGAGATTAAGGCGGGATATGATCCAAATGTACAAATATATAAGGGGTCCATATAGTGAACTTGGTGTTGAGTTATTCACTTTACAATCAACAAAGAGGACAAGGGGGCACTCTTTACGTCTAGAGGAAAAGAGATTTCATCTCCAAATACGGAAAGGTTTCTTCACAGTAAGAGCTGTGAAATGTGGAACAGACTCCCTGCAGAGGTGGTTCTGGCCAGCTTAGTAGATTGCTTTAGGAAAGGCCTGGATTATTTCCTAAATGTACATAATATAACTGGGTACCAACATTTATAGGTAAAATTGATCTGGGGAAAATCCGATTGCTTCTTGGGGGATCAGGAAGGAATTTTTTCCCCTGCTTTAGCAAATTGGATCATGCTCTGCTGGGGTTTTTCACCTTCCTCTGGATCAACTGTGGGTATAGAATTGGGTATATGGGATTGTATGTAATTTTTTTTTTTGTGGTTGAACTGGATGGATTTGTGTCTTTTTTCAACCTGACTAACTATGTAACCACGATCAAAAGCTCTGGGTGTGTGATCTGCTGTGGGTGTCAATATATTCTTAACAACACCCCAAATGTAGATCGCAAACTCAGTGGTTTTGCCTGCACCAGATCATATGGTAATGTGGTACCATATGATTTGGTGCGGCGTGTTTCTGGAAAGTAGTACATGCACTACTTTTTGTGCCATCCAGTGCGATTTCAGCCCATTCAAATGAATGGGCTGAAAATAGCACCACACTGAGTGACACAGGTATCGCACAGGAACACGGACCACGTTCCTTTGTTATTCAGGTGTGAATCAGCACTCAGCCTTGGTTGAGAAAGTCTGCTGTTAGATATGCTTAGATATTGCATTGTCTCCAATAATCTTGACTTTTTAATTCATTCCTCCGGTTGTACTCATAAATGCAGTCTCTAGGCAGGTGAGCTTTAAAGCTGAGCAGCAGTATATATGTGTCCATGAGAAAAGATTTACTGTGCTGAGAGCATGCTCACTGCACACTCCCAGCACAGTAACTAAAATGTCACAGAAAGCTCCCGATGCATACTTGTTATCGGGTGCTTCTGCTCATTTGACCACTGTGATCGCCAATCACAGCGATCACATTATCAGGAAGTCCCCCTCCACCTTCTGGCATTTACTGTAGATTGGCTAAAAGAGCCAGGGGTGGCAGCAGGAAGGGGTTAATATAATCGCTATAAAAATAAACAAACCTCAAATTCATGTTAATATTCCTGTTGTTGAGATTTTTGTGGTTGAAATATGGGGTCCACATATGTACTGTGGTCATTATAAGAGACTTCCACTCTTCATGTTGAAATAGTATTTTATGGAGAATGTAGCAGGAGAATATGGAACATGCAAAGATATTGCAATATAGACATACAGTATAAGAAGCTAGGACCTGACTATGCACAACCTATAACTAAATTTAATTTCTGTGAGGGCTATCCCTTTATATATTTATTTATGGAAAGGATATTGTAGTTATTGGCATAAAATAACCCAATCAGGGGTCACACATTTAAAAAATGCACTCATCCCAACTGGATGTGTGGAGAAGGAACAAAGTATATAGTTATGTACACGTATGAACATTAGGTTAGTCAATTATATAATTGGTCACAAAAGGTTCAAGAATGGATTGAAATTTCCCAGGGATGCAGAAAGTGATTCATTTCTTCGCAACAAATGACTTGTTCTTTTATTCCTTCAGAGATGGCAAAACTTAAAGTGATTGTAAAGTCTCATTTTTTTTAAATAAAAATAACAAACATGTTATACTTACCTTCTCTGTTGCAGTAGTTTTGTACAGAGCAGCCCAGATCCTCCTCTTCTCGAGTCCCTCTTCGGCCCTCCTGGCCCCTCCCTCCCGTCGAGTTCCCCCACAGCAAGCAGCTTGCTATAGGGGCACCCAAGCTGAGCTGCACCTTTAGACACAGAGCCCCAGTTCAGTCCTGCCTTCTCTCTCTTCTGATGGGCTAACTGACTTGCAGCAGGAGCCAATGACGCCCCTGCTGTGTCTCAACCAGTCAGTAAGGAGAGTCATGGATGGCCGAGGCACTCAAGGACATCGCTGGAAAAAGAGGGGGCTCAGGTAAGTGCTGCACACAGATGACTTTTTTATCTTAATGCATGGAATGCATTACGATAAAAAACCTTCTGACTTTACAACTAATTTAAATGTTAACTGTATATTTATCGGGATACATGCAATTATAAGATCATTGTATTCTAGCTTCAAGGATTTTCTAAATTTGCTTAATAAAATTTTAAACATCCCCCCTTCCAGTCAGCACTTCCCAGGGCATTGCTGTTTAAAAAAAGACAGTATACATTTAGCAGTGATCTTGATGAATGATATTTTTACCAACATGTTTTCAATTTTTCTCTTTCTGGTTAGGATATTTTCATTTTTGTGCACAGGATATTTCATGTCTGTGCAATCTTTAAGACAGTTGAAATCCAATTAAAAAAGATGTATGAACTCAGTATAAGGCAACGTTTGAAGTATAATTTATAAATAATGCAGGCCACATACAGCTGAGAGTTAACATTAGCACCCTAGTAGCTGTAAGGCCCCATTCACACTTCATGCAGCGGGAACGTTTTTCATACATTTCTATGCATTGTGCACAGGGCAGACCATTCACTTGAATGGGCTGCCGTATGTGTGAAAAACACTCTAAAGAAGCTCATGTGCCAAAATCGGCACCGAGCCAGGCTCATTTGGCAAAAATTCACCACATTTAAGGTGTCATTGATAAATAATAATAAATATTAAATAATAATTTATAAAAAAATGCAGGCAGAAATGTGCAAATCTCTGCGTTTTCATAGTGTGCAAGTTTGAATGGACCTTTCGTTTTATGGCATGCCTTAAATGTAACTGTTTTGGGAAACAGTTGAAATGGTGGATTAAGTGGAACTTTAAAGAGTTCATTTACACTTGCACTGCCCACTGAAGAGCAATCCACAGGGGATCACTTTTCAGAGAACAATTTCCAGGTGGCTATGAGTCGCCATCTCACCGCCTATATTAATCCCGTAAATCTTGCACACAGCAACCACTTGTATTACATATGGTTGCAGGGCATTTGCAGCACTCTCCCATTCACTTGTTTAGTTAAGAGGGCAGTAAAACCATGGCTCAGCTGCCTGTTTTTATAGCTCCTTGGCTACAAGTGTTAACTAGGCTAAACTGTTTCCTGGAAAGCATGTAAGGGATACTTCTGGTGATCAAGGTTGCCCGTGTGATTTAATTAAATTTAAATTAAATGTAATTTAATTTAGCTGGCTAAGCTGTATACCTTGGAGAGGCTTGTCCCCAGCTGTGCTCTGTATTCCAGTTGAAAGTGCCAGTGATCTATGCACCTTAGGCAGAGATCATGTAGGCAGGTGGAGTCTATTTTTTCCACTGCAGGTGGCGCTCTCTGCAGCGGCAATGCAGTTGGAGAGCAAGTCAAGAGGAACATCGTTCCTCTATGGTTTCCTGGGTCACTGGGGGAAGCATCCCCTAGGATACTGCTCCCCTACGTGACTCTGGCAGCCATCTGGGGTCAGAGTCTTTTTAATACCCCAGCTCTCAGGTTTTGGCACGCATTTGCGAGTTGAGAGTAGAGACAGGTACCCGGTTTGTTAGGGACAGCACTAGTGGCAGGGAAATATTCCTCACAAGAAGGGATAAGCTTAGGGTTTCAAAAACTCTCTGGACTCCTGCCTATTGGGCACAAGGCCACATTCTTCCCTTCTCTACAGACGCTGACAGTCAGCTACAGTCTGCTCTCTACATGCTGTTGGAACTGTGAGTTGTTTGTGAACATTTTCTTCATTATTTCAATACAAGTTCTTTCACTGTACTGGGAATGAGTGCGTTATTCCGCCTTACTGTGCTGCACCCCACTTATAAGCAGGTCATCAATGGACTCCTGGGTGGTATAAAGCAGCCAGAGCCAGACTAAGGTTGGATTATTATGTTACTGTTCTGCCTCAAAGCCACTCAACAGGCTAGGGGGACTACAATGCCCAGCCGTAAAGGAGATGGTGGACTATATGTGACTACAGTCAGTGCTGGGCTCAGCCCTTCCTTCTCTGAGCTGGCCGTTCAGCTGTTGGCTAATTGCCAGCTCCTATCTCTCCACAGGTACTCAGCTGTTGATGATATCACGTCAGCCCTGCCTACTTAAAGTGGTGTTTCCACAAAAAAAAAAATAGCTTAAAAATCTGCGTATCACGGCGCGTGGCGCCGCTCGCGCATGCACATTGGGTGCCCGGCTGTGAGGCCACAGCCAGGTGCCCACAGTAAGAATGCCGCAAGCAGAGCAGGGAACGAAGGGGGCTTCGTTCCCCCGCATCGCTGGACCCTGGGACAGGTAAGTGTCCGATTATTAAAAGTAGCAGTATTTGTAGCTGCTGACTTTTACATTTTTTTTTTAGAGGGCACCCCACTTTAAGCTGTCCAGCCCAGAGAATCTCTACCTTCACCTTAGTCAGCATCACAGAGACGCTGTCCTGCATTCCTGTTAAAAGACTTTCTTGGCTGACATCCCTTCTGGCTCCAGATCCTGCTTGCTGTTTTACTACGCTCATCTCTGACTCCCTGGCGTTTGGCTTGACTGAATATCCACTCTGGTTCCTGAACTCTGGCTATGTTTTGACTATGTTTGTTCTATTTATTTTTTATTATTAAACAAGTGTGATTTAACTGTACTTCTGTCTCGGTCAGATTTCATGGTTTCTGACAAATACAAGCCTAGCTGCACACAGCTGGTGCACCTGGGAAAAAGTTCACCTAGGGGTGTACTACAGGTTCTGGCATGCATTGAGGGAGATAAAGAAGGTGATAGATGACAGGTCCCAGCACGCAATGAGGGAGATAAAAGGGTTGGTCGACTACAGGTTCCCAGTACACCTTGGTGCAAAGAAGGTATGTGGTGGGCGCAGTACCCCACAGCAAAAAATGGGCGCAACTTTATTGCTCTTAATATTGGGGATGTCTGTGCCATTGCACTGAAACGGTTGAATGGTGGACGTACTGTTCTCAGAGGACATTTTAAAATGTCAGAAATGCTCACAACGCCGTAAGTGCAGATCACAGTAAAGCAATAAAGCACAGAGCAAATCAAAGTGGTTCTGTACCATGTGATTCCTGTGAACCAATCACCACAAGTGAAAGCACATAATGTAAACAAAGCCCCCTCTCCTTCTGTGTTACTGATCACATCCACCGGATACCCTGCCTCAGCTAGCACTACAATGCCCATATTCCTCAACTACAGACACAGAGCATCAAGGGGAAATCAGGCAGAGACCCTATGCTGGAAAGCAGAAGGGCCCTGTAGCAATGGACTTGTGACACATGAGTTAGCGTGACAAAGATGCCAGCTTGTTTTTTGGGATATGGGTTAATGGACGTTGACAGTTTTGGGTGCATTAGCATTCTTATGTACTATATCCGGTTCCCGACCGGCGCACGACTATATACGTCGGCAGAATGGCACAGACAGGCAGGAGGGCGTATTTATAAGTCCCTCCTTAATGCCGTCCGTGCCATCGGGAGTGCGCCGGGAGCGGCGCGCTCCCGCGCCGGTCGGGACCCCCGTGAAGCCGGTCGCGGGTCCCGCGGGGACACCCGCGATCGTCTCACGGAAGGCAGAACGGGGAGATGCGGAAATAGACAGCATCTCCCCGTTCTGCCTAGCAACTAGTGACGCCGATCTCTGCTCCCTGTGATTGGAGCAGAGATCAGCATTCACTAGCTGACAGCCACGCCCCCCCACAGTAAGAAACACACCCCTAGGCATACTTAACCCCTACACTGCCCCCTTGTGGTTAACCCCTTCACTGCCAGTGTCATTTCTACAGGAATCAATGCATTTAAATAGCATTGATTGCTGTATAAATGACAATGGTCCCAAAAATGTGTCAAAAATGTCTGATGTGTCCGCCATAATGTCGCAGTCACAATAAAACTCGCTGATCGCCGCCATTACTAAGAAAAAAAAAATATTAATAAAAATGCTATAAAACTATCCCCTATCTTGTAAACGCTATAACTTCTGCGCAAACCAATCAATAATCGCTTATTGCAATTTTTTTTACCAAAAATATGTAGAAGAATATGTATCGGCCTAAACTGAGGGAAAACAATGTTTTTTTATATATTTTTGGGGGATATTTATTATAGCAAAAAATAAAAAATAATGCGTTTTTTTTTTCAAAATTGTCGCTCTTTTTTGTTTATAGCGCAAAAAAATAAAAACCGCAGGGGCGATCAAATACCACCAAAAGAAAGCTCTATTTGTGGGAAAAAAAAGGATGTCAATTTTGTTTGGGAGCCACGTCGCACGACCGCGCAATTGTCAGTTAAAGCGCGCAGTGCCGAATCGCAAAAAGGGGCCTGGTCCTTTGGCTGCAAATTGGTCCGGTCTGAAAGTGGATATATTACCTTTTTGATCATGTATTCAGTGTACAGTATCTTTAGGCTAATTGTTTATTTTGCATACTAATTGATTGTTGTGGATTGACTGGGGTGTGTCTGTGGGTGAGGGAATGTGATTGAATTTATAGTCTATAGGTGGTTCTAGTGACTTCCCAAAAAGTTGCCTAAAGTTGGTATAATTTTCTGAAATACCTCAATGAGAAAACTATACTGCATTTTGGCCACTGGATGGAGTTAACAAAACAGACATTAATATCTGAGAAAAAATACAGGACAGTTAGTTCAACTTGCACGAATGTCTGTGACATTCGTGTAACAAATGTTTTACAAAAAATTAAAAAGAAGATTTAAAAATTAGTAAATTATTGAATAATACACATTACTCTTGGGTTAATGCGCTAATTATAGTTGATTTATTTATTGAAATAAATAATTCCTGGTCATCCCAATCATGTTGTGTAAAAATCAGGTGTAGTAATACGATCTTGGTTGAGTGCTTATGGTGGTAGTTTCTGAACATTGTGCGTGTATTGGGAAGATGGAGGGAGAATTTTATCCCATCCAGAGAATTTTGAACAGCCACAGGTCCTTGCAGAAGTTTGGAAGATCATTGGGCAGTTGGAAGACAGATGTTTTCCAATTTCTTCTGGCTATGAGGCTGAAAGAGCAACCCCATTGGTAAAGGACATTGGCATGCCTAAGAGCAATAAGTATAGCTGAAGCAATTGATGTTGCTATAAAGTGATCCAAGAAAGGTCAGGAAAAATACATAGTTCAATGTTTATATGTGAAGCTTTTTTATTATTTCTTTGTGTTAGTAGGAATAGATCCTGCAGATCACATCTGTGCTGTGAAAGATAACATCACAGTGTCTATGGGCTCAACCAGTTGTGGTTTGGTGAGAAGAAGGTTCCTCATAATGCTATTAAATATAGTTTGCAAAGTCTCTTTCTATGTCCAGGCCAGTGATGGCGAACCTTGGGACCCCAGATGTTTCGGAACTACATTTCTCATGATGGTAATGCACTTTACAGTGTAGTTGAGCATCATGGGGAATTTAGTGATTCTCCATCACTGGTCTAGGTCTTCAAGGAGGTGTTGAGAGTCTCTAATAGTGGAAAATTGAGAATAGAATTGGGTCTGATGTTTGTGGATGCCTTGTTTTGTAGATTTCATTTCCACTCTGTTATTGTAAGATGTTGGGAGTCTGTGAACAGGGTTTTAATTTCTTTGTAGTCGGTTTTCTTTACCTATTAAGGCAGAAGTCTGAAGGCTATCTTTGTAGGCATACAGTGGGTATAGAAAAGAATCATCCCCCTTTAAAATAATCACATTTTGTTGCTTTGCTGCCTAAAAAAACAACAACATAGTTTTTGTTTTATCTGGCTGTATTTACTAGTGCAATCTATAACATCCAAGTGAAAGCTATAACACCAACATGTCAAAAAAAATAAAAAAATCCAAAAACAGAATCACTGAGTTACAAAAAGCGTGTCAGTATTTTGTTGGACCACATTTTTCTTTAAAGCGGAGCTCCACCCGATTTAGAATCAATATCTCACAATTATTATTTCTCTCTATTAGATTGAAAGATGACAATTAGAAAACAGTACCTTTTTTTTTTTCTTTTGATATGCAGTATTTCCGGGTTCTGGGAATTGCGGGTATGGGCAGGGTTGTGGCGGCTATTAAGCCACTTCCTTAGTGCCGCACTGTCTCCTGGGATCCTTTTCTCTTGTTCCCAGGAGTCTGTGCTGTGGCTTGGCGCGAGTTCTCGCACGATTTTGAAGCCGCAAGTGACGCTGACGGCGCTCCTATGATAAGATTACTGCGCATGCGTGAGATCTTACCTAGAACGGGTGTTGCATTCTGGGAGATGCACGTCACTAGATCCCGGAAGGGAATGTCTGTGGGCTTCACATGCCCACAGGCAAGATTAAACCGATGGCTAACAACATTATAAAGCGTTCTTTCAGGAAAAAAAACAAATGGGAAACCTTCTAAAAACGGGACATGTGAGTAACAAATGTCCAAATTAATTTGTTTAGAAATGTCATTAAAAAAAAAAAAAACGTCAGAGGCAGTGGAGCTTAATTACAGCCTTTAGTCTGCTGGGATATGTCCCTACTAACTTTGCACATCTAGATTTTGCAATATTTGCCCATTTTTCTTTGCAGAACTGCTAAAGTTTGGTTGATTTTCGTGGTGACCAATTGTGGACTCTGCTATATCCTGTCAGAGTATAGAAATAATGGCAGACCCCATAGGAAGCTGTTTACAGGTGTGTGGTTTGTTTATTCATTTCCATTTTAAAGGTTATTACACTACTGAAGTCAATGCCATTCTAAAACAAACTTTAATTTATAATGTTTTATTGTAGTCTGTTAAAAGGTTCCTGTGTACACACATCTATTTTCTCCTATTTCACCACTCCACTGATGATTAGCAAAGGCCTGTCCAAAGAACACATGCAGATAACTGAAAATTAATTGAAAATTAATTCTGTACAGTGCCATGGAACAGCAAGTCTAGGCTTTTCACTCTTTAGTGTCAAGCTAGAATTTTAGCAGAAATCGGATAATCCTAGTGATCTGGACATTAGGACCTTGATAATCAACTAAAATAACAATAATATG
The DNA here is from genome assembly GCA_028564925.1 of Lithobates sylvaticus. Taxonomy (NCBI): domain Eukaryota; kingdom Metazoa; phylum Chordata; class Amphibia; order Anura; family Ranidae; genus Lithobates; species Lithobates sylvaticus. The sequence continues at coordinate 214,961,585 of CM053028.1, forward strand.
ATGATCACAAACATGACAGATGACAAATGGGTGGGTCTACCATGCCAATGATCTTATTCTTTGCCTGGCTCCATTTGCACAGGGGCTTACACACGCTGTAAGTTTCAGCTGCAAAAATCTGTGGATTCCAGCCACAATCACTACAGGTAACTTTGTGAACAGTTGCAAAAAAAGTTATGACTATGAACGGTGTGTCATTGCATTGTACGCAGCTATTCCAACACATCTGTAAATTCCAGCCATATGAATTTTCAGATTCCTGCTGCTTCAATTCGCAGTGTAAATGTTCATGCAAAGAGAGCCTAATGCCGCGTACACACGATCGGAAATGTCGCCAGCAAAGCTCTGATGAGAGTTTTTTGTTGGAAAATGCGACTGTGTGTATGCTCCATCGGTATTTTGCTGGCGGAATTCCAGCCAGCAAAAGATTGAGAGCAGGTTCTCTATTTTTTGGTCAGAAAAAGTTCCTATCCAAAAATGCGATCGTCTGCATGCAATTTGGACGCGCAAAAAATCACACATGCTCGGAAACAATTTCACGCATGCGCGGAAGCATTGAACTTAATTTTCTCGGCTCGTCGTAGTGTAGGTCGAAAGTTCAGAGAGTTCAGAGAGAGTACACCGTGTGTATGCAAGACAAGCTTGAGAGAATTTCCGTTGGAAAAACCATCCAAAATGCGCAAGAAATACGCAAACTAACATTCTTTATGTTCACCTTTATAGTGAATTATATTGTTCAAAACATTTACATGGATACATGATTTTTCACTTTTAATATTTGTAAAGATTTTATCACTGCAAAAGTTGTTTTGTTTCCATTTTACCAAAAAAATTAAATAAATGACTCCATTACTAATCCAGCATAAGCTTTTTAGCTTGCATAAGTAAGTATGCTGACTTTATATGACTCCCTAGGGTTTTGCAATTAAGTAAAACATATTAGAACCAATTACCTTGGGGGTGTTATGTGCTATTTAGTGTCAAATGTATGTTCTTAAGGTCGGAAGGTCAGACATATTCCTTTGCTGGAGTATTTTACAGCACTCGGCACACATTCTGACACAAAAGCATTCATTTGTTTTAACTTCTTAGTGAGCCAGAGATTAAGAGCAAAATTAAAGTTGCAAAAAAAAAAAAGCACACACATATTCACATTTGGTGTTTTTCCCAACTATATGTTTATATGGTTACAATTTTTTTCATCCACAGTTAGGAAAAACGGGTCTAATTTCATTTACCACACACATGTAGAATGTGTCTGTATAAAAACATTCCAGGAGAATTTTATTCTTTTTTTTAGCATTGCTAAATATTATTATATATATTTTTTTAAAGTTTCTATTTGCCAGAGAAGCCTGAAGCATCTTTATTGGGGGGGGGGGGGGGGGATGCATATAACCACATACCTAGTATTGGTTTATTTCAATATTGAAAAAGATTATAGAAAAAACATAAACGGATCCCTTACAGATCTGGAAAACATTAATATTTATTTAAAATCAGTAGTTTTTGCTAGAAATCTACTTAGAACACCAAAAAATTATATATGTATATATATATATATATATATATATATATATATATATATATATATATATATTTTAGCAGAGAACCTAGAAAGTAAAATTGCTGTCTTTTTTTTTATTATTTATTTATCTTATAAAGTTTTTATAAAAAAAGAAAAAAAAAAAAAAAAAATATATATATATATATATATATTATTTTTATTTATTTTTATCACTTTTATTGCTATCACAAGAAATGTAAACATCCCTTGTAAAAACAATAAAGCATGACAGGTCCTATTTATGGAGAAATAAGGGTTCTATAAGATCCCATATCACTCTTCTACCCTTGAAAGCATCAGTCCAAAAAAAAAAAAAAAAAACTAATGATTTGATGCTTCCGGAAGTGATGTCACGATGTCGCTTCCAGACTCCTAGATCATAGAGATGAAGAGAGATGGTCTAGGTCTAGAGGTCTCTTTTCAACTCTATGGCCAGCAGTGTGAACCACATGATCATTTCCTGGGCTTGCCAGTGAGAACAGTAAGTCCGAGAAACACTGCTGCTTCTAAAAGTGATCCAGTGGCTAATCAGCCACTTGGATTGCTTTTAGTGAAAAGAGAATTGCCGACTAAAATTTTTAATGCCGGGGTTATGGCTGACAGCTGCAGTAAACTGCTTCAAATACATAACGTAAATGACAGAAACCATGAAATCTGTCCGAGACAGAAGTACAGTTAAATCACACTTGTTTAATAATAAAAGTAAAAAGAACAAACGTAGTCAAAACATAGCCAGAGTTCAAGAACTGGAACGGATAGTCAGACAAGCTAAATGTCAGGGAGCCGGAGATGAGCGTAGTAAAACAGCAAGCAAGATCTGGAGCCAAGAGTGGATGTCAGCCAAGCAAGTCTTTTAACAGGAATGCAGGAGAGCGTCTCTGTGATGTTGGCTAAGGTGAAGGCAGAGATCCTCTGGGCTGGACGGCTTAAGTAGGCAGGACTGATGAGCAGGATATCATCAATAGCTGGGTACCTGTGGAGAGACAGGAGCTGGCAATTAGCCGACAAATGAGCAGCCAGCTCAGAGAAGGAAGGGCTGAGCCCAGCCCTGACAGTACCCCCTCCTCAATGACCCCTCCCCCTCGGAGGAACACCAGGCTTGAGGGGAAAACATCTATGAAAATCACAGAGGAGAACAGGGGCATGTACTTCCGAGGATGAGACCCAAGAGCGTTCCTCTGGACTGTACCCCTTCCAATGCACCAGGTACTGTATGCGCCCACGGAACCTACGGGAGTCAACAATGGACTGTACTTCATACTTCTCATGGTTCCCAACCTGTACAGGGTGAGAATGTGGCACCGAGGTGGTAAAGCGGTTGCAGACCAAAGGTTTTAATAAGGAGACATAAAATACATTCGAAATATGCATGTTAGACAGAAGGTCTAATGCGTAAGCCACTGGGTTAATCCTGTGAAGAATACGAAAAGGCCCAATAAACCGAGGTGCGAACTTTAATGAGGGAACACGAAGTCGGAGGTTGCGAGATGACAGCCAGATCCTGTCCCCAACCTGGTAGGAAGGCGCGGGCAGGCATCTGTGGTCAGCATGGAGTCTGTACCTATCATTAGCATGTCGCAAAGCCACCTAGACTTGTGCCCAAGTGGAACGAAGACCATGGAGATGCTCCTCTAATGCAGGAATACTCTGCGTAATAAATGAGTCAAGTAACATGGAAGGTTGGAAACCATAGTTCGCCATAAACGGGGACAATCGGGATGCAGAATTCAAGGCACTTTTGTGAGCAAACTCTGCCCACGGTAATAGGTCTGACCAGTTGTTATGATGGTCAGAAATATAGCAACATAGGAGTTGCTCCAATGACTGATTGGCTCGTTCTGCAGCCCCATTAGACTGCGGGTGATAAGCAGAGGAGAAAGCAAGCTGAATTCCCAACTATGCACAAAAGGCTCACCAAAACCCGGGACACAAACTGACTACCCCTGTCCGAGATAATTACCTTGGGTAGCCTCTGTAAGCGAAAGATCTCCTGAGCAAAAATGGAAGCCAGTTACTTAGAAGTGGGCAACTTCTTAAGTGGAATACAATGAGACATTTTTGAGAACCGGTCAACTACCGTAAGGATAACTGTGTTGTAAGGAAATCCATAGACAGGTGGGTCCAGTGACTCTCTCCATTGGGTTGTAGGAGGCCCACTCCGCCAGGGAGGAGAGTGAAGAGGTGCACAGGTCCTTGGCTACCTTCTGGAAGCATGTCTTATTGCATTGTGGTGACCAGGAGAGAACCTCAGCACGGAGCCAATCAAAAGAGGGGTTGTGCCTCTGTAACCAAGGATAACCAATAACCAACGGAAACTTAGGTGAGGAAATATCTTGGAATTGGATTATCTCATGGTGAAGAGCCCCTACGGCCATGGACAACTGACAACTGAACTGTCTCATGAGTCACATGAGCAGCCTGTAGGGGTCTCCCGTTCAAGTGCTTCCATACAAAGGCAGCATGTCATGAATTTGTATGACCAGACTGTGTGGATTGCACAAAGAGAACCAAAAATGCATGTAAGTGAATAATTAAGTTTTTTTAAGGATTAGTGATAACAATATATAAACACCTCCAATATAAACAGTGAACAACCAACCAAACAGTTACCCACAACAATAACTATATACAATGTAAGGGAAGTACCGCAATCTTAAATGTAGCCAGGCCAGGGTCATTCAAAGGAGATCAGCAGATAAACAAGGGCAGTTCCAGAATCACAAACATAAGGCAGGCCGGGGTCATACACAGGGAATCAGCAGATGGGGGAAGGTGCAAAGGGATCAGGCTACAGGGCAGGGATGCAAGGTAACAGGAGGGATAGGATCAGGATCATATGCACAGGGTAAAAGGATCAGGTACACAGGTTACAGGTTGCAGAATCAGGTTCACAGGTCGCAGGTACAGATCAGGGCACAAGGAAGATACCAGGACCATGAGCGCAATCATCAGCCCTGTATTTATATGAATGCCTGTAATTAGCCTCAAGTGACACCTGAACGCAGGAGGTGCTGTCTGCTCCACAGTGCGGGAAAACACCCACTGGTGGACACTGGTATTACAGCCAAAGTATCCAACAGTGCCACCAACAGGTAAATCCTTCTACTACAGATCCAGAGTGTTGGAAGACACCTGCTGATTGACACTGGTACTGCGATCCAAGAGACCGACAGCGCCACCAACGGGCAAACCCTTTCCTGACACAGCATCAATGAACAGGCCTGCAGCCCCACAGTCAATTAGAGCCTGTACCTCAACGGACGACTCAGCCCAAGAAAAGGTGACCGAAACCAGGGGCTTATCCTTCTGGATAACTGGGGACAAAACAATGCCACCTAAGGTCTGTCCATGACAGGACCTCAAGGTTCAGGTGTTCCCTGGACGGGTAGGACAAAACTTTAAAAAGTGACCTGCCTGGCCACAATAAAGGCACAATCTCTCCCTCCTCCTAAAGGTTCTCTCATCCGCAGAGAGATGAGTGAAACCCAAGTGCATGGGTTCATCTTCACTGACCCACTCGGTACCAGGAGGCATGGGAGGTGAGGGAGGCACGGGTGGGACTGCAAAGCTCAGAGGCAAACGTACAGGAGGCTTCCACAAGCGCTCCTTAAAAGAGAGTCTTTCTCTGAGTCTGGAGTCAATGAGGATGGCAAACGTGATCAACTTCTCCAGCTCAGTGGGTATATCTTGGGCTGCTATCTCATCCTTGATGGAGTACTGAATTCAATGGCGTAGTCGGCAACAGTTCTCGTACTCTGTTTGATGGACATGAGGCATGTGGCAGCAGAAGCGGAGCGTGCAGGAACGTCAAATACCCTTTTAAAGGAGGCCACAACAACAGGTTTTTGCATCTCCCATAGAGGGTTTGCCCAGGCCAAGGCTCTCTCAGAAAGCATAGATATCACGAAACCTGCTTTGCTTCTGTCCGTGGGAAATGCCTGGGGCAGCATCTCAAAGTATATCTCAACCTGGTTGAGAAACACTCTGCATTGGACTGGATATCCTCCAAATCGCTGGGGAAGCGAAGCAGAACAAAACATACCTCTTATAGAGGTAATACTCGAGGCGGGTGCTGGAGCAGCAGTAGGGTCGGCCTGCAACATTGGTTGTACCGGGTCAGTCGCAGTGGGAGATTCCAGGTGAGTTGTGCAACTCAGGAGCGTTTGTAACGCCATGGCAAACTGATCCATGCGGTGATCTTGCTCATCCAATCTGGAAAAAATATTACTAACAAGTGGATTGACTGTATCTTCTGAATTCATGGCCTTAGCCTACTGACAGAAACCATGAAATCAGGCCGAGACAAAAGTACAGTTAAATCACACTTGTTTAATAATAAAAGTAAAAAGAGCCAACGTAGTCAAAACATAGCCAGAGTTCAGGAACCGGAACAGATAGTCAGAGAAGCCAAACGTCAGGGAGCCGGAGATGAGCGTAGTAAAACAGCAAGCAGGATCTGGAGCCAGAAGGGATGTCAGCCAAGAAAGTCTTTTAACAGCAATGCAGGACAGCGTCTCTGTGATGTTGACTAAGGTGAACACAGAGATCCTCTGGGCTGGACGGCTTAAGTAGGCAGGACTGACAAGCATGATATCATCAACAGCTGGGTACCTGTAGAGAGATAGGAGCTGGCAATAAGCTGACCACTGAGCGGCCAGCTCAGAGAAGGAAGGGCTGAGCCCAGCCCTGACAGTAAATGTACGTTAGGGAATTTTAAAGTGGTTAAAAATATCCAATTAAAATGCATAAATTCCTTTCCAAAGTATGGAGTAACAAAGACCCTCCATGAGTTAAAGGAATGCTTCAAATTGGCATCAATCCAACCAAATAGGTTTTATTAGCATTCCGATGCTTCAGCAGTAGTATGTGGTAAACCATTCCCCCTTCATATGTCAACGCATTTCGGGGCTAAGCCGCTTTCTTAGGACAGGACGGCATTATACTGATAAAATATTATAATGCAAAGAACAGTGTAAATGTTTTCAACAAATGTTTTCAACAACAGATAATTATTCTGCACTTGTGGTAGACTAATTAGTACACCTTAGGATTTGGATACCACCTGGTGTGGTAGATACTATTTAAGATCCAGCAACTGCCCATACTGAAAAATGTCAGCTAATGTAAACTCTGAATATTACCCTGGACAACAAAATTCAGTCGTGGCAAGTGAATATGCCAGGGGAATGAAAGAATGTCTGCTTCAGTGTTTTTCAGTTAGTGATTGCGCTGATCATTCAGAGTGGGTGGAATGTAAAAAAAAAAATAAATTAAAAGGACACAGAAGAATTGGTTGGGAAGGGAACTTTGTCACAGAAAAGGATTCTGGGTAAGTCTGGAATGGGAGAAAATCACTGTAGAAAAAAACAATTAAGCTTGCCTGCAAATGGTTTAGATGAATGGTTTATTGAGGCCATAGAAAAATAAGCAGAAACATTGGGAATGGGAATACAAGCAATCTAAGAAAAGCAAGGACCTGTATTCAGCCAAAGCAAGCAAAACATTCTACAGAGACATAATTGAATTGAAAAGGGATTCAAACCAAGAGTTTCAAGTATGATTCTATAATCTGTTAACGATTCTTGCGTGCTGTAATAAATTCTTTCATGAGTTCCTGTAATAAGTAAAGACAACTTGTGAATTATCAAAAGAGAAACAGAGAGCACCAAAAGTGAAACTTACTGCTTACAAAGGTGTAGATGAAGACCAGGGCCGGACTGGGAATAAAATTCAGCCCTGGAAAAAAATTCATACCAGCCCCACAGCATTATTATACCAGCGCAACAACATTATTTTCTGGTTCATGAAAGGGAAAACCAGACATTTTAAAGCACATTTGAAGACTGTATTATATACAGAAAAGACAGATAGGAAATCACATAGGGCTTTATACATATAACATTATTCAATTCATTTTCATTAGGGATGGGGAGCACGGGGGGCTGGAGAGCACTGTGGGGCGTGGAGAGCACTGTGGTGGGGAGCACTGGGGGGGGGCGCACTGTGGGGGGTGGAGAGCACTGTGGTGGGAGCTGCAGACTGATGGGGGCAGACAGAACAGGGGTGGGGAGCAGGGGGGCTGGACAGCACTGTGAGGGGTGGGGAGCACGGGGGGGCTAGAGAGCACTGTGGGGGTGGGGAGCTGGAGAGCAATGTGGGGGGTGGAGAGCACTGTGGTGGGAGCTGGAGACTGATGGGGAGACCTGGAGAGCACTGGGGGCAGAAAGAACAGGGGTGGGGAGCACGGGGGGAGGGCACTGTGGGGGGAGGGGCTGGAGTCGGAGAGCACCGGGGGGCACAGGGGGGGGCACTGTGGGGGGTGGAGAGCACTGGGGTGGGGGTTGGAGAATGATGGGGAGACCTGGAGAGCATCGGGGGTAGAAAGAACAGGGGTGAAGAGCACTGTGGGGGGTGGAGAGCACTGGGGTGGGGGCTGGACAGCACTGTGGGGAGCACTGGGGTGGGGGCTGGACTGTGGGGTGGGGAGCACGGGGGGGGGGGGCTGGACAGCACTGTGGGGGGAGACCACTGTGGGGGGTGGGGATTGGGGGGGGGGGCCACTGTGGGGGGTGGAGAGCAATGTGGGGGGCTGGACAGCACTGTGGGGAGCACTGGGGTGGGGGCTGGACAGCACTGTGGGGGTGGGGAGCACGGGGGGGGGGCTGGACAGCACTGTGGGGGGTGGGGGGCTTGAGACCACTGTGGGGGGTGGGGAGCATGGGGGGGGGGCTGGAGAGCACTGTGGGGGTGGGGGCTAGACAAGGACCTGGAGAGCAGGGGAGGCAGAAATAACAGGGGTTGAGAGAACTGGGGGGGGGGGCTGGAGACAGTGTAGAGTGTGGTGGGGGAGGAGAGCATTGGGGGGGGGGGGGGCAAAAATAAAAGCATCAGCAGGGGGCGGCATATAGAGGAAATGAGCTTTCTATTATTCCTCCCTGCAGCCGCTGAATGCTTTATTCTCCTCCTCTCCCTCCTCCAAGCATTCAGCGGCTGCATGGAGGAATATAGAAAGCTAATCTCCTCTATATGCCGCCCCCCTGCTGATCCCCCTATCCAGGCACACCGTTAGGGCTGTACTGAGTAGTACTCACAGCCATCTCTCCTCCTGTGATCTCGGAGCTGGCCGGGTCAGTGTTCTGCGGCCGCGCACCGCGCTGTAACATGGTCCCGCCCCCCCCCCAGACCGGCTGTGTGATAGGTGGAACACTGATTCTAGATACTATCACACAGCCGGTCTAGGGGGGCGGGACCATGTTACAGCGCGGTGCGCGGCCGCAGAACACTGACCCGGCCAGCTCCGAGATTACAGGCGCATGAGAGTGGGGACAGGGGAGCACTGTAGCCGCAAAACGGCCCCAGGGCAGGCAGCCTACCGGGAAATATCCCGGTATCCCGGTAGGCCAGTCCGGCCCTGATGAAGACATCAAGAAACTTAAAGCGTAACTCAACGGTATCTGAGCACCACAAACCAGAAACATTATTCAATTCATTTTCATTAGGGATGAACCGAACACCCCCGATTCGGTTCGCACCAGAACTTGCGAACAGCCAAAAAATATGTACGAACGCCCAAACACCATTAAAGCCTATGGGACATGAAAAATCAAAAGTGCTAATTTTAAAAGCTAATATGCAAGTTATTGCCATAAAAAGTGTTTGGGGACCCGAGTACTGCCCGATGGGACATGTATCATTGCAAAAAAAAAGTTTTAAAAATGGCCATTTTTTCGGGAGCAGTGATTTTAACCACTTCAGCCCCGGACCAATTTGCAGCTAAGGACCAGGCCCCTTTTTGCAATTCGGCACTGCGTCGCTTTAACTAACAATTGCGCGGTCATGCGACGTGGCTCCAAAACAAAATTGGCGTCCTTTTTTTCCCACAAATAGAGCTTTCTTTTGGTGGTATTTGATCGCCCCTGCGGTTTTTATTTTTTTGCGCTATAAACAAAATAGAGCGACAATTTTGAAAAAAAATGCAATATTTTTTACTTTTTGCTATAATAAATATCCCCAAAAAATATATAAAAAAACATTTTTTTTCCTCAGTTTCGGCCGATACGTATTCTTCTACATATTTTTGGTAAAAAAAATCGCAATTAGCGATTATTGATTAGTTTGCGCAAAAGTTATAGCGTTTACAAAATAGGGGATAGTTTTATAGCATTTTTATTAATATTTTTTTTTTATTAGTAATGGCGGCGATCAGCGATTTTTATTGTGACTGCGACATTTTTGTGCGACACATCGGACATTTTTGACACATTTTTGGGACATTTGTCATTTATACAGCAATCAGTGCTATTTAAATAGCACTGATTCCTATGTAAATGACAGTTGTAGTTAGGGGGTTAACCACTAGGGGGCGGGGAGGAGTCAGTGTGACGTGTTTGTTTTTTTACAGTAGGGGGCGTGGCTGTACGTGTGACGTCATTGATCGGCGTTCCCGATGACAGGGAACCGCCGATCACTGACAGTCAGTGTAGGAAGCGCGGGGAGAGGTTTGTTTACATAGACCTCTCCCCGTTCTTCCGCTCCGTAACCTGATCGCGGGATACCAGCGGCATCGGGTCCGCTGGTCCCGCGGCCGGGGTCACGGAGCTCCCGACCGGGTCGCGAGCGCGCGCGCGGCGCGCGACCCACGGGCAGGCACATGCACGATCACGTACAGGTACGTGATTCTGCCTGCCCGAGCCATTCTGCTGACGTATATATGCAGTGGCCGGTCGGGAAGCGGTTAATAATGCTTAAAGTGAAACAATAAAAATTAAATATTCCTTTAAATATCATGCCTGGGGAGTGTCATTAGTATGCCTGTAAAGTAGCGAATTTGTCCCGAGTTAATAACAGTATCGCAGCAAAATTACATTTTAAAGAAAAAGTCATTCAAAACTGCTTGAAATGGCAATATAAATAAAAATCATTGAAATTGATTGAAAGCACCCAAATAAAAAAAAATTGCGCGGGGGTCCCCCAAAAATCTATAACAGGCCCTTCAAGTCTGGTATGGATATTAAGGGGAACCCTGTGCTAAAATTTAAAAAAAATGACATAGGGGTCCCCCTCAAAATCCATACCAGGCCCTTCAGGTCTGGTATGGATTTTAAGGGGAACCCTATGCCAAAATAAAAAAATTGGCGTAGGGGTCCCCCCCAAAATCCATACAAGACCCTTATCTGATAAAGCAACCTGGCAGGCCTCAGGAAAAGAGTTGGGGACGGGAGAGCGCTCCTCTCTCCTGAACCATACCAGGCCACATGTACTCAACATGGGGAGGATGCTTTGGGTTGTCCCCAAAGCACCTTGTCCCCATGTTGATGGGGACAAGGGCCTCATTCCCTCAACCCTTGCCCGGTGGTTGCGAGGTTCTGCGGACAGGGGGCTTATCAGAATCTGGAAGCCCCCTTTAACAAGGGGACCCCCAGATCCCAGCCCCGTCCTATGTGAATGAGTATGAGGTACATTGTACCCAATACAAATTCACCAAAAAAAGTGTCAAAATGTTAAAAATGAGAGACAATTTGGGACAAGCTCTTTATAAAATAAAAACTGTCCTGTGATGTCCATTCATCTTCGATTACAGCGTCCGGCGACCCGATAAAAAAAAAAAAGGAAAAAACTCCACCTCCATGGCAGGTTCCAGCTGACTGAAGCCTTTTCGCAATGAGCAGGTGACCCCCGCCCCACTCTGACGTTATGTGACATCACGTAACATCAAAGGGGGGCAGGGCCCCCCTTTTACGTCACTAGGTGGCCCCGCCCTCAGCTATTTTTATGATGTACCCCATACCCATTCACATTGAGGGGGCAGGATCTTGGGGTCCGCTTGTTAAAGGGGCTTCCAGATTCTGATAATCCCCCTGCCCGCAGACCCCCACAACCACCGGGCAAGGGTTGTGGGGATGAGGCCCTTGTCCCCATCAACATGGGGACAAGGGGCTTTGGAGGCGACCCCAAAGCACCCTCCCCATGTTGAGGGCATGTGGCCTGGTACGGTTCAGGAGGGGAGGGGGGCTCTCTTTTCCTGCGGCCTGTCAGGTTGCGTGCTCGGTCAAGGATCTGGTATGGATTTTGGGGGGCCCAATGTAATTTTTTTAACATTTTGGTTCAGGGTTCCCCTAAAATCCATACCAGACCTGAAGGGCCTGGTAATGGACTGGGGGGGGGGGCCCATGCCATTTTTTTCAATGATTTCATCTATATTGCTGGGATCCGACAATACATTACAGCCGTGAGCAGTTTTGAATTACATTTTTTCCTTTACAAATGTCATTTTGCTGCTCTCATTAATAAAACTATGTACGGCTGCCGTGTAAGCAGCCTTACATAGTGTGGGGCATGGACTCAGCCCCCTGAGCCATGATTGGCCAAAGGCACCCTGCCTTTGGCCAATCATGGCTCTCACAGCAGAGCGCACTGTGATTGGCCAAAGCATGCAGGTCAGGTGCATGCTTTGGCCAATCAGCAGCCGCCAATGCACTGCGATCTCGCAGTGCATTGACGGTCTCGCGTTCATTAGGGAGCGTTCAGCGGGTGCTGGAATTTCCTGCAAACGCCCCATAATGTTTGGTATTCAGCTAAAGGGGAAACACCTGCGAATGCCCCATAATGTTCGGTATTCAGCGAACGGGCGAGCACTTGACTCGAACCGCGGGCTCATCCCTAATTTTCATTATTCAAAGCAAACCTACCCATCCATCCATGTCTCCATACTTTACTTCTTTGTGAAATCACTTTGACCCCACCCCCTCCTCAGCACATATCAGGGGACATGTATCAATGCAAAAAAAGTTTTTAAAACTGAAGTTTTTTCAGGAGCAGTGATTTTAAGAATGCTTAAAGTGAAACAATAAAAATGAAATATTCCTTTAACCACTTCAGCCCCGGAAGATTTGGCTGCTCAATGACCAGGCCATTTTTTGCAATATGGCATCATGATACGGGATCGTGCGACGCTGTACCCAAACAAAATTGACCTCCTTTTTTTCCCACAAATAGAGCTTTCTTTTGGTGATATTTGACCACCTCTGCGGTTTTTATTGTTTGCGCTAGAAAAAAAAAGAAGAGCAACAATTTTGAAAAAAACAAAATATTTTTTACTTTTTGCTATAATAAATATCCCAATTTTTAAAAAAAATAAATACATTTTTTCCTCAGTTCAGGCCGATATGTGTTCCTCAACATATTTTTGGTAAAAAAAATCGCAATAAGCTTATATTGATTGGTTTGCGCAAAAGTTATAGTGTCTAAAAAATAGTGGATAGATTTATGGCATTTTTATTATTTTAATTTTTTACTAGTAATGGAAGTGATCTGCGATTTTTATCAGGATTATTTTTTTCCCCTTCTTTCCTCCCTCCTTCCCTGCCTCCCTCCGTCATTGTTTTCTCCCCCTTTTCTTTCCCCTCCCCCCCCCCTTTCTATTCCCCTCTTTCCTCTCCTTTTCCTTCCTCCTTCCCTGTTCTCTCTTGATTTTGCCCCCTTTCTCTCTCTCTCTCTCTCGCGCTTTCTCTCTCTCTCTCTCTCTCTCTCTCTCTCTCTCTCATTCTTATTTCTCTCTCTTTTTCTCTTAATACTCTATTTCATCAGTTTCCATGAATGCTTGAGTGTAGTCCCCACACCACCATTATATGTAGATTTTTTTTTTTCTTATACTATTCTAGTCGGTCATACGCTTACTGCCTCCCATGTCCGCCCTGGGTGAGACACCTGCCCAGGGTGTCTCAAAAGCCGTTTGATGCCCCCCTTTGGGTTTGCATTGGTGACGCTGTTGCTCTTACAAAACTCCATTAGCTAAGCTTTACTTGGTAGCTTGGCTATAATACAACTGCAAAACCTGTACAATATTATTAACTATTAACTATTATTAGTAACTATTAGAATGTATCTCTCTATTTCTAGATGCTCTAACACCTCCTGAAGAAGTGACTCATGTCACAAAACTTGTTGAGGAATCGTCTCCACTTGCATCAATCTGTTTCTATCCACCAGATGGGTTTTTGAGCGTATAATTGCTAACCCCAACGTCTTTTATACACAACAATTCTCAATATGATTTGCTGTGATTGTATTTTATGTAATATCTCTAATAAAGTATTCATTATTTTTAACTTGGAGTAGCTCCTGTTAACCTGCCCTCTTGTTCCATTGCGGTGGACAAATTGGACACTTTTGACACACTTTTGAGACCATTGACAATTATACGGTGATCAGTGCTATAAAAATGAACTGATTACTGTATAAATGTCACTGGCAGGGAAGGGGTTAACACTAGGGGGCAATCAAGGGGTTAACTGTGTTCCCTAGATGTGTTCTAACTGTAGGGGGGATGGGACTGACTAGGGAAGGAGAGAGATTGATGTTCATACTTAGTATGAACACATGATCTGTCTTCTCTCCCTTGAGAGAACTGGGAGGTCTGGTATGGACAGGGGGGAACACATGCCTTTTTTTCCTTAATTTTGTCATAAGGCTCCCCTTAACCACTTCAGTACACTATATTATATATTGTACACTGCACTATACACCTTGCATTGTATTATATATACTACACTGAGGGCCCTATATACTCTGAACTGCAATATATATACTATACAGACTGCACTATATACAGTGGTGTGAAAAAGTGTTTGCCCCCTTCCTCATTTCCTGTTCCTTTGCATGTTTGTCACACTTAAGTGTTTCGGAACATCAAACCAATTTAAACAATAGTCAAGGACAACACAAGTAAACACAAAATGCAATTTGTAAATGAAGGTGTTTATTATTAAAGGTGAAAAAAAATCCAAACCATCATGGCCCTGTGTGAAAATGTGATTGCCCCCCTTGTTAAAACATACTATAACTGTGGTTGTCCACACCTGAGTTCAATTTCTCTAGCCACACCCAGGCCTGATTATTGCCACACCTGTTCACAATCAAGGCATAACTTAAATAGGAGCTGCTTGACGCAGTAAGGTCCACCAGAAGATCCTTAAAAGCTACACATCATGCCGAGACCCAAAGAAATTCAGGAACAATTGAGAAAGAAAGTAATTGAGATCTATCAGTCTGGAAAGGGTTATAAAGCCATTTCCAAAGCTTTGGGAATCCAGCGAACCACAGTGAGAGCCATTATCCACAAATGGCGAAGACATGGAACAGTGGTGAACCTTCCCAGGAGTGGCCGGCCGCCCAAAATTACCCCAAGAGCGCAGCGACGACTCATCCAAGAGGTCACAAAAGACCCCACAACAACGTCCAAGGAACTGCAGGCCTCACTTGCCTCAGTTAAGGTCAGCGTTCATGCCTCCACCATCAGGAAAAGACTGGGCAAAAATGGCCTGCATGGCAGAGTTCCAAGGAGAAAACCACTGCTGAGCAAAAAGAACATCAAAGCTCGTCTCAATTTCTCCACCACACATCTTGATGATCCCCAAGACTTTTGGGACAACATTCTGTGGACCGATGAGACAAAAGTGGAACTCTTTGGAAGGTGTGTGTCCAAGTATATCTGGCGTAGAAGGAACACTGCATTTCAGAAAAAGAACATTATACCAACAGTAAAATATGGTGGTGGTAGTGTGATGGTCTGGGGCTGTTTTGCTGCTTCAGGACCTGGAAGACTTGCCGTGATAAAAGGAACTATGAATTCTGCTGTCTACCAAGAGATCCTGAAGGAGAATGTCCGACCATCTGTTCGTGTACTAAAGCTGAAACAAACTTGGGTTCTGCAGCAGGACAATGATCCTAAACACACCAGCAAGTCCACCACCGAATGGCTGAAGAAAAACAAAATGAAGACTTTGGAGTGGCCTAGCCAAAGTCCTGACCTGAATCCTATTGAGATGTTGTGGTATGACCTTAAAAAGGCCGTTCATGCTCGAAAACCCTCTAATGTAACTGAATTAGGACAATTCTGCAAAGATGAGTGGGCCAAAATTCCTCCAGGACGCTGTAAAAGCCTCATTGCACGTTATCGCAAACGCTTGGTTGCAGTTGTTGCTGCTAAGGGTGGCCCAACCAGTTATTAGGTTTAGGGGGCAATCACTTTTTCACACAGGGCCATGATGGTTTGGATTTTTTTTCACCTTTAATAATAAACACCTTCATTTACAAATTGCATTTTGTGTTTACTTGTGTTGTCCTTGACTATTGTTTAAATTGGTTTGATGTTCCGAAACACTTAAGTGTGACAAACATGCAAAGGAACAGGAAATGAGAAAGGGGGCAAACGCTTTTTCACACCACTGTACTCTGAACTGCAGTATATATACTATGCGGACTGCACTATATACTCTGCTGAAAAATCCCCGGGCTCCAGGAAGACAGGCAGCAGTGGTTCGGCGGGCTCCTGACAAGCTACGGCATGTCTACACGCCGCCGCGCAGCTGCACTCCCGTTCAACGGTGGGGGAAAGAGCCAGGCGAACAGGCTCAGAATCTACCTTATGGCACAGAGCGTGGACTCAAGTAAGAGAACCACGGCCGAGGAGGGAAGGAAATTCCTCTCCCCTGATCTGAAGGGAGGAGCAGGGAGGGCCATACACGATCCCCCTGCACAGGGCCGAGGAGCGACGGGCTTAGGAAGGGGAATTACAGTACCCGGCGGTGGCAACCCTAAGCCCAAGGCAGAGCTGCATAAACCTGGAAAGGGACCTCCCAGGAGAAGGGAGAGACCCCATGGCTCACGATGATGAAATTGTGGGCCTGGAGGGTGAATATGCTGGAGGTGACCCGAATCTTCAGGAGGTGGAGGGAATCCCAAGAGGGATGGCTGAATCCTTGGACAATTACAATCTTGGTACTACAAAGCCCAGCAGTGAATCTGCAAAAATCAGCAAATGACTTGAATCCAGAGACAGCCTCTACAGGGTCGGTGCAATATGTTAACCCTTTGTATTGTGACCTTAATAATGAACCAGGTGCATCTCAATCAGAGTTAATAGTGTATTGGGACTCAAGAGAACATTTGAGAGCACTTCCTACAAGAAATGACATTCAATTACTTATAACCACTGTTGAATCGTCCTGCAAGCAGGTTGTGGAGGGGCTAATGGAGGATATAGGGGCACTGGGACATAGAGTGGAGGAAATGGATATGGGCCAAGATGATATTAGACAACGAGTGGCTTCATACCATGAAGAAGTGCTGAACTCTCTGTTGGATCAGATGGATAATCAAGAAAATAGAGATTGTAGGCAAAATATATGTATAAGGGGCCTGCCTGAAATAAAACAACATTTTGAATTGCTTCAAAAGGTGATCAGTTTGTTTCAGCTAATTCTTGGGCCATCCGCACCGGATAGGATTGAAATAGATAGAGTCCATACTGCCCTTTCCCCTCCCCCCCAAAATGCAGAAAGACCAAGAGATGTTATTTTAAAATACATAGATATTCAGTGAAAGAAGCTATTATGAAAGCGGTCCACAATAAATCCACGGTTGACTTTGAAGGTGCACAAATAGCTCTATTTCCAGATTTATCATATAGAACTCTTATGCAACAAAGAATGATTAAACCCTTGTTGGAAGTCCTACAAGCAGTTGATGTTAAATATCGCTGGGGATATCCCTTCAGGGTTATAGCAACACGGAATGTCAAAACAGCAATACTTAAAACTAAAGATGATTTGCAACACTTCACAGAGGTGCTGGAGCTCCCCATGGTGGATTTTCCGGATTGGAGACTGAATAATTGTAAACCATCATTACAACGACCAGAACTATGACAACAAGTGCCAATTAACCGCTTCCCGAGCGCCTCATGTAGATATACGTCTACAGAATGGCACGGGCAGGCAAAATCACGTACGGGTACGTCCCCTTTAATTTGCCTGCCCATGGGTCGCGCGCGCGCCACCAGCGGCGCGCTCGCAACCCGGTCGGGAGCTCCGTGACCACGGCCGCGGGACCAGCAGACCCGATCGCCGCTGGTACCCCGCGATCGGGTTACGGAGCTGAAGAACGGGGAGAGGTTTGTGTAAACAAACCTCTCCCCGCGCTTCCTACTCTGCCTGTCATTGATCGGCTGTTCCCTGTCATCGGGAAAGCCGATCAATGACGTCAGACGTACAGCCACGCCCCCCTACTGTAAAAAAAAAACACAACACGTCACACTGACTCCTCCCCGCCCCCTAGTGGTTAACTCCTTCACTGCCACTGTCATTTACATAGGAATCAGTGCTATTTAAATAGCACTGATTTCTGTATAAATGACAAATGTCCCAAAAATGTGTCAAAAATGTCCGATGTGTCCGCCATAATGTCGCAGTCACAATAAAAATCGCTGATCACCGCCATTACTAGTAAAAAAAAAAAAAATATTAATAAAAATGCTATAAAACTATCCCCTATTTTGTAAACGCTATAACTTTTGCGCAAACTAATCAATAATCGCTAATTGCGATTTTTTTTACCAAAAATATGTAGAAGAATACGTATCGGCCAAAACTGAGGAAAAAAAAATGTATATTATTATAGCAAAAAGTAAAAAATATGGAATTTTTTTCAAAATTGTCGCTCTATTTTTGTTTATAGCGCAAAAAATAAAAACCGCAGGGGCGATCAAATACCACCAAAAGAAAGCTCTATTTGTGGGAAAAAAAAGGACGCCAATTTTGTTTGGGAGCCACGTCGCACGACCGCGCAATTGTCAGTTAAAGTGACACAGTGCCGAATCGCAAAAAGGGGCCTGGTCCTTTGGCTGCCAATTGGTCCGGGCTGAAGTGGTTAAAGGTCGACTGAAGATTGATATTGACAGACAGGATTATAATTTGGTTTTAGAAGGACATAAATAGGGGTGTAAAGTTAAAAGGGTTAATAGGAAAGGAGCTGATTGTCTGGGATTGGGGGGGGGGGGGGGGGTTCTGGTTTGTTGTCTTTCCCTCTGTCCTCTCTTCCTTCCTATCTTTTCTTCCCTTCTCTCTCTCAAAATACTTTTTTTCCCTTTTTGTTGGGGATATTGGAGGCAATGTGCTGAAGTACCACTAAATAAGAATGGTATAGGAATATAAATGGAATCCCAGGGTTCACCAGGTATCCTGTTCATGTTTTTAACCAGCTTTCCCCCATAAGGTCGGTCCCGAGACAAGGGACTTTGTTTTTTGCCAAGAGGCGGTTATGGGTTTTAGATGGTTTTGTGTGTCCTTTTATTTTTTCTCCTTCCCTCTTCTCATCAGATGCATCCAGGGAGAGAGCAGATACCGATCAGGCGCAGCGGCATAGTAAGGCTGGTTTCACACTGGGGCGGTTTGCAGGCACTATTGCGCTAAAAATAGCTCCTTCAAACCGGCCTGAAACAGCTGCTGCACTGCTACACTGTGTCTCCAGTGTGAAAGCCTTAGGGCTTTCACACTGGAGTGGTGCGCTAGCAGGACGGTAAAAAAAGTCCTGCTAGCAGCATCTTTGGAGCGGTGAAGGAGCGGTGTATTCCCCGCTCCTATACCGCTCCTACCCATTGAAATCAATGGGACACCGCAGGGTTACCGCGGTAATACCGCCTGCAAAGCGCCGCTTTGCGGCACTTTGCGGGGGGGTTTAACCCTTTTCGGCATACCGCGGCTTAAACGACAGTAAAGCATCGCTAAATATAGCGCTGCTTTACCGCCGCCGCCCGCACCGCTCCGGTGTGAAACCAGCCTAAGAGTTTCATGGAAGTAGTGAGAGAATGATAGATGGAATGAAGATTGTATCGTATAATGTGAGAGGGCTTTGCTCAACTGGTATGAACTGGGTCACATGAAAGCAGAGTTAGTCTTTCTGCAGGAGACGCACTTCATGGCAGGGTCGACCCCTCGTATGCCTCTTTTTCCATATAATCAATGTTTCCATGCACCTTCACCCATCCCTAGGGCCAGAGGAGTTACAATAGCTATCCACAAACAATGTCCCTTAGTACCTATAGACCTACGAGTAGACACTGAAGACCATTTTCTTTTTGTTAAGGGCAAGATCCAGGGTCAGTGTTATACTTTCACTACTATATATGCCCCCAACAACCATACTGTTAAATTTCTATCTAAAACTTTGGATATTTTGGGGAAGTTTCAGGAAGGTTTATTGGTTATGGGAGGGGATTTTAACATTACCTTGGACCCCAGTCTAGACACTTCTTTGGGGAAAACCTTTGTGTCTCATAAGGCTTTAAGGCATGTTAAACAGCGCCTTTGCTCTCTGCATTTGGTAGACAGTTGGAGAGTGCTGCATGAACGGGACAAGGATTTCAGCTATTATTCCAAAACACATAATGTGTATTCAAGGATCGATATGTTGTTGGTTGATCAATACTATCTGAATTATGTAAATTCATCAACGATTGAGTCAATTACCATGTCAGACCATGCTCCAATAAGCTTAACGATATGTCCGGCATCGATGGGGAGCCTGGAAAGAACATGGCGATTGAACAAATCTACCCTAGATGATAAAAAGAATGTGGAATCCCTGTCCCGCACACTGACATTATACTTTGAGACCAATAAATCAGAGGAGGTGTCTGACCAAGTTACATAGTTAGCTAAGCCGAAAAAAAGACACAAGTCCATCCAGTTCAACCATAGAAAAAAAAAAAAAAAAATAAAAATAAAATATATCGTACAATCCAATAAACCCCATTCTATACCCACAGTTGATCCAGAGGAAGGCAAAAAAAACCCCCAAAAGAGCATGCTCCAATCTGCTACAGCAGGGGAAAAAAATCACTCCCTGATCCCCATAGAGGCAATTGGATTTTCCCTGGATCAACATTACCTTTAAATGTCAGTACCCAGTTATATTATGTACATTTAGGAAAGTATCCAGACCTTTCTTAAAGCAATCTACTGAGTTAGCCAGAACCACCTCTGGAGGGAGTCTATTCCATATTTTCACAGCTCTTACTGTGAAGAAACCTTTCCGTATTTGGAGATGAAATCTCTTTTCCTCTAGACGTAAGGAGTGCCCCCTTGTCCTCTGTGTTGACCGTAAAGTGAATAACTCAACACCAAGTTCACTATATGGACACCTTACATATTTGTACATGTTGATCATATCCCCCTTATTCTCCTCTTCTCAAGAGAGAATAAATTCAGTTCCTCTAATCTTTCCTCATAGCTGAGCTCCTCCATGCCTCTTATCAGTTTGGTTGCCCTTCTCTGCACTTTCTCCAGTTCCCCGATATCCTTTTTGAGAACTGGTGCCCAAAACTGAACTGCATATTCCAGATGAGGTCTTACTAATGATTTGAACAGGGGCAAAATTATATCTCTCTCTCTGGAGTCCATACCTCTCTTAATACAAGAAAGAACTTTGCTTGCTTTGGAAACCACAGCTTGATATTGCATGCTATTATTGAGCTTATGATCTACCAAAACCCCCAGATCCTTCTCCACTATGGATTCCCCCAGTTGTACTCCCCCTAGCATGTATGATGCATGCATATTCTTAGCCCCCAAGTCCATAACTTTACATTTATCAACATTAAACCTCATCTGCCACATAGTTGCCCAATTAGACAGAGCATTGATGTCGGCTTGTAAGTTGGAGACCTCCTGTAAGGACGTTATTCCACTGCATAGCTTGGTGTCATCTGCAAAGACAGAAATGTTACTTTTGATCCCAGACCAATATCATTTATAAAGATATTAAAAAGTAAGGGTCCCAGCACTGAACCTTGGGGTACACCACTGATAACCTTAGACCATTCAGAGTAAGAATCATTAACCACTACTCTCTGAATTCTGTCTTTTAGCCAGTTTTCTATCCATTTACAAACCGGTATTTCCAAGCCTGTAGACCTTACCTTACACATAAGCCGTGTGTGGGGAACTGTATCGAACGCTTTTGCAAAATCCAAGTATACCACGTCCACAGCCATGCCTCTGTCCAAGGTTTTACTTACCTCTTCATAAAAAGAAATCAGGTTTGTCTGACAACTTCTGTCAGACAAGTGGTATGTGAAGCCCATAAGGCGGTCGTTAGAGGGGGGTGGACTTCAATGGGTTTGCGTATTAGAAAAGAGAGACAGAAAGAAATGGTTGAGCTTCTAGAGGAAATACATAAACTTGAAATTAAACATGAGGCCCATTTAAAACATGGGGACGCGCGGAGACTGGAGGAACTGCGGGTAGACTTAAAACAGCTTCTCGATCGGAAAGTTCAAAATAAAGACAGGTATTTTGCACACCGTTTTTACGAACAGGGCAATAAGTATGGGAAATTATTGGCCAGACAATTAAAGAAACAACAGGATTTACGCCATGTTCACACTATAAAGACAGGTGATAAGCAGGGGCGGATCCAGGGGGGGGGCAACAGGGCAATTGCCCCCCCCGAACTTGCTGACATGACTGTGTGATTCAGTCACAGTGTGTCACTCACTGGGTTGCTCTGCGGCGGCGGCTGCCGCTGCCTCTGCTCTGCGCGGTCTGCCGAGTCTCTCTCTCACATCAGCCGATTAGCGGCGCAGAGAGAGAGAGAGAGAGACTCGATTGATAGCAGGAGGACAGGTGGGTGGAGCCTCTTCCCTGCACTCGTTGCTAACGCCTGGGCCGCCTGGCGTCTAGCAACGAGTGACGTCACGTAGGCCTCTCCTGTCAGCCAGTCTCTCTGACTCAGAGCCGCTGCCCCAGCCCCCGACCCGACGTGACTCACTGGAGCTGCTGCCGCGGCGCCGCCAGGGAGAGGAGAGAACAGTGCCACAGCCCACAGGGCAGGCACTATGTTTAAAGTTTAAACCGTTGTAACAACTTCCTGTTCCACTTCCCCACCATTCTTCCAACCACCACCGCACCCTGACCTGGCGCACCGCCGCTAACTAACATCAGTGACAATCTGTGACTGCACTGCAGAGTGCAGAGCGCCTTCTTTCTCCGCCCCTGACTGTGTTGGCCCCACCCACCGGCACGCACCCTCCTCCCTCCATCTTGTCCACGCTACAGGCTCCGCCGCCCCTGACTTAGTGTTGGCTCCACCCACCTCCTCCATCTTCTCCACCTTGCGCAGTCTACAGAGCGGCAGCGGCTTGACTTGTCTTGAAATTGAAGTAGAAGACTTATTGAGAAGATTACTGGATCCATCCATCCCATCCATCCCCACTCCATTGCTCCTGCATGGGAACCCCTCGCTCTCACCAGAGCACCCAAATAGTTGACGACTTCACTAAACGTGAGTAAAAGTATGAATGAATGAATGTCATGTGACAAATTGCAAAATACATGTGTGCCATTATGTATGAAAAAAAATGCCATTTTAGTGTTAACTTGTTTAATCTTCACCCCTGCAGCTCCGAAAAGTTTTAACCCTCCTTATGACCAGGCCATTTTTTGTGATACTGCGCTGCGTTACTTTGACTGGCTGATAATTGTGCAAGGCTGTACCAAAATAAAATGTACGCCCTTTTTTTCCCACAAATAGAGCTTTCTATTGGTGGTATTTGATCACCTCTGCGGTTTTTCATTTTTGTGCTATAAACAGAAAAAGAGCAACAATTTTGAAAAAAAAAAAAAATATTTTTTGCTTTATGCTATAAAAAAATGTCTTCCTCAGTTTAGGCCAATATGTATTCTTCTCCATATTTTTGGTTAAAAAAAAATCGCAATAAGTGCATATGGATTAGTTTGCGCAAAATTCATAGCGTCTACAAACTAGATTTATGGCATTTATATTTAATTATTTTTTTACTAGTAATGGCGGCGATCAGTGATTTTTAGTGGTACTGCAACATTGCAGCGGAGAGATCGGACACCTAATTGACACTTTTGACACTTTTTGGGGAGCAGTGACACTAATAAAGTGATCAGTGCTAAAAAATATGCACTGTCACTGTACTAATGACACTGGCAGGGAAGCGGTTAACATCAATTTTTTTTATTGCTGTTGGGCACTGATAAGGCTGCATTTAATGGGCACTGGTGATGCTGCATTGATCTCTTGTATCATGTCTGCAGTCTCTGGTCATCTATTGTATCATGTCTGCAGTCTCTGGTCATCTCTTGTATCATGTCTGCAGTTTATGATCATCTCTTGTATCATGTCTGCAGTCTCTGATCATCTCTTGTATCATGTCTGCAGTCTCTGGTCATCTCTTGTATCATGTCTGCAGTTTATGATCATCTCTTGTATCATGTCTGCAGTCTCTGATCATCTCTTGTATCATGTCTGCAGTCTCTGATCATCTCTTGTATCATGTCTGCAGTCTCTGATCATCTCTTGTATCATGTCTGCAGTCTCTGATCATCTCTTGTATCATGTCTGCAGTTTATGGTCATCTCTTGTATCATGTCTGCAGTCTCTGATCATCTCTTGTATCATGTCTGCAGTCTCTGATCATCTCTTGTATCATGTCTGCAGTCTCTGATCATCTCTTGTATCATGTCTGCAGTCTCTGATCATCTCTTGTATCATGTCTGCAGTCTCTGATCATCTCTTGTATCATGTCTGCAGTCTCTGATCATCTCTTGTATCATGTCTGCAGTCTATGGTCATCTCTTGTATCATGTCTGCAGTCTCTGATCATTTCTTGTATCATGTCTGCAGTCCCTGATCATCTCTTGTATCATGTCTGCAGTTTATGGTCATCTCTTGTATCATGTCTGCAGTCTCTGATCATTTCTTGTATCATGTCTGCAGTCTCTGATCATCTTTTGTATCATGTCTGCAGTCTCTGATCATCTCTTGTATCATGTCTGCAGTCCCTGATCATCTCTTGTATCATGTCTGCAGTCTCTGATCATCTCTTGTATCATGTCTGCAGTCTCTGATCATCTCTTGTATCATGTCTGCAGTCTCTGATCATCTCTTGTATCATGTCTGCAGTTTATGGTCATCTCTTGTATCATGTCTGCAGTTTATGGTCATCTCCTGTATCATGTCTGCAGTCTCTGATCATCTCTTGTATCATGTCTGCAGTCTCTGATCATCTTTTGTATCATGTCTGCAGTCTCTGATCATCTCTTGTATCATGTCTGCAGTCCCTGATCATCTCTTGTATCATGTCTGCAGTTTATGGTCATCTCTTGTATCATGTCTGCAGTTTATGGTCATCTCTTGTATCATGTCTGCAGTCTCTGATCATCTCCTGTATCATGTCTGCAGTCTCTGATCATCTCTTGTATCATGTCTGCAGTCTCTGATCATCTCTTGTATCATGTCTGCAGTCTCTGATCATCTCTTGTATCATGTCTGCAGTCTATGGTCATCTCTTGTATCATGTCTGCAGTCTCTGATCATTTCTTGTATCATGTCTGCAGTCTCTGATCATTTCTTGTATCATGTCTGCAGTCTCTGATCATTTCTTGTATCATGTCTGCAGTCTCTGATCATTTCTTGTATCATGTCTGCAATGTATTCTTGAAATATGGTCAGTTCAGTTATGGTACATGTACATGTCAACAATGTGTGTGCAGTGCTGTTCTATAAAGTCAATTACTTTAACCTCCTCCTGGATATGAATTACCTTTCTCTGTTCAGAACATGACTTCCAAGAATGGAGAAACTCGGGAAATAAAGAGATACTTGTCAAAACAACATATTGACAGTTTTCCTTGGCTAGTGTATTCACCTGCCAAAAAGTGATTGTTTTGCAAGTACTGTGCATTGTTTGCACAAAATCGGAAAGGTGGTCATAACAAAGGCATGGCCCTTGGTAAATTGGTAATGGAGCCCCTTACTAATTTTAAAAAGCTTAAGGGCAAGGATGGAGATTTGGAAGTCCATGCAAGGCTTGTTTATCACCAGGAGAGTATATTTGAAGGAAATGCATTTTTAAAAACCTACCATGCACCGGAAAATGAAATTGTCAATCAAATAAACTTGCATCGTCTTCAAAAAGTGAAAGAGAACCGAGAGCGAATTCGTCCTATCGTTGAGTCAATTATATTCTTGGGTAGACAAAATATACCTCTGCGTGGTCACCGAGATGATGGTGCTTTACTGGATGACTCCACCCCGGAGGTGAATGAAGGCAACTTTCGGGAATTGCTGAGGTACCGTGTTGCATCTGGAGACCAAATATTAGAGAAGCACCTCCTTACTGCATCTTCTCGCGCTACATACATTTCAAAATCCACACAAAATGATTTAATCGGGTGTTGTGGTGATGAAATCAGTAGTGTCATTGTAGCTAGAATCAAAGAGGCTTGCTATTTTAGTATAATATTTGATGAGACTACAGACATTTCCCATACTGAACAACTTACACTGAACTTTAGGTATGTCTACAATGGATCGATTCGTGAGGATTTTATAAAATTTGTAGATGCCTATGAATTTGCAACCCAGAAGGAATCAGGTTCAGAACCAAGGCTTACTGGAAAGGTTTTAGGCCAGATGGTTGTCCAACTAATTAAAGACCTCTCCCTGGACATCACTCATTGTGTTGGCATTGGAACAGACAGTTGCAGCGTTATGTCTTCAGAGGTGGCTGGTGCTGTATCAGAGATTCTCCGTGTAGCACCCAACAGTTGCAGATGTCCTTGCTACAATCATTGTCTGAACAATTCAATTTCAAAGTCCTCACAAGTGTCAGCAGTTCGCAATGCAGTAGCAGTGGTCAAATCAACTATTTCATTTTTTAATCAATCAGCAAAGCGTCATTTTATTTTAAAGCAGGAGTTGGGCTCTCAGCTTACCAGTCTTTGTGAAACTAGATGGGTAGAGCGCCATGATTCTCTTATAAGATTTCGGAGTGGACTTGTAAAAGTGGTGAGTGCACTATCTGCAATATCTCAGTGGAAATGCTCAAGCACTAGCTCAACAGCATCTACTCTGATTCATTCTCTGTGCAGTGCGGAATTCATATTTTCCTTGGTGTCACTCATCAGTGTTCTGAAAGTAACCCTTCCTCTGAGTCGCTTCCTTCAATCCCCAACAATTGATTTGACAAGCGCATCTGAATGTTTAACTGATACCTTGGCAACTATGGAGAATATGCGATGTAACGCTGATGGCACTTTTTCCACTTTGCATATGGAGGCTACAGAATTGGCATCAGAACTTGGAGTGGAACTAAAATTGCCACGTCTTGTAGGCAGACAAGTGCACAGATTAAATTACAATGCAGAATCAACTGAGGAATACTACAGGAAATCGTTGTATATTCCCTTGCTGGACAACATTATTAATGATTTGAAAACTCGTTTTCCAGAAAATTCGCTGCAGTGTTTCCAGATTCAAATATTGATGCCAGCAGTACTTTTTGGAACAAAAATGGAAACCATGGTTCCTGTGGCTGTGCAATCATTAGCAAAGCGTTTCCACCCTCTTCTAGCTGATGGTAAGCAGAAGATAATGGAGACATTGCTGCAGGGAGAAGTAAGTCTATGGCTTACAAAGTGGAAACGAGAGTTGTCACAAGATAAGGAAATTCCAAAAACAGTTCTGGAAGTGTTGGACTTGTGTGACCAGGACCTCTTCCCAACCATCAGAAGTTTACTTCTGATCTTAGCTACACTTCCTGTAAGTGTGGCCACAGCAGAGAGATCTTTCTCAACCCTCCGGCTTGTTAAAACATGGCTTCGTTCACGAATGGTGGAGGACCGGTTAAATGGCTTGTGTTTACTCTACATTCATAGAGACATTCCTGTGAATACTGACCGAGTTATCGAGCTGTTTGCCAAACAAGGAAAACGAAGAATTGAGCTAATTCTGTGAATTTTTCATGTTATGTAATTTACAAATAAAAATGTTTCTCTTGTGTGTGTTTGGAGACAGTGGAGAGTGATAATGTTTGGGTTCTGCTATTTTGTTTTTTTACTCATAATTTTATATTGTTTGTGAATATTTTGTCTGTTAATATTCTGTTATAAGTATACAAACTGCTTATTATTTTTGTAATAATAAAGTTATGTGGTTAAACCTATCCTGTCTGTTTGTAATGTAATAATCTAATCTGGAATGATAAAAGCGTCACGGTTTTAAACAAGGTTAGGACTGTACGATACGTTAAATAGGGTTCTGTAAGCAACACCTTATTTTCTGGCAGTGCCCCTCCCGAGATTTGACTCTGGATCCGCCTTTGGTGATAAGCATATAGTGGACACCCAAGCAATAGCAGCTGAGTTTCACAGTTTTTTTAGGTCTCTATATAATATAGATTTAGTTCCTGTGGGAGCGATGGAGGGTGGGCGTGCAGACAGAATTCGGGAATATCTTGAAGCCTCAGAGTTGCAGGCCATTCCATGTGTGGCCCTGGAGGAAATGGAAAAAGCCATCTCGATTGAAGAGATGGGCGGAGTGATTGCGGCTTTGCCATTGGGTAAAAGCCTGGGAGCAGGCGGTTTCACAAATATGTATTATAAAAAGTTTTCCCCAATCCTATTGGCTCCTCCTTGCAGATACCTTAGTTCTGTCTGGGTCTCTAACCCATTGCCTCCAGAGGCACTGTTGGCTTATGTGATGGTTCTCCCGAAGTTAGGGAAGGATCCTCAGTGCTGTGCCAGCTATAGACCCATCTTCCTCCTTAACTTTTACACTAAGCTCCTGGCTAAAATTCTGGCCCTAAGGTTACAAGACCATATAGTTAAATTGATTCATCCAGATCAAACAGGGTTTATGAAGATCTGAGAGGCCAGAGATAATACTATTCATGCCTTGCATGTACTGCATTGGATGCATAATGTACTGAACCAGATCCAGAGTGTAGTAATCTCAATGGATGCTGAAAAAGCATTCGATAGGGTGGGGTGGAAGTTTATGGTCAGAGTTCTGAGGGAGATGGGTCTGAGAGAACGGATGATGGGGTGGGTGACAGCACTGTATGCAGATCCTAGAGCAAGGGTTGAAGTCAATGGTAGATTATCAGATTATTTTGAGATATGGAATGGGACTAGGCAGGGATGCCCATTGTCCCCATTGTTATTTGCTATGGTGCTGGAGCTCTTTCTGCAAACAATTAGGGGAAATAGGAGGATTAAGGGGATTTGTATTGGATCAATGGAACATAAATCTCAGCTTACGCAGATGATCTACTGTTGTACCTTTCTTCTCCTCAAGTCTTTAACGGAACTAATGTTGGAAATAGACAGGTTTGGCCTTATATCTAATTGTAAAATAAATATTGAGAAGTCAGTGTTGATGCCGAGCCATGTTCCTTTGAGGATGAGGACCACTCTGCAACAATTCTTTTCTTTTGTTTGGCACGTCGATTATATGTCGCACTTGGGGATTTATATTTATTTAGATGCAAAGCACCTATATGATCTAAATTATGTTCCCATGGTGGTATCTATATTAAAGGATTTGCAGAAGTGGAGAAGTCAGACTCTGACATGGTTTGGCAGGTTAAATGCGCTTAACCACTTTCAGACCGGACCATTATGCAGCCTAAAGACCAGAGGACTTTTTACAATTTCGCACTGCACTGGTTTAACTGGTAATTACGCGGTCATGCAATGTTGTACCCAAACAAAATTTGCGTCCTTTTCTTCCCACAAATAGAGCTTTCTTTTGATGGTATTTGATTGCCTCTGCGATTTTTATTTTTTGCGCTATAAACGGAAAAAGACCGAAAATTTGGAAAAAAAATGATATTTTCTACTTTTTGTTATAAGAAAAATCCAATAAACTCAATTTTAGTCATACTTTTAAGCCAAAATGTATTCAGCCACATGTCTTTGGTAAAAAAAATGTCAATAAGCGTATATTTATTGGTTTGCGCAAAAGTTATAGCGTCTACAAACTAGGGTACATTTTCTGGAATTTACGCAGCTTTTAGTTTATGACTGCCTATCTCATTTCCTGAGGTGCTAAAATGGCAGGGAAGTACAAAACCCCCCCAAATGACCCCATTTTGGAAAGTAGACACCCCAAGCTATTTGCTGAGAGGCATGTTGAGTCCATGGAATATTTTATATTTTGCCACAAGTAGCGGGAAAAATTACAAACTTTTTTTTTTTTTTTTTTTGCCCAAAGTTGTCACTAAATTATATATTGCTCACACATGCCATGGGCATATATGGAATTACACCCCAAAATATATTCTGCTGCTTCTGAGTACGGGGATACCACATGTGTGGGAATTTTTGGGAGCCTATCCGTGTACGGGACCCCGAAAACCAAGGGCGTAAATTTTTGATTTCACTCCTCACTACCTATCACAGTTTTGAAGGCCATAAAATGCCCAGATGGCACAAAACCCCCCCCCAAATGACCCCATTTTGGAAAGTAGACACCCAAGCTATTTTATGAGAGGCATGGTGAGTATTTTGCAGCTCTCATTTCTTTTTGAAAATGAAGAAAACATATTTTTTTTTTTTTTTTTCAATTTTCAAAACTTTGTGACAAAAAGCGAGATCTGCAAAATACTCACCATACCTCTCAGCAAATAGCTTGGGTTGTCTACTTTCCAAAATGGGGTCATTTGGGGGTATTTTGTGCCATCTGGGCATTCCATGGCCTCTGAAACTGTGATAGGCAGTGAGGAGTGAATTCAAAAATTCACACCCTTAGAAATCCTGAAGGTGGTGCTTGGTTTTTGGGGTCCCGTGCGCGGCTAGGCTCCCAAAATGTCTCACGCATGTGGTATCCCCGTACTCAGGAGAAGCAGCAGAATGTATTTTGGGGTGTAATTCCACATATGCCCATGGCATGTTTGAGCAATATATCATTTAGTGACAACTTTGTGCAAAAAAAAAAAAAAATTATTATTATTTTTCCCGCAACTTGTGTCAAAATATAAAATATTCCATGGACTCGACATGCCTCTCAGCAAAAAGCTTGGGGTGCCTACTTTCCAAAATGGGGTCATTTGGGGGGGGTTTTGAACTGTCCTGGCATTTTATGCACAACATTTAGACGCTTATGTCACACATTAGCCACTCTTCTAACCACTTGAAGACAAAGCCCTTTCTGACACTTTTTGTTTACATGAGAAAATAATTTTTTTTTTGCAAGAAAATTACGTTGAACCCCCAAACAATATCTATCTTTTTAAAGCAAAGGCCCTACAGATTAAAATGGTGGGTGTTTCATTTTTTTTTTCACTCAGTATTTGCGCAGCGATTTTTCAAACGCATTTTTTTGGGAAAAAACACACTTTTTTAAATTTTAATGCACTAAAACACACTATCTTGCCCAAATATTTGATGAAATAAAGAATTAGATCTTGGGCCGAGTACATGGATATCAAACACGACATGCTTTAAAATTGCGCAGAAACGTGCAGCGGTGACAAACTACATACATTTTTAAAAGCATTTAAACGCCTTTACAGGTTACCACTTTAGATTTACGGAGGAGGTCTACTGCTAAAATTACTGCCCTCGATCTGACCTTTGCAGTGATACCTCACATGCATGGTGCAATTGCTGTTTACATATGACGCCAGACCGACGCTTGCGTTCGCCTTTGCACGAGAGCAGGGGGGGACAGGGGTTTTTTTTTTTTTTTTTTTTTTTTTTTTTTTTTATTATTATTGATTTTGCTTTTTTATTTTATTTTTCAACTGTTCCTTTCATTTATATATATTTTTTATCATTTTTATTGCTATCTCAGGGAATGTAAATATCCCCTATGATAGCAATAGGTAGTGACAGGTACTCTTTTTTGAAAAAATTGGGGTCCATTAGACCCTAGATCTGTCCTCTGCCCTCAAAGCATCTGACCACACCAAGATCGGTGTGATAAAATACTTTCCCAATTTCCCAATGGCGCTGTTTATATCCGGCGAAATATAAGTCATGAAATGCTCGTAGCTTCCGGTTTCTTAGGCCATAGAGATGATTGGAGCCATTCTGGTCTCTGATCAGCTCTATGGTCAGCTGGCCGAACCACCGGCTGCATTCTCAGGTTCCCTGTTGGGACAGGAGAGCCAGAGAAAACCATGGAAGACGGTGGGAGGGGGGGGCATTCCCTCCCACTGCTTGTAAAAGCAGTCTAGAGACTAATTAGCCACTAGGATTGCTTTTACATGAAAGCCGACCGCTGGCTGAAAAGAATGATACCAAGATAATGCCTAATCCTGCTGGCATCATTCTGGTATAACCACTCAAGTCCAGCAACATACCAGTACGTTGCTGGCCCTTGTTTGGCATATATTGTAATCTTTTTTTCATGCAGCCTGTGGGCTGAACGAAAAAAAAAGATTGATCGGTGGGTATGCCCACCATTAGAATACCTCCCTTCATCCACCCACTTCTAATGATGGGCATACCTGCACCATTTTGTTTTTAACTGTGGTGGTGAAATCACCTCCAACAGCGCTGGAGTCACGGATTTATGTATCGTGGGAGCAAACGCTGTTGCTGTCAAGATAAATAAATCCGCGCTGTAGCTGAATGGCGTACCTGCTAAGCAAATTATGGTTAACAATAAAACAAAGTAACATTACAGTATAACAGTAAGATTTACCATACCTGCAAAGCAAATACCAAAAAAAACATAGTAAAAAATAAAACATTTTTTAACGCAACCTGTGCCTAAAATATATATATGCCGAAGCATGGGGGCATCCTCCCACAAAAAAGTTATGCCGCGTACACACGGTCGGAATTTTCCACGGGCAAGCCTCCATCGGAATTTCAACCGTATGTAGGCGGCATTAGGAGCAAAACGCTCCTCCGCCCTCTGCTGCCCCTATGCTTCGGCATATATGCTCTTTTTTTTTAACTGTGGTGGTGAACTCACCTCCTACAGCGTTGGAGTCACGGCTTTATGTATCGTGGGAGCAAACGCGGTTGCTGTCAAGATAGATAAATCCGCGCTGCAACTGAATGGCGTACCTGAAAACAAAAAAAATGGTTAACAATAAAACATTGCAGAATAGAATACAGTAAAAAAGAGAACAATAGAGAGAGTATAGAGAGAGAGAACAATAAAACAACAACTATTTTTGTTTTTTTTATTTATATTTTTTTTGTTTTTTTATTTTTTACTTTTTTTTTTAAACTTTTGCTTGTAACTGTAAAGCCCCATACACACGGTCGGATTTTTCCATGGATTCTGTCCTATCTGACAATGTTGTCGGAAAATCCGACCGTGTGAAGGCACCATCGGACAGTGTACGTCGGATTGTCCGACGGACAAAGTCCTATCTCCTGCTGGATAGATTTTTCGACAACAAAGTCCGATCACACCAAATCCGATCGTGTGTATCGAATTCCGACGGACAAAGTGCTACGCATGCTCAGATCACATTACAAGACCAAAGCTATTGGCTACTAGCCTCTACGTAGTCCCGTCGTAGGCAACAAACGTCACCATGTTCAGAATGATCGGATTTTCCGACAACTTTGTCCGACCGTGTGTATGCAACACCAACATCAGACAAAGTATGACGGACAGGATCCGACGGACCTGGTCCTCGGATAATCCGCGCGTGTGTATGGGGCTTAACAGTTCTAACGGAACTGTTGTAACGGTTCCAGCGGTTTTGGTCTCAAAATGCGATGGCATTCTTGAGAACGTGTGCCTAGTCTGTGCAATGCTGTACCCTACGCTAATACTCAACTAGTGTATGGTAGCGTTCGAAACATTCACCGATGCAAAGGCCAGGATTGTCAGGACAGCGGGGACAATAATACCGGGTGTCACGCCTAAATCCGCGCTTTCTGCAGACACAACATTTTCTTTGGGGGGCTCGTTGGGTAGGGGTACTCAGGAGGACATAAATAAAATGCCGCTCATGCAGCCGGCTAACTGCATTTGGTTGGGGAATGTGAGGTGGAGCACCGTCTGGAAACAGAAGGGCTCCGATGATCTCTTCCTGGAATTTAAGGAAGGATCCAGTATTTCCTGAAGCTCCGTATAGCACATGAGCGTTCAGCAAAGCCAATTGGAAAAGGTAAATAGACACTTTTTTGTACCAGCGTCTAGCCTTACGGGCAACTAGGTACGGCGCCAACAACTGGTCGTTGAGGTCCACCCCTCCCATGTTTTGGTTGTACTCGTGGACACAGAGGGGTTTTCGTCACAACACCAGCCGCCGTAGTAATTTGGACCGTCGTGTCTGCATGAAGGGAGGTAAGAACGAAAACATTCTTATTATCCCTCCACTTCATAGCAAGCAAGTTATTACACTTCAAGCAGGCTCTCTCCCCCAGCCTAAGACGGGACTCTACAAGCCACTGGGGAAAGCCCCGGCGATTAGGTCGCACGGTGCCACATGCTCCAATCTGCTGATCAAACAAATGACTAAACAGTGGCACGCTCGTGTAATAATTGTCCACGTACAAGTGGTACCCCTTTCCGAATAAAGGTGACACCAAGTCCCACACAATCTTGCCAGCGCTCCCTATGTAGTCAGGGCAGTTTGTCGGCTCTATGTGGCTATCTTTGCCCTCATAAACCATAAATTTACATGTATAGCCTGTGGCCCTGTCACAGAGCTTATACTTCTTGACCCCGTATCTGGCACGCTTGCTGGGAAGGTATTGTTTGAATGACAAGCGGCCAGTAAACTTAATCAGGGACTCGTCAACGCAGACAACTTGATGGGGAGTAAACAAGTCTGCAAAACGTTGGTTGAAATGGTTTATGAGGGGCCGAATTTTATAGAGCCGATCGTATGCAGGGTCTCCACGAAGACGACAGAGTTCATTGTCGTTGAAGTGCATGAACCGCAAAATCTGTTCGTATCGTGCCCTGGACATGGAGGCAGAGAACACGGGCATATGGTACATTGGCTCAGTGGACCAATATGAACGCAACGTACCCATTTTAACTACGCCCATGATGAGGGAAAGGCCCAGAAAGATCTTAAATTCGGGGACCGTAATTGGTCTCCAATCTCTGGCAAGGGTGGACAACTGGGGATTAGCGGCGATGTGTTGACCAGCGTACAAATTGGTTTGGTCCACAATAGAGCTATAGAGATCTTCGGTGAAAAACAGCGAAAAAAAATCAAGTGACGTAAAATCAGCTGTTTCCACCTGAATACCGGGTTGGCCAGTGAATGGGGGAAGTACGGGTTCTGCAGAAGTGGTGGGCACCCAATCAGGATTGGCGAATTCTGCAGGAAGGGCACTATGGGCACGACGGGCCTGTCTTTGTCGTCTTCTTGGTGGCAGCGGGACACTACTTGTGCTTGCCACCTCGCCAGCTGGAACTGCACTTATGGGACTCGCCACATCACCACGTGAAACTGCAGTGCTGGTTTGACTACGTCCAGGGTGTACTAGGCCGCTGGTGCTTGCCTGTTCACCAGAAGGAATAGCGGCTCTAGTACGTCTCTGCCTCCTACGAGCGACCTGCGGTTCCTGCACCTCAACAACAGAAGAAGGAGTTTGGGGTCTGGTACGCCTGACCTTAGCAGGGACCACAACTCCGCCGTCAGAGCTATCTGTCATGGAGCCGCTGTCGTCTACTGGGTCGTATTCTGAGCCTGATTCTGACAGATGAGTGACCTCCTCTTCACTATCTGTCATACTCAAAAACAAGTAGGCCTGTTCACTAGTGTACGTTTGACTTGCCATTTTGGGCTCTAAATTTAGTAGTACACTAGTGAGACTCACAGGAAAAAAAAAGCTCCTGACTGTTAGCGACTGAATCAAAACGCTACCAAAAAACTGTAAGCGATCGCAGGGATCAGGCCTGACTCTGCGAATGCTGCAGTTATGTGTGCTTAGTGTTTTGTAAGTGACAGTGATCGATCGATACTGCACTTGTGTGGGCTGGGCGGAGGGGGAAAACGCAGGTGCTAGCAGGTATCTGTGCTGATCCCGCTAACAATGCGTTTTTGGGAACCCTAAACAGCTGGGGACGCTAGTATAGATCTGATCAGATCAGATATCGATCTGTTCAGATTCTATACCACTAAGGGAGGTGTATGCTGCGTGCGTGGGTGTTAGCGGTACTGGCACTAACCCGACGCTGCCTGGGGCGACGCAGACCCTATTTGACTCTAAAACCTTACTTATATCACCCGCCGGGCGATCAGGGGTTTAAACCTTTATTAGGTAATAAACGGCGGGTGCCCTGAAACTATAAAAAATAAACTAACTGACCAGCGTCACCCGTAACAGTTATATGGTGACCACTGGTGAAAGGGTTAACTAGGGGGCAATCAGGGGGTTAAAACCTTTAGTAGGTAGTATATGGGGGGTCCCTGACCCTATAAAACGCTGCGGCAAACCTAAATACCTACCTCCCTAACTAGCGTCAACTGTGACACTAATACAGCGATCAAAAAAATTATCGCTTAGTGACACTGGTGACGGGGGGTGATCACGGGGTTAAACCTTTATTAGGGGGGGTTCCTTGACCTAAAGGGGGCTAAATCTAACTGCCCTAACAGTTATTAGGGTCACAATGCACCAATGCAGTTAACAGTAAAAAAAAAAAAAAAAAACTGCTTTGGTGTCACTGTGACAGGGGGTGCAGGGGGGCAATCGGGGGGGGGGGGGCTGGGGTGTAAAAGTGTGCCTAAAGTGTTCTACTGTTAGTGTAGTGTAGTGTAGGTGTAGTGCTGTGCAACTCACGTGTCTTCTCTCCTCTGCGTCGGTTCGAAAAGACCGCCACGAGGAGAGATGACCTCACTTCCTCTAGCTCTATACATAATACAGAGCCAGGGGAAGCATTCCATTGGCTGGGAGCGATCGCAAGGGGGGGCACGAATGAGTGCCCCCCCCTCATCTCCGATCCTTCTCCCAATGTCCCGGACAATTTACAGACACGGGGGCGGGCCCGATCGGCCCCCCACCCACGTCTGTTAGGGATGACATCACTTCCTATAGCCCTGTTTACATGACGGGGCTAGAGGAAGTGTTTCATTGGCTGGGAGCGATCGCGAGGGGGGGGGGGGCCACGAATGAGTGGCCTCCCCCTCATCTCCGATCGCTCCCCCAACAATGCAGACCGCTGCAGGCACCGGGGGGGGCCTGATGAGGCCCCCCACCCGCAGGCAGGTAGGGACTTATATATACGCCCTCCTGCCTGTACGTGCCATTCTGTCGACGTATATCGTCGTGCGGCGGTCGGCAAGTGGTTAAAATGAGTGTAATCCCTAGATTTATTTATGTCTTGCATACCGTGCCCATAAAACTTCCACAGACATTCTTCAAATAAATACCAACGGCTTTTATGACCTTTGTGTGGGGAGATAAACATCCCAGGTTGGCATATGAGATTTTGAGGAGACCAAAATGGGAG
This sequence comes from Lithobates sylvaticus, assembly GCA_028564925.1. Lineage (NCBI taxonomy): Eukaryota > Metazoa > Chordata > Amphibia > Anura > Ranidae > Lithobates > Lithobates sylvaticus. The sequence goes on from CM053028.1 coordinate 214,998,189, forward strand.
GGTGGGATGGGACTCCCGGACATAGCGATTACAGAGCCATGGCCCTGGTTCGTACTATGAATTGGTGCCATGACTCTGTTGGTAAACTTTAGGTGCACTTGGAGAAGACATTAGCGGGTAGGAATTTGGCTGGAGCTCCCTGGATTCTGGTTTCTTATAGGGGGTTATCAGAATATATATCACCATTGACGAAAACAACAATATCCATCTGGGACAGAATGAATAGTACGGTAAAGTTTGCCCCACCCAATATCCCCCATGACACCATTGAAAGGGTTCCCCCTGGGGGAAGAGAAAGGGTTTTAAACCTTTGGGGAATGGATGGGAAGGGTAACTGTGCTAGAGTGGCCCCAAAGGGTAAATTGTTACCACTGGCAGTTGGTTGTGATATTGGGGGAAATACCAATGGCTGTATGGAAATATCATCAAATGACGGATTTGTTTAATAAGTGGAAGCATCAGATTAGTCCAGTGAACACGCTTACTACTTTTGAGGAATGGTGTGTTAATTTATCAGAATCGAGTAATATGTTGTCCCGAATGTATAAGCTGGTTCTCAGTGCTCAAAATATGACAACTCGTATAATTTCATATCCGAACAATTTAAAAGGTTGATGGGGGCAACACACCATACTTCAATAAGTTCTCATATACAGGAGATGTCTAATGCTGCGTATACACTAGGGATGGGCCCGGTGCTCGATTCGAACCCACGTTCGAATCGAGCACAGGGCGTTCGCTCGCTCGGCGAGCCCAGAACTATTTGGGGCGTTCGCATCACATTCGTGTGATGCGAGCGGCCCGCAATGCATTGCGGCCGGCGCAGTGCATTGCTGGCTGATGATTGGCCAAGCATGCACTGTGACCCCGCATGCTTGGCCAATCACAGCGCCGGAAACTAGGAGAGCAATAATTGGCTACAGGCAGGACGCCTGTAGCCAATTAAAGCTCAGGGGCTTTAGTACACGCCCCACCATATAAAAGGCCGCCACGCCGTCGGCCCCGGTCACATGTGTTCCGGCTTTAGGGAGAGCAGTCTGCTGATTTGTTTCTTTGCTTGATTGCTATTTCTTTGCTCAACCATTGCTACCTGAGTCATTCATCATTACTGAATACTGATCATTCATTGCTGCTGATTGCACAGTGAGTGTGATATTAGCTGCTGCTGGGGATTAGTCTGGTGTGTGCGTGCTGTTAGTACAGCATAGCAGTAGCACCAACCGCAGTGCTGTTAGAAAAGCATTGCACCCCAACTTCTGTCCCAACCTTCTGTCCCATCCCAGGCAGGGATTTATAGGAGCCATATTGTGTTTGTGGCAGCACACATAGCACCTATATTTTCTTGTCAGCAGCACACATATAGTACCTATAGTGTGTTTGTGTCACTCAGCACCCATAGGACTTATAGTGTGTTTGTGGCAGCACACATAGGTCCTATATTTTCTTGTCAGCAGCACACATATAGTACCTATAGTGTGTTTGTGTCAGGACCCATAGGACTTATAGTGTGTTTGTGGCAGAACACATAGGTCCTATATTTTCTTGTCAGCAGCACACATATAGTACCTATAGTGTGTTTGTGTCACTCAGCACCCATAGGACTTATAGTGTGTTTGTGGCAGCACCCATAGGTCCTATATTTTCTTCTCAGCAGCACACATATAGTACCTATAGTGTGTTTGTGTCAGGACCCATAGGACTTATAGTGTGTTTGTGGCAGCACCCATAGGTCCTATATTTTCTTGTCAGCAGCACACATAGTACCTATAGTGTGTTTGTGTCACTCAGCACCCATAGGACTTATAGTGTGTTTGTGGCAGCACACATAGGTCCTATATTTTCTTCTCAGCAGCACACATAGTACCTATAGTGTGTTTGTGTCAGGACCCATAGGACTTATAGTGTGTTTGTGGCAGCACCCATAGGTCCTATATTTTCTTGTCAGCAGCACACATAGTACCTATAGTGTGTTTGTGTCACTCAGCACCCATAGGACTTACAGTGTGTTTGTGGCAGCACACATAGGTCCTATATTTTCTTGTCAGCAGCACACATATAGTACCTATAGTGTGTTTGTGTCAGGACCCATAGGACTTATAGTGTGTTTGTGGCAGCACACATAGGTCCTATATTTTCTTGTCAGCAGCACACATATAGTACCTATAGTGTGTTTGTGTCACTCAGCACCCATACGACTTATAGTGTGTTTGTGGCAGCACACATAGGTCGTATATTTTCTTGTCAGCAGCACACATATAGTACCTATAGTGTGTTTGTGTCAGGACCCATAGGACTTATAGTGTGTTTGTGGCAGCACACATAGGTCCTATATTTTCTTGTCAGCAGCACACATATAGTACCTATAGTGTGTTTGTGTCACTCAGCACCCAAAGGACTTATAGTGTGTTTGTGGCAGCACACATAGGTCCTATATTCTCTTCTCAGCAGCACACATATAGTACCTATAGTGTGTTTGTGTCAGGACCCATAGGACTTATAGTGTGTTTGTGGCAGCACCCATAGGTCCTATATTTTCTTGTCAGCAGCACACATAGTACCTATAGTGTGTTTGTGTCACTCAGCACCCATAGGACTTATAGTGTGTTTGTGGCAGCACACATAGGTCCTATATTTTCTTCTCAGCAGCACACATATAGTACCTATAGTGTGTTTGTGTCAGGACCCATAGGACTTATAGTGTGTTTGTGGCAGCACCCATAGGTCCTATATTTTCTTGTCAGCAGCACACATAGTACCTATAGTGTGTTTGTGTCACTCAGCACCCATTGGTCCTATATTTTCTTGTCAGCAGCACACATAGTACCTATAGTGTGTTTGTGGCAGCACACATAGGTCCTATATTTTCTTCTCAGCAGCACACATATAGTACCTATAGTGTGTTTGTGTCAGGACCCATAGGACTTATAGTGTGTTTGTGGCAGCACCCATAGGTCCTATATTTTCTTGTCAGCAGCACACATAGTACCTATAGTGTGTTTGTGTCACTTAGCACCCATAGGACTTATAGTGTGTTTGTGGCAGCACACATAGGTCCTATATTTTCTTCTCAGCAGCACACATATAGTACCTATAGTGTGTTTGTGTCAGGACCCATAGGACTTATAGTGTGTTTGTGGCAGCACACATAGGTCCTATATTTCCTTGTCAGCAGCACACATATAGTACCTATAGTGTGTTTGTGTCAGCACCCATAGGACTTATAATGTGTTTGTGGCAGCACACATAGGTCCTATAATTTCTTGTCAGCAGCACACATATAGTACCTATAGTGTGTTTGTGTCAGGACCCATAGGACTTATAGTGTGTTTGTGGCAGCACCCATAGGACCTATAGTGTGTTTGTGTCTGCACCCATAGGACTTATTGTGTCTGTGGCAGCACACATAGGTCCTATATTTTCTTTTCAGCAGCACACATAGTACCTATAGTGTGTTTGTGTCTGCACCCATAGGACTTATAGTGTGTTTGTGGCAGCACACATAGGTCCTATATTTCCTTTTCAGCAGCACACATAGTACCTATAGTGTGTTTGTGTCAGCACCCATAGGACTTATAGTGTGTTTGTGGCAGCACACATAGGTCCTATATTTTCTTGTCAGCAGCACACATAGTACCTATAGTGTGTTTGTGTCAGCACCCATAGGACCTACAGTGTGTTGTGAGCACACATAGGAGCTCTATTTTTTATACAATACACACTACCGACTACAATGTCTGGAAGACCGCCAAGGAGAGGCAGACCGTCCCGAGGCAAGAACACAGGGCAAGCAGGCTCTGTTTCTAGAGACAACAGTGCTGGTCGTGGACGTGGTCGTGCATCATCATCAGCACGTGGCCATGGGACACGCTTGTCTTTGTTTTCGGCAGCTGGACATGTTGAGCCGCATCATGCCGAAGGCTTGGTAGAATGGATGACCAAGCCCTCCTCATCCTCCTCATCCTCTCTCACCCAGGCTCAGGGTACTGGCAGAGCAGCTGCCAACGCGTACTCAATGGCATCATCAGCCACCCCTTCCCTAGACCCACCATGACCTCCTGAGGAGTCCCCCGAACTGTTTGAGCACAGTGTTGGGTACATGCTCCAGGAGGATGCCCAACGGTTCGAATGCTCGGATGATGATACCCAGCTTGAGGAAGGCAGTAGTGTGCGCGCAGAGAGAGGGGATGCTGAAGGACAGCAATCTGGCAGTACGGTTCCACCAGCTGCAGCTTACTGCCAGGTTTGCTCTAGTGGTGAAGAGGGAGGGGATGATGAGGTCACTGACTCCACGTGGGTGCCTGAAGGGAGAGAGGAGGAGGAGGATGCAGCGGCCAGCTAGAGGCCAGCACACCAACTGTATCACACCGCAGAGCTCCGCCTCTGCACGTTATCACAAAAGTTCTTTGGTGTGGGCCTTTTTTGAGACGAGTGCATCAGATCGCACCACTGCTATTTGCAATATTTGTCTCAAGCGTATCTCGCGTGGCCAAAACATCAGCCGCTTGGGCACCACAAGCATGAGCAGACATATGTCGACCTGCCATGCAGCTCGTTGGCAAGCACACATAAAAGAACCACACCAAAGAACAAAGCGGACCTCTCCTTGCTCCTCATCAGCTGGGATCTCCATCCCCACTATATCTTCAGTCCTCTCTGAAAGGTGCTCTGAGAGGACTGAAGGTGTAGAATTAGGTGTGTCACAACCAAGTACTTGCAGTACACCGACGTTCCGATTGTAGCAGGCAAATTTCCCTGCCCCAGCTGCTGGACCGTCGAAAGAAGTATACTCCCAGCCATCCACATGCCCAGCGGTTGAATGCTAGCTTGGCTAAATTGCTAGCACTTCAACTGCTGCCTTTTCAGTTGGTAGACTCGGCCCCCTTCCGTGAGTTTGTTCAATGTGCGGTTCCTCAGTGGCAGGTTCCCAAACGCCACTTTTTCTCACGGAAGGCGATTCCATCTCTCTACCGGCAGAGTAGAGAGATGGTTGCGGACCTTATCTTGCCGTCGCAGAGGGAGCAGAGGATGAGACATCTCAGGGAGGCCTTGCAGAAAGGTCTGTGCAACGCGTTCCCAGAAACTGGGAGGTTACAAACTCCTGGTCCTGGACGACGAGTTGCTGAGGCTTCGGTCAGTAGCAGAAGGAGCGGTGGGGAAGGTGGACGTCTGACAGATGCGTTCAGACAATTTTTTAGTCCTCAGCCCCAAGGTATGATCGGTTCCAGCAACCATCGCCAGCGTCTGATTTACATGGTGCAGGAATACCTAGGGGCAAGGTCAGACTTGGACACCTTTCCCACCGAAAATCCTCTGGCTTACTGGGTCTTGAGGATGGATCACTGGCCAGCTTGCACAGTATGCAATTGAGCTAGCCTGTCCTGCATCCAGCGTTCTTTCCGAACGCACATTCAGTGCTGCTGGAGGATTTGTCACTGATCACAGGGTGCGCCTGTCCACCGACTCAGTTGATCGACTGACCTTCATAAAAATGAATCAGTCTTGGATCACCACCAGCTCCAGGCACCTGAAGCGGATATACAGTGGTGTGAAAAAGTGTTTGCCCCCTTCCTCATTTCCTGTTCCTTTGCATGTTTGTCACACTTAAGTGTTTCAGAACATCAAACCAATTTAAACAATAGTCAAGTAAACACAAAATGCAATTTGTAAATGAAGGTGTTTAATATTAAAGGTGAAAAAAAATCCAAACCATCATGCCCTGTGTGAAAAAGTGATTGCCCCCTAAACCTAATAACTGGTTGGGCCACCCTTAGCAGCAACAACTGCAACCAATCGTTTGCGATAACGTGCAATGAGGCTTTTACAGCGTCCTGGAGGAATCTTTGCAGAATTGTCCTAATTCAGTTACATTAGAGGGTTGTCGAGCATGAACGGCCTTTTTAAGGTCATACCACAACATCTCAATAGGATTCAGGTCAGGACTTTGGCTAGGCCACTCCAAAGTCTTCATTTTGTTTTTCTTCAGCCATTCGGTGGTGGACTTGCTGGTGTGTTTAGGATCATTGTCCTGCTGCAGAACCCAAGTTCGTTTCAGCTTGAGTACACGAACAGATGGTCGGACATTCTCCTTCAGGATCTCTTGGTAGACAGCAGAATTCATAGTTCCTTTTATCACGGCAAGTCTTCCAGGTCCTGAAGCAGCAAAACAGCCCCAGACCATCACACTACCACCACCATATTTTACTGTTGGTATAATGTTCTTTTTCTGAAATGCAGTGTTCCTTCTACGCCAGATATACTTGGACACACACCTTCCAAAGAGTTCCACTTTTGTCTCATCGGTCCACAGAATGTTGTCCCAAAAGTCTTGGGGATCATCAAGATGTGTTGTGGAGAAATGGAGACGAGCTTTGATGTTCTTTTTGCTCAGCAGTGGTTTTCTCCTTGGAACTCTGCCATGCAGGCCATTTTTGCCCAGTCTTTTCCTGATGGTGGAGGCATGAACGCTGACCTTAACTGAGGCAAGTGAGGCCTGCAGTTCCTTGGACGTTGTTGTGGGGTCTTTTGTGACCTCTTGGATGAGTCGTCGCTGCGCTCTGGGGTAATTTTGGGCGGCCGGCCACTCCTGGGAAGGTTCACCACTGTTCCATGTCTTCACCATTTGTGGATAATGGCTCTCACTGTGGTTCGCTGGATTCCCAAAGCTTTGGAAATGGCTTTATAACCCTTTCCAGACTGATAGATCTCAATTACTTTCTTTCTCAATTGTTCCTGAATTTCTTTGATGTGTAGCTTTTAAGGATCTTCTGGTGACCTTACTGTGTCAAGCAGCTCCTATTTAAATGATGCCTTGATTGTGAACAGGTGTGGCAATAATCAGGCCTGGGTGTGTGGCTAGAGAAATTGAACTCAGGTGTGGACAACCACAGTTATAGTATGTTTTAACAAGGGGGGCAATCACTTTTTCACACAGGGCCATGATGGTTTGGATTTTTTTTGACCTTTAATAATAAACAACACTTTTTCACACCACTGTAACTGAATAATTTATAATGTCACATCCCTTCAAGACTCCTATGCTGATGCTGAGTGACTGTCATGTTCACTGACTATCCTCTTCCTCCTCCTCCTCCTCAATGATCCATTCCTTGATAGCTTGGAAGAACAATTTTTTTTTTAAGCAATGTTTCGCAACATGTCTGACTGCTGTGCTCCAAGTACAGTATCTGTGAGGGGTTGCAGTGTTGTGGCACCAGCACCAGTGCCTAAGGCACAATTTTTCAGCCCCTGTTGGGGCGTGTAATTACAATTTTTAGTCAATGCTTTGCAACAGGTCTCATTGCTGTGCTCAGAGTACAGTATCTGTGAGGGGTTGCAGTGTTGTGGCACCAGCACCAATGCCTAAGGCACATTTTTTCAGCCTCTGTTTAACAGGGGCGTGTAATTACAATTTTTTAAGCAATGCTTCGCAACACGTCTGACTGCTGTGCTCCAAGTACAGTATCTGTGAGGGGTTGCAGTGTTGTGGCACCACCACCAGTGCCTAAGGCACAATGTTCAACAGGTGCATGCAATTACAAATCTTGATCCAATAACTCACAGCAGGGTCCATTCCTGTGCCCACCAAGAGTAACTGTGAGGGCTTACAGTCTTGTGGCAACACCGTCCACCACCACCACCAAAGGCCCAATTTTTCTGCCCTGTTCAACAGGTGCATGCAATTACAAATCTTGATCTAATAACTCACAGCAGGGCCCATTCCTGCGCCCACCAAGAGTAACTGTGAGGGCTTACAGTCTTGTGGCTACACCAACATCTAATGGGGCAAATTTCTGCAGAGTATATACGGCAGGCCCCTACTTTCAAACATCCAACTTACAAACGACTCCTACTTGCAAACGGAAAGAGAAAACAGGAAGTGAGAGGAAATCTACCCCTAGGAAGGGAAATTCCATCCTGTTAGATTTAATTTGGGAAAAAGGTATCTCCTCTCTACTGATGCTTTATCACCAATCCTTGTTTCAATTAAAATCCCACTTTTCCAAAAACATTTGTCATTGGGACGGAAAGTGAGGTGAAATGTTCTGATTCTGAACAGATGTGCAAAGACAGCAAATGTTACAGGGGTGATAACCCCTCCCTATGTTCTCCAAAAAGCTTAAAATAGATTTTTTGGGGATGGAGCTACACTTCATAATGTACCTGTTCAGATTCTACCTAAGAACAAACCTACAGTCCGTGTCTTGTTTGCACCGCCTGTATACTGCTGTTCAGAGTATATAGGGTTGTAGGTATAGGGTTTTATTTTGGGTGCGGGGTCCCCCTTAATATCCATACAAGACCCAAAGGGGCTGGGGTGGGGGGGGGGGTTATGGGGTAGCCATGCCATTTTTCGCAAGGATTTTCAGCCATATGGCCAGGAAAAGACATGACATTAAAGCCGCAAGTGGTTTTAAATGGCTTATTTTTTTCATTTACAAATGTCATTTTGTGCAGGGACAGTTCTAAACACGGGAAACACATGCCACTTCACAGGCATACTTTAGACACCCCCCAGGTACCATATTTAAAGGAAAATTTCACTTTTTTTTTTTTTCACTTTATGCATCATTAAAATGACTGCTCCTGAAAAAACGTTAGTTTTTAAAAGTTCTTTTTGCATTGATATATGTCCCCTGGGGCAGGACCCGGGTCCCCAAACCTGTTTTATGACATTAACATGCATATTGGCCGTTGTAATTAGCAATTTTCATTTCAAACGTTCGCCTCCATTGTAACAAATAGGGTTCAAAAATTCACGCGAACTTTCGGTCCGTTCGAAGGTTCTGGTGCGAACCGAACCCCGGGGTGTTCAGCTCATCCCTAGTACACACGACCGGACTCTTCGTCAGAATAAACTCAGACGGTCTTCCCGACAGAGTTCTGACCGAACAAACTTGCCCACACACAATCAGACCAAAGTCCATTTGTTTTGAAAGCGATGACGTACGATGGGACTAGAAAAGGAAGTTCAATAGCCAGTAGCCAATAGCTGCCCTTGTGTCGTATTTGGTCCATTGGACCAGCATACAGACGAACGGTTTTCCCAATAGAAATTGATCCCATCGGAAAGATTTAAAGCATGTTCTATTTCTAGGTCCGTCTGAATTTTTTGAAGAAAAACGATCGGATTATCCCACACACGATCGGAATATCTGACAGAATGATTCCGTCTGACCTTTTCTGCCGGAAAGTCCGGTCGCGCGTACGCGGCATTATATGTTCTTGACAAGATGGTATCGTACATCGGTTTGACTGGCTCAGACAGATATATCTATCGGCAGATGTTAATTGCTGGAGGGGATGTAACCAAAGGGTTAATTCCTTCACTTATGGTGGCATTGCCCAAAGATTAAAGTATTTTGGGAGGCGATAGCCCCTTGGATTAGGAAAATGATACTTAGACACTTAGACCTATAGAGCCTTCCCATTTTCTCTTTCATGGGATGCCATCATCTGCTTTAAGAGAAGTGTTACTCCACATTTGCCAAATGCAGCTAAAATATTGATACCCAGATTCTGGAAACAGTCCAGATGTCCCACTATAATGGATTGGCAGAGGGAGATAGATACATACGGTTTTTGTTTGTTGCTGGTTGTTAGGTTGTGGGAATTTTTTTGAAGAAATTAATTTGCTGTTAGACGAAGGGGCGAACACCTAATGTTCGAGTAGAACTTACGTTCGACTCAAACTTGAAGCTCGTCCCTAATTATCAGGCATATATGTTACCCTTATGCAGATTTTTAATTATAATGAACAAAATACAAATTTTTTTGCTTGTCTGTAAAAATGTTCAGAATGTCAACAGACTGCTAAAACGTTGATACATTATGTCAGTGTCTCATGTTAATCCTTGTTATCTTGCTTAAAGTGTATATCTATTTGTGCAGCCAAACTGGGATCACATCTACATTATATTTGTTGTGCAGGCATATCTTCGTTATCAATTGTGTAGGGATCTGCTTCCCTCTACTGTCTGTGTTTGTAATTAGCTTTGCTACTTATCACAGAATCAATTATGTATAGCACTTCTTATCTCTGGGATGTTGGGTTGAAAACCCCAGAAGGTGGAAGTGAAGAGATAGAGAGCTTTTTGAAACCACATGTCCACATGTAAGGACTGCTGCTGAGACCAGACATGAAGCAGGGATTATTAGGTCAGTACTCCTATGTTTAGATTCCAATCTTTTTATTAAGTTTTTTATGTATTTAACAAAACAGAGTCTCCCAAGAGGGGGAAAAGTTGAAAAATTACCTTTATAGGGTAACCAGTATAGTGAAGACAAAGCGTTCAATCAGGGTAAGGAAGAGAAATACCATTTACATCTCAACAATTGCTAGAACAGTAGAGGAAAAAGCAGGTTCTAATGAGGTCATCTCTCATATTCGACATTCTCGCCTGCTGCCTTAGGCTGGGTTCACACTGCTGCCGGATGCGGCTCACAGCAGGGGTCCAGTGCATCCCTGTTCCCCGTTTCAATTTTTGCCTGAATTCGGCCCTGGAACAGAGCCAAAGACGCACAAGACTCCTGTGCAAGCCGCTCCGCAGCTGCCACGGACATATGTGAACCGGCTCCATAGAGAGCCGACCACAATCTCCTGTTATGTGAATTGAATGCAGGGAATCCCGCATCCTATTCGCACTACTGTGAACCCAGCCTTACTTGCACCAAGTTTCTAAACTGAAAGAATTTGTCAGAAAATAAATGTATTACTTTTTGGTCCAAGGGAATGAAGAAGGAGGCAGGGCAAGGGGAGGGGGTGGGGGGTGGGCACAATAAGAACGTTTAGAGAGAAATGACTGAAACAGAAAAGATTTATTCAAGATTCCCAGGTCGCATTAGACTCTCTCTAGATACCACAGCCATAGCTTCCAGACCTTATCAAATATTGACTGGGTATTATTGAGGATACATGAGTGTATTGTTAATCATTATCCAGTTTAGTTTTTGAGTAACGTTTTCAAGTGAGATTCTAGCTGTCAGGGTAATGTAGGATATATATTTTTTTTTTGGTGTTTAGGAGCCCCAATGCCTAGTTTCTGAAAAGGGCAATTTCAGGCTTTCTGGGGACATTCAGCTCAGTTACTGAGTATATTGAAGTAAAGATTTATTCAAAATTTTGTGTTTTGGGGGCATTGCCATCAAACATGTGTAGCGTTACACTTGTGAGGGCCACTGATAGAATCTATACCACACTGGCTGCCCTGACTCTGCAAATCCTCCGTCACCTCTGACACCCTGGGTTCAGTCATTTTTACCAACTGTCACCTGTAATAAGAAAATTACACAATACCAGTGAGACAGTTGAACTTTGTTTACTGTGGTAAAAGGGACAAAAAAAGTTTAAAACAAAACTGTAAATCTCAAAGGTATAGTATTTTTATCTGAACAATATAGCACGGTTTATAAACACTATTTGCAATTGGTAACCTTTTGGTAGTAAAGAGAAATGCAAAGTATTCAAAATGACCCAAATTGTGCCAGACACTATTTCTGTCACAGTAACCCATGTGAACACGTGAACAGAAGGGTAGGGAACTGACACTTGATTTACTATGTCAGGTTCACTCCCCTCTGTTTCCTCAACCCACAGGCCATTAACATCAATACAACATGACAAACATTATGCAAACTATTATGTTTAAATTGTCTGGCTCCTTTAAATATAGTTCCAGAGAAAGTGGAACAACTTTAGTCACTTGAGTGAATGAAGAGAGGATAAAGGGGTTAAAGTGTTACTTTTTGGAATCCGGCAAATCTTCAGCTAGCCTTGGAGGGTTAAGAATAGGGTAATCCTTGATGGTAGGGTATAGCAAATTTGGCTGATCTGTGGTGTATCTTCATTTTACTTCACACTCTTCCTATATGACTGGATTATTATTGTATCCGATAAGTGTCAGGGCTGGGCTCAGCTCTTCCTTCTCAAAGCTGGCCCCTCAGCTGTCGGCTAATTGCCAGCTCCTTTCTCTCCACAGTGACTCACCTGTTGATGATATCCTGCTCATCAGTCCTGCCTACTTAAGCCGTCCAGCCCAGATGATCTCTGCCTTCGCCTTGGTCACATCTCTAGACATGCTCTCCTGTGTTCTTGTTCATGACATTCCTGCTCGCTGTTCTAATATGCTCATCTCTGGCTCCCTGATGTTTTGGCTTGTCTGACTATCCGTTGCGATTCCTGAACGCTGGCTATGTTTTGACTACGTTTACACTGTTTCCTTTTTTATTATTATTATTAAACAAGTGTGATTTAACTGTACTTCTGTCTCAGTCGGATTCATGGTTTCTGATGGTAAAGATGTGAACAGGATAAAGATGTCTGCATGCAGTGTTCGTTGTGAGTATGTGAACTAAATTCTAGTGGCACCACAAGTACCAGAAATATGGGTTGAAAAGGGGATGTCTATATGCAGTGATATAATGTAGGTCCCTGGCGCTACTGTGAGTAATTGGGGTCAATAAGTGATTATATAATAATGGCGGGTAGGTAATTTGCAGCAAAATGAGTAGTGTTCACAAAATACACAAATAAGCAATAGAATAGGTAAGGAATTTCGCGCAAATAAGGATAAATAACAGTAAAGTGCACCAGTGCAATGATTGCTAGCTGATTGTAACACTAATAGAGGTTAATGATCTGGAGGTAATAAATAAATACAGTCCTAAATAGGTGTAAAAATAAATACAATCCTAAATAGATGTAAAGATCAGAAATGCATATAAATATCACAAAATGGATGTAAAAATCGCATACACATATAAAAATCGCATAGAAAAATTAGTGGATGTTGTATCGCAAGTAAATCGCATAAAAGATAAAAATCACGTGGGTAAATCAACAATGGTGACAATTGGCTAAAATTGTGAGTGCCCGGTGCTAAAAGTAGCTACAAAGTGAATCGCATGAGTAGCATAATTAATAAGCAAATTATCAAATAAAGCATCTAAAAGTGCATAAAATGCATCAAAGTTATAATGCTATTGATAATAGTGAATAATGTGATAAAGAAGAGTGATAAATCAATGAATAGATGGTGTGATAAATAAATGAGTAAAAAAGTAAATAAATAGATGAATCAATGGTGTGATGAAAATAAATAAATAAATAGATGAATCCACTAGGGGCATAAAAACAGATAATATTGATATCAATAGTAGTCCAATATTGCTCCAGAGTGCTGTCAGATATTTCCGAGCATAAATTCTATGCGTTTGGCTATGTGGATAAAGCAATTAGGTTTCATCTATTTGTGGGGTATCCTTGACTGGTCTCTCTAGCCTCTCACCTCAGGTCTGATTAACATACGCCTTTCTGGGGTGTCCTGTATTCCCAATGTAGCGGTATCTGGAGATTTGCAGAGCCTCAAGCCTGTTGGGTATGTGCCTTTAAGGGGTATCTCCTGTCCGCACTGCTGGGGTATCCAAAGTCTGCAGAGTCTAGTGAATGCTCCGGTCAGGTCCTTCTCCCTTTAATGCCTCTGTGCTAAGTACCTACAGTGCTTAATGTCACTGGCTCAAAAATGACATAACACCAGGGGAGGTAGAAAGGAGAACAGAGAAGCCTCCACTAGTGTAGTAAGTTTGTAAACAATTAGTTGAATTTATTTAAATAGTAAGATGTACTCGTACATTAAAGAAATTAAAACATGGCATGAAGGGAGGTCCCCAGATGAAGACACGTGACGTGTCGTAATGCATAGGAAGTAGCCGTAGGCAAGCCAACAGTGAACAGGACGCGAGGAGGCGCTGAGAACGTCGGTGATGTTCAAAAATTTTAACTCTTCATGCCATGTTTTAATTTCATCTATTTATTTACTTTTTTACTCATTTATTTATCACACCATCTATTCATTGATTTATCACTCTTCTTTATCACATTATTCACTATTATCAATAGCATTATAACTTTGATGCATTTTATGCACTTTTAGATGCTTTATTTGATAATTTGCTTATTAATTATGCTACTCATGCGATTCACTTTGTAGCTACTTTTAGCACCGGGCACTCACAATTTTAGCCAATTGTCACCATTGTTAATTTACCCACGTGATTTTTATCTTTTATGCGATTTACTTGCGATACAACATCCACAAATTTTTCTATGCGATTTTTATATTTGTATGCGATTTTTACATCCATTTTGTGATATTTATATGCATTTCTGATCTTTACATCTATTTAGGTGCAAAGTGAGTACTAAAGCGCTGATAGGAGAATAAAAATATTAAAAATGTTTTAGAAAACCAAATAAAATAGATAAGATGACCAAATGATATGCTGCACCATTAAAGTGTGTCCTACACTTAAAAGAATAAGCAAATAAATACTAGAGTATAAATAGTGCGCAATATCAACCTTAGTCTATTT